>JAKTXA010000007.1:0-620972 GCA_030561325.1 Yamadazyma atlantica
CACCACGCTTAATGGAAAACATCCTTACACCACGCTTAATGGAAAACATCCTTACACCACGCTTAATGGAAAACATCCTTACACCACGCTTAATGGAAAACATCCTTACACCACGCCATGGAAAACATCCTTACACCACGCTTAATGGAAAACATCCTTACACCACGCCATGGAAAACATCCTTACACCACGCTTAATGGAAAACATCCATTATACAGAATTACCCCTTTTACTGCTTTATCCATATGGATTTGACCGAAAATGTTAGCAGCCCCCATAGTAACAATAATGGCCCATTGGTGACACGATGGCATGACCCAGGAAACTGGTGTAACGAACATCAACCCAAGTATTGACCCTAAGATTGTACAGATTGGGCCATAAGAATCCGTGATTACAGGATGAGGAATACCACCAGGTTTTAGTGTCGAATATCTTATAGAGCCAGCAATGGTTCCCAATAAAGCAAAAGTGACCACCCAGCCCCTATTCTCTATCTGAGCCATGAACGCCACTCCAACAAATGACATCACCAAGGCGACTAGCTTAACAGATGACAAATCTTCCCCCTGGAACATCCACCGTAAGAGCTGCATTATTAATGGAGCTAGAAACAAAAAACAGCTATGTTCAGTAATACTCCACGACACTAATGAGTAGTAGATGAATATTCTTCCAACAAATTGTAGTAGTCCCTCGAACATCAACAATTTTCTGTCACTCTGTTTCCCAAACGGACCGTCGGGAACCACTGTAGTCTTTTGAAGGATAAATACAGTTATCAATGTCGAAACCCCTCTGGCCAACAAAATCATCAATGGATCAAGAGAATTTTCACCGCCATTGCCAACTAATAAAAGCTTGCAGCACCCTACAGCAACCGAAGAATACAATTGGCTCTCAAGAAGGTGCATTTTCCACCCACTAAATTCCACGGGGTTGCTGGACTGTTTTGTTGTTGTCATGATTAGAAACTTAGGATCTTAGCAGCCCAATTTCCACATTGTATTTTGGTTGGCAATGCGGCCCTGTCATTAACGCCGCACCATTGACAGCTTTTCACTGTGGATCTTGCAACTACGGTATTAAATAACTAAAAGAAATAAAAAGATTATACATTGAAATTTTAACCCAGCCCATACATAAGAAATATAGTTTTGTAAATAGTTTTAACGATGAGAAATAGCCTCAGCTTCTTTTGAAGTGTAAGCTTCTATTGCGTGTTGATCAGCTGATCCGACAGCCTCTAATACCATTTCATTGACTTCTTCCTCTTCATCAGAAACTTGAGGTAAGAAGAAATTTAATATAACAGCAAGAACCCCAGTAACGGCAAATCCGGTTTCCATTACAAGAACAATAGCATTTAAAAATCCTTGTAAACTTTTATTGTCACCGGCGTAACCAAACACATTATCAAACCAGTTAGGAACAAGCATAGCACCAAACCCTGGAACAAGAACAGCAGTAAGAATAAATCTATCTCTTCTGGTGAATTCGATTCCGGAAATAATTTTAATACCAGATACCGCCACGGCACAGAATAAGAAAGAAGTCATCCCCCCTAAGATAGCCTTAGGAATAGCGACAATGGCAGCAGCAAATTTGGCGAAAATACCCATAATAAGTAAGAAAAAGGCACACCAGTAACCTACAGTTCTATTGGCACATTTAGTGACAGAAATAACCCCATTGTTTTGAGCAAAAGTAGACACCGAAGTATTAGTGAATAAACCACATAAAACCCCAGCAATCCCATCAGCCAAAATCCCCCCTTGGATTCTTGATTGATAAATAGGACCTTCAACTTCCAATCTAGAGACATCTGAAGTGGCAGTGATATCCCCAATACATTCCATCATACTGACAATATAAACTGCGATTAATGGAAGAACCAATGGCCCATAGACTTTCAAAGGGAAAGTATGAACCCAAAGGAAAGTGGCAGCAGGAGAAGCATCAATGGAATCATGACTAAAGTACCCGAACCCAGCACCAAAAATACAACCAACAAGAAGACCGACAATAACTGAGCATGACTTCATGATAGGAGAACCCCATTTTTCACAGAATATAATCGTGACATAGACAAGGAACCCTAACCCGATAAATTGAGAAGAACCCCATTGTAACTGATGAGCATCTCCACACAATTCACCAACACAACCAGAACCTCCAACCCAATCATTGAAACCGGATTGAATTAAACTTCCTCCAATAAGTAAAACCACTGGACCAGTGACCAAAGGAGGAAAGACTTTAGTTAAAATCTTAGGAGGCACAAAAGATAAAAGAATTTCCACCAAGGCACAAACACAACTGGTGGCCAAAACATGACCATAAGCTTCTGGACAACTTTGAGGAACCCCATCAATAGTTTTACAAGTTCCATTACTGTACAAAAGGGGGAAGAAGTTACTCACCACGGTAATGTTAGCAAAAGAAGTCCCCATAACCGTTAACAAACCAGTTCCAATATAGTAGTTCGTGAAAGGAATCCGAAGTCTAGAAACGGTCATGATCGTCATAAGAGCCGAACATATAAGGGAAGCACTAATCATATATTCTTGAACCGCAGGAGGAAAATTGGCAGAAGAACCAATAATGATTGGCGGTGTCACAAGCCCAGCCAACATGGCCAATGCATGTTGGAATCCTAAGATAAACCCAAGGAAAATGGGCATATCAGAATTCAAACTGAAGAATGGCTGGGTTTTGGCCGGCTTCTTGGAAAATGGATTCTGGGGAAGGAAAAGGTACATGTAATCATAGTCCCCAAACAAACCTTCTCTGGTAGTCCATTTCTTGAAAATAGACTTAGCTTTAGCAGAAACTTTCTCGGCACCTGTCATTATGTTAAAACAATGTATATAGAAAGATCTAAGATCTAAAAATTAACAAGAAATCTTCAAAGACAAGAATATTGTTTTTTAAATACTTCATCATCTGTGCAGCAGCTTATCTCTTATCATCTATGATATAGTTTGAGATGAGATGGAGCTACGGAAATCCCCGAATTTATCGCCCTATCAAACGCCGCTTTACCGTTTTAGGAATGTCAACGCTTCGGTTACATGTAACCTAATGGACAGATTGAGGGTGTACGGTAATATTATTGGTGAGTTCTTGTGCCCTATACCCGCTAATCTATAAATTTCAGAGGCACCAGAGGTTAAGTTCAGATGGTAAACTAACAACTGAATGTTTAAAGGGTTTGATTGTATGGGTTTGCAACTTGTGAATCTCTAGTAACTTCTATTGTAGAGCTATTGTAGAACTATCGGGTTATGCAAGGTTAATTCTACATTCTATCCCAATGAAACAGTAATAGGAAAAGACACATGGAACATCCAATAGAATAGAATCGTCCCCACTTACCAAAAAGGAAGATCTGTCTATCTATTATCAATCTTCGTATAAAATTTTTCAAGATTCCTTGCGGCAACGCTATTGGTCAATGTCCTGCACGGAGTTATGGGATCGGCGCGTCAAGCTAGAAACAGTTTTGATAAGCGATAAGAAAATTTGGACCGGCCTCCGACCGGGGCACCGGTTTGAGAAACTCATGGGGTCAATGTTGCTATATCGAAGGCTATAAAGTAGAGACAATAACTACATTGTCAACACATCAAGTACCATAGAATGCTTTATATCAATTGTACCTTAATCACAGTCAACGAAAAAAGAGAGGTGATCAAAGACGCCGCTATTTATGTGGTGAAAAATGTCATTGAGGATATTGGCAAAACCCCAGACTTGACTGAAAAGTATGCAGATGAGGAAACCTTTGATTTCAAAGGACAAATTGTTCTTCCAGGATTGATTTCCCTTCACGTGCACTTGGCTCAATCACTTTTAAGAACTGCTGGGGATGACCTTCCGTTGATCCAATGGCTTTGTGACAGAGTTTGGTGTATGCAAGGGTGTTTCACCGAAGAAGACGGGTACGTTGCATCCAAATTGACTATTGCTGAAATGCTTAAGTCCGGGACCACCACCTTTGTTGAATCTTTGTTTGCTGAAAGATACGGGTTTGGAGGAGCTGTTAAGGCAGTGGTAGAATCAGGAATCAGAGGATGTTTAGGGAAAGTGGTGATGGACCAACCAAGATATGCCACTCAAGATGGGGTTTCTATGCACCCAGGATTGATTGAAGATGAAAGATCTTTGGAAAATGCTGTTAAATGTTTTGACAAATATCACGGGGACGGTAATGGTCGTGTTGAAGTGTGGTTTGGGGCCAGAACTCCTGGTGGGGTTTCAGAAGATTTGTACCGTCGTATGGTTAAAATCGCCAGAGAAAAAGATATTGGTGTCACCATGCATTGTGCTGAAGTCAAACCAGATAGAGAATTCTTTGCTTCTAAGAACCATACTCCAATGACTTACTGTAAGGAATTAGATTTATTGGCTCCTAGAACTGTTTTGGCTCATATGGTTCATCTTGATGATAATGATATTGAACTCTTGAAAGGAACTGGAGCTTCTGTGGCTCATTGTCCTACCTCCAACGCTAAGCTTGCCAGTGGTATTTGTAGGGTTAAAGAATTACTTGAAGCTGATGTCCCTGTAGGACTTGGTTGTGATGGTTGTCCATGTAATAATGTCATGGATCTCTTACAAGAAATGAAACTTGCTTCCCTTTTACCAAAGGCTGTTCATGGTGATCCCCTTTTGGTTCCTGCTGAAAAAGTCATTGAAATGGCCACCATTATTGGAGCCAAAGCTTTAGGAAAGGAAAAAGAGATTGGTTCTATTGAAATCGGCAAGAAAGCTGATTTTATTAGTATTGATTTGACTGACAAAATCTATGCCCAACCAATGAGAGACCCATGTTCCATGGTAGTATATATTGCTACTGGTAATGATGTCAGTAATGTTGTTGTAGATGGTAAAATGATTATGCAAGATAGGGAACTTTTGACCATTGACGAAAAACAACTTATTGTTGATGCCAATGTTCATGGGGAACAAGTAGTTAAAAGGGCCAATATTGTCCCAGAGGTCAGATGGCCAGTTGTTTAAATAGAGTTATAGGGTTTGTGATTAAATAAAAGTGTTGCGTTTATTTATAAAAACTAGCTAGAAGGACCTAGGTCATAAAGTACTAGAAGGACTTAATTCATAAAGTTGTTATTCAATTCCAATTCCATTTCAAAGTCTGGTTGGAATTCGGCATACAAAGTAGCAGGGTCAGCAGAAGTATATTCAGTATAAGCCGCTTCTTCATCACCAATAATCTTCAATGGTTCTCCATATCTGGCTACAGCAGCATCGGCCAATAACTGACATTCACATGATCTTTCTAATAATGTGAACAAATAAGCTGCTTCATCAACGGTTTCTCCCACAGTAATCAACCCATGGTTTTGTAAGATGGCTCCCTTACCGGATCCAATACTCTTTGCAATTTGAATTCCCTCGTCAGCTTCTAAAGCTACACCTCCAAAGTCTTTATAAACCGAATGGGAGTTGTAAAACATACAAACATCTTGATTTATCATTTCCAATGGTCTACCCAAAGCACTATACGCTTTACCATATACTGAATGGGTATGACAGGCGGCATGGATATCGGTTCTGTACTTGTGAATAGCCGAATGAATGGCAAAACCAGCAGCATTGATAGCAGCTTGATTCCCGTCTGGTAAGATGTTCCCATCTTCATCAACATGGACTAAATCTGAAGCTTTGATGATCCCAAAATGTTTAGCCAATGGGTTGATCCAAAAGGTGTTGGTGTCTACTGGATCTCGAATGGAAATATGACCAGCAGCTCCTTCTGTGTACCCTTTTCTAGCAAATACTCTAAAAGCTCCAGCCATGTGTTGTTTAGCCCAGTTTCTTTCATCAAGCTTGCTTTTGAACTCAGGAACTTGATAAGGATGTTCTAGCCCTTTGGCGATATTGTGGGATCCTCTTTCTCCTAGGACATATCCTCTGGAAGTAGCAGGCTCTACGGTTGTAGAGGTATTTTGTACGGTAGAAGTTCTACTCATGTTGTGCTTGAATGAATTTTTTTTTGCAATGGCGTTCTTATATTTAGTACTCCACACAGATATGGGTTTCCTAATTAGTCAGGTCAAATCTGGGAGTAGTAGGGTCGTAAATCAGGAGTAGCTAAGAAATGGCTGCTATCAGAGAATCGAGTATCCCAATTAGGAAGTATTTTCCGTTCTTGGTGCGTGAATCTAAGTGCCTATCAAGGAAGCAGCTTCCGGATATCGGAGGCTAAGCTTGTACTCCGCGATAAGCCTATGGTTTATAAACCAGACCGTGGGATCGAGATCCTAATAAAGTTATCGGTGATATCATGTTGACTGACAACTGGCAAAAATTAGCTTTACAAGCCCAACTGATCTTCAAGACTTCTCAGCAGAAAACCTTGGAGCTTTTCCCCTTTGAACTGCTGGATCAATTGGAAGCTTTTAAGAATCTTCCTAGTGCCATTGGTGAATCAGTTACTGACTTTGGTGCTCCTGCTAAAGTACCAATTGATGTTTACAAAAAGGCATTACCTGCTAAAGATGCTGAAATCACTGAAGCTGACCCCGTGAAGTTAATTGAAGATATAAAATCTGGGAAATATTCGTGTGTGCAAGTATTAACCAGTTATTTCCATGCGGCTTTGATCGCTTCTAAAGTCACCAATTGTGTGTATGAATTCCTCCCAGAAGAGGCATTGACTAAAGCTAAGTACTTGGATGACAACAAAGAGAAATTGGCTGGTGAATGCCTTATGTTTGGGTTACCAGTTTCTCTTAAAGAAATGATTCCATTGACTGGACATTCAGTAACTCATGGTTCGCTTTGTTACCTTGATAGAGTGGTGGATTATAACGCTGATATTGTCAATATTTTGATAAAAGCCGGTGCGGTTCCTTTTGTTAGAACCACCAACCCTCAATCCTTAATGATGCTTGAATGTGAATCATTTACTCACGGTAGAACCGTTAACCCTTACAATAGTGACCTCACTTGTGGTGGATCTTCAGGTGGGGAAGGTGCTATCAATGGGATCCATGCTTCTCCAGTGGGACTTGGTTCAGATATCGGGGGGTCCATTAGATGTCCTGCTGCCTTCAATGGGATTTATGGTATGAGAACCACTGTTGGGAGAATTCCAACCAATGATTACTTTTCCTGTCAAATGGGATCAGAGTCTATCTTATCGGTGACAGGTCCCTTAACAAGATCATTAGGAATGTTGGAATTACTTATGAAAACTGTAGTCACTGCTAAACCTTGGACTATTGACCCAAGTTTGTCTTCCATTGAATGGAAACCTGATGTCAAGCAAAAAACCTACAGAATTGGAGTTTTGAAAATGGATGGTGTGGTCACACCACATCCACCGATCACAAGAGGACTTGAAATGATGTACAAGAAGTTGTCTGGTATGGATAATGTTGAGGTTTTTGAGTTTGAACCATATGATCATAAGAAAGCTTGGGAAATCATTTCGGCATTATATTTTGAAGATGGTGGGAACGATACCAGGAGAACTTTGAAAGATACTGGCGAGCCCATGTGTCCTCAAACCGCTTGGGTCTTAGGTCATGACAACGTTGACAAGCTCTCAGTGGAAGATATTTGGAAATGGAACAGAGAGAAGCAAAAGTACAGAAAAGAGTACTTAAAGCATTGGTTGCAGTTCAACAATAAAAATGGAGATCAACCTATGGATGCATTGATTGCACCAGTATTTCCTTCAGCAGCTGCAAAGCATAGAACCACCAAATATTGGGGATACACTGCTCAGTGGAATTTATTAGATTATCCTGCTTTGGTATTCCCTGTGACAACAGTTGACCCTGAGAAAGATACTCCTTTGGTGGACTATAAGCCTTTGAGTGAGATCGATGAATTTGTGTCAAAAGAATATGATTCTCCAAAGAGTTTTGAGAATGCTCCTGTCAACTTGTGTCTTGTTGGTTTAAGATACACTGAAGAGAAATTGATTGACATGGTTAAGATGTTTGAGGAATAAAATAACGTTCTTTCTCTAATATAAGTGAATAAATATGGATTGTTTTCGTATGATTGTAGTAAATGTTGTTTTAGTATTACACATCTGCTAAAGTAAAATATTTATTTGATGTTGTACTTCTATTGACTCTATAATGATCAAAGGTAAAGGGCACCCCTTTCAGGACGCTCTTGAGGAATTTGAAACACCCCTTTAGACTCCTTTGTACGCTTTTGAATAATCTTCAACAAGTTGTAGATCACAGTTAAGTAAGGAGCGTTGATGCCATTTTTCTGAGCAATTCTAACTGGATTACCCACAATAACTTCAGCTTCAATGTAATTATTTTTGCCAATATCAACCATCATTGACGGAGTACACCAAATGCCATCATCGGTTCTGATCATGGTTTCAATGATATCTTCAGGAAAGTCAATTCCATCAGACTTGGCAATTTCCACGATTTCTTTCATACATTCTCTAATAAGAGTTTCTTCACCACCAAAAATCTGTAACCGGCCACTGTCAATACCGGTCAAGGTACACACACTATTGAAAGCTCCATTATAGACCAACTTTCTCCATCTGGAGAATTTGACGTTTTCATCATAAATACACTCATTCTTATCATTTTTATAAAGATCAATGAAGGTGTAAGCGGCTTCTTTTTGAACTTCTGGATCAAGGTTTGGATTATTGAAATATCCAATTTTCAGACTGTCGATACTTACATGCTTCACATCAGTAACGAATTTGTTAGAGCTGATCATTGAAACACAACTCAAGACGATATTTTCAGGAAACTTGGTAACAAATGGTTCTTGGATAGCAATTCCATTTTGTGATAACACA
Source organism: Yamadazyma atlantica (assembly GCA_030561325.1). Taxonomy (NCBI): domain Eukaryota; kingdom Fungi; phylum Ascomycota; class Pichiomycetes; order Serinales; family Debaryomycetaceae; genus Yamadazyma; species Yamadazyma atlantica. The sequence goes on from JAKTXA010000007.1 coordinate 8,822, forward strand.
ATGATAGTTTTCTTTGGGGTGACAAATGGAGCAATCATGGTTTCCACTTGAAAGACATCTGGATAGTTTTTAGTGGTCACCAAGATGAAATCAAATTCTTGAGATTCAAGGGCATCCAAAGAATTGACCATAGAAGAAGGTTTATATCCATCAACAGTTCCATAATCAACAGATTCGATGTTATAGCCAGATTTTGCTACCTTATCAAAATCAGATCTCACTACAGCTGTTACCTCAGCCTTACCGTTTAACTCTAAGGTATAACCACCAATAATACCAACCCCTCCGAATCCAACAATTAAAACTTTTGATTTAGACATATTTAGTTTCTTGAGCTGAATCAAAGGACCCCATCTCTCCTATATACGTTGGTATACTTTTCATAGTATTATCTAACGAATCTACATGCCTGATTTGGAATGTCGATTCAGATAAGAAACTACTTACCGCATTGGGAATGGTTGCAATTATCCGCAATTGATCAATTGAGTAAGATCCGCAACTGAGTCACAATATCGCAGGAACATTTATTAATGTGCCAATAAAACCTAAAAGAATTGTCAGCAGACATAATTATAATATGGTAGATGAAACAGAGCCATTATTGCCAGACCATGAAAGAAATGGAACAACTATAAGTATTCTTTCTGACACCAAAAGAGAGCCAGAACTTGGTAAGGAAGTGATCCGGAATATTAATGCTACTATCCCGTTGACGGTAACATTTTTCCTTCAATATTTGCTCCCAGTCACCAATATGTATGCCACTGGTAAGTTAGGAGATAAGGAATTGGCATCAGCTACTCTTGCAACGTCAGTGTTCACCATATCAGGACTAGGGATTTATCAAGGACTTTCTTCAAGTCTTGATTCCATGTGTTCGCAAGCATTTGGAGCAGGCGATTTACATGGAGTAGGATTATATTTTCAAAGATGTTCTGTGATTGGGGGCTTAATAACTTTGTTTCCTTTGAGCTTTTTCTGGTGGAACGCCGGTCATATATTAAGACCATTGGTAGATGACTTAGAAGTACTTCACCTATGTCAGCTCTATCTCAAGATCATCACATTCGGGGCACCGGGCTTGCTTCTATTCGAAACTAGCAAAAGATATTTACAAGGTCAACATATTTACCAAGCTGGGGGATACATCTTGGTGACTGTAACCTTTAGTAATATACTTTTGAACTGGGTGTTGGTGATTAATCCCAGAACCTCATTGGGGTTTGTGGGAGCCCCCATTTGTATGGTGATTGCGTATTGGATGCAGCCCATATTAGTGTTCTTATATGTCAGATTTGTGGATGGAAAACAGTGTTGGCCTGGGTTCAAGTTCAGTGAATGTTTGAAGCATTGGAAACCATTGTTACATTTGGCAATTCCTGGAATCGTCATGACAGAAGCAGAATATCTTGCGTGTCAAGTAATTAACATTCTTTCTGCCTCGTTAGGAAGAAACGAATTGGCAGCACAATCTATTACTTCTAATGTTGGATTCCTTTCTTTCCAGTTATCTTTATCTTTAGGAGTAGCTTTAGGAACAGAGATGGGATACTTTGTTGGAAACAAAGATTTGGCCAATTGTAAAGTGTTGATCAAAGTAGCATTAATGTTGGGAGGGTTTATGTCATTATTCAACTTTACGTTCATATTTTCGAATAGGAGATTTTTAGGGCGTATTTTCACCAAATCAGAAGCAGTGTTGCAAATAACAGATACAACCTTAAAGCTTGCAGCCACCAATCAAATCAGTGACGTCATGAATGTCGTAGCAGTGGGAATACTTAGAGGACAGGGGAGACAAAAGTTGGGTTCATTATTAACTATCCTGGCATATTACTTGATTTCATTCCCCATAGGATATTACTGTGGCTTTGTCAAGTCAATGGGATTGCCAGGGTATTGGTATGGATATATTTCTGGAGTCATTGCGTTGGCAATAGCAGAACTCTTCTTCATCATCAATAGTAACTGGACCAGAATATTCCTTGAATCTGAATCAAGAAGAGAGTAATAGAGATTTATAGAAGCATTTCAATATATTTTACTATCTAGTTAATGACTACTTGTTCTCTATTGTTCCATTTGGGACTGTGGATTTCTTTCAGGTTCTTCACCTTGATTGGACCCTTTTTGACCATATTAGTCAAGAGTTGATAAGCTATATCAGAAGCAGCAAGAGCAGTGATTTCAGAATTGGGGATATCACTAAGAGGATTCACTTCCACAACCTCTGCTCCCACAATATTCAAATAATCTAATCTTTTAATCATTTGAATCAATTCCCTTGTAAACCAACCTCCTGCTTCAAGAGCACCAGTTCCTGGAGCATGTGACGGGTCCAAGACATCAATGTCCACACTTATGTAAACCGGAACATCACTTGGAATCTTGCTTTTGATCTTCTCCACAATCCCTGCCACGCCAATATCAACAATTTCATCCGATTCAATCCGGTAGAACCCTTGTTTGTCGTCACTTTCATAGTCTGCCCAGCCAGCACCTCCAAGTCTAGTTCTTACTCCAGCATGAACGTTATTCTCTTGGGCAATAATGCCTTCCTTATGGGCCATCCAAAGCATGGAACCATGGTTAAAAGATGGCGAGTTTGTGCCATTGAATGAAGGGTAGGTGCTAGGGTCCCAAGTATCTAAATGAGCATCAAACTGAAGCACTGTCACAGGCCCATACACTTTATGTAAGTTTCTTAACGAAGAAAGTAATACAGAATGGTCTCCACCTAATACAATCACTCTAGGAGCATTTCCTTCATTAATAGTAGCATTAGTTTTGTGTCTGATGACATTTTCGTACCCAGACACCATTTGATGGAGAGCAAGTTCATTATCAATTGGAGTCACTGGAATATCACCACAATCGATAACTTTGGCCCAATCCTGGTACGGATTAATGGCAGATTTTGGGTTGAATCCTCTACCAGGACTTTGTCTGGAAGACGCAGATCTAATTGATCTTGGACCAAACCTAGCTCCAGGCCGGTACATCACAGTAGTATCAAAAGGAATTCCTAAGATGGCAATATCATATGATACCTCTTCATCAACTAAGCATTTGGTATAAGGTAAATGAGCAAAAGTTGATACCCCAGTAAATGTCCAATCATTAGCCCAGACACTTTGGCTAGTGTCAAATAAAGTGTCAGCAACAACCCAGGTAAAACTGCAAATCACCAATAAAGCAACTACGTAAGGTTGCATCTTATCTCGATAACCAAGAATGATATCAAAAAGGCTAATATGGCTATCGAGGTTTTCTTATACTTATCATGGATGTCCTTTTATGGAAGTTTATTTCCGGTTATCTATGGTTATGGATTTAACTCAAACTATTACGAAACCTAGATAGCATTCTTTATCTTTAACCCTTGGCTGCATGAGTGGTTATCTGAATTGGCTTGCCTAATGGAGAAGGTGCATCGTGCATAACGCAATTCCCTCTATCGCAGGGCATTTCTTTTTGGTGCATGGTGCAGGTCGCCAAAATAATTCCATGAAGTTGATAAATACCAGTCCAATGCCAGTAGCAAAATGGTTGTTCATTAAAAAGTTGCTAACAAATGCTGATTATTAGTGATAAGAAACCTGCCAAAGATGGACTGACGGTAGATGTGGGGTCCTACAAATCTGATATCGAACAAGGTGAAGTCACTGAATTAACGGCTGATTTACCTAGAGGCTTAACTGGAAGACACCTTCAATTCATTGCATTATGTGGTTCCATTGGTACAGCCCTTTTCGTGGGGTCGGGGATTGCTTTGACCACTTGTGGACCTGCTGCCCTTTTGACTTCCTTCTGTATCACCTCCGTTGGGGTGTTCTTTGTTATGAACTACTTGGCTGAAATGGCCTGTTGGATGCCTACTCCAGGGTTAGGTCCTGCTACTTTTGTTACGAAATATTGTGAACCTTCGCTTGGGTTTGCCACTTCGGTCATGTACATTTACCTGTATGGGATCTTGGTTCCTATTGAAAATATTGCTGCTGTGTTTATTTTGCAATATTGGGTAACTCCAGAACAAGTGCCCACCTCGGCATGGATTGCCATTTTATTTGTGGTGATGTTGGGAATTAATCTTACAGCCGTCAAGTTCTACGGAGAATCCGAGTTTCTCTTTGGGTGCTTGAAGCTTACTTGTATTATGGGGTTGATTATTTGCGGATTTGTGATCTTTTTAGGTGGGGCTCCTGACGGTGACAGAAGAGGATTCAGATACTGGAATGATCCAGGTTCTTTTGCTTTGCATCAAGTTCCTGATCAAGAAAATACCGCCAGATTTCTCGATGTATGGACCGCAATTGTTAGATCGGCTTTTGCTTTTATTTTGGGACCTGAACTTATCATTACTGCTGGAGGGGAATGTCAAAGACCAAGACACAATATCGCCAAAGCCAGTAGAAGATTTATCTATAGATTAGTGATCTTTTACATCATTGGGGTTTTTATTATTACTGTAACTGTTCCATATAACGATCCTAGTTTGATTGGTGCTATTAACGATGGGGATAGTGGTGCTAGAGCCTCTCCCTTTGTGGTGGGGATTCAAAATGCTGGGATTCCTGTTTTAAATCATATTGTTAATGCTGTGATTTTTTCCTCTGCTTTATCTGCTGGGAACTCATTTCTTTTCGCTGGATCCCGTGCTTTGATCAATTTGGCTAGAGATGGGTCTGCTCCTAAGATTTTCTTAAAAACCAATAGATTTGGGGTTCCTTACTATTCAGTCTTAGCTGTGGGATCTCTTGGATTATTGGCATTTTTGAATGTCGATAGTGATGCCGCTCAAGCCTTCACCTGGCTTTCTAATCTTGTGACCATTGGTGGATTCATTTGTTGGATTTTCACCGGGTTTGCCTACTTGAGATGGAGAAAAGCTATTGCCTACAATGGACTTGAAGATCAAGTTCCTTACAAATCTCCTTTCCAGCCATACGGTGCCTATTTTGCCATAATCTTTTTTGGAGTGGTTACTATCACAAATGGATACGATGTGTTTTTCAACTTCAACGGACCTGACTTTGTGGCCGCCTACATCACAATTCCTGTGTTCTTGGTATTATACATTGGTAACAAGATCTGGAGGAAAACTCCTTGGTTACTTAAAGTCGAGGATATTGACGTGACTACAGGCTTGGATGAGATTGAGTTTGAAGAGGAAATTCCTCCCCCACCTACGCTTCATGGAAAGTTTTTCCACTGGTTATTTTAGTGTTGTATAGAGTAATTTATTGATTGATTTTGTGTATTTAAACTTGTAGACGAAACTTTATCCCCTTCCACTGTGGCTTATGCTAGTTCCTCTGTTGGTCTACTTTCTCTTTATGATTCTGCTTATCTCTGGCTCTTATCAGTACTACAATAGATATATGCCAACGGAACAGACTTCTATAAACAGTATGGCGATTCAAACACTGCAATATGCCTAGTGGCTAATTTTGGTGATAGCGTATTTCGGAATTCGATTTCCCCATTAGGAATGTCAAATCACTGATAACGATTGCAAAAAATCAACCTCACAATATAAATTCCAATGGCCTCCACGATTTCTGGTCAAACCTTAAACATGACTGTTTCCAATATGTTGACTGAAGAAGTCTTGAACGGTTCACCATCCTATAACATACCTCAAGAAACTATCAACAATGAAATTGCCAGTCTTTTAGAGAAACTCGAAAGCCAACCTGGGTTTAATCCTCATCAAGAATTTGATCCAGCAGTTCATATTTTATACCAAGATTCGGACTTTGAAAAGATCAGAAAGTTGACATTTGATGATTTGGACATTCCAAAGACTCAAGTTCCACCGATCTCTGACATTGCTATTTCTGACCCTTTTCCTTTATTCACTGAAGAAGCTTGCGATATCATGAAGTGGGAAGCCTTCCAGAGGAAAAATGTAGAGAAGTATGGGAAATTACCAAAAATGTCAACCGGAGCCACTTCAATTGATGTTCAAGTATGTGGGTACACAAATAATTCTCCTTTCACTGTTGCTGCTTGGAAACATCCCAAAACTCAAGAAATCATTGATAAATTTGCTGGGATCAAATTAAAAATCATGTTTGATTATGAAATTGCTCATATTAATGCTTCTTTAATCGATAGTAAAAAACCTATTGGGTATGAAGTAGAAAAACCAAAGAGCAATGGAGCTAAAGGAGAAGATAAAGCCGTGTTCAATTGGCACTATGATTCCAATTCCTTTACCGTGGTACTTATGTTATCAACCAACGAAAACATGCAAGGAGGTAAAACCGGTTTAAAGAATGGTAACGAAGAAACTGTGTACGTTGATGGACCAAAAATTGGTTATGCTAATGTTCTTCAAGGAAGAGTCATCAAACATATTGCTACAAAGCCAACCACCAATGATGAAAGAATCTCCTCAATTGTTGGATATGTGCCAAAGGATTTAGATGTTCCAGACACAACTGTTCTTACCACTTTCAGACCTTCGGTAGCTCCTAGATCAATTCATAATGAGTACTATCCCCAATGGATGGAATACAGATTCAAAAGAATCGAAGAAAGATTGGCCAAAAAGAGACAAGAATTAATGAAAAAACTGGCCAATGGAGAAAGGTTCCAGCAATTAGAGGTGGTGGATTTCTGTAAAGACATATCTGATTATTTAACTACAAGTTGGAATGAATTCGAAGCAGTTGTTGAAAATGAAATCTTCCCTCCTCCTCTCTTTAGCATTCCTTATAAAGAACTTTAAAAAAATGATACACTGGGTTATATAGAGTATTTGCTCTACGGTAAGGAAAATCTATAAATATATTGATGACTTAAACTTTTATTGCACAAATATACTATTTTAATTTACACAAAAGGAACGTAATCAAAATCTCCGGGACCTCCATTCCATTTGTTTCTTAGCTTTTCAAATGATCTCTCAAGGGTTCTAGCTCCCATTCCAATTAAACATCGGAAATAAAATTCGATTTTGAGTCTATCTTGCTTGTCATGACAAAACAATCCACAGGTCAAAAGGGGCCAGTGTACCGTCAAAAGTCTTCTATCTTGCCAAAGCCGAACATCTTTACATTTCTGTAATTCGTCGTCGATGTCAAAATCACTTTTTTCGAAATCAATATCCAGAAAAAAATGGCAACATGCAATTATCTCTTTAGTTAGGGCTTCCACCATTGGAGATGATTCCGGGAGGTTTAAGAAATGCTTATCAACCAAGATCTTGAGGTGCAACGCATCTACATGGACTTTATGAGAAATGTCAAACCATGAAAATATGTGCTTAGTGGTATAACCATAGGTGGCAATAGGAAGTAACATACCTGTTTGATTGTTCGGATGATAGGGGTTATTTTTGGTGATTAGACAATCTTTTGATGCCAAAAAATAATTACCTGCCAGGTGAATTTTGGTAAAGAGTAATCTAAGATCCTCTGAACAAACCACCTCATACTTATTTTGTTTTATTGGAAGAATAATCTTAGCAAAAGTAGTGAACATGGATATTGCCTCAGAAGAATAACCTAAGAATAAATTGTAGCCACTAGGTAATGCTAAGCCATATTCAATACTTAGACGACTATCTTCGGAAGCAATACCAGCCTTCATCATTATGTCAAAATCTTTCTGGACCGTTAAAGAACCACCAAAAGGATTTGATACCACGGCCAATATTTCAAAAGTAGCGAACCAAAATGTAGATAGTAGGATGGAACTAGTTTTCTGTTTATAAATATCAACGTACTTGACAAACAAATTATGAGCTGCTCTTAAATGGGCTCTCCAATCACCCCCAGCAAAAGCCACTGAATCTGTCACCAACAATAAAGTTGTTAAGATTAATGGTTCAATGTACTGAACAATTTGTGACTTATCTTCGAATATTTTAGCAAACCCCCTACAGCACTGCACAAAATAGTACTTTTGATAGTAACCATCTGTGGTATTAGCATTGCAAAAATTTTCATTCCTAGCAACCACCGAAAGAATTGCGTTCAAAAGGAATGGAAAGTCAAGTGCCTGCATCATAAGAGTATTGTAGCAAACATTTTTTCTACCGGATGCAAATGGAAAGATCCATGTAGAATATTTCTCATTGAATAAAGATAGATAATTCTTGTGATCAGGGAAAACATCATAGGATGCAATCAAATTGAGGATTCTGTTTTCACAGTCTTCATTAAGTTGAGTAGGTGGTCGATTGGTTGCTGGAAACGAATACTCGTCTTTCGGTACATCATCGAAGGCACCAATATGTGTTATATCGTTCAAACCATGCGTCAACAATGTCACATCATCTATGAAAAGATCCTCATGATTGTCTCTTCCGTCGAAAAATCTCCCAAATGTATCAACAGTATCAGGCACATCATGAGGAAGGATATAATTTCCCAAATCTGGCAGACTTTCTGGTCCCTTTTTATCTAGCAGTGACCTTTCACTGTCGTTAGAAGTTAAACTTGGCTGTAGATCGTCCATAGGAAGATCATTGTTAATATCTGTATTCTCACCATTTTCTATTGATTGTTCAGAACCAGGGCCTATATTTGGAGTCTTCGCTAACGGTGATACAACAATTGCTTGCTTTTTCAGAACCCTGGAGTTTTCTTTGTTATCTATTTGTCTTTTCTTATTCACAGCACTTCTTTTGGTGGTGAAAGTCCGTTCAGCACTGAACTTGGCAAGCTGACTATAATCACAAGTTCGGTCGGACTTTCTACAGTACAAACAGCTTGGTTTGGTTTCATCACATTTGAGCTTTCTCTCCTTACACTGAAGACAACCCTTTCGGCTGTATCGCCGTTTTCCCGTCTGGCTTTTGGCCATCATCATCTTTCACAATTACTTTGGTCTTCAATTCTTATCGTTATCAGTGAGCGAATCTACCTTCCTGATTCGGAAGTTACCTCCTTTGCCGCAAAATTTAGAGAGTTCCTGTTTCACTATTGATGCTTCTACTATACCGTTTACCTCCGTTTCCGTTTAACCTTGGTTGTTTAACAGTAACCAGTCAAGAGGTATAGGAGATAAATCAAACTTGCCAATTATGGCTAAAGAATTGTTAAGGTTGAAGACTTTTGACAGTAAACAGAATTTGCGAAAATCACAATTTGCAACCACCACAGGAGAGTAGACTACATTTCATAATTTCAAACGACCAAAAGGCCCATATATTATCTAGATAATTCTATTGCTGGTAGTTGAGCATAAAATTGTCCAAACTATCTAGATTGAATAATTCAAGCAGTAAGAAATCATTAATGTTAGATTTATCAACTTCAGATCCTTCTTGGCTCTTCTGATTCAAGCTCAAAGAAGACGTTGGACTAAATTCCGTTGAATTTTCTACCTCTAAAGTAGTGTTATCTGAACATTGATTATAAAACTTCATATTTTTCAACTTGCCACTCAATAGTTTCTTCAATTGCCCCCACCAAAGAATGGAATGCAGAAAGAATTCAGCATTCTTGTTATTGATCTTCAATTTCCATACGTATTCCTCTAATTTGTCGGTACATTTGTCAAATTCCTCTTCATTTTTCGATATCAAAGCCAAAAAGTATCCAAATACTACAATAAATGTAAACCCAAGTCTAGAACTAGTATACCAAAATGTCTGTAAATGTTCTGCTTTAAGCTGGTTGAGAAACTTCAATATATTTTCGAATATAGTCATACACTTTGTAAATACTATATCTCTTATTCCCATGAACTCTTTACCCACCGGCAACTGTTTTTCCCGAATTCCACTTAATGCTCTAAGTACGGGCCGCAAAATAGCGGCTTGGGCCATAAAGTTTGAGACATAAATATTAGGAGATCCCGAAATAAACCCCCTGGTAATGTTCAGTTCAATGATTAAACTCTTGGGTAGTTGTGCTTCCCAAGCAGTTAATTTGATTTGTAATGGCTTTATATAATCAACCACCTCCTTCAAATAACTAAGAGCGTCCATTTCACTTAACGTTCTTATATAATCTTTTGCCCTGATGGAATATAATCTAGACAAAACAAGGTCTATTATTTTGGACAACTCTACTTTCTGAACGAACAATTCTTTCCCCAAGGTAACATCCACTTTACCTTCAATGGAACTATCTTCTGTATTAGAACTCAAAAAATCTTGAAAGTCATCATCATCATTTAAATCAGGTATTATCCAATTTTCAGGGGAAATATGTGAACGTTGATCAATAGACAAACAAAGCCACTTTTCTTGTATATATATACCCCAGGTTAACCTCTTTCTAAGTGATTTCTCCCACAGAGGGATGTCCCAATCGTCACACCTTCTATTCAACCCTAAAGTCTGAGCGGCACCCACAACCGCACATTGCATGGGCCAACAATCACTAGGGTTTTCATATCCTGCTCTGAAACTTTGATGTTGGATTAATAACAATCCAGCTTGTATTGTCGATAAGGTCGGTCGTTTGAATTTTTGATAAAGGTTTTCTTCAGCTATTTTTTCCAATTCCATCTGAGACGGTTGCACTTCGCCAGAGAGGTCAGAATCAAAAGACCACCAGTTAAGAGCAAATAAATACAAACAAGATAACACACACGGACTTATCTTATTGATATCAGTTTTGTAATCATCAAGAAACTTTGTCGAAAGTATAGGAAACGAAGTATGAACAATTCTAAAATATAATGCCACCAATCTAGGACCACAATCGCCTATTATTTCGTCTATTTTACCCATTTCTTTAAGATTATGTTGTGATACCTGGTTATTCTGTTCAACTTCTAGAAACAAATCATTATGTCCCTGACTCACCACAGTCCGCCTAATAGTATTAACTTGATTTAATTGGATCTTGTTACCAGACAATAAGTCATTAAATAAATAATCATCAAATTCATTATTACCTCCCAAATGGTAAACGTTGACCGGCTTAGGACGGCTTTTGGAACCTTCTTCTTGAGTCTTTTCTCCAGGAACAGGCGACTCATTCAACTTTCTTTTCTTTACGGCTGGCATATTGAATTCACATTCATGATTGTGAAAAGTACAGAGATAGCATTTTTCCTGGCCGTCGTCAAACACACATTTGGATTTCCGCTTTCTGCATCTGTCACAGGGTCTATTCGGCTTTGCTAAGGATGTTTTTGCCGCAGGATTGATGTGTGACCCAGTCATCGATTCGGTTGAATACCGTTCTTGATAAGGCTGAGGAGTTTTGATCTCAAAGATCGTCCAAGACACGACCACGATAAGAATGAAGTAAGATAATATGGAACCCCACAACTAATTATTCCCACAACTATTCCCACGATTAGAGCGACAAGCAAGTTACTATTGATCCAAGATCACTATAAGTTGAGTTACCAGGTCCTAGGGTTGATTCCATAGTGATAAGCCACGAAATCTTTTGAGATCCTGAATTTGCAACTATTTAACCAAGAGTTTTAGCCAACCAAGAGTTTTAGCTACTATGGGCCAGAAGAAAATATATTTGGCAGTTAGAATTGTTATCAATTCCATTGGACAGAGTTTACACAAAGGCCAAACGACTGGCAATCTTAGTAAGATAACTGGTAAGACGAATCTAATTTATCTAGCAGAAAAGGTCGAGCCCGAAGCCCCGTTGGCAAAATGCCCGCCGGGCTGCGAAAAATCAGCAGGTAATATATGACATAAGCAGGAAAGGTAGTACGAATTATATATATATATTGGCAGTTTACTAAGATGAAATGAAACAGACATTCTTAAACATATATAATAATTATGACTAGCGTGTCTGTGGAAACAAAAACCAATGAATTTTTATCCTTCAGTGGTCAAAGTAGAAACATAGTAGGAGAAGAAGCTAGAAAAGCAGAGTTCTCGGAAATTCCAATTATAAGCTTGAAACAGAATAAAGAAGATTTAGTCAATGCTATTAGAGATGCTTGCACTAGAGTAGGATTTTTCTATATCTCCGACCATGATGTTCCTCAATCTAGTATTGAGAAATTGATGGAAGGAGCCGAAAAGTTCTTCCAATCCCCAAAAGAAATCAAAGATGAAATCCACTTTTCTAAATCCAAGCACTTCAGAGGTTACGAAGGATGTGGAGACAACAAAACCGAAATGAAGAGAAAGCCTGACTTGAATGAACAATTCAATTGGGGATATGAAGCCAAATTAGATCCTACTAAAACTGCTGCTGATATTGAGAAATATGAGCAGGATCTTAACAAGAGCGTAATGGCTGGACCTAATGTTTGGCCCCAAAAAGTCCCCGAGTTGGAAATATCTGTTAAAGAATACTATTCCCATGTATTGAATTTAGCCAGAAGACTCATTAAATTGTTTGCTTTAGCGTTGAACTTACCTGAAGATTACTTTAATTCGATGTTTGAAACTCCTGGGGCAATTGGAAGAATCTTGCACTATTTCCCTCAAGATCCTAAGGAAGAAAACATTATGGGTATTGGAGCCCACACCGATATCGAATGCTTTACGATTTTGCACCAAGGTAACGTTCCTGCTCTTCAGGTGTTGAATAGCTCTGGAGAATGGATTCAAGCTCCACCAATGGAAGGGACTTTTGTGATCAACATTGGTGATATGTTAGCCAGATGGTCAAATGATGTGTTTATTTCCACCGTTCACAGAGTTTCTAACATCACTGGCAGAGAAAGATACTCAATTCCAGTTTTTATTGGAACCGAATATTCTACTATTATTGAACCTTTACCTACTTGTATAGGCGAAGAAGGGCCCAAGTATAAGCCAGTTAAAGCTGGAGAATATGTGTACAAAAGACTTGCTTTCAGCAGACTCGACAAGGAAGAATATGAAGAAAAGATCAAATCTCTTTAGGTAGATAATATAAGTTCACAGTACTAGTTTCTTACAATAGACACATTTACTATAGACACAATTTCCTCACTTACTAAAGACACAATTAATATATTAAGAACACCAATAAAGGAAAGAACATATAATGAGTATAAAGAAATATATAAAATTCAACTCTTAAATTGTTTATCACCATTTAAAGAAACCATGACTTCTTCTGTGCTTCCAGTTTCAACGGCATCATATTCTTCCATGTCATCTGGAGAAAGAATAGCTTCAGGAATTAATGATTCTTTGTGAGGGAAGAAGTAGTTTAAGCCATAGTATATCACAAAAGCACTAGCAAACCCATACAAGAAGGACATAGCAGCAAAATGTTCCCCACCACTTGATAAAGTGATACTTGGGTTGACTGACTGAGCTAAACCTGGCAAGTTAGGGACCAAGGAGCACAAAAAGGCAACAATAGCTCTCCAATTACATCCATAGCTATAGTAGTAAATTCCATTAGGATTATACAAATCAGGGACGTTAATTTTTCTCTTTTTGATAAGCCAATAATCAGTAATCATAATTGTGAATATTGGGGCAAGGAATAAAGATACACCGGCCATGAAACTAATCAAAGAACCAGCAGAGTAAACGATTTTCCAAGGCACCATTACCCATCCTCCCACGACAGTTACAATAATAGAACTTCTTCTGATATTCAAATATCTTGGACATAAGGCAGTCAAATCGTTAGCAGCAGAAATAACATTTGCCGATAAATTAGTACCGATTTGAGCAATAGCCCAAGAAATACATAAGAAAGCAGAAGCAGCTCTACCTTTTGAACCAGTAGGACTCCAATAAGCCACAAAGTCAGTTGGAGACCACACATAATCACCATAAAGAATCTTACCGGCCGAAGATGAAACAATAGCCAACATAGTCACAAAAACCGCCCAAGTAGGAATGATAGCCACTTGAGCGTATTGACCTTTAGATCCATTCTTCATGTATCTTGTGAAATCACTAATATTCGTGGCAAGAGAAGCCCATCCCCCAATACTCAGCATAATCAAAGACAATTGAAGCCAGCTTTTATCAGAACCAGTCAAAGTTGGTTGTAAATCAAAGATCTCTCCAGAGCCTCCACTCATTTTAGTCAAACCAGCAACCATTCCAATCAAACAAGCTACCACCACCACGGTTTTGAAGACGAAAAACCATTTAAGTTTATGAGGAGAAATAAGCATGAATGGGAATTGAACAACCCAAAACACAAAATGAGCCACCAATTGAGGAGAATTAATTCCAACACTAGCGGGTATGGTGTTTGGGATATTATAGAAACTAGGCCAAATAGCCCCAATCAACCCATAAAAACACAAAGAACCACTCCAGGTTTGAATACAATGCCAAAAACAAGCAGTTATAAGTCTGGTGACAATAGCAAAGTTAGCAAGATAATACCCAAAACTGGCTCTAACCGAAACCGCAAATGGGGTATGCAAATTAGCACCCATGGCCCCATTTAAAACAATGGGGGTCCCGATAATAATCATAGCTACAATCGAGTTCACCAACGCTTCTCTCCAGGATAATCCCATAGTTAAAGCAGCGGAAGGGTTTTCATAACTCTGGATTGAAAGATAATCCGAAGCCCAGAACCCGATGATAGTATATAGGGTCCAAGTTCTTCTGCTTGAAGGAGTGATATCGTTATCGATATTGGTCCAAACTCCTGGTGGAGCACAGGAGGATTGTTGTTTGGGGATTTCCCAAGCTTTTCTAGAGCTAAGTTTTAGCTTAAGCTTTTCAGCAAACGTCGAACTCATTTCAATAGTTACACTGTCGTATTCTATTACACATCAAGAACCAATAGCGTGCAAACACTGCTTATATATTTAAATAAGTTTGTGGATTGGTCTAGGCGTCGGGTGCCTTGACCAATATGGTAATTATACTGATAGGCCCGACGCGCAGGTCAACGGTTTCCGCTTATCTTATCTGGGAGATCCAAATATATAATACGAGCTGCGAAATCTGATCTCAGCAAACCCAGGAATATGGGCGATTTGGAAATGATAAGGAGCCAGCCCAAGGCTTTTAGCCTTCCCAAGGGTAAGACTGCCTTGGTGATGATCGATATGCAGCGAGATTTTGTTAAAGAAGGAGGGTATGGCTATTTACAGTGTAACTCTGAAACGGTATTTAATGAGGTAGCTCAGATCATTGAGCCATGTGTACTAGTATTGAATGCCGCTAGAAAGTTAGGAATGACGGTTTTACACACAAGAGAAGGTCACGAGACAGACTTAAGAGACTTGGCGCCTTCCAAGCGAATTCGGCAATATTTGGCTAGACCTGAAAATTATAATTTGTTGATAGGGGATAAGGGCCCTATGGGCAGATTACTAGTTAGAGGAGAATACGGACACGATATAATTGATGAGCTAAAGCCATGGCCTACGGAAGTGGTGATAGATAAGCCTGGAAAAGGGACTTTTTACAATACAGATGTCCATCAAATCCTTGTTTCTAGAGGAATTACTCATTTGCTTATTTGTGGGGTAACAACTGAATGTTGTGTGGGAACTACATTTAGAGAAGCCAATGACCATGGATTTGAGTGCTGCGTCCTTACGGATTGCACCAATGGGTTTAACCAGGATATTGTTCGGGAAACCATAAATACATTCTATGCATACGATGGGCTTCTAGGGTATATTGGTTCAGGAACTGAGTTGGTGACATTAGCTTCTTCTAACCCAAATGGTCTCAAGGAGATAACAAATGATTCTTTCTTATCCAAGGTTGAAAGCGAAATAATCTATTCTACCACCTTTTGCATTGACAGTTCAATTGGTAGGGATTCTCATATTGTGAAAAGCGTTGTCTCCAAAGGGGGCCAGCTAGTAGACAAGTCAGGATCTTTTGAATTAGTGGTTAACGACAGCTACTTTAAGAGTTCATATCCAGTATTCACTCCTTCCAGCGGAATGGTTTCTCTACACGGCACTGTCCACACAATGTTTGGGTCTATTGGTATTATTGCCAAAACTATCTCAGAAGCTCGGTATGTATTTGCCAACGAAAGAGGGTTTGATCCAAAGGATGAATTATCAAAACCTTATCACGAATATCCCATGAAACCAGTTGATTTCAGAGGTGCTGGCCAACATTTCCGATTTGCAGCCCAAACCGAAACTTTGAAATCAAGGTTTTCCAAATCTGGCCAACTGGTGCTGTTTGACTGGGACTTATTTGCCAGTGTTATCGACCACAAAGACCTTTTGGACGCCGAGTTGTATGCTATAGGCAAATCTGGCCCCACGGTCACCAAATCACGGTATATCCAATTAGCAGCCAAAAAAAGACAAATTTTAAATCTGTTCCAGCCGGCATGCGGGCCGCATCTAGTAATTTGCAGCAATGAACCTTCAGTTCACTATATAGTAAGATTACTCGGGTTCCCGTCCCTAGTCGTCGATGACATCATATTAATAGCAGAATATGGATTAGATGGCGTCCTTTTAGATATAGCCACTGCTTTGTTTTAATATACACCGAATCTGATTGGATAATAGCAGGATTATACGCCGGCCCATCATTCGCCCGTAGCGCTCCCCAAATAGTATATAATTTTCGCAGCGACCTCATTTTCAATCTTCCCAATGAAAGTGATAGACTCCCATATCCACATTCTGGCGTTGAAGAACCAGGAAATCTTGTACTGGAAAGGAGACCATCCCCTTAACAAGCAATGCCGACTTGAAGAGTATACGGCCCAAAATGAGAGCGAAGAGGTAGACATTGAAGGAGTAATTGCAATTGAGTTTCTTCCTATAACAGATTTGAATCAAGGTATTGATGGATGTCAGAATGCCATTGAAGAGTATTTGTATTTCTCCAGAATAATAAATGGAACCTTATCACCTGACGAAGGGTCTAATCAGTACAGCAAAATGATTAAAGCAGTCGTTCCATGGGTTCCTATGCCTTTAGGTCCTGAAGTGGTGGAACAGTTTGTGAATAAAATGAAACTGAGTGCAAACACTTTTGACTATGTCAAGGGGTTCCGGTACTTACTACAAGCACTTCCACAAAAAACCATGCTTCAACCAAAGTTCATTGACTCTTTAAAGTGGGTAGAGGAAAACGGCTACATTTTTGATTGGGGAATTGATTTAAATTCCACCGGGTTATGGCAATTTGAAGAGTCTGTAGAGCTCTTTAAACAGGTTCCCAATGTTAAGTATATCATCAATCACTTGACAAAACCTACTTATGGCCGGACCGGAGAGTTTGAGTTGTGGAAAAAGTACATGACTCAAATGTATGAATTGACTCCTAATTCATATATGAAGCTTTCCGGAGGATTCAGTGAGGTTCCAATTGAACTAGTGGAAGATTTAGATGAGTGCACAAAGTTGATTTATCCATGGTTTAAAGTGTGTTTTGATCTTTGGGGGGTGGACCGGACCATGTGGGCCAGTAACTGGCCGGTTTGTGCCGTTCCAGGAGGACCAAACGTGGCCGTTAAGTGGGTCCAAATAACAGAAAAGTTGTTTGATATGATCAATTTGCCTCAAGCGGACAGGCATAAGATCTACTACGAAAATTATAAAGCAGGATATAACTTAGACTAAATAATATATAGAAACTTTTACAATTCTTTAACCTTTGCCATACTCATTTCATAGGCAAACCCAATGGTAAGTTTAGCATGTTCTTTGACATGGTCCCAATCAATTCTGTCGATAGTATCATAAACAGAGTGGATATACTTACTGGTCAATTTCATTTCTGATTCAATGACAAAACTAGCAGGGAATCCATGTTCAATGGCAGAGGCATGGTCTGAACAAGCGTACCCACATTCAGTTTCATGATATGGAATAGCACAGTAATTATCAATAATCATCTTGATAAATGAATTTAACCCTGGAGTAGTATAATCTCCAATAAGACCCATATGGATATCATTAGGATCCATGTTTCCTGTATAACCAGTCATATCTTGTTGCAATAAACCAATGACAGTTTCGTTAGTTTCATAGTAATTATTATACACATCAAAAGACCCCAATAACCCCCCTTCTTCAGCAGAGTAAAAGTGGAATTCTAAAGTATAGTGAGGCTTGAAGTCTCCAGCAATATAATCTTGCATCAAGATTCTATAAGCTTCCAACACAGTCACCGTTCCAGACCCATCGTCATCAGCCCCAGGAGCCCTCAACAAAGAAGGCATCAACAAGTTCATGGAATCTTGATGGGCTCCCACAATAACCTTGGAATCCAGTTTCCCAGGAATTCTAGCAATCAAAGAAAACTGGTCCCAGCCTTTATGATGAACCCGTTCTACCTTAACAGTATCTTTCACAGGAGAAGCAATATCTAACAATTTGCCTTCCAACCATTCGGCACTTTCAACCCCGGTCTCGGACTTGTAATATCTGGTATAAAAGGAACTGAAATTGGCCAAATTATCATACATTAACTTCTGGTCAATGCTTTTAATGAACCCCTTCACTTTGTCGTCAAAGTTGATTTTCTGGGGATAATCGTAGTTCTTTGGAGGGGCCACTTCATTCAATTGCTTGGATCCCACCAATAACAACGAGTCTAAAAGAGACTTGTCGCTGGTAGTTTCAAGCAATCCAAGTTTCTTGGCTTCATCAACTCTGATTCTTTCGGTGACGTCAATGAAGTTCTTGTTGGCTCTCTTGTATTCTAATTTGGTAGCTTCTGACACAACTTCGTATTCATCCGGGCCCAACTTGATGAGTCTAGGCTTTTCATCTTGGAACCATTGGTTGGCACCAAAGAGCGGGAAACTGTGGGCTAAAGCCACTAAACTAACGAACACACTTAGTTTGAATTGCATTGGGGAGTTCTGGAAGATGTAATTACATTGTGAGTATCTTATCAGCGAGCATGACGTCTATGCCCCGCACGACCGGGCGGCTGCAAATACTTCTCTCAAAAACTACTACAATGTGATATTGTTATAAAGGTATATTGTTATAAAGGGTATATTGTTGTATTGTACTTTTATATAGGGAAATGAACCACTGAAATTTCTTTGCAGCATTGTTCAACATTCCTTGTAACCTTGCTTGTAACATTCAATTGTCTAAGCTTCAGTCAAATTGGCCTTGGAAACCATCTTATTGTTGGAAAGAGTCAAGTTTTCACCATTAGGACCAACGTTAGTTCCCAAGATATTGGCAATTAAAGCCGAAATGAAATTGGTGATGGAAACAACAGAACCTGGGTATAAGACATTAGTGAGTCTATCAGTTTTCTGACATCCTTTAATAGGAGCTTCACCGCTTAAAGTTTTCTTGACCCAAGCAAAACCAGCCCCACTTCCTTGGGCCATTTCAGTGATGTGACCAGCAGTGTCATCAGCAGAAAACTCAAACGATTCAATACCAGCATCACACCAAATATCATACACTCTAACGGCTTGGTCATATGGAACAATTTGATCGATTTTCCCGTGGTAAAGGAATAAAGGAATTTGTGGCATTTGTTCTGGAATAAGACCCAAGGTGTTGTTAGCAATAACTTCTTTGATAGGAGATTGATTTAAAACACTAATACCGTCTTTGAAGTATATGTCGTCACCTTCAAAGTAATCTTGGAAAGCATAATCGATTAAAGCTTCTCCCAAACAATCATCATAGACCCCGGTGAACTTTTGATATTTCTCAGGGTACATGTTGGATTTATAAAAGTCATACACTTCAGAATAACCATTACTTAACCCAGCCATTCCACTAGCACCTAAACCAGCGAAAACCCCACCAGAAACACTGGTGACAGTAGCAGTGATGTTGGTGACCCAGCCACCAATAGCACATCCTTTCAAGTTTGGAAGTAATTCTGGAGCGTAAGAAGGTTGTAAAGAAGCAGCCCAACTACTAGCCAAAGAACCACCTGAGTAGCCCCAAATAACCGTATCAGCATCAGATTTAATACCAGTAATATTTTCACTATTTAAAGCGGCTCTAAGAGAGTCCAAAACCCCATGCCCAGCTTGGATTCCTCCAGTGAAAACAGCATCTAATCCTTCATAATCAGGAGAAACCACATAATAACCTTCATTCAAAGCGGTTTGAATCAAAAACATATCAGCTTGGTTATTAATGGTGGCAATACCTCCACCATTCATAAAAGAATAAGAAGGAGAACAATTAATACTAGGAGCATCTTCAGCGACTTGATAAGAAACAAGTTTGGAACTATCACCGTTATAAGGTTTAAAAACAGTGGTAACAATGACAGAAGGATTACCAAAAGAATCTTCAGATCTAACCATAAATTGCCAAGTTTCTTCAACGTTAACCTCGAAGTAAATACTTCTAATAGGAGCAGGAGCATTTCTTTGTTTCAAAATATCCCCAAGTTTAGCATCTTCAAAGCCACTAGGAGGACTATAGAAAGAGTCTTCTGAAGGAGGAACTATGGTAGGAGCACCAAAGACAAGGTTTGTCAAGAAAAACACTTGCACTAAAAGACCGAAAAGCATATTAATTAGCAACGAATGAATGAATGGTGAAAAATCAAGCAATGGGTAATAGACCTCACTATTTATACTCCGAATCAACAACACGGGTCTGAGCTAGAAAGGGGCCTTATAATAGGGGCCTCTCCAGAAAATTTTCATTACGGTTAACAATACAACCACTCGAGTCATTTTTCTATTAAGAAATAATAGTGCAAACGAGCACTGGCTACGGGTTTATTGTTTTAAAGTCATTAATGGACTAATACGGACTAGGAATGGGAGGCATGCCACAATAAACATACCATGGAACAATGGCCAACTTAACATACGGTACGCCAATAGTTGCAACAACAAACCAGAGGCTTACAGCTGCATGGCGAAAATGCTGCAACATGTGTCAAAACCATTTCAAGCCTAATTTGTGCCCCATTATTCTGCGAGGCTCAAGGTATCGTAAAAGGGGAAATTCCCCACTGGTAGTCTGGTCAACCGCCCATTTGGCGCCGTCAGTGGCGCCAGCGGCGGCGCCAGTGGTAGTAATGGGGATGTGGTAGTAACTGGGTAGCTTCTTTCACCAATCACAGCAGAGATTCTGCAACCTACATATTATTTACGGCTCACTGAAACGATAAAACCTTATAATTCTTCCGGGGATCAACCGAAACGCGCTTCAGATAACGCAATTCACTGACATGGAATTGAGCCGCGTAGCATACATACGACTCGTCTACAGGAGTAATGGCCTGATGATATAACTAAATGAACCAGACTAAAGCTACAACTAAACCAGACTACTTTTGTGGTATATTCATTTAAGAAATTAACATATTGTTGGTTCCTAGGTCGCGCGAAAATAACTTCTGTACATATGAACCGCGCACGACCGCCATTTCCCCAGACTTACTCAATTGATCTACAACGTAAACATAAACAGGGCCAAACCACCATACTAAAATGGACAAAAATAGTATTCAATTGTCAACACGACCAAACAAACGGGGCCCAAATGGGACCCAAACGGTGTCAATGGGTGGCCAAAATGGCCTTTGACCTTCCTTGTTGGTGGTGCCAAAATTCTGTTTGAAAACGCCGTAAATATTCTCCCGAGCGCTAGTACCATTTCTAGTACCATCCCTAGCACCAGCTGGTACCAAAAATATTTCTTTTAGGCCCGTGCGGCTCCAAGTTCTAAAAACGGTAAATTGACGAAACCAAATCAAACTCTGATACCCAATTTGTTTTTCATATCTCTCTTTATCTTGACCTTCTACCACCAGGTCGTACTATTTCCATACCCCACTACCAACCTCCCCGGATCAACACTAAGTGTAAGACTAAGGGTTTAAGACTAAGGTTTAAGACTAAGACTAAGGTTTAAATGTCAGGCATCAGCGATGAGTATGAAGCACTAGAAGTAATAGGCAAAGGATCGTTCGGAGTGGTCAGGAAAGTCAGGCAGAAATCAGATGGCCAGCTCTTCGTACGGAAGGAAATCGAATACCATTCGATGAACACCCAGGAACGGAACCAATTGATCTCTGAATTGAGGATCTTACGGGAGTTAAATCACCCGAATATTGTCAAGTATTGCCGTCATGATCATCTTATGAACAAGAAATCCATTCATATATACATGGAATACTGTGACGGAGGGGACTTGGGCCATATTATCTCCAACTTCAAAAAAAATAAGGAAAGTGTGCCCGAGGAGTTTATATGGCAAGTTTTGGTTCAGACTTTATTAGCCTTGCACAAGTGTCATTATGGAATTGATGCTAAAAAGGTGAACTTGTTTTCCAACGATTCGAAAGAAACAGAGCCGTCCATTAACTCCGAAACCGTCATTATCCATCGGGATATAAAACCCGATAATATTTTCATGTTAAATTCAGGTAAAACTATTAAGGTAGGAGACTTTGGGTTAGCTAAAATGTTAACTTCTCAGAATGATTTTGCTAAAACTTATGTGGGAACTCCGTATTATATGTCGCCAGAAGTGTTGATGGATAATCCTTATAATCCTGTTTGTGATATATGGTCCTTAGGGTGTGTGTTGTTTGAATTATGTACTTTACAACCTCCGTTCCAAGCAAAGACTCATTTACAATTACAAACCAGGATCAAAAAGGGCATTATTCCTGAACTCCCCGACACTTATTCGTCCCAATTGATATCCATTATTAAAGAATGCATTACTGTGGACCCGGATATCAGACCTTCTTGTTTTGACTTATTACAGACGTTACCCATCCGGTTTTTAAGAAAAGAAATGGAATTGAAGGAAATCTCCTTGGATTTAAGCGAATACCAAAAACAATTGTATAGTAAAGGAGACGAATTGAAGAAGAAAGAATCATGTTTAAATAGTATTGAACAAAAAATCTTATCCCAAAGAACAGAACTTCAAGAAGAGTATAATAATATCCAAAAGAAATGTCTGATGCAGAAAAAACAGCTAGAAGAAGAGTTAATTGAAGAGTTTGAACAACGCAAAAAACTCATGGACCAAGAGGCCAAAGAAGTCAGATTGAACTACCAACGGGAATTCAAATTGGTGGTGGAACACGAAGTACAACAAAGATTAAAAGATTTGGTGATCAATCAGAAATCACAGGATTTGATTAGAAAGAAATCGGACCCTACTAAACACATGTCAAATATGATTCAGCAACAAGACGTTTCTACCACCCAAGCCAAAAACTTCTTATACCAGAATAACCACCACCACATGAATGACCCTGTGTCTCTGCCTAATAAGCCAAGGGGCCCTAAGGAATTAGTTGATGAGGGGAACAGAAGAGTTCCATTGAAAATCCGTAATGACTACGATGACTATGACCACTATAATGCCAATGTTAACTATAAACTAAATCAACAGCCCCAATACTCGCCATCCAGGTTCCAGGGAAATAATTATAAGAAAAGAATCACCGACGAATTGGAACGGTTAAGTATCGATAAGAGGCATATTCCTGAATTTGAAGAGCTTTATTTGAGAAAGAACTACCGTCACTAGCCCTACCGGTCACCACTATTCCACCACTAGCCCTACCGGTCCTATACCTACTCACCACTATCCCTAATGCCACCATTTCATCACCTGGTCATACCATTTCCTAATCACCCACGTCCATGACTATTTTAATTAATTTCTTCTTTGTTTTATTACTGTTTCTGGTCTTACTGTTTCTGGTCTAATTGTTTATTGCATGTATACATAGATAAAAATAATCGCTTATTCTACCCATTTCTCTCCAGTCAACCGCTCATAAGCCTCTACGTACTTGGCTTTGGTGCTAACAACTATATCGTCAGTCATCGACACTCCGTCTTTCCCTGCTAATCCATTATCAGTTAACCAGTTTCTTAAAAACTGTTTATCATAAGAATCTTGAGTCTGGCCGATTTGATAAGTCGAAGCATTCCAGAACCGGGAAGAATCTGGAGTCAAAACCTCGTCCACCAAAACGAGCTTATTATCTTGATCCAACCCAAATTCAAACTTGGTATCAGCAATTATAATTCCTTTAGTTTTGGCATACTCTTTGGCTTTGGAGTATAATTCAATGGCTTTGGAACTCAACTCATCACATAACTCTTTACCTACAAGCTCAGCAGCTTTTTCAGGAGAAATATTCTCATCGTGTTCTCCCTGTTCAGCTTTGGTTGAAGGAGTGAAAATAGGAGTACTGAACTCTTGAGACTCTTGCAAATTATCTTGGTCCACCGTCAACCCATGAACGGTTTGGGATTTCTTATATTCCTTCCAAGCGGACCCGGTGATAAAACCTCTAACAATCACTTCCAAAGGGATTAATTTCATCTTTTTCACTAATAATGATCTTCCGGATAATTGTTCCTTATACTTTTGTTGGGATAATTCAGCAGGCAAATGACTGAACAAAGCATCGCCCGAATGGTCGGTGATAGCCAAGTGGTTTTGAATGTTATCTTTCAAGAAATCAAACCAAAATTCCGATAACTTGGTCAAGATCTTCCCTTTGGAAGTAATTCCGTTGGTCATAATTACATCGTAAGCAGAGATTCTATCGGTGGCCACAAACAACAAAGTGTTGGAATCCACTTCATAGATATCTCTGACCTTACCTCTGGACAATAATGGTAATATTCCATCGAGATTGGTGGTGTGTAAGGAGTCTGACATGGTTAATTGATAAAGAAGATATGAGATGAGGGTTTATATTTCTATGACTCGTGCTTGACTCTTCGCGGGTTACCAAAGGTCGCGAGGTTCCCCATACATACGCGGTTCGCGTATTTGATATTTACATCCTAGAATCACTTTGAATCTGCTTATACTCCACGATGTCAAGTACTAGACCAGATCTTAAGTTCTCTGATAACTTGGAAGAGAGGAAATACTACAGCCGCTTCAGTCAATTGCCGTCCAAGACCCTGAACACCATCCGAGTCACGGATCATAATAATAAGGATTATTTCACCGTGTTAGATGAAGATGCTGAATTGATTGCCGATAGCATTTTCAAGACCCAAAGTGTGGTCAAATTCAACCAGGCCAGCAAGAACAAATACGTGACCATTTCGCCCCCGGTATTCCTCAACAATGTGTTGAAATTCTGCTTGATCGATAACAATTTCAAGGTTGAAATCTATGATCATAAGACGTTTAAATTGATTGCCATGGCCACCCCTGGGAACATGGAAAAACTTTCTAACGAGTATGGGGTGGATTTGGAGAGCATGGTGCCGGATGCGTCTTCTCCCATTACTGCTGCGGTCAAATTCCAGCAACAAGGAAGCGCTAAAAAGGTGGGGATTTGTTTGGTGGATTTGTCCAATGCTCTGATTAGAGTAAGCGAATTTGATGATAACGACTTGTTTTCCAATTTGGAGAGTTTGTTGATCCAATTGGGAGTTAAGGAGGTGATTTTACCTTCGAATTATGACCCAGAAAACAAGGAGTTGTCTGATGTTATTAAATTGTACCAGACTTTGGATAAGGTAGGGATTGTGATGAGCACTATCAAGGCATCTTTTTTCACTTCTAAAGATATAGACCAAGATCTCGTTAAACTCTTGAGTAAGGAAGACACTAACGTCGAGTTGATTTTAGGGGCCAAGGGGATCAATTCTAATGACTACCAGTTATCCTTTGGGTGCTGCAATGCTTTAATTAACTATTTGGAATTGTTAACTGAGGATGAATTTAGTGAGGGCCAAACTTTTTCTATTGAAAAATATAATTTATCTAATTATATGAAGTTGGACTCTTCGACCTTGAACGCTTTGAACATCTTCCCTGCAAAACAAGCCAATAACTTGACAATGAAATCCAACCAAATCGGGTCGATTTTTGAATTGTTGAATAAGTGTAAAACCACCAGTGGCTCTAGATTGTTGTCCCAGTGGTTGAAACAACCATTGACTGATATGCAATTGATTCTTGACAGACAAAATTTGGTTGAAAAGTTACTCAACGATACTAATTTAAGAGTTTTCATCAACCAAGAGTTTTTAACTCAAGTGCCAGATATCAAAAGAATCTTGAAGAAAATCAATATGAACTTAAAACGGTCTGGAAATGAAAACAAGAAATTAGAAAATGTCGTCAGATTATATCAATTGTTCTTAATCTTACCTAATCTTATTGAAATCTTGCAATTAGCTGTTGAACTGGAAGATGACACTGTCAAGGATTTGATTTCTAAAGTGTGGTTAAACCCTATTAACGAGTGCTATGGTAAATTGACCCAGTTCCAGGGATTGGTTGAAACTGCCATTGACTTAACTCCTTTAGAATCTTCCACCGTTAATGATTTAAATAGTGATTTTAACGTCAACCCAAATTTCGAGCAGTCTTTACAAGATGTTAATTGCAGATTACAGCAAAAAGAACAGGAAATTAAATTACAACATGAAGCAGTGGCCGAAGATTTGAATATGGATATTGATAAGAAATTGAAATTGGAAAAACATCAAATCCACAATTGGTGTTTCAGAGTCACTAGAAATGACTCGGTGGTTTTGAGAGGTACTGACTACAGAGAATTACAAACCGTGAAAGCTGGGGTATTTTTCACCAACACCGAACTTTCGAATTTATCTAAAGAACACGCTAGTATCTTACAAGAGTATAATAACCGGCAAAAGGAAATTATCCAAGAGATTTTGATGGTGACATTGACGTTTGAATCCATTTTCACCGATTTATCTATAAGTTTGGCAAACATTGATGTTTTATGTGCTTTTGCAAACACGGCTATTTTGTCTTCAATTCAATATATCAAGCCTAATTTGATCCCTCTCAGTAAGGACGTGGATGATGAAATTTTCAATAAGCGTAAAATCAGTTTGAAGAATTCTAGACATCCAATCTTAGAAGTTCAAGATGATTTGAACTTTATTCCAAATGATGTCAATTTGAATAATGAAGACAAGAGTTTTGCAATTATCACCGGTCCAAATATGGGAGGGAAATCCACTTATATCAGACAAATTGGGGTGATTGCTCTTATGAGTCAGATTGGGTGCTTTATCCCATGTGATGAAGAAGACGTGGTAATTCCATTATTTGATTCTATCTTATCAAGAGTGGGAGCTGGTGACTCACAATTGAAAGGGTTATCTACTTTTATGATTGAAATGTTGGAGACTTCTTCAATCTTATCTAACTCAACTCACAATTCTTTGATTATTATTGATGAGTTAGGAAGAGGAACTTCTACTTATGATGGGTTTGGATTGGCGTACTCTATTCTGGAATATATTATCAAAGAGAAGCAGTGTTTTACGTTATTTGCAACTCATTTCCACGAATTAACCGAATTGAGTAATAAGTATAATAAAATCCAGAATTTGCAGGTCAAAGCATTAATTAATAATGACAATGGAAAAGACGATGATTTGACTTTGATATATAAAGTCGAACCAGGTATTTCATCCAAATCCTTCGGGATCAATGTCGCTGAATTGGTCAAGTTCCCAGAAAAAATTATAAATATGGCCAAAAGAAAAGCCAGTGAATTACAAGAAGAGCATAACGAAGATGATTACATCCAAGTGAAGAAGACCAAGTGCTCTTCAGACGAAATTAATCACGGGATTGATACCTTGAATAAGTGTTTAAGACAATGGAAATCCGAATGTTTTAGTGATAACAAATTGTTATTCAATGCTGATGAAACGGTTGCAAAATTAAAACAACTTGCGGGAGAGCACCAAGATAAATTCTTGACTGAACTCGTGTCGATCTTATAATGACCCATATTTGAGTATAAATGTAACATAATAAATATATAAATATTGAACTAATCCTTCTTGTTATTTCTAAACTTCTCCAACCCTTCTTTATCATTACAAAAGACAATAGGTAACCCCAAAATCCATTTAAAATCAAAAAAGTCTTCGGTACCCGTCAAGAAACATCTCAAGTATTCCTCATATACCAAATAATAGTAAACTCCCAACCCAGTAAAGATATGCCACCAGCCGTGTCCTTCAAGAAGAAACCCGTAAGGCATCCCAATATCCCGTCTTACTTTCCGGACTCCAGAACATAAATGAATATCTAAATTCCATAAAATGTACCCAAATAAGAATAATCCAACCCCCCAAAGCATCGTCAGGTTCAAGTTGGATCGGGCCGTATCACTCTTAACGTATTTGTTACTCAACCGGAAAGATTTCATAATAATCAAGAAATTTAAAAACCCATAGGCTGCTTGGTGTAAGGTAGGATCTTTTACATAAAGGTAAATGACAGTCAATAAATTAGCAGCCATAAAGATCCCAATCCCAATCATAACCGAATCCCTAGAGCTTTTGAATTCACTGAAAACAGACCAAAATGGAATACAAGTAGCGTATATCATAGGCAATTCATCCAACAATTGAAAATGGTATTTCAAGGTCATATGGAACCACCAACTGCCAACCCCTACCAAACAAAAACCACAAGCAGTAAATAAGAATCTTGGTTCCATTTTATTCTTATAAGCATGGAAGATTGCAAATAATGCCAATAATATAAACACGGCATTTGTAATGGTGTTAAGAAATTCAGCTATATAACCAGATACCACATAATTCTCTTCACACCAATCAATGGTAGCAGTAGTTTCTCCCCAGAAGCCATGGGCTTGTTCTTCAGGATAAGGTATTGCAAACGGGAACATATTGTTATGACTCAATTGATAGATAGAACCTTCAACGAATTGATGATATACCCTTATAGTTTATATTCAACTAGTGATGGAATTTAATCAATATGAAATTGTAGTGATGCCTTATTAGGAAGTAGCATTAATGGGCATGATTTCGCAGCGGGAACTACGGTGATACACGCACGCTGCATGCATGCTGCACTACTCCACGCACCCTGTGCAATTAATGCGCCTATTGCTGCAATATGCGGCTGCTGCATCCGCATACTTCTATTCTCTACCTCTGTCTATTAATTACTATAAAATTCTAACCAACATTCATCATTATAAGGTCTGGTAGTATAGGTATCATACATGACCATCTTTTGCTCATCAGTAATATTACCTCCTGCGTGAACAGACCCCATTTTAATTGGTTCTGGCAATTTCACAGAATCTTCATACTCCACAACCTCACACCATTTGGAACAGATTTTACTATTAAAATGCCAATATATATTGGAAATGGCCAATTTCATCTCGATCTGGGCAATGTTCATCCCCAAACACATTCTAATCCCCTTTCCAAACGGGATCATATACTTATTTTGCAACTTGAATCTATCCTGAAACTCTTGTTCGGTTTCATGTTCATATTTCAACCATCTTTCAGGAACAAAATAATCCGGTTTAGGAAAGATAGTTTCTACTCTATGCATGGAATATGGCTGACAAGATATAACCGTATTTGTAGGAACCACGTGACCGTCGATTTTGTATAGTTTATCTACCATTCTGGGCTCAGCCCCAGGAATGGAAGTGTGAACTCTTGAATTCTCCAAGATCACAGCATTTAAAATCGGCAAGTTATCGACAATTTCCATATCGTTTATGACGTCATTGGCGGTTCTAGGAGCTCCAAAAGCCCCATCCAACTCCTGCTTAAGTAAGCGTTGAAGATACTGGTACTTGGGTCTAGACAACTCATATGTCAAATAAGTTAATTGAATAGCCGTAGTCTCGTGGCCAGCAAAGATATTATCACTCAAAAACGAATAAGCATATTCTCCCTTTAAGTTATTCTTCTTTAACAATTCCAAGGTGGTCATGTTCTGGTTGGGTTCGAACTTGGGCACGTTTTGTTCTGCTGTAGTGTAGATTGAAAGTTGCCATTTTTCCACGATTTCCGAAGACTTTTTGATCAAAGCAGAGGCAGCATAATTCCAGTACCGGGGCATCAATGTGGTATAAAACACCATAGAAGCGACATACCGGTGGTATGTAATAATGTCCCGTTTTTCTGGCGAGTCTAGCAAGTCAGTACTGTTTTCAGGCCCCAATTCAAATGACGTCACCACATCCAATGCTAAAGATCCAAATAAAGAATACACATCAATGCCTAGATTGGCCCCGCTTTGGTTAAGAAACCATTTCTTATTGGGGTGGTGATGGCCATAGCCATGGATATTCACCTTAGATTCAGCGTTAATGTAATCTGGAGCCGTTCCTTCCACGCTAGAAACCCGAATTTGGCCTATAAGCTTACCGACTTTGTCTACTATGGCGTTTCTGGTGGAATTTTTGGGGTTAAACACCGCAGATTTGTTATATATCCCCTGGAGATTCTTCTTATAGTTCACGTGCCTGTCATTTTCCAAAGAGCTGAACATGTTATCTTTAAACCCATGGTTTCTGAAATTCTCATAGAATTTCGATTTGGGGAAGTTTTTGGTATAAATGTCGTGCAAGAACTTGGGGTTTCTGTTAACACTGAGTTCCTCAGGCGAGATTACTACCACGTCGCCGTATTTTTCGTGGAGCTGGTGGACTAAATACACCCATTGGTCTGTTCTTTGATAGTGCAAACAGGGTAATTTGGATATTCTGAATAAATAAGGGCCTGGGAAGTGTTTGAAGGGAGAAATGTAGAACGGATGGATCACCAATTTGTATGCGAGCAAGAAACATCCTAACACCAATAGCACCAAGAGTTTATGGGACTCGATAGTTTGGGCTGCTTGGAGTATTAAATCTTGCAACATCTTCTTATCTTTCAGTGAACTATCTTATCTTTCAGTGATCTTATCGGGCTAGGGCTAGGACTGTGCTAAAGGACTAGTACCGTGCAAGGATTGGTAGCTGTTTCTGTGCCTTGTTACCACGTGAGTCAATGGAAACTCTGTTGACTGGGTAGAAATAGAGGGTGAAGGTGGAATTATCGAAGTTTATATAGGTTGGATCAAGCCAATTCCGCGCCTGCCGAATGCGGTAAGAGTCTTATCGGGTTCCGCGCTGATATCAATTCCGTTTTGCAACTACCATACCTCTGTAGATACGATTAAATATGGGGCCATATATTAGGGCTAGCTATGTATTAGGGCTAGCTATGACTAGCGGCTGCTAAGTATCTAATTAAAGCTTAGGTAATGCTTATCTAAGCTACCTGTTTCTACGCTATTCACACACTATTCACTATTTAACAAGGGTTTAAGGGTTTAGTTTAACAGAGGTATGTTAAGAACATGATCCTTTTAAGAAGGTCTTACCAGCCGGTCCTGTTAAGAGGGCCTAAGCCTTTTCAGTCAAATACTGAGCATACTTTGAAGTCTGATGAATCCCACACTCTGTCTTAGCCTTCCCCTTCCATCTTCCGCTTCTTTCATCTTCACCTTCAGCTACCGGTTCAGTAGAATGCCAATCTCCTACACTCTTATATCCCAAATCCAATAATTCATTGTACGGCACATGATTCTCGTCAATATATTCCTTAATTTGTTTAAAAGACCAGGTTAAAAAAGGATTGATTTTAATGATATTAAATTCAGGATCAATTTCAATAAAGGGCAAGTTTCCTCGATCCCCTCCTTGACTGGATCTTCTTCCGGTTAAGACAGCGTTCATGTTTAATTCCTTATATGCCCGTTGAAGAGGTTCCACTTTCACCAAATAATCATACTTAAGGTCATCAGTTTCCCATAAGTTCCCATACTTATCAGTGAATTCCAGTTCAGCTTCAAAGCCTTCAGGCTTGAACACATGGACAGTAGAGCCATATTTGTGTTTGACTTTGTCAATTAAATCCAAGGTCTGTGGAAAGTGGAATAGCGTATCAATGAATACTAAATCTACTGATAAGGCAAGTTTTTGAATCATATCTATAGTAACTAATCCAGTTAAGCCAAATGCCGTGGTTTGGAAAAGCTGGGGAAAGGTGACGTAGCTCCATTTGATGATTTCTTGCGGAGTTAGCGTGGCTAGTTGTTTGTTGATATGATCTAGTTGATCTTGGGAGATTTTAATCGACATAATGAGTTGGTTATAGTAATAGTAATAAGATTACTAAGTCAAATAGGTTTGATGGGATTCGATGGGAGTCACGTGACATTGCGCACAAATTGAGAGAAATTTTGGTGGAACCTTTGCTAATAGGATTTTATTCCGAATCACGCATGAATCTGTACATAATGCATATTCATAGTGCATATACATATGTACGTGCATATTTCTATACATACCAATTCTTAATAAGAACACCTACTAAGAGCAGCCTAAACACCTATCAAGCACCTATACTGAGGCATGTCTCCCTAAACCACTATCCCAACAGTTATATTCTGGCAGTTACTACGCCCTTAACCTTCTGAATAAACTCTAGCTTGCGGGAAAATAATTTTCACCCCGGTTGATTTACGACGGGATATGCGGGATAAGTCCGGATGAGGTTGCTATGCGCGATCTGAATCTGCATAACGGTAACACAAACCCGACTAGCCAATCCTTACTAACCCCCTACTAAACCCGAACCCTCTAAACCCGAACCTCTTACGGGGACTTACTAACCAAACCCCTATTACGGGGACTTTGTTACGGGACTTTGTTACGGGATTTTGTACGGGACCTTTGTTACGGGGACTTATTTGAGGATAAGTCTTTGATAACTGGAATGTCGCCTTGCCTAGCCTGTCTCTGCCTAGCCTGTCTCTGCCTGGCCTGTCTCTGCCTAGCTAGTCTAGTATTGGCCCAATCCCTTGAGCAATTTCCCTTACTTATCATAGGAACCCCAACAGCCGAGCTCTGGGCTTGGGCCTTGGGCATCGTTTGCGCATACCATAAAGTTATTTACGGCCGGTTAAACTTGCCTCACCCCCCGCACATTTTTCCGGGGCCTTATTTTACCGAGATGTCCCACGTAAAACGGGCTAACCTGATTTCTTTTGTGAGCAAGTGAAATTATCGTAACGGCCACGGGAATATCATATATAAGGGGCATTGCCAGTTTTTTTTTGTGCTACCTGTGTTACTAACAAAACCTGATATATCACCATATCTCTATCTTACTAAATCCATCAAGGCATTACATCATCAGCTATCATCATATCAGCATCAGGCTACCATTTGGATATAACAAATATCCACATCACCAAAATTTCCTTACACTAGTCTCATTCAGTGCCAGTGCCGTCCCGTCCTATTTCCAGTACCATCTAGTACCGTCCCGTCCTATTTCCAGTACCATCTAGCGCCATCTAGCACCATCTAGCACCATCCCGTCAATATGGGCCTTCAGTCTGTCACAAACTCAAATAATAGCATCGTCTTTTGTCTGACCTGCTACAGTCACCTTTCAGACCATCACCAAATCATCAACTACCGCGTCCATAATAAAATCTCCCTTGTGAGTCCTAGCCCAAGGATACATCACCCTTCTCACACAAAACCTCATACAAATGCCCTCACCAAATACAACGCGACTCATAACTTGCTCATAGTTAAGAAGGTGTATTGTAAGTGTTGTAGTACTTTGGTGGGGTTTCGGGTAGAAAAGTCGTTCAAATCCCAGATGATGGCTTCGTTGAATGGAAGAATTTATTTTAATTGTAATCGAGTTGTTATAGATATGGCTGCCCTTCCGCCAGCATCTACAACTGGAACTTCAACTGCAACTGCAACTACAAGTATCTAACATTACAATCACTAGGCTTTTGATCTAGAAGGTTCTATGGCCAGAAGGTTCTATGGCCAGAAGGTTCTATGGCCAGTCAGTGGTGCAATTCTGGGGCTATGTTCTGTTGGCTGTGGCTACTGCCACTGCCTGCTACGCTACTGCTACTGTACTGCATTCCTACTGCTACTGTACTGCCTACTAGATTCTGGAATATATTAAACTGCTAGCTAAAGCTAATACGTTTCTTGGTAATAATTACTAAGTTGCAACATCTTCATATCGACCAAATTCTCCTTCATTCGATTCAATTCATTGGTTTCAAATTCCTTTAAAAAATCCTCAAATTTCACTAAATCTTGCTGCTTCACCGACTGGTACTCCGCCTCAAAGTTTGCGTTTTTATTCTTAAGAATTGGTCGAATGGTTTGGGAATTATCACCCTTGTTTTCTTGCTCATTTTCAGGGATTTTGATTGATAAAGAGGATACAGAACTGGTGAAGGATGCTTCATAAGGTTTGGTAGGAGATGAACTAGACATGGAAAAAGGCATGTCAAAAGACGTATCAGGAGACATCTCAGCAGACACATCAGGAGACTCCACCGACATTCTAGCCGACATTTTACTAAAGGAACTTGACCGAATCAATCTTTTGAAACTTCCAGACCTCCTAACCCCCAGTGTCTCCAGTTTAGTAAGGTCCAGTGTCATGGGTTTCAGCTGATGATTCCATAATCTGTGGAATACTCCTCTAGTAAATTGTCGCAAACCAGGAGACGGAGGTTTTTGGTCTAAATCCTCATAATGTTTGAGGTCCACGGTAAACTCCATACTTTCCGAGTCAAAGTCAAAGTCAAGACCCCAATCTTGATCTAGTTGTTCCAGAATCATTTTTATATAGCAAGGCAGGTTAAGTTTTTTTGCAACCATAACCACAGAGTTGATATTCGCGAACTCCACCGGGCCTCCACTGCCCCCACTGCCCCCCACTGCCATGGCACCACCGCGCAGCCATGGCACCACCGGCACCAAAATGTCGCGCTATCACCGCGCCTTGTTGCCCCGCATACTAACAATAGAACATCTACTAAATATACGCCAAATACTTACACCATCATACATTTCTAGACTCATGGCTTCTACACTGTTCTAGAACCTTCCAGACTATCTCTACTACCTCTACCATATCTACATCTTGTGGCCCAGACCCCTCTTAATCAAATCCGGATTCGTTGCCAAAGCTCCGAATGTCCCAGTAAGGAGGGGCAGCCGAAGGGGGATGTGCGGCGCATTCTTTCTTTTTCTATACACATCTACAAATGCCGCCTTTTCCATCACTGATCCTTCTCCTTGATCTATTTCTCCTTACAATTGTGTGTTGAGCTAGCACTAAACTATCACCAGAGCTGACAAGAGCTATCAAGAGCTATCAAGAGCTATCAAGAGCTGGTAACAGAACAGATACACTAAGGTACAGACAGATCATTGTGAGCTGAACAGGAGTACAAAGCTGTACAAAGAGATCAGGCCCCTATTGTCATGAATAAAGAAGAGATTCTACCTGCTAGCAACCCCCAAAGTCCGTTCTATCAGAACCTCCCCAAAAGGGACGCCCGGCCCGTGGACGAATTGGTCAAGTTCTTCAAACAATACAAAACTTTGATCAAGAATCTCTTAAACTATTTCAAAGAAATTGCCTTGGTTAAAGAGTTTGAATCAAATTTGCATCACCAATTAGTCACGTCTTTCAACACAAAATTGACCCCCACGTCGCCTAGTTCCGAGTCCAAACGGCCTAATTTACTCAAATCCAAATCAAATTCCAACCAAAACTTCCTTAAGGGAACCTCCACAGGGTCCAAAGATGTGTGTGGTTCGGTTAATACCATGATTGTGAACCACCATACCCATAACTATAACGCTAACTTAAAGGCTCATAAGGAATTGACGGGAAAATTGATTCCTAAATTGGAAACCCTTCTGAAGAATTTGTCCAATAAGATCAAAGAGATTCGGTCTAGTTTGAAAAATGAAAGCTTTGCTAATGACACCATTTTAAAGGAAATCAGTAAGACTGGGTCGGTTTTAAAGACTTATATGAATGCCATTGAGTTATATAATAACCAGGACATCTTATTGGATACGGAAGACATTGAGGCTAATGATGATAATGAAGGAGAGGGGAAATTGGATGATCCGTTTTTGATCAAATTAAGATTGAATTATCAGCTTAAAAACCAATTACTTAAAGAGAATTATCTTTTCGCTGCTTTTATCAATTTACAAAATATCTCCAAAGATTTATTGATTTATATCTTGAAGGATTTGAACCAAATCTTTGAACGGTTTGAGAAATTGAATCATATGAACTATAAGCAACATGTGAACTTTGATCCCAACGAAGAATGGCAGGCGTTTGTCATGAACAATCCCAACTTTTTGAATGTTTATGGAGATTCTACGGTTAATCCTAAACGTGAGGTTAGACACTTTAAGGGTATTGTTCTTCCTTATGCTAATTCGATTCACAATAAGTGTATTAGGTTTGGGATTATCTATAAAAAGTCCAAGCTCTTGAAGAATTACAACCGATTTTACTATTTGTTAACGTGTAACTATTTACACGAATTTAAAATTGAAAGTCCTCAACAGAACACCCCTGGCCAGACCACCGTCACCCAGACCAATGCTGGTGGTGGTGGGGCCAAAAATAAGTTGATGGGGTTCATAAACCATAATGATGTTCCTGTCAAGTCTTACAATTTAAATAATTATAATCTTCAAATTAAAAACGAGAAAAACTTCAAGTTCAATTTGAGTCAGATTTCTACCGGAAAACAAACCAGTTTTAAGTGTAACAACCTCAATGATTTCAATAACTGGGTCATGGATTTGAATGATTTGTTGCAATTTGAATCCAATAACGCCAAAAGATTTGAATTTGTCGAAAGGAAATTGTCCAATAGACAATCGAATCAAAAGTTCTTTGAAACCCCCAATGATTCCAAATCTTCTTTATCTAACTTTCATGATATTTCCGTGCAATCTGAAATCAATAAGTTCTCCCATACCAGATCCACATCTTCATTATCACAAAGCTCCCTTCAATCCCAAGCCCTGGTTCCTTATTCTAATCCAACCAGTTCGAATTCTGGTGCTTTCAAAGCTCCTTCTCATATTAACCTTACTCCATCTTCATTCAGTGCCAATTCCTCCCCTTCAGGTAGTGTCAACCCCACTCCCAGAGACTTACAAGGGGCTAACCATGCTTCTTTACAAGGAGTTTTCACCCCTAATATCAAAACTCCTTCGAGTTCTGGTTCCGATAAAAACCCATTTGACCAATCCTTCGGGGCTTTGGACCATACGTCTCCTATTCATTCAGGGCCAGGGTCTCCAGGCTCAGTTTCGGCTCACCATGAAAATTACCTCAAGATTCAACAAGAATACTTGAAGCAGCAACAAGAGGTGATTCATATGAAGTTAAAGGAGACTCAACAGCAGCAACAGCAACAAGAAATGCAACCTCCACCTCCAGAAATGCAACATGAATTGCCCCAAAGACCGGTGTCGCCATCATATAATTCCAACAATGGCCCTAAGAAACATATGAGGCACCAGCTTGGACACAGCAAGTCAGATTCGGTTTCGTCTATGAATTCCCAATACAAAAACGACTCTGATTCCAATTCAAACTCCAGCTCCAACCTCAATTTACAAAACTTATCGATCAGCAATGCCATCGCCGCCCAGAAACCAGCATCCCCAGCCCGTCACAAGACGGAAGATTCGATTTCTTCAACCAATTCGAATTCTTTTGATTCCATCAAATCGTTAGGCAATTCTAAAATCAATAATTTTTTGCAGCAGAATGAGAATTTGGTGGTGCCCAAGTTTTTCATTACGGATGAGCAAGATAAGACAGAGGAGACATAGACCTGGCCATAGAGGAGACACGGCCATAGAGTATAGAAATAGAATAGAATATAAACATAGCATTAAAGGTAGCACTTGGTAGAGGTAGCACTTGGTTAGAATTTCACCTAACATTGCTAATGGCCGCAACATCATCACCTCAGCCTGGTGTTCGCGCACGACCCCGTGAGCGTTCAATCACTATAAATAGTAAACGATTCCAATTACAAAATACAATTCGGAGATATTGTACTCAATTGACCAGTTGAATTGATCTAGTAAATTGAACTGAATTGTACCACCAAGAACCAATTGCCTGAATTACCGAAATGAGTTATTCCACTGGAGTTAAGAAAAACGAATCTGCCATTGCTTCAGACGTGGAAGATTTGACTGACACTGAACAAATTCCAAATCCTCCAATTAGAAGGTCTTCTTCGTTATTTTCCTTGAGTTCTAACCAAGAACCATTGCCTAGACCGGAGAAACATGAATACGCTGCGTTTATTGAAGACAATAGACACTTTTCTTTAATTAGAAACTTACATATGGCTGATTTTATTACTATATTAAATGGGTTTAGTGGGTTTTATTCTATTGTTAGTTGTTTAAGATATGCTTTAACTAATGATAGTAAATATGTGCAAAGAGCTCATTTCTTCATTTGTTTGGGGTTATTTTTTGATTTCTTCGATGGCAGAGTCGCTAGATTAAGAAATAAATCTAGTTTAATGGGTCAAGAATTAGATTCTTTGGCTGATTTAATTAGTTTTAGCGTGTCTCCTGCTACAATTGCCTTTGCCATTGGGTTTAGATCTACTATTGATGTGTTGATTTTAAGTTTCTGGGTATTATGTGGATTAACTAGACTAGCCAGATTCAATATTTCTGCTAATAATATTCCTAAAGATAAGACTGGGAAATCTAAATATTTTGAAGGGTTACCAGTACCAACCAATTTAGCTTGGGTGATGTACATGGCGTTTTTGGTTTACAAAGACTGGATCTTGGATGATTTACCTGGGGCTATTTTATTTGAAAATACCTTTTTGGAATTTCATGCTATTTCCTTATTATTTATGTTACAAGGATGTGGGGAAATCTCCAAATCCTTACACATTCCAAAACCTTAGATACCGACTTTAGGTATTTGACCGGTTAAGTTTCTCTATTTATGGTTTGTGAGTTGTTTATACACATCTGTGGGGAAGTTTTTAGGGTCCAATAACCCAAGGTTATTAATATTAAATCTCAACTTATGACTTCTTTGACTGATATCGTTATCATGACAAAGTTGCCAGAAAACCCCATGTAATTGTCTAAATTTCATCATTCGTATATAGTATTGAGCTTTGGATACCCTATGTCGATTTATAGTTTGATTAATTCCTATTTTATTTAAATCTGTTAAGAATCTCGATAGTATATTTGTGATCTCTGGTTTATCTTTTAATTGGGTTAATAACGCGGTGATTTTATCATTGGTGGTAGCATTTCCAATGGATTTGAACCCATTGTCTATGGCCTGAACTTTTAGAAGCGTTCTGTTGATAGCCTTGAATATCCCGACCATTTCAACTAAAACTGTATGATGTAATGACAGCTAATTAAATTCCCCATAGTTTAAGTGATGGGAGTGCGACAAAAAATTTTTCACTTTTGCCATACAAATCTGCTTTACTGCTTAGGTGCTTCTGAGTGGATAAACATGTTCAGACACATTGTTAGACAAGGACTCGTAGGGGTCAGTAGACCTAGGGTTGGTACTAGTGTCTCTGTGATCTCTAGTTTCCCTAAAAGTTCAAGTATCAGAAGTTTTTCCCACGCTAAAACCCTTTTAAAGGATGAAAAGAAACCTGATGATAAAATCTTGACTGACGATTTATTAGCCAAAGCCGGATTCGAAGAAGAACCAGCAAAAGAAAAGTCACAAGAGGAAGAAGGAGATTCTCAAGAAGATGCTCCTAAAGAAAGAAGAAGAAGAAGAGTCAAGACTTCTAAGGATAAGCAAAGAGAACGGGCTGCAAATTGGTTTTATATTTCTTCATTAGTTGGAAGTGGTTTAGGATTAGGATATTTTAGTAGAAACTGGGATTCCGAAGAAGAACAAACCAGATTGGAAGGTAAAGATATTGCCAATGGATATGAACCAACTTTGATGTATGAAAGAATGACCAAAAGATTGGGATCTTTATTCACGTTTTTCAGTGAACCAGTATTCGAAAACTTATTACCTCCACCAGCTCCTGAAGCTTATAGAAGACCTTTGACTTTGGTGTTAACTTTAGATGATTTATTAATTCATTCTGATTGGGATACCAAAAATGGATGGAGAACTGGGAAAAGACCTGGTTTGGATTATTTCTTGGGATATTTATCTCAATATTATGAAATTGTTGTATTTGGATCTAACTCCCAAATTTTTAGTGAAAAAACTGTGGCCAAATTAGATCCATTCCATGCTTACATTTCCTATGCTTTATTCAGAGAAGCTTGTCGGTATAAAGATGGGAAGTTAATTAAAGATTTATCGTTATTAAACCGTGATTTGAAAAAAACTGTATTAGTTGATATTAATCCAGAAAGTTGGTCTTTACAACCAGAAAATGCTATTCCTATGGAACCTTGGGATGGGAAACCAGATGATAAATTAGTTCAATTGATTCCATTTTTGGAATTTTTGGCTACTCAAAACATTAAAGATGTTAGACCAATTTTAAATTCGTTTGGAGATAAATCCAATTTAATTGAAGAATTCAATGAAAGAGAAAAGAAATTAAGAGCTAAATGGAAAGAAGATAACAAACATTTATTTAGTAACAAGCCAAATGCTGGAAACCTTATAGCCAAATTATTAGGACTCCCCTCTAGTCAAATCAATAAAGAACCTAAAATGCCTTTAGATATCATCAGAGAGCATGGTCAATTACAATATCAACATTTTCAAAAATATTTACATGAAAATGCTGCCAAATTTTTAGAAGAAGAACAAAAACTAAAGGAAGAATTTGGTAAAGTTACCTTGAATAAATTAATCACCGAAGGTCCACCTAACCCGGAAGAGATTGCCAAAATTCAAAGTGAAAGAGCTGCGGCTGAACAAGAGCAAAAATAATTGTTAGGTTGTATATAGTATAATAACATAATCACAATGAGTCTTTAATAA
The DNA here is from genome assembly GCA_030561325.1 of Yamadazyma atlantica. Taxonomy (NCBI): domain Eukaryota; kingdom Fungi; phylum Ascomycota; class Pichiomycetes; order Serinales; family Debaryomycetaceae; genus Yamadazyma; species Yamadazyma atlantica. Next base: position 49,258 of record JAKTXA010000007.1, read on the forward strand.
TTCCTAGACTAGAGCCCTTACTATAACCTTTAGTTAAACAAAGCCCTTATGTAAGGAGACCCCCTCCGGTCCGGCGCGCACAAGCCTGTGATTGGCCGAACTGATGGAATTGATAATTTTTCTTACCAAAAAGAAATAGTCTTCGCATAAGCTTCTATTTCATCATTGGTTATTGGCTACGTTAAGTTCTCCTCTTTTAAACTCACTGTTCTGCTGGTTTTTTGACACCAACCGTGGTTTTCTGACACTTACTGTGGTCTTTTGACATTCAATAGACCTTAGAACTGACCCCAGAGGCAAATTAATTAGCTCCAACCTTTTTGCTGTGTTTATTTGGTGATTTCCCCCACTTTGTTGATTTTGATCCCCAATTAAGCCGATGTCTAGACCATCTATTGCTCCTAGACTGAACTTGGCACCTTCACCACTGGCCACCACGCCCCCAGGTGCTTCTCCGGGTAGTCTGTTGACGCCTGCGGTGGCAATATCCCCTCCAGTTCTGATTAAACTGAACTCGGGAATCATTACTTCCAAAGAATGGGTTTTGCCCCCAAGACCTAAGCCAGGCAGAAAACCCAGTATTGATACCCCGGCTAGTAAGAGAAAAGCTCAGAATAGAGCGGCACAAAGAGCTTTTAGAGAACGAAGGGCTACTAGAGTACAAGAATTGGAAGAGAAGTTATTGGAAGTGGAAAAAGAACGTGACGTCAAAGAAATGGGTCTTATCAATACTATTAATAAATTGAAAGTGGAAAACCTGTTTTTGATGAAAACTATGGACCAATTCAAAGCGGAACTTCATAGTTTAAAGAAGGCTACTGGGAATGGTAGTAATCATTCTTCTCCTACAAATACTTCCAGTTCCCCAGCAAATTCAGTTTATTCCGTACAACAAATCTCCCCTGCTCCCTCAACATCTGCTGACTCTCCTCCTAGTTTCTTGAACAATCCTATGTCATCCAGACGGTCCAGAACTCATAATCACTCCCATCCAATACGGCATTATTCTGAAAAACGCATGAGTATAGGCATTCCTGAAGAAAAAGTAGACCCTTCGTTTGATTGTGGGGTATGTTTGAAAGATGAATGTCTTTGTGAATCTGTTGGGATCAAAGAAAAGAATTCTTTGGAAGCCACTTTGAATAAATTCAAACCTATGCAAGCGGTTTCTTTAAGAAAGAGAAAGTCTAGTACTCAAGAAGTGGACTTTACCTCCAAGTTTGTTAAAAAACCATTACCTGACTTCAAAAGATTACAGAATAAAGAACCTAAGGTTAAGACAGAGACCAAGGACTTTAACGAATCTTCCCCAGTAGATAATTGTGGGTTTTGTTCTGATGATACTCCTTGTGTGTGTAGAGAAGCTGCCAAAGAAGCGGCCAGACTTAATGAGTCATTAAATGTGAATGGGAATAATGAAGAAATGGTCCACCAAATGGATCAGGATTCGTATGGTGAAAGTGATGAAGATGATGAAACGGCGTTACCACCTCTTCAAATGAACTCGGGTGCCTTTAGAAAATCATCTTTACCGGTGATGCATCCAGGCCCTTCAGTGGATATAAGAGACATTACAAACTTAACCCCAGGGGCTGTTCCAGCAGTTATGACTCCTAACAATAAAATTAATGATTCTCCTAAAAAAGCTGGATGTACAGGGAACCCAGGAACTTGTGACCAATGTCAAATGGATCCTATGTCTACATTATTCTGTACTACTGTGGCCAGTAAAGCTAAGGAGTCTCATGAAAGATCATCTAGTGTGTCCACAAGAACTAGTAATGAAAGAGGGTCAAATGAAAGAGAGCCAAACGAAAGAGACGTCAAACCTGAAGACAATAATGAAAGTACGCCTGGAACTGTTAACAGTGGACCAGGGAATTCCAACTCTGATTCAGACTCTACGTCTCCAGAATCTTCCAGTGATACCAAATCCTCCTCCAAAATCCCTTCCAGGCCAGGGTCGTTGTCTTTGGCCCCACATTCCAGATCGAATTCTTCGGCAAACATGTTGGGAGATATCCGGGAATTACCATCAATGGACACCATCAAATCACAGGTGTCTACTCCGGGAGCAGGTCCTTCCACCCCTACGGTATCCACCCCTACATCTTCAGACATGTTTATTCCATGTTCAGATGCTTATAAGACGTTATCCAGACACAAAAAGTTCAATTCAGTTGACTTTAGCACTTTGGTGGGCAAGTTAACTACTAGAGGAATGCAAGTGGAGGTGCAATCTGTGGCAAATGTGTTGAGAGAATTAGATAGAAGGTTGTATAATTAGGTATAGGATTGTAATATAGGAACGGTTTGATAAGCATCTCTGCGCGCAATTTTTCACTCATAATCTAAGTCCAAGAACCACAAACCAGGATGATATTAAGGCGATTTCACGGCGGGGCCGTCGTCTATGGGGCCATATCCAACACCAGACCGTTCAGTGTAGGTCGGGTTGCTTTTGAAGATTCCAAAGTTTCCGCTGACGAGTTGAGCAGTGCTTTAAAGAATAGATTAAAGATCGGTCAACAAGATCTTAAATACGCTATTGATACTGATGAGCTTAACGTTCCAAAGAATGTGTCGACCAAGTACACTAAGGATCTTGATAAAACCATGCCCGAGAGTGCCAGACATTATATTGTCAAAGAGAAGTTGAAGAGTACTGGAAATGTGTTTATGAAGCGGTTTCTAAGTAGTAAATTGAATGATGAATTACAGCAAATAATGCCCCTTGATAAGACTCATTTACCGACTTTAGCACATGATTTGGAGAAGGTTTTGAAACAAAAGGGGGTCCATTATCTCCACCGGGAACGAGGGAAGAAAGAATCGGCTCAGTTTGATCGAGGATTAAATTATATTGATAAGTTAAAAGAATTTGAAGATTCATTTTTAAATAATTTTGTTTCGCCTTCAAAGGATTCTAGTTTGCTTCAACTTGCTAAAGATAAAAACAAAACCTATTATTCATCTACCTCATCTATGACGTCAACGTTATTTCAATTTTACATGCTTATGAATAATTATAATAAGGATAGAAGAGATAGATTTCAATATGACTATTTCACCAAATTAATGACCCTGATACCGTCTAGTTTCATAGTAAGCAAAAAAGACCCTACCAGTGAAATATATTCAATAGAGAGTGATAAATCTGCTCATGTATCGTATTATTTAGCAGAATTTGGCCATATTGCCGAAGTGATTTTAACTAATGAGACCAAAGATATAAAACTATTTAAACAATTGGAAAAACAATCCAAATCAAGTGTGAATGAAGATGATTCAATAGATCAATCTGATCTTGAAAACTTGGTGAATTTTGACCCAAGTGAAGATGATATAAAGAATTTTGAAAATTTCAAAAACCCCAAAAATGTCTATAATGTATCAAGTTTAGGAAAGTTTTTAATGAGATCTCAACTTGATTGTTATAGTAAGGATCTACCTGGAAATGGAACATTTGATTTAAAGAGTAGAGCCACTGCTGACATAAGATATGATAAAACTAATCCAAATATGGAAGGAACCAAATACAGTGATACCTTTTCTTATAGACTGGAATATCAAGATTTAATCCGAACTGGTGCTTTATTGAAGTATTCATTCCAAGCTAGAATTGGTCAGATGGATGGAATCTTTGTGGGGTTCCATAATCTCCAACAATTCTTTGCTTTTGAGTATTTCAAATTAGAAGACATTGATAAGGTTTTTTTCAATGATTCTGACATTGCATCATATATTGCCGAAAATCAGTTCAAATTTAGTTTGGAAATTTGGTCTCACTTGTTAGACATAATCCGTCATGATTTAAAAGGATTTGATGTTGAACATTTCAGGGTTGTATTAAAATCAGAATTGAAACCGGGGACTCCATTCCACCAGTTGAAGGTTAACGTAGTTCCCTTGAATAACGAGCAAAAGACCCAGTTACAAACCTATCCTTCATCAATCGTTCGGAGTAAAGATGTAAATGAACAGGCACAACTCCTCAAAGAACACAAAACCAAATTGGAGGAACTTAATAAGTCTACTGCCAATAATGTATTGAGTTATGTAGTTGACACGATTAATTGGGTTGATCAGAAGAAGCTTGAACCTTATAAATTGCCTACGTCCACTTCCCAAAAATGGCAAATGGAGTTCAGAATTTCAAGTCAAGATTCTGATTCCGAGACCTACTTGAAACATCTAGGTAGAGTGACTGGTTCTATAACTAAAGGGATGCCAAAGGAAAAATCTTTCAGACCAAAAGAATCTGGTAAGTCAAAGGAGAGAAGCACCAAGCCGAGTGGTGAAAAACTTGAACCGAACCAAGAGGAAATGAAGAAGATCATCAACAGCAAAAGAACCAAAAAGCCTTTAAGAACCTCCAAGTATCCCCTGAAAGGCTTTAAAAAGCCGAACCGGAACCCTCCCAGACCTTAGCCTTATCCCATAGCCTTAGTTCATCTTGTAAATAATTTAGACTGTAAATACATTTCTAGTAATACCCCCTGACTTCTCCCCAAAGTTTCACCTGTCACTTAGTAGATGGCAGAGTTTGACCAATCAGATGAAAGAAAACTCAAAACTACGGGTGTAAGACTGTTACTATTGAAGTCACTTGACTATGGGACGATATTACTCTTGCGACATAACCGGGCCGGTAACTCCGAGCCCGCTTTCAACAATAGAAAAGCCATCCCCAAAGCACCGACCAGATCTTACTAAACTCAGTATATAGCACCATATAGCACTAGATCACTAGAGCACCAGCACTATAGAACCATATAGTACTATAGCACCATATACTATAGCAACTATACCACACCTCATCGGCTTTTCGGTTGTATCCATCGGTCTTATATATGCCGGTTGCAAAAAGTCTTCTCATCACCAGATTGAAATCGCACGTTATTGAAATTAATTAACGTTTATTAGCTGATAAAGAATAAGATAGACCGTTATAAGACTACTAATAAACTACTATAAGACTACTATAAGATCACTATAGGACTGGTATAAGATTACTATAAGACAACTGTATCACTAGCAGTACAGAAGACAGAAAAGCTACACCTAAACGGTATATTAACCCAAATGAGTAATCTACACAAATCTAATACTTCCCTCAAATCTATATTTGACAGTTACCATTATCACATCCAAGAAAATGAAGATGACTATGACAAAATCCACAAGCATACCACCAGCACCACTGCTACCTCGTTAGCCATGACCCCCAACCCGTCTACTGGAATCAATCTTGATACCCTTCAACTCATTAGTCATAATGTCGATTTTCAAGACAAGAACATTATTATTCTTGTGGGGTTACCAGCCACAGGCAAAAGCACCATTTCCAAGCTGTTGACCACCCACTTGAATGGATTCACCGATTACAAAACCCAAATCTATAATTGCGGACAAGTCCGAAGACAAATCTTACACGAGCACGATGACTCAGACCACAAACCTGAAAGTAATAATGATAATAAGGGGTTTCATAGTTATGAATTTTTTGACCCTAGTAACAAACTTTTCAAAATCAAACGAGAGCTTATTGCGATTCAATCTTTGAATACTTTGATACAAGATTTATCGGCAAATAAAATCAATGTGGGGATACTTGATGCTACCAATACCACCGTTGAAAGAAGGGCCAATTTAATTAATTTGATCCATAACAAAGTGACTAGTGAAGGGTTGAGTTTAAACAATCTTATGATCTTGGATATTCAATGTGATGATCCAAGGTTAATAAAATATAATATTAATGCAAAGACAAATAATGATGATTATAGAAACTATGATGCCAATAAATCCATTGAAGATTTCACCAAAAGATTGGATAATTACAATAAAGCTTACCAACCAATAACCAATCAGGAACTTTCAAAATATGGTTTATCCAGTTATATTCGGATATCAAATGGTGGTGAAACCTATAAATTTGAAAATTCCACCAAGAATGATCTCATAACAATCTTGGAAAGGTTTCTTGTGAATTATTCCAATTATGATACAAAGGTGTATCACAACAAGGTTCGTCAATTCTATCAACAGATAAAGCAAGAATAATAAATAGGCCATAGCTTGTAATGAATTTATGCTCACGAGTAGTTGAAACCAGGAATGTTCCCATAATTCAAGCCTGGTAATTGTGTAGAATTATTATAATTGGCAGTCTCTTTGGTTGGTGGGGCAATGACGGCATTGATGTTGTTGTTAGCCTGGTAATACCAAGCCCCATTTTTCTCATTTGTATATAAAGCATCTTGGAATGCCATTGGATCATTAGGTCTGGATCTAGACCAAAATCTGGCAGATCTATCTGCACCAGCAGAACACAATAAATGACCCAAAGGATGATACTCTAATGCGTGAATGGATTTTTCATGAGCATATGGAATTGTATGTGTAGGTTCAATAGTATTGATTTGTTCTTTTTCGTCGTTTGGAATATATGAATCCAATAAATAATGACTCAAAGACCCGTCATAAGCCCCCACACTAAACATAGAAGGATGTAAAGGATGCCATTCCACACAAGACAAATCACTTTCATGGTTTCTCAACACAATCAAATCCTTCATGGCCCGAAGATCAAAGATTCTACATGATCTGTCTCTGGAAACTGATGCTAATAATCTTTGCATTCCATTGGGTTGAAATCTGGTTTTTGTCACGGTATGTTTAAATCCATGTAAGGTCGAAACACAATCGGCCGACCTCGGGTCCCATAACTTGATCAAGTTATCTTTCGATCCACTAACAATTAACCCTAGACTTGGATGCCAATCACTTGATTTCACATCCCAATGATGCCCCACCATCAGTCGTTCTTCTTTCCCATTATTGAAATTCCAAATCTTCATGGTCGAATCATCAGAACTGGTTAAAAACTTCGAGTCATTAGGGGAAAAGGAAATGTCTCTTATCCCATCAGCATGACAATTCAAAATATTCACATTATTAAAATTGGTTTGCCAATACTTAACAACTCCATCTTGGTCTCCACTTAATAACCATTCATCATTATGACTATATTTCAACGATAAAATGGGCGAGTCATGTGCTTGAGTAATTGTTTCGAAATTGAACGTCATTCCGTTCCATAATGTGAATTCTCCACTATGACTTGCCACCAATAATCTTCTTCCTTCTGGAGTCCATTTGACCGCACTAATACTGTGCTTTTCTTTATTGGAAGATAAATGGACAAACTTTGATTGGGTGTCAAACACCGCCAAGTTGTTCTTATTGGAATTGTACTTGGAGTAAGCTGGAGATGGTAAAAGATCAATCAAATAACTAGATTCTGGTCTGATGGTTCCAATGGCTTGATCGTCTAATCCAAGAGATCTTAGCAAATACCATCGGCCCATATTGTTTCCATGGTCTACTATTCTTCTATGTGCTGCTTTTTTTCCTTGGGACGCCAATTGCTGGTCAATGTTGTGCTGGTATGCCATCATACGATTGTAATCTCTCCCTTCCCTGCCATCGTAGCCACTCATTATCAAAGTTTTAGTTATCAGATTTGGTTGAAGTTTTTTCTCACTAAGTCTCACTAACTAAGAGTCTCACTATGTGCGGGCTTCAGTATGGCAGTTACTGTTAGTGCCAGTGCTACCAAAGCTACCAGTGCTAGTACCAGCTCCAGTGCCACGGTAATACTACCACTACACGAACACCAACAACACTGACTCTTCCTTTGACTCGGCCATACCCAGCTAGCTGTAATAGTGATAACTTAAATGCAATGTGGCTGGTACGCCCACGACTGTGGCTCAACCTTTCAAAACGCTTGCTAATTAATTAACTGTTAGTGGTTGTTAATAACTTACAATGGTGGCCTTTTTCTATCACGACAACAAAGATACTCCAGAAGACTTCACAGACGAACACAACTCCGGGGTGCCTGTGGAGGAAGATTATTTACGGAAAATCGGAGTGTTATACTTCAACGTGGAGACCACAGACCAATTAAATGAAATCGCTAAAGCCAGAGATTATAAGAACAGAGATGAAATCACGTTAAATTTGAATAGTTTTGGGGGCGATGTGAATGCTTTTAACGCCAAAATGTCCCAGTTTTATAAAGAACATTACCATGAAGATGAAGAAATCAGATATATTGTTGATGGGGAAGGGTATTTTGATGTTAGAGATCCTCAAGATAAATGGATTAGAGCTAAATTAAACAAACATGATTTATTGATTTTACCAGCAGGGATTTATCATAGATTCACCTTGTCAAGTGCTCAAAAAGATATCAAGGCCGTTAGGTTATTTAAAGATGAACCTAAATGGGAAGCTATCAATAGAGATACGAATAAAATCACTGAAGCTAGAACTGAATACGCTCAAAGTGTGGTTGTATAATGCATTATGTATTTATATCTAGTTTGTGTATGATATATATGGGGAAGGTGTGTATTTATTGTCTAACAATCTTGATTCCGTTGGTTTTAATCCAACTATCCATGTTCTTTCTTGCCTCTGTTAATTGTTTCTCAGTAGCACTTCTACTATTTTCCAATGTTTTAACTTCTTCATTTAAAAGCTTTATCACTTCATCAACAGTCTTCTCTACCAAGACTCCTCCTATCATTTTAAAGCATTTTCTACCTTGTCTTTGATCAGGACTAATTCCTGTTAACGTCTTATCTACTATTAAATGTTCTTGTAATTGGGAGGATAGCGTGCCTAACTGCTCTTGCATGTCTGTTATTTCCCCTTGGAACTTGTTATACTTCTGCTGTAAAATAGCCGACTTTTGTTCGTCCGTACTCATCTTTATATGGTGGGTTTCTTGTAGTTACTCAATATTGAACTTTCGATTTCAACACTTTTTCACGCTTCACTTTTCGGTATGTACACTTTATTTTTTTGTTACGCTGGAGTTTGTTATATATACCATGCCAGGGCCATTTTTGTATTCTTTCTATAGTATTCTTCTAAAGACTTATTGGTGTATATGATGTGTGTTTTCAATCGAATCTTCACTGTGTTGGCCCTTGTGTGCTATACATTGGCATATGTCATCCCTGCTAACTACTCAATGGATGCAAAAAATTTGGATGCAAATTTCTCAGACAACATTTTAAAAGATGCCAAATTCCATAAGCAAAGCGTAGACTATAAGACCATTCACGTGAAAACTATGGAGGATGCTGTCAATTTCATCCAAACAGAACCTAACATCGACAACCTCTTATTTGCCATTGACGATACTGGAGAATTGCTTTTCCAATATGATGGAAAGAAACTTGCCAGCCCAACCAAGCCTTCAGAGGAATTAGCTGCAAAACCCGAAGACGACAATAGTCCTGGTTTAGATTCGGCCATGGCTCTGGCTGCTAACAGTGCACCCTTTTGGAAGAAGATCAAAAAAGGTGGAGTCCAAGGGGCTAAAAAGATTAAGAGAACTACCCACTGGTTACTTCAAAAGGTAGATGAAGTGGTATATGAGAAATTTAACGGTTTAATTCCAGTCACTCCTTGTGTGGATTCTAGAGAGGGTGATGGGGGGTCTGTTACTTTTTCAAAGTCGCTTGTTCTTACCTCGGACTTTAAAGTGGAGAAGTCTAAGAAAATTGGTCTTAATGTGTTTTTGGACTATTCCAAAACTGATACTGACAGTCAAGGGGTCAGTTTTGATGAAAGTATCACTGCCAAAATTCCTAAGGGAGAAGTTGGCCAGATTTTCGTTAGTAACCCCACCATAATTAGTGGTTTGTTCAACCAAAGACTTTATAGAATTGGTGATGTTAAGGAAGAGATGGACCGGTCTAGTTTTAGAACCAAAATGATCGATAATGATATTATTTTAGAATATCACCTTTTGCTGGGTAACGCAAACCAATTAAAGTGTGGGAACTTGTTCCACCAATAATCCCATGATTTTTTGTCGTTACAGTTTAATTTATATATTTATGTTGTTTTTATAGAATTAAATATTCTTCTTTTCAGTATTGGTTTTACCTATATATAAGAAATTAACCACAAATAAGAACCATCCAATCACTACGAAGACAGCACTGATCACATAGAACCAAGAGTTTGGAATGTCCCAAGATCTCTTATACTCATCATTAGCTAAGTGTCTTACCGCAACAACCTTTTTATCCAACAAATAGCTTAATCCTGGTCTTTTATAATCCAATTCAAATGTGAACATACCGTGTTGATCAGGAACCGTGAAGTTTGCATAGTAAACAAAACAATCAAGAGGTCCATCTTCAGTGGATGAAGCTTCTCCCAAAGGTTCTAAGTTCAATCTTTGATAAGGATCCAACATTTTGAAACTTAATTGAAGTTGGTCTTCATCATTTTTGACCACAAATGGTTTCCATTCATTATCTACCAATTCACTAACCCCAATGGTGTAAATCACTTGATCTTTGATTCTGTACAAAGTTTTATTAATAGACTGAGGTTCATCATTTTTATAGTGTTGAACAAATTGTAATTTAACCACGTTTTTTCTACTAAAAGCATAATCCTTGACTTCTTCGGTGAATAATTCACTGGACCCCATCCAGGTCAATCTGGCGTTGTTCAAAGCCTGCAAAGTGACCATCAAGTAATTATGTTCCCCCATTCCCCAGGTATTATCATTATCAATAGGATTGATTTTATCGTTGGAAGAGAAACTGGTTTTGGAACCTTTGATAATTGGAATCAAATTCTCGTTATTGTTCAACATGGCGGTTTGTCCATCGTATTCCAAATCTATGGTGGAAACAATTTTTTCCACTTCCACGTTTTCTTTGGAGATTTTGGCTTTATCATTAGGAGTGAAATGGTCTACTAATTTATAATTCTTAGGAGATGGATAAATCCCCACTTCATTCAAGAATTCTCTGATGTCATCAGGATAATTATATTGGCTATCACCTATAACCACCAAATTCCCACCTTTATTCATAAATTTCAACAAGGTTAATTTGTTCAATTGTTCCTTATTGACAATCTTCTTTGATTGGGTAGGCAACAACACAAGGTGTTGGAAAACTGTTTCGTCTCCAGCAAACACCATCAAATCATCATCAGTGTAACCTCTTAAAATCGGCTCATGATCATGAAGTTTCATATAGTCAACCAACTGTTTTAAATCAGAAGGTGGAGACAGCAAATCAATAGTATCCGAGTCATACACAATTAAGGTTCTCTCGAGAGCTAAAGCAGCCCAGATCAAAGACAAGAACGTAAGCAATCTAGTGATGCCCATTTTTCACACAAACTCGTCGGTTCTCTATAGACTTTTCTGTGGTTCTAAACGGTTCCAATCCACGTCTACGTTTAAATAGTTCCAACGAACAAGTGTCGGCGCGGAAAATTGCATTGACACTAACATAAGATATAGCACTTTAGGTTCATACTTACTATTAATTATATTTAGTATATACTCTATAGACAAGATGGTTAAAGTAAAAGTAGAGTTTTTAGGAGGACTTGACATTATCTCCAAAAATGTTAGAGAGCATAAACTCACACTTGATAAAGAGGAAGGTGAGGCTACTATGAAAGATGTCATCGCAGGTATTTGCAAACATATTGTAGCAGACGAAAAAGATATTCCGGTGTTTATTGAAGATGACACCGTCAGACCAGGGATTTTAGTGTTGATAAATGATACTGACTGGGAACTTGAGGATAGAGAAGAGTATGTAGTAGAATCAGGTGATGTTTTCACGTTTACCAGTACTCTTCATGGGGGTTAAGGATCCTTATAACGGAACAATTTTGCATCCCAATACTCCATTTCCAGGCCAATTATTGGTAGGTATCAATTCCAAACTATTAATATCGCCATTACGATTGATATGAACCATCAACGGTTTATCTATTGAATCTTTTACCCGATTTATCACTGCCACCAATTTATTGTGGTTTCCAGCATGAATATTCTTGTCAAATAGGACAATTTTATCACCAATTTGCAACCCAGCAGACGAAGCCGGGCTTTGTTCCACGATCTCGGTGACTTGAGCAAACGAAATATTGGCTTCTAATAACTTGTGTATAGATTCTTGTTCATTATATACGACTGTATTATTAGCTTGATTCGCAGTAGTATTATTGAATTGATCAATTAATTTGGCTTCTAGTAACGATAACAATTTGCTATGGTCATTACGTAATCGAATGATCTTAACCCGAATTAGTCTGATGCTCACCACGTCTATATCATCTCTAGGAAACCCGTCGTTGGTTAATAAAGAAGTGTCCATCGTCACATTAAATTTATTAGTTAACAAGTCAAATAATTTGGTTAATTGGTTCTCGATATCGGGTTTTATAATGGTTAATTGGTGATAGTTCAAGTCATCATCGATCCTGTAGTCTCCAAATTCCCGGGAATCGAGGTTTAATGACCCCATTTGCCCTTCAAAGGAGTCTTTTTCTAATGTCATCTTTGATATTAGTTAGTATAGAACTAAGTTTCTGTGGCGAGCGCATTTTCACTATGGTGCTACCTAAAATGTTTATATTGTTTTACATGCTTTATTTACTTGAGAGTTTCCATTGAGTTTGTGTCCATGGTAGTTGATTGTGCTTAGTCACGCCCATCTTGGTTGGTACTTATGGCAAATGAATAGTTTGAAATCACCTCAACTTCATCGTTATCATTTCCCTCACTGATTTCTTGCCAGGATGCAATTGTCAAAAGAAGAAATCCAACCACCACCAACATGTCTCCAATAAGCTGAGGGGTACTTAAAATGTTGTTAAATAAAACCCACTCAACAATCCCGATTAAAAAGATTGTTAATAATGATGCTACTGAAGATAAGACTGGGTTGGTCAAGGAAATAAGTGACAAAAACAGGGCACTGAATGATAAGTTGGAGATAATTGATCCAAGAATATAAGCCCAAATGACCCCGACATTTTTGTAATTGAAAAGATTGAATTTATGGATTCCAAAAATATGAACAAAAATAATTCCAATTAAAAGAATTATAAATGTGAATAATCCTAACAATGACATGACAAAATTAGCAAATACTAATTGACGTCTTGGAGTAATTAATGTGGCCAAATGAGGAGGAACACACAAGTATTTTTTGTAAAAGACCTCATACAACCCATATAATATAGCCCCAATGGAGATGGCTAAATTACCCCAAAATCTATAAGGATACTCGGCATTATCATCGGTATTATTACCAGAATAAGCGACAATAAACACCCCAGCAATGGCTATTATAACCGAATTTGCCTTTAACCACGAAAATTTTTCATGTAATAATGGAATTGCAAATACATAGGCAGTAAATGCACTACAATTATAAATAGCAGTGACATCAGAAGCATAAGTCATAGACATGGATCCATACCAAGTGAACCCAGCCAAGGTTAATAATAAGGTTAATACAAAACTTTTCCAAATAACATATTTGGCAGAAGGGGTTGCAACAAAACTGGTCACACAATCCTTAATTGATGAAGTGGAAGATATATGAGGGTTTTGATCGATTAACTCGTTGATATTGCTAACCCTATAATCATGGTTGACGTTAGATTCATAAATCAAAATCGAAGTGTGATAAACATTGTGAAACTGTTTCACTATGGCCTTTTTAAAGTATTGCCAATAGTTAATATTTGGATTACTATCCAATAATTGGGAGGTAGAATCCAAGGGTTGATAATCCCGTTTTTTCTGAACCTTGAGCAGGATTCTGTACATAGAAACTATGAATAACTGAATGGGCCATAAAGTCCACCAGGATCCATGAGTTACAAGTAATAATATGATTGGTTCTTTGAATCCAAGGGTATAGGCTTGCGACGTGAACTCTGTTTGTAAGACAAACATAAGCAACGCCGTCACGAAAAGGATCACAATAAATATGATCTTTGTCTTGGAGTTGCCTGCCTGTTGATTATCTTCGACAGTCACCGACATTTTGGCGGTGTTGTTCTAAGTAAATTCGTTTGGGTTTTATCTTTTGGTGTTGACCGAAGGTTTTTTGAAGCCGCGACTCTTTTCCCCGTGTTCACAACGGTTGGTGATACCACGAAAGTTACTAGACGGCACTGACTTAAATACTTGTATATTCATGGTTCTTAATCACTATCACTAACAAATTCTTCTTCTGCCTCTTCTTCTTCTTCCTGATCGAGACTTGTCACATGATACACCCTCTCACTTATCAAGCCATTTTCCACTAACTTGGTTCGCCTATCAAGACGAGGTAGTATCAACCCTACTACTCTATCTTTCTTCAACAAGTCGTCTATGAATTGATCCATGAATGTCACGCCATAATTCACAGGAATCCCGTTCACAAACTCGGGCGATGGCAACAAATATCTGAGTTTACTGTAATTAGTAAGATAATTATCATAAATGGTATAAATATCTACTGATTTCTTTGTCATTCGTATTACCATCAACGTCAAACACACCAAGTATTTGAACTCAAACCGACTCAAATATAACTTTATGATGTCATTGGACGGATTTATTTCAAGAAGTCGTAGGAAACAGCATAAAAATGGACTAGGACGATTATTAGCATCTAATCCACCTATATATTTAACTTGATTCACAATCACCGGGAGAATGGTTTGTTCATTGGTAAGATAAAGGTATTGTTTGTAGAATATGGAATCCTTGATCCGATTTCGTATAATGGGTTCCACCAAGTACGATTTGTTCAATGTTCTTCGTTTGTCATTGTATTCTGGTTGGTATTTACTGGGTTCATTCATTACTTTAGAAACAGAATCGCGATGGTTTTTTTTTAGCTAGTCCAGTGGTCTGTGGCTCTCTTTATGGTATATATTTATAAACTAATAAAATAAGACTAATAAAATAAGAATAAACAATTGTTATCACCAAGACATTCTGACTAATCTTTAGTTTCTAATTTCTCTAAATTAGTCAATAAAGTCGATAATTGTTTGGCAGAAGCTTCAAACCATTCTTTTTGAGCTGCTACAAATACTTTTAATAAGTTAACAGATTTGGAAGGTTTGATTAAAGTCTTCATTTCAATGACAGCCGATTCAGTGGCACTGACTAATTCATCTTCTTTCTTAATTAATTCTTCGTTTTCTTCGTCTTCAGTGACTTTAGATCTAATCAAATCAAATTCCAGTCTGGTAGAGTAGACTTTCTTTCTTAATTCATTGACTTTAATGAATTCTTTATCTAAAATAGTAACCAACTTGACGTTTAATTCATCCATGATCTTTTTGTCCATAGTTAATCTCCCGTTAGCAATTTCTAAATAAGTTTCACTGATTTGCAATAAAGTGAAATTCAATGGGTTCTCTTGATCTTTTAATTCATTTTGATAATCACCACAAATTTTAGATAATTGCCCATATAAAGTTTTAGGAACATTAATAACTTGAACGTTCACAGTATCCTTATCTTCTTCTTCAGTCCCCACTTCAGCGTTGGTGTTAGGAGTAGATTTACCTAATAATAAATTCTCTAATTCTTGAGGAGATGAAACATTCTTCAATTGATTGAATCTATTGTTGAACACATTTTCTCTCAATTTACTTAAAGATCCATTGGCTGGAGGGTAATCATAACTTGGTTTATCAAAAGTATCATTAGTAAACTGGATCAAATTGGTGTATAACTTCAATAATAAATCACAGTTAGCTTCTAATTCTAAGTAATCCTTGGGCAATTCACTAACTTCCACATTGGCGTTTTGTTGGTTAGCAAATTGTTGGATTTGATTCAATTGGTTTCCAATCAATTCAGTAGTCTTGTGCGTCAAAGGTTGAATGGATTTACTGATCTCCTGGTATGTTTTCCCGGTGGTTTTGGTTAATTGTTCGAAGTCATAGTTGGAAATAGTATCCTGGATTGACTGCAAGGAAGGAAATTTAAATGACATGGTTATTAGTTACAAATGGGTTGTAATGATCTGGAAGTTCAAAACTGTTTATACTATAACCTCCCTGACAAAACTGGCGCGCCAACTTTACAACACCACCAAATCACCAATTACAGTGGCATTGTCTGTAATCAGCGCTATTGTCCCGTATTTAATCAGGAATGGGCCAATGAAGTCTTTATATCATTAGTTCTTCTCTTACTGGGCCTGATCCTTTAATCCTTATCTACTTTAATTCCCTTTCTCTCGTTATATCTTGTATTATTTCTACTGTTAGATCTTACTATATATTTAATCCATGCTAATCAATTATACGAATACCATCTTTGTCCACCACCTTAACATCACATCCCTTGAAGTCAATTGGCATTCTGGTTTGTAATTCTTTTATACATAACTTCAATAATTCCAATCCTTCAGTCAAATTCATCTCTGGTCTGTAATGCTTATCCAACAAAGACATACAATAAAAGGCAGCATACCCATGGGCAGCATAAGGCAACACGGCTTGGGTTCCCAAATAATCGATATAATTCAATGTAGGCGTATTGGTTTTAGTATCATACCCTCCAATCAACACGTTCACTTGGTATGGTTTCCGAGATCTAATCGAAGTGGCCAACTGGTTTCTCACAAAGGAAGCAGTTGCCTTGGGAGATAACTCAATATCATTTTCTCTCATGGAATACAACTGAATGTTTGCTTGAATGTACTCTGAGAATTGGACTGTGTCACCAGCTTCCCCAGTGTAAGCTATTAAATTGTGTTCGTTCAATGTACGGGTCTTGTCATCATTATCCTTCAACACAGAAATCCCTCTTGTTATGGCCCTGGAGGTTGCAATGATTGTGCAGTCGTTTACCTTGATCCCTAACACGATATCCATGGTTATATCACAATTCTGGAGATATTGGTTCAAGTATGTTTCAGTCAATTTGCCATCCGCACAGAAATCGAAAACTCGCGCCGGGACAAACTATTGGGGTAAGGATGTTTTCTAACTAGTGACAATCAGTCTGATAATTAGACCTGTGGTGATTATGAACCAAAGAGAACTAATAGAGGATGTAGCGAATGTCGTTATATATATATGTTCAAAAAATCTGGGTTTGGGCATATTTTTGTGTAACTCTACCTGTAAATTCTAGTAACTATAGAAATGCGATAATGGCTGCAACTACTGCTTTTCCATATATTGTTTGATCTTCTCTTCCACAATTCTTTCAATTAATTGGTTCAACTTACTGTTGCTGTTTTGATATTGATGAGCCAAGTTTGCTTCAATTTGACTTTCGATCAATTTACCAGTTAAATCCACTTCGATATTGACTTCGTCTCCTAATGATTTCATAGGCATAATTACTTTGGCTTGGGTATAACTAACCATCATGATAGAAAACTCACTGGTATCATAATTAACATTGGTTACAGTCAAAGAAGTTCCATCAACTGCTATAAATCCTTTTTCAACAATATAACTCATATATTGAGTGTCCCTTAGTTTGAACGTGAAATCAATAGCATTATTATCATTTGATTTATTGGTGATAGTGGCAACTGTATCTACGTGACCTTGTACTACATGACCACCTAACCTCACGTCGCTTGTGACGGCCCTTTCCAAATTCACTTTGGATCCAGTTTTCAAGGATCCAAGATTAGATCTTCGTAAGGTTTCAGGAGCTATTCCGACTTTGAATTGAGTTTTGTTTTCATCTAATTCAGTCACCGTTAAACACACTCCATTGGTGGATATGGAGTCTCCTAATTTTGCATCTACCAATACTTCTTTACAGTCGCCTATTATCATGGATACTCCATTGCCTCCGGATTCACTGGAATCTACCGTTTCATATTTGATGACTTCACCTATTGTTTCTACTAATCCCGTGAACATTTTTACCTAATTGGCTTTTTCGTATTTTGTTCAGCTTATCTAGTTGTATAAACCTTAACAATATAACTTGTTTCTGTGGATCGGTATTATTAATGAATAATTCTTGATCTCAATATGTTAGTAATAATCGGAAGCTATCGCGAACTTGAAATCTCCATGAAAATTTTCTTTCAACACCACAAATGCCATTCAGATTTCCGGTGAAGTTCGAGATCCCTAAGCATTCTTATGTGAATGCCCGGGTGATTAAGGACCAGTTCAAGAGAACTCAGTGTGCTGAACATGAGGTGACAAGAAACGCCTTGAAATATATCGCCAGAAACACCGAATTACCTGGGAATGTGCGATTGGAAGCTCAGTTGCAACTTGCTTCTATGCCAAAATATACTTCCTTCACTCAGATAAGGGACAGATGTGTGGCCTCTGGGAATGGTAAATGGGTCATTAAGGACTTTAAACTCAACAGAGTATGTATAATCTTGCTAAACCATCATATGGATGTTAGTACTAACCTATTTTTTAGACTGCTTTTAGAGAAAGAGCTAGAGCCGGAATTATACCAGGTGTTACCAAGGCCTCCTGGTAGTTATCATGTAAATAGATGTATAATAAACGTTAATAACCGATTGGACGTATTGTTCTTAGAGCCTTTGTGCTTGTTTAAACTCTGATTTCTGCATCAAATATCTACTACTCTTAGCTCTTGTATACTTAACCAACAATTGTCCTAAATATTTGATCTCGAGGGTTTGAATCGTGGTTTCATCTCATATTGGTCCCTAGAGATATGCTGTAATATAATCAAATCCTAACCAGATAATACTTCTTCTCAATAGTATTAGTAGATGCGAAAGTTGAAATTTTTTTATCTATAATAACCATGTTCTCCATAACTAAACTCAATAAAATAGGTCTTCCGGTCAGACCAACACAACTTATTAGACCTATATCGTTGAAGCCTGACTTCTCCAAATATAAATTAAAGGAACAACCTCCAGGATATGTGGTGGGAACAGTAAATGATCCTTATGTTCCTCCAGCTCCAGATTTTTTCCATGGTGGACACCATTGGAGTTATGAAAAAGTTGTTACTGGTGCTTTACTTCCTTTAACTATTGCTCCTTTTATCTTTGGAACTGAAATCCCTATAGTGGATGCTGCCTTTGGTGTTACTTGTTTGTTTCACTGTCATATGGGAATGAAATCATGTATAATAGATTATATTCCTAAACGTGTCTATGGAATTTGGCACACTTATGCCACCAGACTTTTGACTTTAGGAACTTCTTTGGGTTTATATGGGATCTATCAAATTGAAACTACCTACAACGGGATCTTTGAAGTCATTAAAAGTCTTTGGGCCGCATGAACTCCATCTCCAATAGAACAATCATTGTAAATATATATATTTCTACACATAAATTAATATTACGTTTCATTACCTTCTTCATTATCAATGCTCATATCCAGTTTATCATCATCTAAATCATCGTTTTCTTTATCAACAACTTCTTTCTGAGGAGAGGATGAAGAATCCATGTTGGCACTAGTCTCCATATCCATTGAATCCTCCTCCTCTTTTTTTTCATCTTCTTCCGAGCCTTCTTTTTCAAAAACTTCCGTCTTGGTTCTCTTTGTCTCTGGCTCCTCTACAGGTTCCATGGGTCTTTTATCTTGCACGGCATTGGGAGAGCTTGGAGGTTCTTGGGTCAGACTCGTTTGGGGGATTTCTTCTAACCAAGGAATTTTAACCAATGGGATATCTTCTGCCTTGTTTTCAGATCCTTCGTCTTTGAAACTTGGTTCGGGGAAATCTTCGACTGTGAAAGTTACAAAAATGATTTTGGAAAAAGCATTGAGGTACTTTTTAATCCCAGTGATTGTATCTAATTTATACCCTTCTTTAGTAGGATCATATAACACTTCAGCCATTCGAAGTACACTAAATGGTGGTGATTCATTAAAATATGCCTTGAGATGGTTGAGGATTTTGTTTCCTTTGGTGTTTGTATCCTTATATTCTTCAGAATCAGGTATTAGACTAATGAGGGTTTCGAATCTTTGGATAATCTGAGGTAGTAGCATTTGGTCCCAACTTTCATGCTTCAGGCTATAATAGTGTTTGGTGTCTATAATCTCCTTCAATGAGTTTGAAAGCTCTTCTTTCATAGGAGGAACTGTCACAGACATGGTAATTGATTATGGTAGTTATACAAATATATATATAAATATCTGTAACACGGTTAAGCGTGTTCGGGTATTAGGATTACACGCGCGCGGGTAATCATCAGACTGCTGCTTCAACCATTTGAGAAATTTTTCATCGCATAGAGTATACCATTAGCCTAGTGGATATAGACACTTTAATTACATCATGTCATCTACGATACTCAGATTAGGACTTGGAAGATTAACCAGTCCGATATTGAGAACTTCTAATGTCAAATTCAGTCAATATGGTGTTGCCAGTCTAAATACTACTTGGATGAGATTCAACAGTACAAGTAATTCAAATCTTGGACAACCTGGATTGACTTCACAAGTATTCCCTATTGAGAAAACAAACATAACCGAACAAGATGTTGATGATTGGTTAAAGGCCCTTCAAAGATTAAAAAATGGCCATTCTCCAGATAACGAAACCGAAATATACTTAAATCAATTAACCCAACCAGAAGAACATTTAAAACAAGAATTCACTCCTACTCCAGAACAACTTGAACAACAAGAAAAATTTGCCCAAACCAAAGTTCCTTTACAAAGTATACCAGAAGTGGAGATTTTAATAAATTTGATTATGAGAGATGGGAAAAAATCCAAAGCCAGAAAGATTGTTTCTAGAGCGTTATATTTAGTATACTTAAAGTTAAGACAAGATCCAGTAGTGGTTTTAAAAGATACTTTAGAAAAATTGGCTCCACTCTTGGCTACCAAAGTTGAAAAAACTGGTAATGCCAAAAATAAAGTCGTACCATATCCATTGAAAGAAAGACAAAGATATAGATATGCCATTCTTTGGATCTTAGATGGTGCTACCAAGAAGAAATCCTCTGACTATTCGGTGAGATTAGCTGAAGAAATAATATCTGCTTATGAAGGGAAATCAGCCGGTTATGAAAAGAAGGCACAAATGCATAAAGTCGCCATTGCTCAAAGAGCTTATGTTAGAATTTAATCTCAACTTGTATATACTATTCAATATAAAGCATTTGTACACTAGTGTCAGTATCATTATATGTGGTTGCACAAAAAGTGATATATGCAGGATGGTCCTCCTCACATTTGTCCTTGAGGTTTTTGTTTTTTGCATTAATTACCACAAACATATAATCTTATTGAAGTTACAACAAAACAGTAAACCCATACACATTCGGCACCCATCTGGTGTGGTATATAGAAACAATGGATAATGTGGAGTATTATCTCCATAAGGCGAGGTATAAGTTTAACTATATCAAAGCCGATTATTTGCAGAGATATTATAGTAACAGTAAAAACCCCCGGATCATTCAATCTAAGATTACTGATCGGTTATTATCATTAAGAACATGTCCAAAAGACAAATTCTTTGTCAAACCAGGTGAATTCTTGTCGGTAGAACCTAAACCAGTGTTTTCTGGCCCAGGTCAAGCTCATCTACTGTCTTTGGCTGCAAATGGTTCCAGTGCCTCAGAAAATGATCCTAAAAATCTGAAAAAAATACCTGGAGATAACTCAGGATTTGAAGAATACACTCCAATGCCTAAAGTTCCAAATCTGGTAGTTTCGTGTAGTTGTGAATGTCATGATGTCAAGAGGTTAACTGCTGATTTCCAAAACGAGAACCAAAATGCTGCGAAATTAGTAAAAGCTGCAAAAATCACAGATACACCTAAGAGTAAGTGGTGGAGCTTTGTCGATACAAAAAAGAAAAGATTAAGTGAAATCCCATTGATTCCAACACCTTCGCCAGCAATTGAAATCCATAGTGCTTCAGGGGGTTATAAGGATGATATGATTGAAATGATTAATAGAGATCCTAGTAATCAGCCTCAAGAGAACAATGAACAAGAACTGCTACAAGAAGAGGAACAAGAAGACCAAGAAAACCAACAACAGCAATTACAACCACTTAGAAGATATTCTTATACCGAGGGAAAACCTCCCGATGTTTGGAAGACAGTAATTAATGATATTTCATTATCTGCTGCCCGGGTGTCTACTGGGGGTAGTGCCAAATCTCATAGTGATTTCACTAATCTTAAATCCGACTTGACTATAGCCGATGATTTAATATCTATGTATAACTATTAGGTACTCTGTACTAGAAACTTTACTTATAGATCAGATATATATAACCAGATATGAAGTATATAGGAAGTATATAGGAAGTATACTTAGAGGCCATCAGCTCATCTCTTGCGGGTATTGGCGGTACGAGCTGCACCGACGATCCAATGTGCGCAGGGACAGAAATGGCCCCACACTTACCACCATCCCTGTACATAATACACTATAATTACGCGGCCTGCTATTGGCTGAAAGATTTTCTCAGCGAGCGTTGAGACCATAGAACCAATCCAAAACTCTCACTATCACCAACTACCAATATAGGGATTTATACTTGCGATGATTCGTGGAACTGCTGTTAGAACTGTCAAGACCTTGGGTGGAAGACGTTTTGTGTCCACTGCCAACACCACCACCAAATACGCCACTTTATCTAATGGTGTAACTGTGGCTACTGAACAAAACCCTCACGCCAAAGTTTCCACTGTTGGTTTATGGTTCGGTGCTGGGTCCAGATCCGAACACCCTTACAGTAATGGGGTTTC
This sequence comes from Yamadazyma atlantica, assembly GCA_030561325.1. NCBI lineage: Eukaryota > Fungi > Ascomycota > Pichiomycetes > Serinales > Debaryomycetaceae > Yamadazyma > Yamadazyma atlantica. Next base: position 71,835 of record JAKTXA010000007.1, read on the forward strand.
TGCTTTGACCACCAACTTATTAGGATCCACCTTAGAAAACGGGGTTTTGTTAACTGCCGAAAACTCCAAAGAAACTAATGGGGTTATTGCTCAAACTACCAATGATAACATTTTAGAAGCTGGTAAATTAATTGGTAAAATTGGATCTAGTGCCAACGAAGTTTTGGAAAAAGCTGATTTCGAATTATTAAAGAAAGAATTAGTTGCTAAAGCCAATAAAATCGAATCCACTCCATCTGAAATGATTTTAGAACATTTAGAAGCTTCTGCTTTCCAAGGATATTCTTTAGGATTACCAGCTTTAGGTACTGCTGATTCTATCCAAGATTTACAACTCCAAGATTCTCAAAGATTAGTAGGAAAACATCTTGTTGGATCTAATGTTGTTATTGCTGCTTCTGGTAACTTTAACCATGATCAATTAGTGGAAACTCTTGAAGGTTCCTTAACTATTCCTCAAGGTCATAAACCAACCATTAAACCAGCTAGTTTCTTGGGTTCTGAAATTAGAATGAGAGATGATACCATGCCAAAAGCTTATGTTTCTATTGCTGCTCAAGGTGAAGGTATTAATTCCCCAGCTTATTATGTTGCTAAAGTTGCTTCTAAAGTATTTGGTGATTTCGACCAACAATCTACTATTGCTAAATTTACTTCTCCTAAATTAGCTTCTATTGTTCAAGATTATCATATTGTTGACAAATACACCCATTTCTCCAAATCATTCTCTGATTCTGGTTTATGGGGATTCAATGCTGAAATTTCCAACGTTGGATCTGTTGATGAATTTGTCCACTTTACCTTGAAACAATGGAATAGATTATCTATTTCCATTACTGATGCTGAAGTCGCCAGAGCTAAACAACAAGCTAAAACCGAATTATTAGCTGGATTGAACACAACTGAAGCTGTTGCTTCTGATATTGCCAACAAGGTTTTATTACTCGGATACAGAACTTCTGTTGCTGAAGCTTTAGAAAAAATTGACACTATTGCTACTAAAGACGTTAAAGCTTGGGCTCAAGCCGCTTTATGGGATAAGGATATCGTTATTTCTGGTACTGGTCAAATCGAAGATTTACTTGACTACAACAGATGTAGAAACGAAATGTCGATGATGAGATGGTAATCGCGTTGAACCGTATACCTAAATAAATAGCTTATATAAATACCTTCATTGCATCTAGACTAATAATACAAAAAGAATATATAAAAATTCAGTAATCCTAGACTTGAAAAGATAGAATATATTTGATATACGGACAATAAACAGTTACGGGAGAACTAAAAAAAACAAGAAAAGAAAAGTAATCTTATATCATCAAATCAATCCACTCTTCCTTAGATTCTCTTCGATTATTAAATCAGTGACAGCAGAAAGAACAAATTTCATTGATGTTGTATCGGTAGCACAAGTTCTATGCACATAAATTGGTTTGTTGGTTTTATTGATGCTTAAAAATGTCTTTTCAAAATAACCAATAGAATCATCCAAATTCTTTGGATCTCCTTTGAAATCAGGGAAATACCGATTTACTGGAGACCTAGTTATCTTTTGTTCAAAAAGATCAATTTTATTCAAAAATAATATGAAAGGAGTGTTAATAAACCATTTGGAATTACATAGAGAATCAAATAATGCTATGGCTTCATGCATTCTGTTAACTCTTTCATCTTCAAATAACATTTGATCGTATTCCGATATGGCAATCACAAATAAGATGGCAGTGATATTATCGAAGCAATGAATCCATTTTTGACGTTCCAGTCTTTGCCCACCAGCATCTAAAACCTTGAATTTAAAAGAGCTAATATTGAAATTGGTTTCAGTAATACCAGTAGTCTTAATTCTACCATTAAGAATATCTTCATTGTTACAAATGTAGTTGGGTTTGGCAAAATCATATACTTTTTCAAAGTAATAGGCAGCATTAGATTCCAATTGAAATTCATTTGACCGTTCAAAACATTTTTTGATTCCTTCATCATACTTCCATAACATGTCAATAGCTTCGGCAATCTGAGCTCTAGTAAACATAGAAGCATTTTCACCACCATCACCATTCATCTGAGCTAATTCATTATAAGCATGCTCTTCATCTTTGTTAGAACCGTTTTGATTGACGGTAGAATTAGAATCATCCCAGAAGGAACTATTAGCAACTCCGGTACTATTTTTCTTTCTTTTGACTTTGTTACCTTCACTATATTTTAAAACATATTCATTCAAGAAATTAACTCCTCCAGCTATCCCCATATCAATTTGTTTTAACGCATTTGCTTTTACCACAATTCTTTTGTATTTGGATAAAGATCCACCTCTTTCATCACAGTTCAATTTGATTCCCAAGTTTCTGGCTTGAACTATCAAGATCTTCATTGATTGTATAGTGTCTACCCAAATAACATGACTATACTGTAATCTCTCTTGATCAGTAAAACCTCCTTTATGCATCAATTTTAATTGTTTTAGTACAGTAGATTTCCCACTTTCTCCTGCTCCTAGTAGTAAAAGCTTCACCTGATTCCTATTGTTCTTTTTAGTTTGCTGCAAACTTTGATTAATAGTATCATTAACTCTTTTATCAACAAGGAAAGGATCATCTTCCTCTGTATCTGGTACACTAGTAGTACATCCCATATTGAAAGTATTAATCTGAATCTACCAATGTAAAGACCTTGGTTCTCTTGTTTGTCAAAAACTAGATCAAACCAAATCAGAAAGGAAACTTAAAAGAAACCTTAGACTTCGATGTTGGGGCAGATATATAGAAAATGGGTATTTATCATTTCAAGTTTTAGCAGCCTTATCGATTTTGCAATGTGTGAAAACTCGTGAGGCTCAAAATTAAGGCACCAACCTGCATATAGGCGCGATTACAAAAGTGGACATACACGACCCGGAACTGGGTCTTTTCTAGGGACTCCAAAGCCTGGAGATTCAATATTGCATTAATAATATAAAATGGGCATTACACAGTCATACAGAACAATAGATATATACACACAACTAATGTTCCCAATAGTATTGCTTGTTTAAAGAACTGAGGAAGATGCAATTTCTTAAGAGACGTTAAGGCTGTTCTAACCCGCAGAAAAGGAGATGGACCTTCTGTTTTAGTATATGTGTAATTGGGAAGATAATTCTTTATAGTGGTTGATGGGGAATACTCTGAACCACCTTCATTATCTTGATCATTTAAAAAGTTGGAAATTTTTTTGGAATTGAGATTTTGCATGGGTAAAATGGTATAATTGAATCTTTTCGATTGCAATTTAAAATTACACCATAATAATGTAACCCCACTGACAACTGCCAATATTATATATGTCACAACATTAGTATAAGGTCTTGGTAAGTAGCATAGTTTTGTTTCATAGTTCAAAGTTTCATTTTCATTGGAAAACGTTAATAATTGAACTGCTGGTTTCCATATTCCCATAGCCATACTGATTGATTTCACGGTAATTTCTCTAGTATGATCATTATGATTGATATCACAATAGTCGTGGTCATCACCTGAGAAAATCAAATCAGGGTTTATCCGGTTTAATAAGTCTTGGGTTCTAGTATTATCTATTACCAGTTGATATTGATATCCTTTAGTTAATAAGAATTTATTACTTTCTCTTAAGGGACCACAAGTCTTTTCACCAGGATTCCTATAAAATGGAACATGAGACAATAAAATACGAGGGCCCTGTTTAGTCATTTCGTCATTATAATTAGCATCTAAAAAGAAATTGACATCTCTATTAATCGTGATATTATCAGATAAAAGCGATAAAGCATCTAGGGATATTATATCCACATTATCAACAGTAACCACAGTATTTATAGGACCAAATGTCTTAGCAAACCGTGTCCGAGCATCAAATTTGACCGTGTCACTAATTCCTATATCATGATTACCAGGAACGTTTAGAAAGAAATTCTTACCTTGAGTGTAACCAAACCTTTCACTAGGAAATATCCCATTAAATCTAGCGAGTTGGTCATAGAAATATTCATCAGTGGAAGACCTACCATTATCTAAATAGTCTCCCAAGAAAAACACATAGTCAGGTTGTAAATGAGTCATTAAAGATTTATAATTCTTCTTTAAATAAGAATCCACTGTATGCTGGGATACTTTGAGTAGCATGGAATTTCTCCCTGGGTATGTATGGTTATCAATTAATTGAGGATCTGCTATAAGCAAAACCTTGTTAACAGGATTAATGTGGGGAGAAATGTCATCCCAATTGCAATTACTAGCTTTGTACCAAGGGATAATTCTTTCATGCCAAATAAATGTTATGATCCACAAGACTAGTATGAGACCCGTGACTTGATGGATACTTTTGAGTTTGGGGATGATGATTCTCATGATGCAGCTACCACCACTTTCATTCACTTTCAGTCAATTCTTGTTGAAATGGCTAAAGGAATAGGAAACTGTTAGAAAGATGAATCGTAAATGACTGCTACTTTGATGCGTGGTTACTATTAATATTCTCTTGGGGCTTAATTCGCGGTTGCGCGTTTTGACAGTCTCGTATAGCCAAAACAACAATAAGTGACAAAACGCTAATAAGGACAGAAGGAACTATTAGTGAAGTATGGAAGACAATTACATGCTAATAGCGGTCTTGACCATATTAGCCATCCATTTCCTTTTCAAAAAATACATAGAAGCCACAAAAGATGCTCCGTCGTTATACCTTGAAGAACAATCGCTAGTAGAAACCACCCGGCTCACTAACCAGTCGGCTATTTACAAGTCTAATAAATTGGATTATGGAAACGGGTTGCGAGTAGGCTTAGAAATACGGTATGATCATTACAAGTTACGGAATGGGAATTTCTGTGATATCTGGGAATTGTTAATCAATGGTTTAAAAAGACACCCTTTAAAGGTATTGCAGCTAAACGACGATAGTATCAGCATCAAGAGTCTCAATTTTAAAGTCGATAAATTGGGCCAATATTTGACGGAAAATGATATTACCGGTATTGCATTACGTTATGATGAGTTTTTGGGATCTATGAATAACTTTATATTGATTTTGGCTTGTTTGGTCAATGCTGTTGTGATCAATTTCTATGAAGAAGATGTTGCGAGTCTTCAAAATGTTCCTATTCAATCGCTTGATTATGCGGTAATAAACCAGATTTTATCAGAAGATGGCGAATTACTGACATTCGAGAATGTTTATACCTTTGAAAAAGATAAGGGAGCTCGTATCAGACTCAATCATACCCTGAATACTAATAGTAAAATCGTTACCAACACCGAATATTTACCTATAAACTTCGCTAGTAGCGTGTCTGCAACTATAAAACATCTTCCCTTCAAAGAGACAATCACAAGCAAAGACAATATCCTTATTGTGAATTCAAGAACAAAGGACCTGGTTACTTACGTATTGAATAAAATCTTGGTAGGGTTCGTCTGTAATTCCAATATAACCATTATTGATGATAGAAATATTAGTTATAAATCCTGGGACCAATCGCTTGACAAGTACAACACCAGCATATTATTTTTGGATCATTATATTAATGATGAATTGATTAATCAATTCAAAGACAATTTATCGTTATTTAACAAATTGAAATTCAAACAAGCGTTAAGTCTTTTGTCGAGTGGTAAATTCAGTAAGTTTGGGTCGCTGAATTTACGATTAATCTATTTCAATAAATTATTGGATGATTCCAGTACTCCCCTTATAAGTTCTTTGAAATTAAATGAGTTAAGAGCTATGTTGAATTGCCGTATTATCACTGAATATAGTTATAATAATTTGATAGGTCCAGTTATTCAAAACGATTTTTATGACTACCGAATTTTATCTGATCAAGTCACTACCAAACTTATTGGCCATGGGTGTATCTTCCAATCACTTGAAATCAAGTTGGTTAACCTTGACCACAATGACTTTGGTGATATTATGGTTCGAGGTTACAATATAGGTAAAGTTAATAGTTATTTCATTGGCAAAGGGTTAGCCGAAAGAACCAATAAGGACAATGAAGGGTTTATGTTACTTCACAATATCAAAGGCAAATGGGGTAATGATGGGTGTTTATATGTATATAGTTTCTAGCCTTGAAAGAAAAAAAAAAGTTGTATTAAATATATAAAGTTACATTCTATTTACATACAATTTTGCGTTTGTTACTATCATTCAATTCATTAGTATAGTCATTATCATCATCAAGGGTATTGTGGATTCTCTTGCTTGAAGAATAATCATTGACAATAAAGATCTTCTTATTGAATTGTTTTAAGTAATAATTAATAAACTTAATATTGACCGCATCAAGAGTACTAAGATTCAAGTGAAGGAAAAAGGATTTCCATTTTGATAATTTTTCATTAATTATCACATTATTGGAATCCCAAACAATTTCAGATTTGGAAAAGTGAATATTTTGATACTTGACGAAATCATATCCAAAGATTAACAAGATATTACACCAATTTTCATAAGTTAAATTGTTGATGTATAAGTTATAATCCAAGTTGGATAATAAATTGATTTCGACTTTTTTCAAAAAATTGATTTGGTTTTGATCTTGAGGTAAGCCAAGAATCTTCAACCAAGTCTTAAAGGAATAATTAGCATCTTGATTAAATTTACAAGACAAAATGACTAAACCAAGGAACAATTGTTTAGGATCTTCTATTAAATCATGAACATTTTCATTTTTAATTAATTTTAATAAGTAATAGCAACAGATTTGTAAATTTTGAATAGAAGTCTTGGATCTCTTCAAAATTTGTATAACAAAGAACCTTAAATTGGGTCCATTTATTTTAACTTTAGGATCATTCAAGTATAATAACTTGACTAAATTCACAGAACAATTAATAAGGGCCAAGTTAAATTGATTCTTATCTAAATTATTTTGATAATATTTATAATCATTAGGTAAAATGATTTCATCATCAATCAATACATCGGAACTTGGAGTATCCGGAGACTTAATACTTGAACCCTCAGACATATTAAACAAAGCTTCAGACATATTTGACAACAACTATAACAAAAACACAAAATTCTTAAACCACCAGTGACGTTAAGCTAACGTCAAGTTTAGATGGACATCTTGTAATACAGTATTAACAAACGCAGAAACGTCGGAACAGGACAAACAACAAAACAAATAAAAAAATAGCAACCGGGCAAATAAACCTATGCCTTAAACACCACCAAATTCAAAAAAAATTAGACTACTAGCCAGTAATCTACCCAAAACAAAAACAAACCACAACTGAGTACTGTGACAGGTGGCAGAAGAATTAATTAGAATCCGCCACTAGTTACTAGCAAACACTTGAAAACTTTCAAACACACAAAAAGCAGATAACACTAGATACGCTTGGCAAAGGCACCTTATACACGTTGGAAACACACCCACTAACACCTAATACCAGCTTAGCTAATATTAGTTTATCAGTTAGTATCGTGAGATTGAGGGTCTTTTATATTTGTGCGATAAGGCTTGAGTCATAAAGGCGCGCCATTAATTTATGAGTCAAAGGTCATGTGACCCTCGGTAATGACCTTATGACTATTAATGTGAGCCTTACTAGAGCCATACTGATGACATTATCCGATGGCCGCACAAGGTGACACCACAGTCACACCACATCCATTAAGCGTGGGGTCAAGTCACACCACATCCATACATCTTTATCTTATATTTCTATTTAGTTAATTCTCTAAATACTGCGTCAATCAAATCCCGTAATTCCTTATAACTGATCAAAATTGACAACTTTTCATCTCTAGTAATTAACATGAATCTTTCATCAATTCCACAGTCCAATTTATTTAATTTGGTCAATACTCTTGATAAATCAATTATTGGAGTATTAAACTCATCATTTTGATGGAAAATATAATCGTGAAATAATTTGATTACATAAATCCGATCATTTTCTTTCCAATTCAAATTAGGATTATCAATTATGAAATTAAGTTTGGTGATCAATCGGAAAAGTCGACCATTTTCTAATTCACTGGATAATTGATTTTCGGTATAATCTTGACTATCTTGTAAATGATTAAGCATCATCATCAGTTTTTTACTTAAATAAATTTGATTAAATTTATCTAAATTCACATCCATATATTCAAAGAGTAATTTATGAAGCACATCTATAAGTTCCGATGATACGACTCCATTTAATCTCTTTAAAATCTCTCCTTCATTCCCAGTTTCTTCAAGCCCTGGTCTAGCAGTTATTGGTAACATAAGCTTAACCAATTCATATATAACATATCCAAAGCTTTTTAAATCTTCCTTTTGTAATTGCTTAATCATTTTAGATAATAACAAATCTTTATCATTTTCATAATGTAATATATCACTAATCCCACAACCAGCTAACTTTATCCGGTTTTTACTAGTAACAATGATTTTACTCAAATTCAATGATGATCTAGCCGCTAAACCATTTTCATGGATGGCCAATAAAGCATTAGTGATTTGAATAATATATGTCCATAATAAATCTTCAGTTATAGGTTCTAATTTTCCTCCTAATTTTCTATTGAAATGTTGTTCTAATAAGGTATTAGCATTAGGATAATAATCATAAACCACACACAATTGACTATTATTCCCTCCAAAAGCTATGGTGGTGAAACAATCTTGTAATTTCACAAGGTTGCTATTATTGATCAGTTTCCATCTTTTGATGGTTCTGAAGGGAGATTCGGTATCAATATTAATTAATTCATGTTGATCAAGTTTTCTTAATAAATATGGATTTCCATCGATATTTGAAAACACCTTGAATGGTATAGATCGGATTTTCCATACTTTTGATTTCGTTTCCATATCAATTGGGACCAATGAATGATACACATTAACATTATCAGGAAAATTACCTCTTCCCATACTCATTAGAGTAGCTTCATTTTTCTTTTGTAAAGATTCTCTCAAATCATTAGGAATAAACATATCATTAGCATTAGTTTCATAAGGTGGTAGCGGAATTGCCATACGAGGAGGAGGAGCAGGAGCATATAAATGATAATTCAATGGGTAATTGTTCGTGGGCCCTGTTTGATAGAATAAATCAGCAGCACTATTAACATTCATGGTTTGACTTCCAGCTGATTGTGGAGGTATTGGAGGTGTCCCAACATAAGGGTTAGTTATTGGGGTTGAAGATAACGTAGGATTGACCATTGAGTGACTCGCCATAGATTGATTGGTTATAGGAGGTGTTGATACCGGAGGCGTAGAAGGCTCAAAAGAACTGGGAGTAAATATAGTAGCTGAAGTATTAAATTTCTTAGGACCATTCCCATTCCCATTGCCATTGGGCCCGCCAAACCCATTGATTGACCCATCAGCCGACTCATTAGCGGTAGAAGCAGGCACAAAAGACTGAATCTCATCTAATTTGGGCGACAAATTCGAGAACTTATTGGATAGATTAGTTACATTGGCAGGTGCTGAAGGTTGGAAAGATGGAGTATTGAAATTGAATTTCTTTTTACTTTCCCCACCTTTCATGGTTGAATCTCCAGCAGAACTACTGGGAGCAGAATATGAGTTTGTGGATATATTGGCCTCAGTAACAGCACTAGAACTAGTTCCAGCTCCAGCACTAGAAGGAGTTCCAGCACTTCCAGGAGTCTTTGACTCGGTCTTTAATTCTTTATCTTTGGATGGATGACGGAAAGCACAACCCTTATTCTCAAACTTACAATACCCGTAGATCAAGACGTTTTTACAAAGTGTATCCCTTGCTGATTCGAGGTTTATATTCATTATCCATTTCCTTAGTAAAGGGTTATCTGTGTTGATTTCTGCGCGCAGGTTAGTGAGAGAGGCCCGAGATTTCATTCTCATAGTGTTGGAAATTTCAATTCTCAAATCTCAAACGGTATTTTCAGGGCCATGCTTGCTAGAGTTAGAGTAGCTAGAACCAGTGTTAGACCATTCAGAAGCATTGGGCACATAAGACCTGTCCAATCTGTTCGGTTCAATTCATCCAATTCCAATTCATCCAATGGATCAGGTAAAGGTAAGGTTTTATTGGCTTTAGGAGTTTTGGCAGCTGGTACTTCTTTGGCATCTATATTCTACAACAAAGACCAACCCAAATCTTCTGTGGAACCAACGGCACCACCAGCTTTCAAAAATGGACAAATTTCGGTGATTTTTGTCTTGGGAGGACCAGGAGCTGGGAAAGGTACTCAATGTGCTAAATTAGTTAAAGAAAAAGGATTTGTTCATTTGAGTGCTGGGGATTTATTAAGAGCAGAACAAGCCAGAAAAGGTTCGAAATATGGGGAATTGATTGCCTCATATATAAGAGATGGGAAAATTGTTCCACAAGAAGTGACTATCGCTTTATTAAAACAAGCCATTAGTACTGAATTTGAAAAAGGTGCCACAAAGTTTTTGGTTGATGGATTCCCTAGAAAGATGGATCAAGCATTGACTTTTGAAAATGAAATTGCTTCTTCTGCCTTCACCTTATTCTTTGAATGTCCTGAACAAGTCATGTTAGAAAGATTATTGGAAAGAGGGAAAACTAGTGGAAGAGCTGATGATAATGTAGAAAGTATCAAAAAGAGATTCAGAACATTTATTGATACTTCCATGCCGGTGGTCGATCATTTTGAAAAACAAAACAAGGTTGTCAAAGTAAGATGTGATCACCCTGTAGATGAAGTATATGCCAAAGTATTAGCAGCTTTGAAAGATAAAGGTATTTAAAATCATAGCCTAATGAACAAAATTATATTACCTCTAGATTATGAGTGCACTTACCAATTTCTCACTGATGACAAAGTCATACTTAAACCCAAAAATATATTTGTTATCAATCTCTTTCTTCTTGTATAGACCGTAGCATAGAAATGATTGAAACAGGCTTACCACCCGGATACTCCATTCAAATCTCCCGTACCCACAACCGGGAATACTTCCTTAATGGTGCCACCAATGAGTCAAGCTGGGAACCACCCGCAGGAACCGATACTAGTAAATTGAGCCAATATTTAAAAGCATTTGAGAATAATGGATATAAACCATTAGTGAAAGACAAGAAAGTAAGAGCATCACATTTATTGGTCAAGCACAACCAATCTAGAAGACCAAGATCCTGGAAATCCCCCGATGGAATCACCAGGACTAGAGATGAAGCCATTAAGTTAATTAGGCAATATCGTAATCAAATTCTCAATGAAGGCATTAGTCTTGGAGAATTAGCTGAAGCTGAAAGTGATTGTTCTTCCCATAACCAAAAAGGAGATTTAGGGTACTTTGGAAAGGGAGAAAACCAACCTGCTTTTGAAGAAGCTACTTATAGTTTAAATGTGGGAGAATTAAGTGATCCTGTTGAAACAGACAGTGGGATTCATTTAATTCTTAGAACTGGTTAAATTAGTTGATGAATTATTTGACTGTAGAGAAATTATATAGTAATGTAGTGTTGTATAGTAATCTACAATTCATGAAATTATAGGACCTTGACTTAGTATTGTAATCCTTAGTAACCTCTAGGTTAGCACCACCATCACTCCAAGCGGTACTTGAGCCAATAACTCTTAGCTTGATACTTACCTTTATACACTTTTAGCCGCCTTTGATAAGTTTTTGGTTGGTTTGGCTGATAATACTTTTTCCGGTAATGTATTTCCATTTGCCTGACTTTCGACCTTCTAGTCATTTCAGCTTCAAGGAACCAATTTATTAATGCCTTATTGAATAAAGCATCTTTAAAATGCATGATCTGGAATTTGTAAGGCACAATATGAGATTTCTTAAATTCCTTCCGTTTTTTAAAGAACACCTCTTGCGAGATATCGATTTTAATATACACAACACCATCTGTCAAGATAGCTTTCCGTATACCAGTCATCATCAGGTAGGCAAAGACTTGTTTCAAAACAGGGTCAAGACTCTTGGGAAGTGATTTCAAGCCATCAAGGCAACAAAGGAGTTTCCCAAGGGATTCTTTAACTTCTAAAAAAAGAAATTCCGTCATCCCCCTTAATACAGCAATATCTATTTTCATAGTACTTGATTTGCTTTTAACCAGGAACTGTTCAATCACTTTCAACTTTTTTCCTGACACACGGGGTCGATTTAAAAAGTCACAAACACAGTCAACTTTGTCTCTCACCATTAAAGATGCTCTTACTTCGCCTTTCTGGCCATCAATCCTATAATTTGATAACAATAGTGGCAACAAGTGGGCGAACTTTGGGGGGAATTGCTCAACAAAAGCATCAAAGAATTCATATGTTTGTTTCGCCTGTGTCACGTACTTCTCATTGGTTTCTAAGATATGTGTTTCCAAAAACTTATTGTTTGTCCCAGATGGTGATTTACCAGACAGACTTACGTCCTTCAAAGCAAACGGGTTAATATTTACGAAAAAATGAAAGACCATTTCATCAAGTTCGAAGTCGTCTCTTGCTTTCAAGTATAAAGCCAAGGTATTCAACAATTCCCCAGATTTATGTGCTGGCACACCGAGGAGCTCCTTAGAGATTGCATCGTCACTTTTGGAGTTCATATTCTCGACCATTCTCTGGAGCCCTTGGCTATCTAAATCATCAACTAGCTTGTCAAATAGGTCTGACCGAATTAGGTGTTTCAAGATCTTGGACTGACCTTCATATTTTTTAACTAGCTGTTCTTTGGCCATCTCTAAATCTTTAATACTAACAAAGAGCTTTTCATTCTCTTTCTCTTGCTTCTCGAATTTTGCATTAAAGGTCTCCTTTAAGTCAGCAATTTCCTTCTTCAAGTCAGCATTTTCATTTCTAAGCTCTGTGACTACGTTCGAATCCTCCGGCATCGGCAAACTATATCGGAAAGGATCCGAATATGAATCAGGAGTTTGTGGTGGTGAAACCGATATTGTGGGACTTCTCGAAATTTTCCCCATCATTTTGCAGTTATAGATAGATACCTCCCCTGGAGTTACAGATACCTCCCCTCGAGCTGTAGACACTTCCCCCGGGTAAAAATGACCAAAAACTTAACTTTAAAATCCTTTTATATATATATGTATATATATATTATGTCTGTGTATGTCTATACTTGAAAGGACTAGTTGGATCCCATTGTCCTTTGAAGTAGTTCTTATACTTCCCTGTAATTGCTAATTTAATTAATGGTGATGGTTTTCGCAACCGATTCTGCAAATGGCTGCGAGCGGTGTGCAGGATTATAGTGCTTTTCAAAGTATTTAAACCCATGACAATCTAAAGCCAGTACTGGCCCATTGGGAGAACTAGTTAAAGTAAACTCATCCAGTCCTCCTGTGTCCTCTTGTGTCCTCTTGTGTCATTTTGCGTCCTCTTGTGTCATTTTTCCTCAGTCAAACAGCATTATCCAACACCCTAACGTAAGTCCTCCTTGTATTAAGTGGTTACTATATTCAGATAAAGCTAGACTATACTCAGATAAATGTTAGTATAACGTAAGTCCCTAACATTAAATACTAATATAACAGACAGGGTAACTTGTTCACCCATCAAACCTAAGCCTGGTTGAGATCGAGAATTTAATTGGTTCCTTTAGCCAACCATAACCTTATAAAAACACCATCCCTCGATATTCACTCCATAACACAAGTTAATAACACAAGTTAATATTACAAACCCAAAACATAACACTCCACCTTGTTCTAGGACAATCTCATAGTATTCTCTCTCTGTGGCTACTCTTAAGCCATCTGTCCTTGAGGCCCCAGATTTTGCCAACTGGTGCTTCGCGAAACCCAACCAGATCTTTGCCGTCATTTTACTTCATTCTAGTAAAGAGTAATTGATTTATTGGGCCCTTAAACCGTCCAAGTTCCTTCAATTGCACTAGGATTAGTACAAAGAAACTGAAACAAGCTATGTGCCACTTCAATTCAAGTGGATCAACTCCTGTGGTTGACAGAGAAGTGTTACCTACCAACGTCAAGCCTCTTAACTATAATGTCACCTTGGATCCTAATTTTACCGATTTCACTTATGAAGGTCACGAAACCATCACCTTAAAGGTTCAAGAATCCACTGATTCCATTACTTTGAACACTTTGGAAATTGAATACCACCAAGTTAAAGTCAATGATTTGGAAATTGCAAAGGCTGATTTCGTGTTGGACGACGACAAACAAAGAATTACTTTCAAATTAGCTGATAACTTGGTGGCTGGTTCTGAATGTAAGTTGTTTATCAAGTTTAAAGGGATTTTGAACGACCAAATGGCCGGGTTTTATAGATCTTCTTATACTGAAAATGGGGAGACTAAATATTTGGCTACCACTCAATTTGAACCTATTGATTGTCGTAGAGCTTTCCCATCTTTTGATGAACCTGCTTTAAAAGCTACTTTCGATATTTCCTTGATTGCTGATAAAGATTTGACTTGTTTATCTAATATGGATGAAAAGGAAACTACTTTATTAGAAGGTGACAGAAAAATGGTTACTTTTAACACCTCTCCTTTAATGTCTACTTATTTAGTGGCTTTTATAGTAGGAGATTTGAAATATGTGGAAAATAATGATTATGCGGTTCCAGTTAGAGTTTATACTACTCCTGGATCAGAACATTTATGTCATTATTCTGCTGATATTACCACCAAAACCTTAAAGTTTTTCGATGAAAAATTCGATATTCCTTATCCTTTACCAAAATGTGATTTGGTTGCTATTCATGATTTTGCTGCTGGTGCTATGGAAAACTATGGATTAATTACTTTTAGAACTGTAGAAGTATTGATTGATCCAGAACAAGCTAATGTTAATGTCATGAAGAGAGTCACCGAAGTGGTGATGCACGAATTGGCCCATCAATGGTTTGGTAATTTGGTTACTATGGACTTTTGGGATGGATTATGGCTTAATGAAGGGTTTGCCACTTGGATGTCTTGGTACGCTTGTAATGCTTTATACCCTGATTGGAAAGTTTGGGAATCTTACGTGTCTGATGATTTACAACAGGCTTTAGCCTTGGATGGATTAAGATCCTCGCATCCTATTGAAGTTCCTTTGAAAAGAGCTAATGATGTTAATCAAATTTTTGACTCTATTTCTTATGCTAAAGGTTCTTCTTTATTGAAAATGATTTCCAATTGGTTAGGTGAAGATACTTTTGTTACTGGAGTATCTAACTATTTGAAAAAACATAAATGGGGTAATACTCAAACTTCGGATTTATGGAATTCCTTAACTGAAGTTAGTGGTAAAGATGTTAATTTAGTTATGGATACTTGGACCAAAAAAATTGGATATCCTTTGATTACCGTTAAAGAATTAGGATCTAATGAAATCGAGGTGACCCAAAATAGATTCTTAACTACTGGTGACGTTAAACCAGAAGAAGATGAATTGATATATCCCGTTTTCTTATCGATCAAAACTTCAAAAGGTGTCGATGCTTCGGCGGTGTTAGATTCCCGTTCCAAAAAAATTAAATTAGATATCAATGATGATTTCTTTAAAATTAATGCTAATCAATCCGGGATCTATAGAACTGCTTATACTTTGGATCGTTGGAGTAAATTAGGTCAAGCTGGTTTAGAAGGGAAATTGTCTGTTGAAGACAGAGGTGGGTTAGTGGCAGACGCTGGTTCATTATCTACTTCAGGATTTGTTCCAACCACCAGTTTATTGAGTTTGGTCAAATCTTGGAATAAAGAGTCAAATCATGTGGTATGGGAAGAGATTTTGACTCGGGTTGGAAGTATCAAAAATGCATTTATGTTTGAAGATACTACCTTCTTAGAGTCTTTGAATAATTTCCAATATGATTTGATTCAATATAAATTGGATGAATTGGGATATGAATTCACCAAAGCAGATACTTTTGCTTCTCAACAGTTGAAATCTTCCTTGTTCTCAGCTGCTACTGCTACTGGAAACCCCAAGTATGTTGAAATATGTCAAGATTTATTCAACAAGTATGTCAATGGAGATAAATCCGCATTCAACTCTAATCTCAGAAGTGCCATCTTTTCGACCGTGGCTAAATTTGGTGATGAATCGACATACCAAAAACTTTTGAATATCTACAAGAATCCATCTAGTGCAGAAGAAAAGAATTCTGTATTAAGATGTTTAGGAAGATTTAGAGATGAAAAAGTTTTGGATGAAGTATTGAAATTAATATTTCAATTTGATGTCATCAAGAAACAAGATACTTATTTGCCATTGACCGGAATGAGAGTTCACCCTGTCGGGGTCAAAAAGGCATGGGAATGGTTTAAGACAAACTATGATAAACTTAGAGAAATGCATCCTCCAGAATTATCTATGTTTGGTACCATTGTAACCGTCTGTACCTCTGGATTTTCTAAAGAAGACCAGAAGAAGGATGTGGAACAATTCTTCAAAGATAAAGATACCAATTACTTTGACCAGAATTTGGGCCAATCCTTAGATGTGATTACCTCTAAAATCAGCTGGAACACTCGTGACAAGAGCTCTATTTCCGAATGGTTAAGCGAAAATGGTTACTCCAAGTCTAAATTGTAAGTCAAATCCAGTTAAACTTCGCTTTTATACCTTATCTATTGGTCTATAATTTCATATATCATTTCTATCAATTCACGTTCTATAAGTATATATTCTATTTCTATCACCCAGGATGTTACTTCCATTGGTTGAAATAATTTTACTGGATATCTCTATGTATAAAGGCAATATTGAAATCACACTTTGCTGAGATGTCTTCATCAAACGGCCCAAAGTCCTTGCCAGTGGCATCTACAATAAAGTCTTTTTTATCTGATTGGCTAAACCCACATTTGGCAGTATAATATTCCACCAACTTGTGTTGACGGATTACACATGCTTCAAGAACTATGTTGTTAAACACATAAGATTGTGACCCACCTTCAAATAAGTAATCCAAGATTTTAAAAGTTTTGATGAAGTTCTCAATGGAATAATCCAAAACCTGGGGGGCCAATTTTTTCATATAAGAAGTAAAAGCAGTCAACTCAAGGGCCAATTTGTCACCTTGAGATTCCAATGCTTTAGTAATGAATCCACACGATCCAATGGCTCTTTGTATATCAGCTTCAAAGTTATAGTCATTTTCCACAACAGTGACTTTCATGTTGGTAGGATCAAAATGTAAATTCTCTTGATCACAGAAATCAGAAGGAATGTCAGACATAAGCGCTTGTTCAGTAGTCGAAGCTGGAGTATTGAAATCTCTGTTCAACTTGGCCAATGGATCTTTCGGTCCCAACACTATAAAAAGTACAAATCCTGATTGACTGTCAATATGGAAGGCGTCAAGTATGCTTTCATTTTCACTTATTCTTGGTGTAGTGATAATATCAAATTTGAATCTGACTTTATCATAAGCTCTATTGATAAACCGAGTTATAGATGAAGTTCGATCTTCAGAAGCTTCGTCAACTGAATTACCCAAGGCATTGACAAAATATTCTTTTGGGAACACCAACAATTCGAACTCAGCCATTTTTATCTTAGGATCTTGTTGGAATCTTGAGTTGTTCTTTAGTAATCAATTCATAAACTCAAAAGATTTGGGTGCGAACTACAAAATATGGTTACTATTATATGTTAACTATTGGGACTATATACCCACATGCATGAATTTCATAATTACAATGAACTGGTTGATCTGGAATGGGAACTGGTCTCTGAATTTAATAATGTGTTTCCATCTCTTCATATTAATTGAATCTTCCTTGAATAATTGATCCCATAAGTAATAACCTCCAATACTTTGTCTGGTTAACTTCTTAGGGACATAGGATAAATTATTAATCGAGTTGATCCAAATAATAATATTTCCAATGTATGATAAAATACTGTAATCAAAACTGTTTTGGTGAATGGCCCGGTCTGACTTTGTAAATACAGTATTATTGAAATCAAGAGTCAAGGCTTCAAAGCCACTGAAAAGTTCAATGACATTAGGATATCTCTTACAAGTTTTATTCAAGCCTCTGGATTCATAAAGGGCAATGTTAATACACAAGTCCACAAAGATGGTCTTGGTTTCTTCATTTTTAAACATTTCTTCGTTTTCCATGGCAAAATTAATAATTGTTTTTAATGTTTTATCTGCCTGGGTAATAATACTTTTCAATTTGATATCAGATGGGTTGAGTTTATAGATTTGTTCATTGCTCAAACCCATAATGGTTTCAATTGGTTGAACTTGAGGTAATCTTTCGATGTACTTTTTATTGGCATGAGTAGATTTGACTGACCTCAATTTAACGTTGAACGGGGCGTCTGGCGTTTCGTTGACAGACTTTAATTTGATATTAAATGGGGAATCAGCAGCGGGTTCTTTGGGTGCTGGTTCAATTGACCCATTTTTTGCCTCTTCTTTGGGTTTGTTTGAGTTTTCATTGGGTTGAGGCTTTGGATCAGATGGTTCGGTGGTTTCAGTGATTTTAATTTCTTCTTTCTTCTCCTTCTTCTCCTTCTTTTTCTGCTTTTTCTTCTCTTTCTTTTCAGTCTTTATCGCCTCTGGATCAGTTTCTTCAGGTTTCAAATCATCCTTCCGATCATCATTTTCAGATGTTTCAGGCTTCTTCTTCTTAGATCTCCTCTTCTTTTCCTTACCTTCATCGGGATTTTTTGTAGATTCTTCAGTATCTATACTACTCTTTGCAGTCTCTTCGGGACTTGACTCTTTTCTTTCTTCTTTAGAGGTGTTATTTTCTTTTTGCTTTTTAGTCTTTTTAGGCTTAGTACTCAAGAGTTCTGTACCCGAAACAGGATCTTCAGGATCCAGTGACTTTGGTTCACCATTTTTAATTGATCTATTCTTACCACTCTTGGGTTTACGCTTACCATTTGGTTTAGTCAATTTGTCAGCTTCTTCATCCGTAGAAAACACAATATCATCAATATCTTTCTTGATATCATCATCAGTGACTAAAGCCTTTATACGCATCTTTTCTTTCTTACTGAAACTGATTTGTTCCAACTTCTCAGCTTGAGCAGTGTGAATATTCACCACACTTCCGTTTACCTTCTTCGGCCCATTAGCTGGCTTACTTTCATGGACACCATTGGAATCCTTAGTCTTGTCGCCATTCAATAAGTACTCCAAGTCCTCATTTAGAGCCTCCTTCTCGAAGTTTTTCCTGTCAATGGTCTCATCGTCCATGGTTTAAAAGTGGAGATTTGTTGATATACGCATCGCGCCAACTTACATACTTAAGCCTATGAGACGTGTAGAGGTGACATTTATAAAGGTTGACATTTCAAGGTAATTCGTAAGTAAACCTGAACGATTGGTCTACTTGGGACTTGATTTCAATGCCTCGAAAGGTTTACAATGAAAAGGCGAATAGTTTAAGCACAGATACTAGGGTCCCAAATAGACCTATTCCACAAGCACCGTAGCCACAACAGGATGCAATGGGGATGCTAAGTCAACGGTCTCTTCCTGGAATGGCTGATGGAAAAACGTGGACAAACTTAAGAGAGACATTAGAAAGACATTGGAAAGAACCTGCTTGGAGACATTCATAGAAAGCTGTTCTACTCAGATGATACTGTTTTA
The DNA here is from genome assembly GCA_030561325.1 of Yamadazyma atlantica. Taxonomy (NCBI): domain Eukaryota; kingdom Fungi; phylum Ascomycota; class Pichiomycetes; order Serinales; family Debaryomycetaceae; genus Yamadazyma; species Yamadazyma atlantica. The sequence goes on from JAKTXA010000007.1 coordinate 91,362, forward strand.
AGGGCCACCAAATGGCTCTTGCCTGGCTATCCATGTGTCTCTTATATATCCACTCCTCTATTCATATAAAACCATACAGACTTTCTAAAGAAAAACGTACACATTTCTACACAAAAACCCTTCCCTTTATATGTAAATTTTCATTCTCTCAGAGACTTGGGTTTGTGGAATAATGAGGAATATTATCGAGAGTTATATTATCACAAACCCTTGAGTCCGGATTCAACATAGCTAGTACAATGTGGGACAAACTGTTACCTATGTTTGAAGAGAAGCAATCGATCGTATATCCAATTTTGGAGGACATGGACTACCAAGTTGAAGCCTTGGGTGGTGTAGTCATTGAATTGGATGGCTTGATTCTCCATCCAAGAGAGAAAGACCTCATTAGAAATAAAAATGCACTTATCACTCTTAATAAGTTATTATTGAAATCAATGGAAGAATTGGATGACGCTTTATACCTTTTCCTTAAAGATCAAGTTGAAGACTTAGAAAATAAAGACGTTATTATCGAAGAAAAATGTTGTGAAATCGATAATTTAGAGCAGGAAGGTTGGGTAAAGGACGAAATTATTGAAAACTTGAAAAAAAGTGTCACACGCTTATCGGAGATGCTACGTGAAAAAAGTTCCCAGTCTTTTGGCCCTGCAGGACAATGAAGAAATACTTTTTATTCTACCGGACTTTGCTAGAACTCGCTAGCCTTGCTCAATTGTCTTGTGCTAAACTTGCTCAACTTGCTGTGCTCAGCTTGCTCAATCTCTCTGCTGTATAATTTCTGCTATATTTTGTCTCTAGCTATGTAATGTTGTAACCTCTATTCTATATTGTGTGTATATCAATTCACAAGTCACACTAAAGGTCCATTTGAGATTCGCAGATTTTGCAGCCAAAATTGTTTCTATACCAATCGCTTTAGAACTATAGCTCATTACTATCGTACTTTGATACAACTGCTGGTATATCAACTTATAAAAATAAGATAATTTATACAATGCCTACGAACTAATAATAAGACTTGAATATATGCTCTTTATATATTTAATTTGAAAAAAAGTTTTCTTTTAGGAAAAGGATTTTATAAGACTCTAACTATAAAAAAGAACAGAAACTACAATAAAAAAAACCAGATAATTTCTTACTGATTCAAATTAGTGGGTTAAGTTGTTCTCTTTATTTGACACTTAGAAAGAAGCAACAAAAGATTCAGTAGCTTTCTTCAATTGTTCTAAGTTTTCTTTAGATAATTCACCTTTTTCTTTAATGGCAGCCAAAATTTCAGCGTCATTAGCTTTCAAACTAGAAATGAAGGATTCTTCAAATTCACCAATTCTGTCTAAAGCAACTTCATCCAAGAAACCGTTAACACCAGCGTAAATAATTGGGACTTGTTCTTCAGCACCTAATGGAGAGTATTGTTTTTGTTTTAATAATTGGGTTAATCTTTCACCTCTAGCTAAGGTTTGTTTGGTAGAAGCATCTAAATCAGAACCGAATTGAGCAAAAGCAGCGACTTCTCTGTATTGAGCCAAAAATAATTTCAAAGAACCAGCAACTTGTTTCATGGCTTTAACTTGAGCAGCAGAACCAACTCTAGAAACGGATAAACCAACATTAATAGCTGGTCTAATACCTTTGTAGAATAATTCAGCTTCCAAGAAAATTTGACCATCGGTAATGGAAATAACATTGGTTGGAATATAAGCAGAGACATCACCCCCTTGAGTTTCAATAACTGGTAAAGCAGTTAAAGAACCACCACCTAAGTCTGGGTGCATTTTAGCAGCTCTTTCTAATAATCTAGAATGTAAGTAGAAAACATCCCCTGGGTAAGCTTCTCTTCCTGGAGGTCTTCTTAATAATAAGGATAATTGACGGTAAGCAACGGCTTGTTTAGATAAATCATCATAAATGATTAAAGCGTGTTTACCATTATCTCTGAACCATTCACCAATAGCACAACCAGTGAAAGGAGCAATATATTGCAATGGAGCAGCTTCAGAGGCAGTAGCAGCAACCACAATAGAGTATTTCATAGCATCATTTTGTTCTAAAGTTTGAACCAATTGAGCAACGGTAGATCTCTTTTGACCAACGGCAACGTAAACACAATATAATTTCTTCTTTTCATCAGCACCATCGTTCCATTTCTTTTGATTCAAAATGGTATCAACAGCAACAGCGGTTTTACCGGTTTGTCTATCACCAATAATCAATTCTCTTTGACCTCTACCGACTGGCACTAAAGCATCGACAGATTTCAAACCAGATTGCATTGGTTCGTGGACAGAAGTTCTTGGTAAAATACCTGGAGCTTTAACTTGAGCTCTTGAAGAAGAAGAAGCATTAAGTGGTCCTTTACCATCAATTGGGTTACCTAAACCATCAACAACTCTACCTAATAATTCTGGACCGGTTGGGACTTCAACAATCTTACCGGTTCTCTTGACGGTTTCACCTTCTTTGACGTAAGCATCAGAACCGAATAACACAATCCCGACTTGGCCAGCTTCTAAATTCAAAGCCATACCTTTAACACCAGAAGAGAATTCAACCAATTCTTCAGCTCTACAGTTGTTTAAACCGAAAACTCTGGCAATACCATCCCTATAATATTGTTAGTAACATTCTTCTTTATACAATGGGTCCTTTTTGTTCCATTTACTTTGGATTATTTTAGTTAAGCTCTAGTAGGTGTCGGTCGCGGGTATGATTTTTGTTTTTCGGTCTCATAGTTCGAGAATCGGATTTTTCGCTTCTCAGCCAATGGAAATTCCACTCGACGATTGGACAACAGATCAGGAACAAAATGCATATATACCATTTATAGACCCAAAGTTCATACCCTATAGGAATGTAGAAGGGTTGTAGACATAGCTTGACTACTAAATGTAAGGAATGTTTGGACAAACCCCCCAAAACTCGAGTGAATTTGACTCGACGACGGCCTCCCCCACAGCTTAGCTAAACTCTATAATCTAAACTCAATTCAAGTTAAAAGTTAATACATACCCAACAGATAAAACTTTACCGGTTTCGTTCAAGTTGGCTTCTTCAGAGACACCTCTGATTCTTTCTTCCAAGATGGAAGAAACTTCAGTAGGAGCAGCTTTGGCAGAAGCAAATCTCTTTAAGGAGACTTGTGGACGAGTCTAAAGGAGATTGTTAGTAAGAATTCCAGCAATTGATTAGTAGTAGTTTGGATCATTCAATTGATTGATGTTAATTGTTTATATAAATTCTAGCAATCCTCTAGGATCGACCAGATTTCACGGGAAATGATTGGGGACTACCAAAGAACTGGGGGATACATACCATTCTTAAAGAAGATCTTGACACAGTGGCCAAAGATCTGGAAGCAGAACGTAACATAGAACGGGAAGATAACATTGTGTGTTATTAAATTATTATGTTAATATAAAAAAAAAGAGTATGAAAAAACGATTTTGAAAAATTTTGTTAGCCAGAGAGTGTCGAGCCTCCAACTCCAAAAAGTATTGGCCGGTGGCGTTTGGCCAATCAGAGGTCGCGGTTGGGCCCCACCGTTTTGTGTAAAGTTTTTTCATTTTGTTTTTCGCACTTTACCAAATTAAAATGCGAGTTGTGATTCCGGTCGGAGACCCAGGGCCTCATAGCGTTAGAGAGGGCGCGGGTTAGGGAAGGCACGGGCCTAGGGACAAAAGGAACGGGCCCGGCCTAGCACTGCTTGGACTCAAATATCTCACACGTGACGAGCGCATTGAAAAATTTTGAAAAACTCAGCACCGTATAATAAGATATCTGACTACAAGAATGTATAAAGGGGTCAAAGCCAGCTATAGACCTATAAGGTTATATAGCACCGGTGGAGGGGAAGAGAAACAAGTTTTCTTATCGAATTTGTTAGCCAGAATCGAAAATATGAATTTGAAGAAGAAAGCTCCAAGCCCTGAGCCTATTGTCAAATCAAAGTCCACAAAGACAGATAAATCTACTGCCAACGCTGGACCAAGAAGAAATACCAAAGCTAACGCCAAAACCGAGTCTAAGTCTGTCCCATCAGTCCAAGGTTCTGCTGAGAAAATCAAAGTGGCCGACCATCCATTATTCAGAGCTAGATTAAATAGAGTCGCCAGACCAGAAGGAAGACCTAGACCAACTGGGCCCAGACCAACTAACACCAATTTCAAAGCTAATTCCAATACCAAACCAACCAACAACGCCAGAAAAACATCTTTCAAGCCCAGAGCCCCAAGAGCCCTGACCAAAGCATCTGAATCCCTTGCTTTAGTGTCGAAAGAAGTCAAAGCTCAAGATTTCAATCCTTCTTTAACTAATCATTTCTTATACGGGAAGTCCACCAATTTCCAAATCAACTTGACTTCTAGAATCACCAGTTTGGTAAAGAACCAATTGATAAAATCCAAATATCCATATTTGGTTCCCAGATCGGTTATTAATTCCATTGCTCCTAATAAAGATACTAATAAGTTTTTGGTGTCGGATGATTATTCATTAGAAATTGACCCTGAGGAATTAAAACAAAATGTCGATACCGTTATCTTGGGTAAACCTCAAAACCTTCCAGGGTCTTCTCATCTGATTGATAACTTGAATAAGAATCCAACCTTGTCTCTTGCTCAGAAATCCACCATGTCAGATATTATAAATTCCAAAGACTTTTCCACTGTATTTAGCAATGCCCATTGGAAACTGTAAATAGCCAATAAACACATAGACCTAGCCATATATTACAATAGCCATAGACCTACAGACTATCCTACATCTAGTACGTGATATTTACTATATACTACACCCATTACGATACCCAGATAGTCAACACCTTATCATTTGTATCTTCAAGCATGTCCATAGCCAATAACCAATCGTCATTGGAATCCATCACCACAAAATCACCATCTTCATCTTTATATTTCAATTTGTTAACCATAATATCATCATGAATCTCATCACTACTGGCGATTTTACTGGATATTTTCAGGTATAAATCACTAAAAGTGGTGGTGGTATTGACCAATAAGTTAGACTTGATTTCTACTTTATCATAGATTATCTTGATAGTTACTAAATTGGCCGAGGTGTTCCCACCAGGATTACTCATATTAGCACTATTATTCACACTGGAATTGGCTGATGAAAATGAGGTGTCTTGAGCACTATTATTTTGTAACGACGATGAGGAGACTCGACTGTTGGAAGGTTCACTTGAAGACTTACTTCTGCTTTGTCTCATCATACTATAAGTAGAAGACGAGGAGTGGTGTCTTTGATAGGAGGACCCATTACTGGATCGTACAGAATTATTGTCGGGTGGATTTGTTTGGGTTGGGGTGGTTCCTTGACTAGGATTACTAGGATTCAGATCAAATTCATGACTATCTCTTAATTTCCGTTGGATTTGGTTGTTCATTTCACTGGTTTTTAAGTTTCTGAGACAATTTTCCCATTGATTTCGAATCTCTTCGGTTCTATATCTTAAACTGAAAGATCCACTTTCTCTTTTCCCAGACCAAGAAATCACCATGGTATATCCATTGTTATTGGAAGAGGAAATATTATAAATCTCCAGTATGTACACTCTTCCTTTCAATTCCAAAGTGGATTTATCTTTAACATGGTTCAAGTTTTCTAATAAATTGGTAGTGGATGAATTCACAGAGGTAGTAGATTTCTTTCTGGATGATAAAATATCCCGCTTTTTCTTACCCAGATCTTCATTATTAACTTCAACAAAGAAAAATATGATTTTTTCAAAAAGATAGGCAATATATTCTTTTTCATTATCAGTATCTTTGACCCCGACCATTCCATGATATAATAATTCTCCTTGATCTTTCAAATTGAATCCCCGCCAATTATTAACCCGTTCAATCAAGTTTTGAAGGAATCCTACATTTTCACTTCTTCTTTGGGCTTCATTTACTTGATTGGCTACTTCTTTCATGGCTTGATTAGCCATCAATAATTCATTATAACTGGAAGATTCGGAATTGGGCCAGTTTTTTATCAATTCCTTTAATAACAAGGGATATTTACATAATCTTTGAATAGGTTTTAATATGAAACTTTGTAATTCAAACCCAGGGTCTAGTATTTTGGAAGATTTCATTAGATTGGCTGCTTCTTTATTAATCAAATCAATGGCAGATAATTGACCTATAGTCCAAGGTTCATATGATTTAAATGGACCATTAGCCGCATGAATGAAAACCGAGCCAATTCTAGTTAGATTATTAGGAATATTGATATTACATTCTAATCCATTTAAAAACCGTCTTTGGAAATCAATAATCTCATTCAAATTGGGGAATAAAACATGGATTTGTTCACTAGAAATTAATTCAGCTTTAGCCAAATCATTTTTATAATTCAACATGGTTTCTAAATCCTTAACATATTTTCTTTCTGTTTCAATAATTTCTTTAAATACTTTCGACAGTTCATTAGAAATGGTGATTTCACCAATAGATGGATCATCCCAGGTTAAATTATTAGGTAATAATTGATTCACCACTTTCATAATCTTAACCAAATCATGGGTGTTATCCAGAAATACATTTGAAATAGTAAACATGATTTCATCATCCAAATTTAAATTGGTTTTCACCGCTATCAAGAAATCATAAACTGATTTCTTACACATTCTAACATCATCACTACCAATAATTGGGATTTGAGTGGATTTGTTAATAAGGTTAAATAACAAACACAAAGGAGCCCCTTGTTGAAACAATTTCCATAATTTGGTAACAGGGTCTACCCCAATACTAGCCGGTAAAACCCCGGCTGTAAAGGTGAAAAGATTCAAGTTATTATTTGATATGGGCGATTGAGGACTCGAATGATTATACGAAACAGAAGAATTATCAGAAAGAATCGAAAACCCAGATGAGTTTAATGAACTTCTGAATTCATTACTTAGCCTTCTATCTTGTAATTGTTGAGATAATGCCAACGCTTGTTGTTCAGCACAACCTTCAGCCAAATTATGAGCGACTTTCAAAAACGGTTCCATACCTTCAATTTGGTTTAACCGATTCAACAACAGTACACATTGATAATATAAATGGTCTTTAGCGTTAGAACCTTGGTTAAAATTCATAGTAATCCCCACTGGGGTCGAGCTAACTCTGGTGATGTTTCCTGAATTACTCAAAGAACTAGTAGAGTTCGAGTGAGAATTACTCGAAAATGACCGGAAGGGGGCATGAGGTTCCATGGTGGTATCAGTAAATGAAAGGATTGGCAAATTAAAGGTGTAAAAGGAATGAGTGTAATTGTTTTTCCTGGTAGTTGTTTAAGCTGGTGTAGACGACTAACCTTATTTCAGTGAGAGGAAAAAGAAAAACCTGTACCTGAAACTGGTATGTACGCCAAAGGGTAATTACAGCGACGACAAGCTGGGAAAAATTGGGTCCACGACGTTGGAACGGGTTATAAACGGTACTATACCTTGTGGAAGTTGCCAATTGATGATAAACCTGGACCAAACCTACTTTTCAATTGAACAACTAGTTTTGTAGTGGGACAAGAATCAGCCTCAGCAAATACTTGAGCGTATAACGACTCCGAGCGTGATGAGAATCACACTGATTTTTTTGTGTTTTTTTTGTATCTCTGCTTAATCTAGCGGGATACAACACAAGATTGATTAATATTAATTGTCCTCTTGATGGGATAAGGGTTGGGTAAAGAAAGCCACTGTCCTTAGTAAAACTTTATTTGTTTGATGTTTGAAATTCATTTATTTACCGCACCTGGCGCGCGCACGACCGGGGAATGGTCTACTATTTATGTTACTCTAGTTTTGGTTTAATTGTATATGCTACTCTGGTTTAATTTACTCTGGTCTAATTTACTCTGGTCTAATTAAATATGTCATGGATTTCCCGTTATCACTAGAATGAACAAAGGAAGTCTTACTAGGAAACCAACACAACACCGGCAACACGGTTTTCCCACTCATACTATTGGCAACTTCATACATGTGCTGCCCACTATTGTAATCGTAGATATTAACATTACTTCCACTATCATATCCTATAGCCAAATAAGTTCCATCTCTACTAATCGTAACGGTGGAAATGGCTTCGTCCACATCAGCAAAAATCCGACTTACTAAGAAATCTTTTGTATGATAACAACTTAACACTCCTTCGTTAGACCCAAGGGCAAAGTAACCACCTCTTGGGTCAATACTAGCACAAGTAATGGAAGACCGATGGCCGGTTAAGGTTTGCTTTAATTCAACCAGAAGTGAACCTTCAAGGTCCAGAACTTTATATACGGGCGCCGTACCATCGTGTAATGCTGCGATAAAGTATTTATGGCTGTGATGAAACCATTGTAAATCATAAATATGTTCTGACAATTGAACCTCATGAACTTTCCGGTAATTATCATGAACCGCAAAGAAGATTATGGTAGAATCTCGATCCACCACCGTTAAAATATCTCCATCGTAACTATAATTGACGAATTGACACACCACTGGGTTATTATTGGTAGATTTCTCTACCTTAATCTCGCGTTCCAAAGTCCCTGATTGAGCTTTCCATAATTTGACATATTCATCTCTCCCCACACTAGCAAACAGAAACTCTGTCCGAGGGTTCCAGGAAATCCTTTCTACTGCCTTTTCGTGTGGTTGTTCAATAGTTATAGGACTAGTTAACGCTTCTGGTGTACACCTCCAGATTCTGATGGATTTATCGGTACGAGAATTCACTAATCGAGTCCCGGTATCATTGATTGATATCATAATGATTTCAGATTGAAATCCGCCAGGTAACACCGCATCGGTCACCGTGACCCCTTTCAACCGTTTGAACCAGGTTCGGTTTCCCGCTAGCACTGACATTCTGCTAAGTTCGTGCCTGTTGATGCCTTAGCCAAGTTCGCGATTTAATGGTGATTTCCAGATTTTTCAGATACCACGTACTACTTAAAAGCCCAAACCACGATGTCTTCACACCCCAAGTTGCTTTCTATGGATGCGTTCGCCAAAACGGTGGAAGACGCCCGGGTTAAGACCGCCTCGGGAGGAATCATCACGTTGTTGTGTGTAATGGTGGTGTTATATTTGATTCGGAACGAGTATCAAGATTATACTCTGATCATAACTCGGCCTGAGTTGATGGTAGATAGGGATATCAACAAGAAATTGGATATCAATTTGGATATAACGTTTCCTAACATGCCATGTTCCATGTTAAGTTTGGATATTTTGGATGTAAGTGGCGATTTGAAGGTGGATATCTTAAAGAATGGGTTTCAGAAATTCCGGGTGGCTAACGGAGGAGAAGTTTTGGTGGACAATCCTCAGTTGGTAGATGATGCCAGTTTGGAAGAGAAAGCTAAAGGGTTGGAAAAGGGCCTGACTGGAGAGTGTGGTGACTGTTATGGAGCTTTACCTCAAGATGAAAAACAATATTGTTGTAATGATTGTGAAACGGTTAGATTGGCTTATGCTGCCAAAGTATGGGCGTTTTATGATGGGAAAGATATTAAACAGTGTGAAGATGAAGGGTACGTGCAAAACATTTTATCAGAGATTGAAAACAATGAAGGGTGTAGAGTTAGAGGTACTACTCAAATCAATAGAATTAGTGGTAACTTACATTTTGCTCCGGGTGCTTCATATACTGAACCAGGTAGACATGTCCATGATTTATCCTTGTATAACAAACATCAAGATAAATTCAACTTTGATCATGTCATCAACCATTTATCGTTTGGTAATGATCCTACCACTAATGCGATTATTGATAATCAATCATTACATCCATTAGATGGCCATACTAAAACTAACAATATTAAGTATCATTTATATTCATATTATTTAAAAGTGGTGGCCACCAGATTTGAATATTTAACCTCGAAATTGAAACCAGCTTTAGAAACCAATCAATTTTCAGCCATTTTCCATGATAGACCTTTAAAAGGTGGTAAAGATCAAGACCATCAACATACTTTACATGCTCAAGGAGGACTTCCAGGAGTGTTTTTCCATTTTGAGATTTCCCCCTTGAAGGTTATTAACAAGGAACAATACGCCAAGACTTGGTCTGGATTTGTGTTAGGGGTTATTAGTTCGATTGCCGGAGTGTTAATGGTAGGTTCCTTATTAGATAGATCGGTATGGGCTGCAGAAAAAGCCATCAAAAGTAAAAAAGATTTATAATCAAAACTATATAAAAGAGGAGTGAGGATTCACAGAGGTCCTAATGGGCCCTGAGACTTACTTTTGTATGTCTATGTATATACTATTTACATGTACTTAGTGCTATTAAATATCATTTAATAAATGTTGGATTTCATTATAATAATCTTTGTCCAAATAGTTTGATAACTCGTCTTTAGTTAACCACATGAATTTGGTGGATTGTGGTTTAAATACCCCTGACACGATAATGGATTTGATAAAAAATTCGTTACTGGAAGAATTAGAAATGACATGACAAGGTTTGGAAGAAACGTTATAGTAATTTAGTTGGTCACCTCCCAAGTTATAAATTCCATCTTCAGCTAATTTATGTAATGGAATAACATCCCCTTCATTCTGAGAAGTCATATCGAATTTAGGTAAGGTCCAAGAAGAGTTATCTTCACTGATAACCAAATATAACGACCGAGATAATTTCCGTTCTAAACTACTAAGGTCATTGGATTTATCTGCTTCTGTGGTTCTTGAATTAGGAACAATCTTACGTGATAAGTTATCCACGGCATCTTCATCAATAATTTCACTTCCATCTTCAGCTTGCTTATAAGTCTTTGGTAAGTTCAACTCTTGTTTAAATCTCCGGTCTCTTAATTGTCTGATCTCGGGTCTTCCGTCGGTGAATTCCAAGTTAGGATTATTATAAACAGGAGGCTTATTCAACTCTTTGAATCTTTGGTCTCCAAGAGTTCCTGGTCTATAGTAAAACCATTTGGGGAAAGTCCACATCAATCGTTTCCATAATTCATTTTGATACTTGTAGTATTGCAGTTCAAATTCCGGCAAGTCTCTGGTTATTATAGGATTACGTGCCAACAAAACGGTCGAACTGATGGTTGGAAGGCTAGCTGCTGCACTACTATAGCACCTAATCCCCACAACACTCTTAATCATGATGTTCTGTTACTGGTGTACAAGTGAATAATTTTTCACTTTTTGGTCTTCGCACTGCTCTCTCACACTCTCATTGAACTCTCACTATCGCGACTTTCAACTGCCAATCTGCTATCGGGTTTCGCACGTACACACCGGGTAACCCCAATTAATTTTTCTCTGCTGGCCAAAATATAAAAAGCGGGTCATTTCCCTCACAACTTTTTTTTCCTTTATCCTTACGAATAATAGGTTTGTTCTTCCCATATATAGAAGATTGAATAGAGCTCGGCACCCGCTGACTTGAAGAGACAACATCCAAACCACCTCTTTCCAGTATTGTAATTGATCGATTGTTAAGGTGGACAACAAAGCAATCCCTTGTCGTAGAAGAAAAAGGCAAAGACTAAGGTAAGATTTCTTATATTCTAGTACTTGATTTTAATTTTTTTTTTGAACTGCAGTAACGCTCGTAAGATCTACTGTTTATAGATAGTTTTTGTTAGATTTCCGCCTGAATCGTTGATCGTAGTATAATCTGAACAAAACAACAGAACAGAAAAACAAAAAGAACAATCCCGTTTCCAATGAGTGATATTGAAAAATTTGAAACTATATTCAAGGAAATTTCCACCTTGAAAGCTCCAGGAGTTTCTGGTTCACGTATTAAACAATTGACAGACATTGCCGTTAGAAATGTCAGCCAAGAATCGACATTGATACCTATCTTATATTCCACTTGTAAATCGGTTCCATCATCACATAAATTAGGTTCGATGTATGTTGTTGATTCTATTGTAAGAGCTTATGTTGACGAAGCTAAAAGACACGAGGAAGTAATTGATTCTAATGCTCCTGAAGGTTCATTCGCTGCTGGAGTTTATAAAATTAGTGAATTGATTGAATCTTTAATGGATGATGCTTTAGAATTATCAATTGTTAAACCTCAAACTATAAAAATCTTAAAATTAGTAGATATTTGGGAAAGAGCTCAAACATTTGATTCACAAATTATCCAAAATATTAGATCAAATCATATTAAATCCACTACCCCACCTGGTTCCCCACCTCCAAAGGACACTTCATTAAATTCAAATGATTCAGCTGCTCCTTCAAGTGCTGCTAAATCGGAAGATTCTGGTAGTATTTTACTGGCATTAGCATCTTTGGCTCAAAAATCCAACTCTAATAGTTCGACTCCTAGTTCTCAACCAGCAGTTCCAACTAATACTAATAATGGTAATAATGATGCCAATAATATCTTATCTCAGTTATCTGCTATTGCTGGAAGTGGTGCTAGTGTACAATCTAACGCTGCTCCTACTCAGAATCAATCCCCACCAGTAAACAACGAGCAACAAATCTTTAATATGCTTCAACAAATGCAAAATGGTTCTAATGGCGCTCCACAAATGGGTCAACAACCACGAGGAAATCCTAGAATGGATAATAATGGGTACTCTAGAAGACAAAGATCAAGATCTCCACCTCGTAATCAGCCTAGAAGAAGAGATAGATCGCCTGTTAGATCTTCATCTTTTAATCCTCCTGCTAGTTTACCTCAAATCCCAACTCGTAACACCCCACCTCAACAATTTCAACAATTCCAACAGCAACCACCTTACCAGCAACCACCTTACCAGCAGCAACAGCAGCAGCAACAACAACCACAACAGCAGCAGCAACAATTTCCTCCTCAAGGACAAAATCAAAATCAACTGAATATGGAAATGAGTGGGGAATTAAACGTTCCAGAAAACCCTCATTATCGTCCTAGAAATGTGGGATTTGATTCCACATTACCTCAAGGATCATTCAAGGTTTTATCAAGAACCTTGTTTCTTGGTGGGGTTCCAAGATATATGGATGAACATGAAATGGCCAATGTATTAAGACCATATGCTGAAGTTCAATCTATCATTCTTAACAGTGAAAGAAAACATGCTTTTGTTAAAGTCTACTCTAGAAGAGAAGCAGAACAAGTTATCACTTCATTTAACAAGGATAATTCTTTACCCTTAAGAACTCGTTGGGGGGTTGGGTTTGGACCTAGAGATTGTTGTAATTATCAACATGGAGTTTCTATAATTCCTATGGAAAGATTAACTGAAGCTGATAAATCATGGGTTGTTAAAGCTCAATGGGGAGGAACCGGTGGTCAACCATTACTGAGTGGGATGGTTATTGATGAACCCGATATTGAAATTGGATCAGGGATTTCATCTAAAGCCATGTCAAGAAAAATGCCTACTAATTCTGCAAGAAATGGTCCAAAATCAAACAGACCAGGTGAATCAGATGAATTTAGAACTGTTATGAACCAAAATAGTATGTCCCATGGGGCTCAACCAGACTTTACTACTATGAATCAATCTGCCACTAACCCATTACAAGGATTGTTCAACAATGGAGCCCCAAACAATGGACCTCCAAATGGAGGAAACTTTCCTGGACAAGGATTCCAATCTCCTAACATGCCCAACCAAATGCCTAACCAAATGCCTAATCCAATGGGAGGAATGCCTCCAGGATTTATGCCCAACATGGACGGAAACAATCCAAACTTAGGAGCCCAATTGGCCAATTTTTTCAACCAACAACAACGTTGATTCATAATAGACCTTGACTGTTTATAACTATATAGTAAAATACATTTCTACAAAACTACAATATCTCTCATAGTAAAATATATTTATCTCGATCGCGATTCTCATTACAATAGTAAGATGCAAAAGAAAGAGTATCGGAGTCTAAAGCGGACCAAGCTGTCGCCCCACGCGAAGAGGATCACGGTCCAAGACCCTAGGGACACTTCCAAACCAAGCATGTTCAATCAACTGGACAGTTCTGGCCCCAGCACCAAAAAACGGAAACTGTTTGTCTATAGTTCGAGTAAGAGTGAAGATACCTCCAGTTCCAGTACGCTATCGTACGTTCCAAAAGGTAGTGATGAGGAGATCGACGACAATGACGAGCTTATTGATATTGATATGATGACTATGAATAAACCTTCGTCAACAGGAACCAAATTGGATTTCTCTAAAGCAGATGGGATTGTTGAGAATGCTGCCAAAATGGATAGTCGAGACTATAATCGGGAAAGCCCCCAAATTAATAGTAGAGAAAGCAGCCAAAGACCTGATTCCAAGGATAGTAATACTACACATGAAGAAGATGGCGATATTGTTCAGAATATGTTGACCAATAGCGGCCAGCCAGATATATCTGTGGTTGAAGCCAGGTTCAAATCTAAGAATATTCCTAATTTGTCTACCTCCAAGATCCAACTACAAACCCGAATTGGGAAATATCTTGAGTTGATTCCCCAGTTTTTGGATGGGTCCCTAACTATGTCATTCTTTTATGATCTAGCCAAGGTCCAACGAGACAAAGTTCCTAATGACACCTTACGACAAAGAGACAAATACATGATTAACTGGGATGATTTCACCGGGGGTTACTACGGATTAAACAGACAATTCTTCATTGCTTCGGTGATATTGTCTAATTACAAGCAGGATCTTGTGCAAAAAAGCAAAAAGAACTCTACTTTATCATTCTGGGGAATTGAAGATTTTTGCAAGTTTATATTAGCAAATGAAATCATCATTAGATTGGTTATGGAAGATTACAAATGTGACCTAGCCAAAGCAGAAGAGATAGTCAAGACAACTGCTGAGTATGGGCGAGTTGTTTCCGATTCCAAGGAACTTGATGATGATTTAGAATCAAAGAGCTCAAGCCATAGTAACCGGGACAAATCAAATGATAAGAAAGGGAAATCCCTTGAAGCTCTTTTTGGATCTGATTAGCTAGGTTTATAGAATAACTTGCACTCAATAGATACTTGCACTGCAATTGGACATAGGCCCTAGGCGCTTAACTTTTTGCCCTTGCTACTTAACCTCTGCACTATCTACTAACCTCAGGTACTACTGCTATAGTGGTTATGGTATAGTGGTTACAAGCAAAATCGCGATGAGAAATTTCAACCAGATTACTCTGATTAAGGTCCCCGTTCGACACCATTTTCAAAGTGTTTGCTAGAGCCAAACCTACGTCGGTGTTGTTCCCGACCTTCAAACGACATAGTTATAGTTTCCTTCACGTTCCTTACAAATCTTTCCATTCTTGCGTTTCTATGTTTAAAGATAAAGTCTTCATCAGTAATTTAGCTGCTACTGCGATCACTGGAAGTGATGCTTGGAATAGACCTACAGCTCAACCAATCTCCATCTCCATAGAGTTGGATACCGACTTCTCCAAAGCGTCTCAGACCGATAACTTGAAATATTCCTTGAATTATGCCGTGATTTCCAGAAATGTTCTGGAGTATATGAAGTTGAATGAACTGAAAAATTTTAAATCTATCCAAAATATCGGGGAAGAAGTCAGTAGAATTGTTTTGGATGAAAAAAAAGGTGGTGGTGAGCAAGGTACCATTACTGTGAAGAGTTCCAAGTCCGAAATCAGAGCAGAATGTATTGAATATAAATTGACTAGGAATAGGTCTAAAAGTCTTGAGGTGTTAGATTCAATTAACGTTAACAAATTACGATTATTGACGATTATTGGGGTGTTCACCTTTGAAAGATTAAAACGTCAATTGGTGGATATAGATCTTTCTATTGAGTTGCTACCAACCCATAATGTTCAAATCCATCAAATCATGGATGAAATCACCCAATATGTCGAATCATCTAATTTCAAGACTGTGGAAGCTTTGGAACTGACTATAGGTCAATTGATTTTCCAAAACCATGGAGGTCATATAGATAAAGTAACGGTCACGGTTACAAAACCAAATGCCATTACTTACACAGAAGGTGTAGGAGTTCTGTCTGAATTGAATCATGAAAGATTTAAAGATCTTGAAAAGTTGGATACCCAAAGGATCGAAGCCGCTACTCTGGCACCTGAAACCAATGGATTTAACTTACCTGTTAATGATGTCATTGAATCTTCAGGAATCCACACGGTATATATTGCATTCGGGTCAAACCAAGGAAATCAAATCGAGAATATCAATAAATCAATTCAGTTATTAAATGACAACGGCTTAAAGGTTGTGGGGACATCCGCCATGTATATATCCAAACCCATGTATTATAAAGAACAACCTGATTTTTTCAATGGAGTTTTCAAGGTCCAAGTTCATGATAAATCTCCTTTTGAGGTGCTCAAGATATTAAAGGAAATTGAATATACTCATATTAATAGAGTCAAAGAATTTGATAATGGTCCCAGATCAATAGATTTGGATATCTTATTATATGATGAGGTTAATGTTAACACCGAAGAGTTGACAATCCCTCATAAGTCAATGTTGGATAGAACGTTTGTGTTGCAACCATTATGTGAATTAATCAGACCTGATTTCATCCATCCAATTTCAGCAGAGCCAATCCATAATCATTTATTGGAGCTTTTGAAGAATTCCCCAAATGAAAGTATTCAAGAAAGTAACAAATTATTACAATATGTTCCTATAAATAGATTAAGTGTGGAAGCCAATCCATTCCGGTTTGATTTATTAACCAATAAGGGTCCTACTTTAATGATGGGAATTTTGAATATAACTCCAGACTCTTTCAGTGATGGAGGAAAGAATTTTGGCGTGGAAATGGACCAAGTCATGGAAACCTGTCTCAAATTGATAGATGATGGGGCTACGATTATAGATATAGGAGGGGTTTCTACTAGACCTGGAAGTGATGAACCAAGTGAACAGGAAGAAATAGCTCGAGTATTACCTATTGTGAAAGCTATTCGTTCACACTCCAATCCCAAGTTAGCAAGCTGTATCATATCGATTGATACTTATAGATCTACTGTTGCTGATGAATGTTTAAACAATGGAGCCGATATCATCAACGATATTTCTATGGGATTATACGATGAAAAGCTTTTCACGGTAGTAGCCAAACATGGGTGTCCGTATATATTAAATCATACCCGAGGCAATTCCAAAACCATGTCAAGTTTAACGACTTATGAAGCCAATACTAATGAAGATGTGATTGAACTATTAGTTGACCCTAAAACCGGGCAAAAAACCACTATTAGTGAATCACCAGAAGTCAATAATCTTATCAACGGGATTTGTAGAGAGCAAACCCATCAATTATTAAAGGCATATAAAGCTGGAGTCAAGAAATGGCAGATAATTCTTGATCCAGGCGTTGGTTTTGCCAAAAACATGAGCCAGAATTTGGCCATTCTCAAACACAGTCATTTCATGAAATACTATTCCACTATAGTTAATGAAAAACATAATGATAGAATCATTGAGAATTACCATAGTTTGAATGGCATGCCGTTATTACTAGGACCATCTCGGAAGAAATTCTTGGGCACCATCAATAACGAGGCCAATGCTCCTGAACGAGTCATCAGTACTAGTGCTGCCATCATGGCATGTATCCAACAAGAGACCAATATTGTGAGAGTTCATGATACTAAAGAAATAAGAAAGACGATTAATATCGGTGATGCTATATATAGAGAGATATATTAGACAGTGTCCCATCCAGACCAGTTGCTAGTCCAGCCGCTATTCCACTTATCTAGACCAGCCACTAGTCCAATCGCCAGACAAGCTGGCTCTTGGTGTCTCCTGACCAATAGTACTATCAAAATTTCTCAAACTCAAAAGCCTCACAGAATATCGCCGCTGAAAAAATGCGAAATGAGCCAAAAAATTTTCACTGTCGCAACCCATACATCAGAAGAGATAAAGTTCAATAGCTTTATTCTTTAATAGGTGAGTTAGAGTGAACGAGTGTCTGTGTGACTTATAAGAAAAATATCAAAGATGGCTAGTATGTTTCCAAGAGCTTGTTATAAATGTGGAGAAGTCGGACATTTGGCTGATAACTGTGAACAAGAAGAAAGATTATGTTACAACTGTCACAAAGCTGGACATGAATCTACTGAATGTACTGAACCAAAACTGACTGATCACAAACAATGTTACTTGTGTGGTGATGTTGGTCACGTTCAATCTGATTGTCCAACTCAAGATCAAGGTTCTAAATGTTACAACTGTGGTAACTTTGGTCACATTTCTAAAGATTGTGACCAAGCTCCAGAAGAAGGTGACGGTTATGTTAGAAAACCAAGAAGTAGAGCCCCAGCTACTACTTGTTACAAGTGTGGAGGTCCAAACCATTTTGCCAGAGACTGTCATGCTACCAGCGGTACCAAATGTTACGCTTGTGGTAAACCAGGTCACATTTCTAAAGAATGTCGTTCTGGAAATGTCTCTGCCAAAGCTTGTTACAAATGTGGTGAAACCGGCCACATTTCCAGAGAATGTGCCGTTTAATCTAATGGTTCTGGTCTGAGATTAACCAAAGGAAGAATGTGCCGTATCGGTGTTCTATATCTAATGATGACTAGTCTTTTTATATAGCTAAATTTCGAAGTATGTAATCTAATGGATCTTTCTTTTACCTTAGTTGTAGCATTTTTTTGACAGCAATACTTTCCACTCTACAGTTTCTTTTTAACCCGTTTCAAGTTGCCTTCTTTACAATCAAGACCCAGCCGAAAAGAAATATGGGGGCTAAAAGGAGATAAAGGTCTGACACAATGTGACAAGTCGTTGGAAGCACTGCTCTCTTATCACCATCTGCAACATAGGTGATCTCCTTATCGGACACTTTCTTTATCAGACTCTGAATCTGATTCTAGCCAGAATCAGAAAAGGAAAGACCGCCGACAAGAGAGACCACAAAAGAGTTCCTGTGATAGAGAAAGGCGGTACGGAAATAGAGTTGTCAAGCGGTCATTTACCAAAAAGGTCAAAGTTGTTTCACTTTGGCATAATAGGAGTCAAAAGTTTAGTACTGAGAATCAGTACGGATCCGAGTATTATCGTAAATGCGGAGTTAACAGTATTATCATCTTTTGCAAGACACATCAAACCCACATTGTTCTCAAGAGCCTAGAAGGTTTCTAGATGAGCCCTTGGTTCTCCGTTCTCTTCGCCGCATGAAGATATGGAATTAACCAGAATTATGATTACTAGACTGTTAGAGTGAGTTAGTGAGTTAGTCTGAGTATGAGAGTCTGAGAGAGTCCGAGACTGAGAGCAGCCTGGAACCTCTTAACAAAAAGTTTGACCAAAAGTTTAAACTTGCCAAATATTAAAGTGTCTGCAAAAACTAACACAAACCTCTTTATTCTATTTTCTTTTACCCTATTGTTATCTAAGACAAGTTATCTCCGTTTCAATGGTATTTCACTGTTGCAGAAACTAACATTTTCGCAATTTTCACTATTTTACTTACCGTGCTTCCCATTGATTGCCTACCCATTCGCCGTATTTAGTTCTGTTTCCCCTAAACTACGATGAGATTTTTTGGATTAGCCATTCTTTGACAATAGACCAAGAATATTTGTGTCTGGATTTGTAGCACCCCAATCGTAAATTAAGGTTTATTTCTCTCATTCTGGCTTCAGGCCCTGGTCCAGCCTCACAGTCGTGGATAGGCCTGGATTCCGCAGATGCTAATATAAAGACTAAAGACCCTCAAGTGAATGATAAATTATATTATTTTAATTAGTATTGGTGGGGAGTTATTAAATACTATTTATTGACTTTTTTATTGAGGATTTATTGAAGTCACTTGAACAGCTATTATAACCTTCTAATCTTTTATTTAACAGGAAGATTGGTCAAATTTTACCTGGTACCTGATTCTGCTTATAAAGCAGATATTTCAACATGGAATATAACCAAGTTAATATGAAAAATGAAGGACCTGATCCTCTTGATGCTTTCCATAAGGATTGTCAGGAGTATGGTGGTGAACTTAGTCAGTCTATAATGTCAGAACGTTATGATATGAACCCAACCTCCCTTGATCAGCTTAATAATCCTTTTTTCCCTTCCTTCTCGGGTGATTCATATAGTGATAATTCATCACCTTCTACTAATGACAGTAACCTGGGACATCCTATAAAAGGCTTCCCATATGAGACTAAAGGTCATGAAACAACAGGGTTTGATACAAATGGGTATGAAACCGCTGGGTTTCCAATGGGTCTGGTTATGGAAAATCCAACTGTTGATATTAAAAAGCCAAATTCCAGAACCAAAAAACAAACTATTGATGATCAAGATGCGTTTTTACTTAGTAAAGATGATTCTGAATTAACAGAGCAAGAAATCCAATTGAAAAGAAAGGCTCAAAATAGAGCTGCTCAAAGGGCATTCAGAGAACGGAAAGAAACCAAATTAAAAGAATTGGAATCCAGATTAAATAAGAGTGAAGATGAAAGACAACGGTTATTAAATGAGTTGGATGATGTCAGAAGAAGAACGTTACGGATGCAAGCAGAAAATGAATATTTGAAAAACCAAGCCCACACAAAACCAGATCAATCCCAAGTGGCAAGTTTTGAATTTCCTAGAAATCAAACTCAATTCATCAATAGGGTTCTACAAGATAGTAACCATGTGTTAAATGAAGAAAGTGTTAATAAAATCTATGATTCACCAGAAAATGGTACTAAAGTCTTAGCTATTGGAGCGGTATGGGATTATCTTTTATACAGAGCTGATGAAGAGAATTTAAATCTTGATGTGGTAGAAGTGATGACCAGATTAAGGGGGAATGAAAAGTGTCATGGTTGGGGGCCTGCTTATAGTATAGATTTGGTTGATAAACTTATTGGAGAATGTTCTTCATAGGTTCAAGCCAAGTTTGTCAAGCTAATGGGAGGTGATGTTACGTCAGTAGTACTATAATCATAGTATATATTCGTGTATTTCGTATAATGGATGTTAATGTAATCATGTAAAGTATCTAGCAGGTAAAGTATCTAGCAGTAACTGTGGGTCGTGCCCTCGACAAGAAAGTTCTAGAAGCAACATCAAATCGCACCAAATGGCATAAAGCCTGCTCATTATCCAACCTCAATCACCAACCAACAATGTCAGCTGACGAGTTTAAAGCAGAAGGGAACAAATATTTTGCCCAAAAAGATTTCAATAAAGCTATAGATTATTTTACTAAAGCCATTGAAGCTTCAAGTGAACCAAATCACGTGTTATATTCCAATAGATCTGCCTGTTATGCTTCCTTGAAAGATTTTGCTCAAGCATTAACTGATGCTGAAAAATGTGTTGAAATCAATGGTTCTTGGGCTAAAGGTTATAATAGAGTAGCTGGTGCTCAACATGGATTAGGTAATTTAGATGATGCTAAACAAACTTATGAAAAAGCTTTGGAAATTGATCCTTCAAATGCTATGGCAAAAGATGGGTTAAAATCGGTTGAAGATGCTATTAATACTAGAAATTCTCAACCTGATATGGGATTAGGAGCTATTTTCTCTGATCCAAATATGATTGAAAATTTAAAGAAAAACCCAAAAACTAAAGAGTTAATGAAAGATCCTGAATTGGTTCAAAAACTTTTAAATATTCAACAAAATCCTAAGGCTAATGCCACTCAATTTTTAAGTGATCAAAGATTGATGACCATTATGGCTGCTTTAATGGGGATTGATATGGATGCTCCTGAACCTCCTCAACAACCACAAGCCTCCCAATCGGCTCCAAAATCAGCACCAGAACCTAAGAAGGAAGAACCAAAACCAGCACCAGCTGATGAAGACGTTGAGATGAAAGAACCAGAAGATGATTCTAAAGCTACTGCTGATAAATTGAAAGCTGAAGGTAATACTTTGTATAAACTGAAACAATTCGATGAAGCTATCGCCAAATATACTGAAGCTTGGGAAACTCATAAAGATATAACTTATTTGAATAATAGATCTGCTGCTGAGTTTGAAAAAGGTGATTATGAAACAGCTATTAACACTTGTAATCAAGCTGTTGATGAAGGGAGAGATATGAGAGCTGATTATAAATTAATTGCCAAAGCTTTTGCTAGATTAGGAACGATTTATTTGAAACAAGATAATTTACCAGAAGCTGTCAAATATTTTGATAAATCCTTAACTGAACATAGAACTCCAGATGTATTAAATAAATTGAGATCTACTCAAAAGGAAATGAAAGTCAGAGAAGCTCAAAGTTTCATTGATCCAGAAAAAGCTGAAGAAGCCAGATTAAGAGGAAAAGATTTCTTCAGTAAAGGGGATTGGCCAAATGCTGTTAAAGCTTATACTGAAATGGTACAAAGAGCCCCAGAAGATGCTAGAGGATATTCTAATAGAGCCGCTGCTTTAGCCAAATTAATGTCTTTCCCAGATGCAGTTCAAGATTGTAACAAAGCTATTGAAAAAGATCCGGATTTCATTAGAGCTTATATCAGAAAGGCTAATGCTCAATTAGCTATGAAAGAATATGCTCAAGTGATTGAAACTCTTAATGTCGCCAGAGAAAAAGATGTGGCCTTGGGAAGTAAGAATGTCAATGAAATTGATCAATTATACAACAAAGCCCTGTCTCAAAGATTCCAAGGGATTGAAGGAGAAACCCCAGAACAAACCATGGAAAGAGTATCAAGAGATCCAGAAATCGTGGGGATTTTACAAGATCCAGTAATGCAAGGGATTTTGGGACAAGCTAAGGACAATCCAGCTGCTTTACAAGATCATATGAAGAACCCTGAAGTGGCCAGAAAGATCAACATGTTAATAACTGCTGGTGTTATTAGAACCAGATGATTCCTTTGTGTATAGTTCAATACATGCTTTATCGCGTTGAGTACTTTTGTATGGATCTCGGTGTTAGGAGCGCCCACAACCCCGCAATATGTGCCCCAGATCTTATAAGCCGTTAGAACAGTAGCACTTTGGTTACAGTATATAGTTCCAGTATATATTCAGTATTAGTAGTAGTAGTAAGACTATATCATCTAGTATATCCCCTAGTAGCCCTTAAAAAGTCTCGTTACTAATAACCAGCCCCACACTTCGGAATTCGTATAATAGGATGAAAATTCTTCATTTCCGCTGAGTGGGGCACAGACGTGAGATGAAAATTATAGGGGTGGGGTATATAAGCCGCCAGTATTCTCTTAATTTCTGATAAGTTATAAAGTCACCACGGACAATTCTGAACAATTGTGACTCTGCTCCTTACTAGAGTCAAACATGTCTGAGTTTAAGAACCCAGTGATTCCTGGCTTCAATCCTGATCCTTCGGTATGCTTGGTGGATGGGATCTTTTTTGCAGCTAATTCTAGTTTCCATGTATTCCCAGCCATCCCAATCTATATTTCTTATGATTTGGTCAATTGGAAACAAATTGGTAACGTTATCTCCAGTGAAGATCAAGGGATTGATTTAACCACTACTGGAGTCAAATCGCCCCATCCTGGCTTTGTATTCACTAATGGAATCTATGCTCCTACTATAAGATACCATAAGGGAAGATTTTATTGTGTTTGTACGAATCTTTACCCCACAAAACCAGGAGAAGATTTCTACCCCCGGAATTTCGTGTGTCATACTGATGATATTTGGTCTGGCAAATGGTCTGAGGCTCACTATATAAATGATTTCTATGCCATTGACCCATCTCTTTTTTGGGATCATGACGATAAATGCTATCTCCAAGGAGCCTTTATCTATGGATATGATAAGGAAGTGGCTAATTCCATTCATAAATTTGAACTTGATCCTAACACGGGGGAAAGATT
The DNA here is from genome assembly GCA_030561325.1 of Yamadazyma atlantica. Lineage (NCBI taxonomy): Eukaryota > Fungi > Ascomycota > Pichiomycetes > Serinales > Debaryomycetaceae > Yamadazyma > Yamadazyma atlantica. The sequence goes on from JAKTXA010000007.1 coordinate 115,083, forward strand.
ATCAGAAGAGTATGAGATCTGTGCTGGTTGGTCCAAGATCGTTAGTGAAGGGCCCCATATGTACAAGAAAGACGATTGGTATTATTTAGTATTTGCAGAGGGTGGGACTTTTGAAGACCATATGTTATGTGCCGCTCGTGCCAAGTCAGTTAAAGGTCCCTTTGAGCCTTATGATAAGAATCCCATTGCTACTAACAAGCATGATCCCGAACAATATGTTCAATGGGTAGGACATGGGGACATTTTTGCTGACTCCAAAGGTCAGTATTGGGCATTAGTACTAGCAGCTCGGAATGCATTGAAAGCGAGTCATCCTTTAGGAAGAGAATCGTTTTTAAGTCCTGTGGAATGGCCTGAAAATGGTTGGCCCAAGGTAGAAACAGTTAAAGTTGATATGAAAGTATCTCATACTTTACCTACAAATCCAGCCAATATCGCCGATATGGTGCCGGAAAGATTCCAAAAAAGCTTGTTTGAGAAATACTTATTCATAAGACAACCGAATGTTACTAATTATACTTATAACTACCCCAACCATATAATTACCATGAACTCCAGTGAATGCGATTTCTCTCAAATGAAAGGGGAGATTTCATTTATAGGAATTAGACAACCGGAATTGGTTAGTGAGTTCGAGATTAGTGTGGATATTGCCAGCAGCACTTTAGACAAGAACCGGTTTGGAATCTGTGTCTATAAAGATCCCCTCCGGTTCTATGAATTTGGGGTGGATACTAGTGCCAATGAAGTATATTTAGCAGCCAAAACTTTGCAGCATAATACTCGCACTAGCTTAATAGCAGACTGGACCCAAACCCACCAGGTCAAGTTCAAGGTATCGTCGACTGAGGACCACTACCAATTCTATTATAGCACCGACGAGTCGTACCAGTTATTAGCCACTTTGAACAGTGCCGACATTTCAGCAGCAGAGTTTACTGGGGCCATATATGGAGTCTATAACTTTAGTATGGGGCTGCTGCTGCAATTAACTTTCGGCGATTTTTAGTACGTACACGCCCTAGATAGTGAAAAATTTCACAGATCACTTGACGTAATTCATTGGGTTTACCATATTACTACCCATTGAGGAGAATTAAATAAACCATTTGATAAATCTTTATTAGTAAAACATTTACGTAGTACTACCGTAGAACCCGAACGTTCCAATTGACTCCAGGACGAGCAATGGGCCGATGTATCCCTGTTCGGACCCCAGCCAATTCTGTGGAGATGCAATCGCCGAGCGAGCGTTGAATAAAAAATTTATTTCTCACTAATAGTGTATAATTAAACTGATAGGTCTTAGTTGATTCAAGCCATCACCCTGTTTCTCCCGCGTCATAGCGTAACAATCATCATTTTCATATAATAAGCAGACGGGATCTCCTATTCAAGTTGTTTGATCTTGGTTTGTTCACCCCAGATCCCCCTTTATTATCCCCTGGATACTTGATTTATTTTAATCGTGCTTCCTAAGCTGCGACCTGGTGTAATTTGATATTTGGCTTATACCATGAGTAGCACCACTAAGGGAGACAAACCTGTGACCAAACAGGTCACCACTACTGATGTATTGTTATACATTCCAAATTTAATTGGATATTTCCGAGTATTGACCGCAGTAGGGTCTTTTTTATCCATGAAAAATCATCCTTATTATACCTTCATCTTATACGGGATAAGTGGGTTTTTAGACGCTTTTGATGGATATGCTGCCAGAAAATATAACCAAGGTACTCGTTATGGGGCTGTATTGGATATGGTTACCGATAGATGTGCTACCTCATCGTTAATATGTTATTTGTGTGTGATTTATCCTCGTTATTGTGTATTTTGGCAATTGTTAGTGTCATTGGATTTATCATCTCATTATATGCATATGTACGCCATGATGTCCAGTGGATCCAGCTCTCATAAGAATGTGGATGCCACCAACTCCAAAATTTTATTATTGTATTATAGCAATAAAACCGTGTTATTTGTGGTATGTCTTGTTAATGAATTGTTTTATGTGGCGTTATATTTACATTCGTTTGACTTCTTTTGGATAGGTACTGTGTTGGTCTGGATAAGTGTACCTATATGGGTTTTTAAACAGTATACTAATGTGGTTCAATTGAAAGCTGCTGCCATGATTTTGGCCAGTATGGATGCTGCTGATAAATCACAAGCCAAATCTGATTAAATACTTCCATTATCAGTACATTTTCGTTTCATTGTCATACGAGATCAGAAGTCATGAACCCAGTGTTCATGGTATTCTGGTCTTCTTTCTTCTTGCCACCTTTTTTTTTTGTTTTGTCCTTTACCCCCCTTGCTAATATAGTATCTTATTTATCTACATATACACCTATATAGGGTTATTATCTAACAATATAATCATATGCAATTTAATTTCTATTATTCAACTCAAATACCCATAATCTATTTCTTCTAACGATCTCTTGGTGACTTTTTCTAACGACATGTTACTGTGGTCCAATAAATCTTTAGATTCTTGTAATATTGCCATCTCCCGTTCTAACTGGAAACACTGTTTAAGCATCACCAAGTTTATCGATTTCTTAAATCCACTAATGCTACAATTCAAATGCCGCAAGAAATTGTTAAACAATTGTTTCTGGGACATCCCAATACCTGAATTAGTTGTATGATAATTCTTCAAAATATTAAAACATGAAACCGATAAATTATAATACGCTAATGAAATATATTCTTTATTTCCCAGCATTAAAATACTCGTCATCTTTAGTTTAAGAATCTTGTAAGCATCCCCATAGCTCTCCATATTGTTTAGTATCGATGAAAAGATAATTATGCCTTCTGTAATAATGGACACGAACCCTACCCGTTTAGCTTGTTGTAATTGTTGAATTAACAAAGAAATGGCCCGGGTTGGAACTCCAGACACATTAAAAATATGGCATTTTAATAAGTTCAATCTCATAATAATCCAGATATTTGTCTTTATTTGCGAGGGCTGTTCACTAATCTTGCCGAGATAATTAGAAATAATACTCAAGGCTTTGGAATTATTACCTAAAAAGCTTTGTACCTGAGCATTCAAGTAAACTAATTCGGTTCGTAACTCGATGTCTTGTATTTCATCATTCATTAACATATTTGTTAACTTTTCCGCATACTTTAATCTTCCCTTATTCAAATTAATTTTGATCAACATAATTAATCTTCTGACAGTTAATGACTTGTTCAACGATAAATCTTCTCCCACTTTATGTTTTAAATTATCTAGACTATTGAACCCATTATCTGTTTCTCCCTTGAGATACTTTAAGTAAGATTTTCTGATTTCAATAGATATTTCATCACCTCTTTTACCAGTTTTTTGGGCAAAAGACAAGGCGATTTCCGAATACAAGTCACTCAATACTGAATTACCAATTCTACTCCAAATCACAGAACACATTTCCATCGACTTGATAAACGATGGTAGGTTATCATTAATTGACACATAAACTGCCTTGAATAAACTTTCTAAATATTTATTCATTGATCCTCCATTGTCAATAATATGTAAAGCTTCAAAATGATAACTGGTAGAACATAACAGTAAAGAAACCGTCTTGGATTTTTTAACCAAGAAATCCAATAAATGCAGTTCATTATTATTGTGGTAGAAGTTCTGTACTTCCCAAAGCTCTGGTTTGTTTCTCATAAAGTTGAATAGCCAACTTAATATATAGGTAAGGGTATCATTATCTCTATTCTCTCTCGCTACAGATATCGCTTCTTCTATGGCATCAAGAGCCTTTTCATCTTCACCAAAATATTGATGTAAAGTCGCTCTTGAAATCAAAGCAAAATGATAAAAATATTTCGAGTTATTTGATACCATATAATCAAAATATTGATGCAAAGCTTGGAAAGATCCTTGATAATCCATTTCGTGTAGGCATTCCAAATATTTGATATAATAATAAGAAGGGATACTACTGAGATTAGCACTTTGGATCAGATAGATATTGGATGTATTGGATGTCATTAAAGTCATAATATCTTTTAGTCGTTTGGGAGTTTTCTGGCCATAAGTCTCCAAGAGCTTTATTTGTTTATCCAATAAGGTCTGGATGTTATACTTGGAAATAGGAAGAACATTGACGCGATGGGTTTTGGTTGAATCTTTAGGAAATGAGATTTCTGTATCCAATGCATTGTCTAACTTTGCTTTCAATCTTTGGAACACTTGTTGATCTTCATCTCTAGTTTTACCTTTAAGTTTTAACTGACTATATTCTTCTTCCACATGATCGATATCATTCCGGAGGGGATTCTCAGATCCCATGGTTTGTTCAAATAATTCTCTGGTGGGTTCTCTATAAGAAACAAACGCTTCGAATAATAAAAATAATTCATCAAAATGTAATAGGTGTAGACTAGCGACCATCCTTTGAATAAACCGACCTATTTGTGACCGAGGAGAATACTTCATAGAAATATCCACATCATTATCGTCTCCAATTCCAGATCCCTTATCATTTTCACTATAAGTCAAGGTATTGGGCCCACTGACCAATTTAATCATATCTATCACAGAACTATCAAGGGTCTCCACAGAATCCATATTCCAAAGAGCCGTGATCAAAATCTGTTTGATCGATTGCTTGATATCTTGTCGCGTGTTGACATCCTTATTATATGAATATTTATCCAAATCCTGATGGATCTTGTCAATAAAATCCGTGGCTGTAGGTATCACAACTATTTCATTTTCATCATTAAACATAGGCTCATGGCGGATCAATTGAATAATAGATACGGCAATTGGCTCGTACCCGGGCTCGTTCTTACACACCGTATAAGCCGAGATCAATGCTAGAATCGCTATATCCTGAGGCGACACATCTTCCGACAAAAGAATCCGAACGTTGTCTTTACTCATGTTCCAATGAATAGACTGATTCAACTTCTATATGTGTTTTGATAAACTGCGCGACTGAAAAATAGTGCTAAGTAAAGCCTGAGGAGGTAGGAGACTATAAAGTGGTAATGGAAATACTGGTAACATCTCAAACGTATATCTCTGGGGTTTAATATTGGTTACAGTAATCTTAATAAAGTGGGTGCTCTCAAATTGCCTTATTGTTATTAAGAAATACGTACATACATAGAATCATTACTAGGATTATAGTAATTGTCGCAAAAATCATCACAATAACCATTGGTTGCAAAAAATAATGTATTCGATATATCGAAGCAGGATTATTTAAATAGAACCTGATCCCATCATCGCCTTTAACCACATGCACATACATTAATACGAGTTATATAAAATTTACTTTAGAAACACCTTCTGGCCCAACACAAACCAAACTTATAACAGCAGCAAACGTCGTTCGAACTCTGAGTCGAAATCTGAATCGAAATCTGAGTCTGGGTCATGATTTTCAATATCTAGTGGTTCAACTTCATCTTCTTTAATCAAGTTGGCCAGCTCATAATCCATATAATACATAGGCATATCCTTAGTAAGCATGAAATACTCGAATGTTATTCCAGACAAAGCCCCATAACCCCCTGGATATTTAAATTCCAACAGAAAGGATTCTTCAAGTTCATCTTTTCCTGTTTCTGGGTTCTTGATTGTTTTCAAAAAAGCTGGGATCGATCTACAGAACGACCGTTTCGTCACTCCGCCTCTTGGATAGCCCTGCGGGTAGTTGAATAGAATTACTTCTTTTGGTTTAAACTCTGTTTCAAAGTTGGATTCGTCAAGAGTGACAATTTCATTTTCAAAGTCTATAAAGTTGTAGATCTTGTCTTCTTGAACTCTACTGATGAGAAAGTCATAGAACTTGGTTCTTTTTGTGAACTGACACAATGTCAAAAGGGTGCTTTCAGCTTCAATGTCTAGCGTTTTAAATAAGTCAAACCAGTTCATGAGGATACACAAAATGGTTAGGGGGTAGTCAATTTCATTGGTTTCTTTTTTGATTCGTTCACACGTTTCAAGTGTAGGCACCTTAGGATACCAAATACAAAACGGTTTTGTCTCGTTAATCAATTCTATGTCAATGTGATTGTTCATTATAAATGACGCACAAACAGCCTTCCTGATATTGGTATTGTCGTAGTAAACGCTTGATAGTTGTATTTTGTTCAGCAAGATATCTTGAGCAAATTGATAGCTGAAGGAGCATCCTCTACAGATACAAGCTTGCACTAATCGTTTTCTAGTGAACCCCCATTCACACTTGATGAAAAACTCATTAAAGTCACAGTTATAAGCAGCCACAGCAGCTTCAATCTCCTTGGAATTATTCAGTGCCATGTTTTTATGAACAGTGATTTTCCAGGACGAGAGGTTTCAAGGAGTATTGATATATAAAGGAAGTGACACAAAAGTAAGGATATCTGATATGCAGTCTCTGCTTAATACTGATAAGATCCAAGGCTTCACTGATTCGAATGGTCCCTGCATGCAAGCACCCGGTTGTGGGCACGGCTGCGAAACACGATACCAATTGCTGCAAGAGGCATGTAATGGTTAGGAGCGCGTAATTTGACAGCGCTGTATATTCGATCCAAAGAAACAAAGGTAAAAATGCAACTTCAACCATTCAAGTAGATGATAAAGACGATTATGATAAGGAGAAACACAAGTACTTTAATTACATGCAAGAATCAAAATTATTCAACTACACTGCATGGGCCCTATTAGAAAGTTGAAAAAGAGTTATTTAAATTCCCCCAAAACAAAAAACTCATGCTGAAGGGGTATGGGAAAGTTTGTACCTAATGAAGAATGAAACAAAAAATGTTCATTTCCTAAACATCCTAACTCTTATTTAGAAATGTATTTTGGCTTTTCTCGTGTTAATTCTTCTGATTCTTTTCAGGTTTCACGCTCTGGTGAGTCTTTCTTTAAAAAAGGGTCACCTACTAACATAGTTTTCCGTAATAATGAACTACTGGAAATAAATCTGTGCTACGATGTTGAATTGAAGAGGCACTCGCATGGGGTCAGGATGTCTATTGAATCTATTCATCATCAGAGTCGTCATTGATATCTATCGAAGGCATTTCAAAGTCGGAATTGTCTTCATTATGAATATCCGCAACAGGATCCAGCACTTCAGTATGGGTAACAGTAGTTGATATAGTTTCAGAAGGATTAGAATCAGACTTTGAGGTCACTTGGGTTTGAATCTCTTCAACTTGTGGCTTTGGAGCAGGGTCTTTGAATTTCAATACATTCAAAGACTCTTGACCTTCCATATCACCAACATCATTTGAACGTTCTTCTGCTTGAACTTTGACCTTTTTAATATCAATTGAGTTTCCTGAATCGCCAGTATTTTGATTATTCACATCATCATATGTTCTCTTGAGAGAGATTTGACTAACAATATCAGCACCATTATCAGTAGTTGGTTTTTCTTCCTCTACTTGGTCCTCTTCTTCCTCTTCTTCATTTTCCAGTTCTGGGTTTACTTCGTACCCGCTCAGTTTAATGAAAACCGGCAACGGAGGGAATCTAGCATTATTGAAAACACTTATAATAGGATCATCTCCCAAAATAGTGCTGACAATAGGAAGAATAGAGACTTTTTCAAACCCAGGATATATTATAGCATTGACTAGCAAGTCTTTTAACTCTGGAGTGATGGAATTATTGTGGCTGTAGTTGATTGCTTGGACTGTTTCCACAATTATATATCTCATGATTTTATAATATTGATTCAGCGGCAATTCCATTCTTATTATTACAGAATTAATGAATGATCTAACGGCTTTGCTAGTGTGTTTGGAAATTTGATTAGCAAACAAATGACTATGTGATAATAAATCTGCCATAGGGACTGAACTGGTATTTTTCTTTTTGAGTTTCTTATTACCAGTTCCATTGGAAGTAGGTTTATTATTGATTGGAGTGGATTCGGTTCTTGGTTCCACCAATATCAAGGCCATATCTACAAGTCTTAATAATTGTTGAGGCTCTTGATATAATTGGACCAAGTTTAACAAATTAGTAACCGTGTTCAATAATTCCACCATAAACGATTCTTGTTTGATAACAGCTCCGTTACAGATAGATTTCTTTTGCATTGGAATGGCGGTCTCCAACACAGACAAAAGACCACTCATGTACATAATAACAGGATTCTGGTAAGTAGTGATCAAACAATTGATGATATTTAATGCGCTACCTTGAATATTCACCAATACAGATGTAATTAATGTTTTGATATCATCCTCACGAATATCCCTTTTGAAAGGTAAAAAGTTGGTATTGAAACCAAAAATAATTCCCACAAGAGTAATAACTTTCCCAATTGGCATTTTGATACAATATTTCGTATTAGTACCAATAAACCCTACGAATAAGTGAATTAAAACCTCTAAATTGTTTGACAACTGCAATAAAGTTTCGGGTTTGGAAAGGTCGATTTGGAGAAATGGTAATATTCTTTGACTACTCAGCTCAAGTCTAAAAGCAGGATTGGATAAACCCTTGACTAATTCTTCATCTTGAGTGACATCAATCAAGTCTTTGAATACATTCAAAATATCCACAATCTCATTCATGACTTGGGATAGTTTACCAGCCCAAACGGTTTCAGGTTCGGTCTTTTCAATGATAGGTAAAAAGGCATAACAGCTACATATTTCCTGTTTCAAATCAGCGGGGTAGTTGGTAAAGTCTGCCTTGATTAATTCCAACAACTTCCCGTTTAATTTATTACCAAAAGGTCTGAATGTGGTAGGGTGATGGCTCATGATTTTAGTTAAGGATTTTATGATCAAAGAAGGATTTAATTCAATATTGTTCAAGAATAGTTGGATTATGACAGGTAATTTGGGAGTCAAGATTTCTCTTGTCAAAGTAGGTTTACCCCGAATATGATCACATAATTGGTTCAAACCTTCCACCGTAGCATTAAATAACTTCAAGTTAGTATTGGCATTTGTGGTTTCAAGGATTTTGATCAATGCGTTGAAGAACTTTAAGCCATGAGTACTTAATATTTCATAATTGTTTATAAGGATTTGCATCACTGTGACTCCACACCATTTATGGTATACTGGATAAGCTTGAACCAAGTTAATGGTGCGAGACACCAAATGATTTAATTCCGCTTTGGACGACAAATGCAACACATCCACATGGGCGTGGACAGACTTGAGGATTGGGATGACCGAAGAGGGACTTTCCAACTCCTTTATCACTGCTGCTAGTGGTAATGACATTTCAAGTCAAGCTCTCTGGGTTTAGTTTGTGAAAAATTTCAGTATGGAGATGCGATGCGCGATGAGCTTTAGCTATACAGTGAGAAGAGTAGAGTTGTGAGGGTTGAATGATTTATATATTCAATTATGACAGTAAACGTTCGAGTATCGATATGTTGCTGTTGTTTTTATGTGCTTTTGTAGTGTCTAATATTTAGTATTAAAAAAAGAATAGTTCGAGTAATCAAGGTGTAAGCCCTAAATATACTCGTCTAAAAGTCCTACAAACCCAAAAGGTTCGTAAGGATGACCAGCCCCTTCGAAAAACTTGGACATCGATTCAACCCAATGTAATCTCAAGGAATGCAACATGGCAGAAGTACCTTCCATAATGACCAAAATCACTACGGTTAACACAAACCACATTCCAAATAAGAACACAGTCATGAAAACCCCACCAAGACCAGTGGATCCAAACGAATTTTGAATGGTCATGGTCCATAACACGGTGGATAATTGGGCGTGGGCCAAAGATAAAGCCCATAATCTAAGATAGGAAGCAGTGTGACTAACACAATTCAAACAAAATTCAATAGTATGAATAACTTGATGAATCATGATATCCCCAAACGTATGAGCTTCTTCATCTTCATCGTCATCACCTCCATGCCCTTGTTCTGGTTGAGGATCATCAGTTTCGGTGTGTTCTTCAAGTACATTATTTTCATCATCAGAATTAAGTTTATGATATTCTGCTTCTTGGTCAAATTTTCTCTTATAGTATAATGGTTTGACCAATAATAACCAAGGTACACATATCAAAGCCACTAATAAAAGGAAGATTTGAACTGCTGATTGACCAGGATATAATTGTTCAGCAATGGTTCCTGGGGATAAAAACATGGAAATTAACATGTTTAATAAACCTGGTGGTGGTTGGTTGATACTATACCAATCAACACACCATTTATACACAATACAAAGGGATAAATAACCAAAGATCCCTTGCATGAATAATAACCCAGGAATAAAATTCCCAATGATATCAATCATACTATCAAAGTGTAAGTAATTGACCAATGAAAAACAATAGGAATAAGTCATATGTAAATAACCCATCAAGATTGATAATTTCATTTTATAAGAATTGGTGAATAATAATGCATTATCAGTTCCATGCCAAGCAGGATCAATTCCAATGGCGTAGACACCACCATCGGATGAGGCAGTAACAGTATCACCAATTGCAAAATCAGCGGGGAATTCCCAATGAGATTTGAAAAAAGTCATGGACTTGGAAAATACATCATTATATAAGAATCCAGTATAAATGGAAAAAAGACCCATTAATAATAAAATGTATCTACCAGTGAAAGCCATATCAAAAATTTCATCTCTCTTCATAGAACCAATTTTCTTTTCATTAACCACCAAAGCTAAAGCTGCTAAACTCAAAATGATCCCGTGACCTAAATCACCAAACATAATGGCAAACATGAATGGGAAAGTAATAATGGTAGGTAACCCAGGATTCACTTCTCTATAAGTAGCAATACCATAAGCGTCACAAATGTTTTGGAAAGCCCCAGTAAATTTGTTGTTTCTATGGAAAGTAGGAGGAGTTTTGGTAGTATCCAAAATGTTGACAATAGTAGGCAAGTTTTGAGAGCTAGCTTTAACAGTAGCATGTAAATTATCGATTTGATCAGTAGGAATCCACCCTTCGGCAATCAAAGTTTTTCTAGACCCATCATAATCACAAAGATTCATGGCTTTATAAACGGCTTTTTCTCTAGCAACAATTTCCCACCATTTAGATAAATCTTTAGAAATGGCAATCAATTCGGAATTCAAGGCCATTTCAGATTGGTCTAAAACCGTTGATAAATCATTTAAATGAGTATTAGTGGAAATATATTGAGTATCTCTACCATTGATAGAGCTTTCCACATCGTATAAATCACAATCTAAAGATTCACAAATCTTTTTAATCCGATCATAAATAATTTGACCATGAGAAAAGATAATAAATGAGTTTTTAGCCACAGATTCATTGGATTTAGGATCATATATCAATTCTGGTAATTCCTCGGTATAGTAATATAAATTACCTCTCAAGGCTCTCCATAAAATCTGTTGCAACACTTGAACCTTATCTCTGCTGATAACCCCCGTAATGAAAGAAGTAGTAGAAGAACTAGACATTTCGTTAGCATCTACGGGTAAGTTATTAGTGTTCAATTTAAAGAAATTGTCCACCGAATGAATAGTTAAGCTAAATTGTTTCAAGTCTTTGAACTTGGTATACAAGTTAAACAAAGAATCAATCAACTGGCTAACTCTATCTTCCAAAAGTTGCCCATTATCCATCAATTCATCAATATCAGATTGAGGACAAATCTTATTAAAGTCAGATTCATAGGGATATTTCGACAACGTCACACCCTTTTTGTCCAATTCACTTTTGAAGAAGATGAATTGTCTTTCCAAATTGTCCAACTTTCTCAATTCATTGACAAATGACCGTTGGAATTCATTGACCTTGCTGTTTAAATCTCTGAATTGAATTAAGTTCATTTGACCAATGTCATAAACTAAAGCTCTGGAGATCTCCGTGGGCAAGTACAACTGTACCAACGACATGGTAGCCGATATAAACATGGCTTCTTCTTGTTCTGGCCCCTCACTCATTGTAGCTGAAACGGTCTATATGTTTTGCTGAAGAGGGTAGACGATAGAATTCGTCAGGAACAATCTTTGGCTGGTTAGGGGTGGAGAATTTGAGTCGATAGTTAAACAAATTTTTATCCGTTTCGCACTGTTGGTACACGCACGCCCACGAGGGTCCCTGAAACGACCTTTGCTCTTGTCATCTGACCAGCGTCATCTGACCAACGTCATCTGGTTTGGATCAAGTGACAGTTAGTGTCTTGGGTCATCGAGTGTCTGAAACCTATCGGTCAGGTTGCATTGACGATCGATGTGTATAGCCCATTTTTATCATACCGGAAGGGACAATGTGTCAGAAATACGGGAAGTTTATAAGCTATCGGTACTATTTATCAGCAAGGAGTCTAGCCCCTAGACCCATATTACTCAGACAATCCCAGACAATCCCAGACAAGCCCAGTCAAGCCCAGTCAAATCCAGACCAACAGACCAACTAATTATTAGTCAGTATCTCCTCACCAAAGCCTAGATCTGGGAAATCCGGACCACTCTTACATAAGCAGAATCAGCCAAAATAGCGTGTCCCCAAATAGTAACCCAAAAAAGTATGAGCTGAAAGGTGGGGCGTTAATGTGCACCGATTACATCATTTTAGTTTGCCGGTATACTATACTACGCTACACGAAACAAGCAACGGTTTTCAAAATTATTTTTTGTCGTCTACCTATAGCCTGTTTATATAAAACCCCTCTACATCCCCCCAAATTGCTCTTGGGTATAAAACCTTTGATCATGGAATTTGCTGCTAGTATTCGAGCCAAACTAACTCCTATCACCAGTGATTCGTCTAAAAAATCCCTTTCATCTTCCAGCTCAACTCCGAGCGTGTCTTCCCGTGTAACTGGAACCCCAGAAACCATTGCGAAATATGTTAACCACGATATTCAGATAATAAAACAAGAAATCAAATGTTATAACCAAGTCACCAATGTGTTTGCAAATCAGTTTTATTATAAACTCTACAAATTAATTGAAACCAATCAAAGTCAAGAGTTGACTCGCCTTAAACAAAAGTTTCAATACCAATTTAGTTCTGAGTACTATAAAGCGTTAGTGGCCTTTTATAAGACAAGTTTACACGAATATGAAGATTTTTTGCATTTAATCCAGTATAATCTAAATAATGGGTTGTTAAATGGGGCTCCGACCTCCAATGGTAGAAGGTTATCTAATATCGATGTGGAGGAGTTGGATAAGTCTACCCCAGAAGCTTTAGTAGACCCTTTATCACTTGAAATCTTCACTGATCCAGTAATAAGTCCCAGTGGGATCACTTATGAGAAATCCTTGATTCTTGCCCATCTCTCCAATAATGGACCATTTGATCCCATGACAAAACAAACTCTAAGTGCCGAGCAGTTGTATCCGAACTTGGCGGTGAAGAATTCGGTCAACCAATTTATAGATCTGAAGAGTTTAGCATAATACATACACATATAGTTAGGCAACTGTCATTCTTAGTAAATGTGGCTGCTGAGGATGTGGGCCCACTGTCGCACCAGAAATATATCTTGGTAGCAGCTAGGCCCTCCCCTGCATATAGCCCGATGAGCTCCCATCTCAAAAAAATCTTTTCCAGATAAAACTAAACTCATACCAATCATGAAGAACTTGGTGATACTTAATAAAGGGAATGTGTTGCCGACTCCCAGGTACAGCCCTGATATAAGTCCCGACCAGATATTCTATGACTCTGTGTTTGACGTGGTTTCCGGGTCTATCACATTCGCTATGACTCTAGTTAATGAGGGCATCATTGAGATTCAACAGTACTTAAAGGATGGAACCATTAATGTTTTAGCCAGTTTCCCCACCTTCAATCCCGATGGAATACTATTGTCGTTTGCTCATTTCGTCGACTCGTCCCAATTGATCTTGGTCCACAATAATGGTGATATTATCCAGATTACTTATGATCCAATGTATAGTGATCCAGATAATGCCATGGTAGAAATCGTAGGATCGATTGATGTTGGATTGAAAACCGCTTGTTGGTCTCCCGATGAAGAGATTTTGAGTTTATTGACCAATGAAAACAATTTGATTTTATTATCAAGATCTTTTGAACCTATTACTGAAAAGATGTTGAATCCTAATGATATTAAAATCACTGATTCTAAGCATGTTTCGGTAGGTTGGGGAAAAGCCGAAACCCAATTTAGAGGTAAAGGTGCCAGAGCCATGGAAAGAGAAAAACAAGCGTTGAAACATGCTGGGTTGGATTTAAAAGAAGATGATTCGCCCTTAAGAGACCCTACGGTGGCAGAAATTCAACAGGGGACTATTTCTAATTTTGATAATGATAGTAGTAAAATCAGTTGGAGAGGAGATTGTGAATATTTCAGTGTCATAACCAAAGAACCAGTCATTGTAGAAGATACGGATGAAATGTATGATAGAAGAGTCATCCGTGTGTTTAATAGACATGGAGAACTAGATTCTGTATCAGAACCTACCGATGGGTTGGAACATAATTTATCTTGGAAACCTCAAGGATCAGTGCTTGCTTCGACTTCAAGACATATGAATGAAGATAATGAACCCCAATTGGATTTGATATTTTATGAGAGAAATGGTTTGAGAAGAGGCGATTTTAATACTAGATTGAACCCTACCGTGGATCAAATCATTGATATTCAGTGGTCCAGTAACTCTGAAGTTCTAGCATTCCAGTTATTTGATAGAGTTCAATTATGGACTTCGAAAAATTATCATTGGTACTTAAAACAAGAGATCTATGTTAACAAATCAAACCCTGCCAATTTGGTTAAATTTATTAAATTCCACCCGGAAAAGCCTTTTACCTTAATGATTGGGACTCTGCACCAAGGAATCTTGATGGTGGATTTAACCTACAAGGTCTGCTCTGGCCCTACACAATTAGGAACTGATATAGGAATGACTTTGGTGACAGATGGAAATGAAGTGAAATTGACCCCTTTTGGAATCGCCAGTGTTCCTCCCCCAGAAGCATTCAGAGAGTTTACTATTGACTGTAACATTAATGATGTTTGTGTCAGTAAAAGTAATGAGATCTATGGGGTGGCCGGCAGTAACAATGATGTCTATTTACACTATATGAAATTAAGACACTTACAATCTAAAGTTCCTAAACTTGTATCGACTATTTCTGGAACAGACTTTATTAAGGAGCAAAACGAATACTTGAAACAAGTAGCATTTATTGGTAATGACATTGTCTGTTTATTGATAGAAGGCGATGACCATTCCAATTTTGTCATGTATAATGTGGCTGACTTAAGAACCCCTACTTATTTAACTACGGTGTCATTCCCCGAAAAAATCGTCATGATCAAATCGAGAGCCGATTTCAACGCTTTGATTCTTGAAAGTATTTCTGGGTTATTGACTCAGATTGATTCTGCGGTGAATATCATTGAATTAGTTCAGTTCCCTCAATTGTGTAGAGACTTTGAAGTGGTTAACAATCCTGATACCGGTAGCTTGACTGCTTTTGGTATATCCTTGAATGGGAAATTATTTGCTAATGATACGCAGGTGGCTATTGGGGTGACATCTATTAAGATCACTGAATCTCATCTTTTGTTCACGATGGCCCAATCCAAACTTTGCTTTATTCACTTGAATTCGGCTACTGATAACTATAAATACGATATCTTCAATTCGGAATTGGAGAACCAATTGGTGGATGAAAGAATAAGACAAATCGAAAGAGGGTCCATTCTTGTATCGGTGATTCCTTCCACCTACTCTGTGGTCCTTCAAGCTCCAAGGGGTAATTTGGAAACCATTAACCCGAGAATCATGGTGTTATCAGGAGTCAGAAAATTCATCCAATCAAAGCAATACAAACAAGCATTTTTGGCTTGTAGAGTTCATAGAATTGATTTGGATATACTATATGATTATGACCCTCAATTATTCTTCAATAATTTGGAATCTTTCATCAAACAAATTGATAAAGTCGACCATCTTGATTTATTTGTGTCGTGCTTACATGATGAGGATGTTACCAAGACCAAATATAAAGATACGTTAAAAGAATCTGATGATACCAATGAGTTGGCAGAATTTGGTCAATTGGATATCAAAGAAGAATCACAAGATTTCAATAAAAAAATCATCCATAACAAGGATAGAAATGTTTATAACAAAGATTCCAAAGTGAACAAGATTTGTAATGAGATTTTGTCGATTCTTTCCAAACCAGAATACTTTAACAAGTATTTGCAAACGATTTTAACGGCGTATGCTTGTCAAAAGCCTGCCAACTTGATAGACGGGTTGAAGTTGATAGGAACGTTTACTGATCCAGACCAGATCGAACAATCAGTTATACACCTTTGCTTCTTACTGGATGTGAATAAATTGTATGATACTGCTTTGAGTTTATATGATGTCAAATTGACGTTAGTGATTGCTCAACAATCCCAAAAAGATCCAAAAGAATATCTTCCCTTCTTACAGAATTTACATGTTCAAGCTCCAAAACGGAAAGAGTTTATGATTGATGATTACCTCAAAAACTATGAAAAAGCTCTTGATTGGTTACATAAATTAGGCCCTGAGCATCAAAGTGAATTTGATGATTATGTCATTAATCATACCATGTACAAAAAGGCATTGGCAATTTATAACTATGAAAATGATTCGGTTAGAACCAATGAGACCTTATTTATGTTTGCCCAACACTTGGAGAATGAAAAAGACTTTTCTGAGGCTGGGTTTACATTTGAATCTTTAGGGAATTTGTCAGAATCTTTACACTGTTATATCATGGGGAAGAACTGGAAAGAAGCTTTAAGTGTTGTTAGTCAACCCACCTTTGAACAAGAGAAATTATTGGATAGTTGTGAACAATTGAGTGAAGCGTTAGTGGTAGACCATAAATATTCAGATGCTGGATTTATTCAATATCACTTTTTAAATAATCTTGAAGAAGCCATGAAATTATATTCCAGACAATACGATTATGACACCGCCATGATGTTAGCCACCAAGTGTGGCAAAATGGAATTGATAGATACTATAGTGGATTCTCAATTGAATGAAGGATTTGGAACTATAGCTGAATTATTGGCCGATTTCAAAGGACAATTAAACTCCCAATTGAATCGGTTAAGAGATCTTAGAACCAAAAAGAAAGAAGATCCTTATGGATTTTATGGGATTCCCGCCGATGATGCTGATGCTCCAGATAATGTTTCTATAGCTCCATCTGAAGGGTCAACTGCTGCTTCTTTCTTTACTAGATATACTGGTAAAACCGCCGGAACTGCCAAAACAGGAGCTTCTAGGAAAACCAGTAAGAACCGGAAAAGAGAAGAAAGAAAAAGAGCCAAAGGGAGAAAGGGAACTATCTATGAAGAAGAGTATCTTATTAGATCGGTAGGAAGATTAATAGAAAGAATGGATCAAACCCAACCTGATGGACTCAAATTGATTAACAGTTTAATCAGAAGAAACATGAAACAAAAAGCATATCAAATCCAAAAGAATTGGGTTGAATTGGTGGAATTCTTGAAACTTCATATTGACGAAATTCATAAGATGGAAATTAGAGATCGGGAAAGAATCGATGATAATGGGGAGGTATATTTAATCCCCGAGATTCCAGTACCAAAGATCACAGACTTTCCAATCAAACAAACCTTGGACTATTGATACAGGTTCTAGTATATATTACACATTACACATTATCATTAAGCATTAGTAGACAGAATTCTCTACCTTGAGGGCATCACCAAATTCAAACTCGTCATCTAGCGATAAAATCGGCAAGTCCATTATCCCCGATTTGGTCGCCAAAGTTACCGCCAGCATCTTGGCAGTTCTATAAGCAAGGCCCTTGTCGGGGAGATTGTGACTTTTCCCCATCCCATTACTCTCATAAAAAGTACCATCCTTGAGGGTTATTCGGATGGTTGCAAAGGCTGTAACCGAATACAGGTCCTTATTATCAGGTGACGGGTCAGTGGTTTGGTCGTCAAGGTGAGCTTCTATATGAATGATTTTGGTGGACCAACCTTCAAACCCAAACACATCGTTGGCCAACCTCATAATCAGCTGATTAGATACCCGATCACGTCTCAGAATCCTCATTTGCAACCCATCCAACCGAGATTGAAGAGTGCCTATTTTGGCCCGGCTCCAGAGGGACATGATCCTCGGTCGACTCTCTGGCACTGGCTCTGGCTGTTCCTCTGCAAATAACTCGTCTAGGCCCGGGAACGCCACCGACTCGTTCAATTCAAACTGCTTCTCCATGATTCAGTAGTAATAAATAATGCGACGTGGAATCAAAACTCAAAATCGCGTAAAGTGTCTTCAACCTTGAACTGTCTAGAGCTCCAACCATGGACTACCTTAACAATATCTTGTCCCAATCGAACCAGAAGGTTCAGCTGGTGGACGAGGCCATCCCCACTTTGTGCAATCGGTTGCAACATGCCACGTTATCTTCAGACAGACGGTCAGCGGTTCTAGGCTTGAAAAGTTTCAGTAGACAATATCGAGAGTCTGTAGTAGAGTATGGACTTCGGCCTTTGATCTCTACTTTGAAAAAAGATAGTGACAATTCCGTCATTGTGAGAGCCATCTTGGAATGTTTGTTGATTCTTTTGATCCGTGGTGAAGGTGATGAAGATATGACTAGAGGGTGGATTTCCCAACAATCCAGAGTTCAAAATGGGAAATATCCTTCTCCGTTGCTAATGGAAGACATTTCCTACGACCAGTTTTCGTTATGGATTTCGGACGAATTGACTAAAGATGAAGAGACCGTCACGGTGTTATTGGATATAATATCTAATGATAATGACTTTAGAGTTAAACTCTATGCTATACAATTATTGGAATCTTTGGTGTCCACTAGAACTGTGAAAGTCAAAGAATGTTTACTAAACATCCCCACGGGGATTTCTACTATTGTGACGCTTTTATCTGATCCCAATGACCCGGTCCGGAACGAGGCCATTTTATTATTGATGGCTATTGCTAATAACAATTTCAATATCCAGAAATTAATTGCGTTTGAAAATACGTTTGATTTACTTTTTGATATCATTGATGAGGAAGGGGGAATCCGGGGTTCGATTTTGGTCCAGGATTGTTTGACTTTGATTACAAACTTATTGATGTATAATGCTTCGAATCAAAAGTTTTTCTTGGAGACTCAATGTGTTCCTCGTTTGGCCAGATTATTGGGAGAACCTTTGGAACAAGAATCTGCTAATCTAGAAGGTGAGGACGAGCTTCCAGTGGCCCCTACGCCGATGGTTTGGTCGGAACAAAGAATCCATAATATGATGATTGCCCTAGAGATTTGTAGAACATTTTTGTCCGAAGATAATGAGAATTTGGCTACCAATCAAACCAAATTGAATGGAAATGGCATTTTATTTATTGCTTTAAGACTCGTGTTTTCTCCTGAAACATTACATGAAATAAGAAGTGAAGCTTTATTGACTGCTGCTGATATGATAAGAGGGAATAATGAAATTCAACTTCAATTTGCTAATATCGATATTCCTTATATGGACCCATCAATGCCCTCTCAATTGCAATCTTATGATAGAACGTTGCCTATTACTATTGCCTTACTTAACTGGGCTTTATTTATTAACTCTGTCCATTTGTTTAATATCCGATCCACTGCTGCTTACTGCTTAAAGGCGTATTTCACTGGTAATCCAGACGCTCAAATAGCATTTCTTGAAGACCAGGTCAAGTATTATAATAATGGAAAACCTGGTGAGAATATCGAGAATAATGGTCCTGAATTGAATGGCCATAGTGAGGGGCAAGATATCCCAGTTGAAAATGGTGCTGTCGAAAATGGTACTCTGGAAAATGGCCCTGTGGTGGAACCTAGTCCAAATTCTGTTCCGGTTCCTATAGGAAATATTTTATCCACTCTTATGGATTATGATGCTGACATTAACTTGAACCCATATAGAGTGTGGTTTGCTGGTGTTATTATGCTTTATGTGGTGGAGGATAATGATGCTTGTAAAGAAATGGCTAAAAGTGTCAAAACTGGTGATGAATCCATGGGTGAAGAAGTTTTAACCTGTGTTCAAGCCATGTCCGGATTATTGGTGACTACCTTGGAAAATAATGATCCTCGTATTCCTATTGGTTACTTAATGCTCTTGACAGTATGGGCTTATGAAGATCCTGCCACTGTTAATGAAATCCTCAGTGACTCTTCTATAATTCACTCAACCCTAGCGTTTTTGTCTAATAACTCTAATGAATCTTCAGAGATCACTAGAGCAATGGCTAACATTTTATTGGGAATAGTATATGAGTTTTCTAAGAAAGACTCTCCTATTCCTAGATTGGATTTACATGCCTTGTTGGTAAAATCATTGGGTAAAGATAATTATTCTTTGAAAGTAAGACAATTTAAAGAGAATACCCCACTAAGAATCTTTGAGGATAATTCTTTCTTATTTGCTCAACAAGATGAGACTGGTTTACCTGATGTCTATTTTGATGCCATTTATGTCAATTTATTCAAAGACAATTTCAATCGAATTAGGAGAGCTCTTTTCCATGATCCAAACTTTGAACCTCAGGTGAAAATCTCCTATGAAGACTATGAGGAACTTGATTCAAAGTTCAAGAACTTGCATAATGACTTTGAATTAAATAAAACTCAAAATAAGGATTTAGAAGCCACCTTAAAGAAAGAAATTGAGCAACTTCAAGAGCAGTCTAAAAGTCTTGAAACTAAATTACAAGACACCACTAAAGACCATGATGATCTCATCGAGAAGTATTCAACCACCACAACTGAATTCCAAAATGCTAACAAAAAATTAAAAGAGTTACAAGATACAAAGTCGAACCTCGAAAAATCATCCAGTGGGTTTTCAAAAGAACTAGACGAATCCAAAAAGAAATTAACTGCTAATGAAGAAAAGATCAAATCATTGGAACAAAAATTGAACCAAACAGAGGAGTCCCGTAAAAAAGCTGAAGACGGGATCAATAAAATGAGTCGTGAATTATTCCACTTGAGTAAGGACAAGAAAGATGCTGAATCTGAAATGAAAAACTTGAAAAAACAAATTGACACTCTCAACAAGGGTCATCAAAAGACCAAAGCTGACAGTGACTCTCAGATCAAGAAGTTGCAAGATGAAAATAAAACCTTGAAGGACACTATCGCCTCACTTGAGAAGGATTTGGCAGCATCAAAATCTTCTAATGACAGCCAAATAAAAGAGCTCAAAGACAAATTGGATGATGCTGAGGCGAATAGTGAACATTTGATGGATAAGTTGAGGGCCGCTGGTAATGCCATTCAAGAAATGAAATCAACAAAGTCAGAAGTAGATGGCAAAGTGGCTGGACTTGAGAAGCAATTATCAGAGAAGTCAAAGCAGTTTGAAGAGACTTCCAAGGAGTTTGAGGAATTCAAGAAAACCTATGAATCACTCCAAGAAGAATTAGATACTCTCAAGAAACTGACCAAAACTGAGCTGGATTCAAATAAAACAGTATTGGATGAGTTGAAGCTTGCACACGAGAAAATAACCAATGATAATTCGAAACTTTTAAAAGATTTCGATGATTTGAAAGCACAACATGGGTCTTCTCAGGATGAAATTAAAAAGCTTCACTCTTCTGCCGAGGAACAGCAAGGTGTTTTTGCTAAAGATAAAGCTGATTTGGAAGCCAAAATCCAAAAGTTGGAGACTGAGCACAATGATTCTAAGAAGAGTCATGAATCTGTTACAAAAGATCTTGATAGCTGGAAAGAGAAGTATACGGCTTTCGAGGCTTCAAACAAGAAGTTGCTTGAATCTCATGAAACTAAACTTTCGGCTCTTACTGAAACGCATACTAAAGAAATAAATGGCCTCAAGAGCAAATCTGATTCGGAACTTAAGGAGAAGACAGCTATGGTCGATAAATTAACTGGTGAGATTGAGAGTTTAAAGTCTCATATCGAAGAAGATAAATCGAATTTGACCAAATTAAATAAAGATTTGGAATCTTTAAAAGCAGAAAAAGATGAGAAGCATAAATCTTTGGACGCTTTGAAAGCTGAACTTGAAGAGAAGAAAGCTGAACTTGAAGAGAAGGATTCGGCAAATCGTCAAGCTGTCACAGACAAAGACGATAAAATCAAATCCCTTGAGGCTACCATTAAGAGTCTTGAAGATCAAATAAAGTCATTCGAAAAGAGCAATTCAGACCAAATGAATGAGTTGAAGGAATCCAAAGCCAAGTTGGTCACTAAAGAAAAAGAGGTCACTAATAAACTAGAGGAGATCAAAAAGGTCTCTGATGACCTTCAAGTTAAAACTAAAGAAGTGGAGAAATTGAATCTGGAATTGAAAGCATCTCAAGACCAAAGCAAATCTCTTCAAGATAGTTTGGACAGCACCAAGAAGTCTCTCGATGCCAAAACAAGCGACCATGAAAATGTCACTAAAGAGTCCAAGGATTTGAAGTCGAATTTCGATAAAGAAACCAAGAAACTTAAAGGAGAAGTTGAGAGAGCCACCGCTACCATTGTCACCTTAAAATCCAACCTCGAAGAAAAAGTCAAAGAAGTGGAGAAGGAACGAGAAATGCATAGTGAAAATTCAGAAACTGTCATCAAAGAGTACAGTGATAGAATCAAAAAACTAGAACACTCAATTCTGGAGCTCACTACTGAACACGAAACCAAATCAAGATCACTCTCTGAAGAGAAAGAGTCATTATCTGACGAACTCCAAAAGACTAAAAGTGAACTTGAAACCTTCAAGACCACATCCGAAGCTGAAAAACTGAAAATTGAGCAACTGAATGAGAAGACTACTAAGGAGTTAGAGGCTTTGAAGAAAGAACTCGACTCGAAAACAAAAGAAATGGAAAGTATGAGTAAACAGCTCAAAGAGTTTGAACAAAAGGTAACTCAATTGACCAAAGATGCCAATTCAACTTCGGATGCTAACACCAAAGAGTTGGGTGAGAGAACCAAAGAGTTGGAGAAACTTAAGGGTTCTATTGGCGAATCGAAATCTTTAATAGAAGACCTTGAAAAGAAGAACACTAGTTTAGTTGCCGAGTTAGAAAGTACAAACTCCAAGCTTGATACCGTTAAGACGGAAAGTACGAAACTCAAAGAACTGTCTGAAGCCAGTACCAAAAAGCTTGAAGACGAACTCAAAGCCGTGAAAACCGATAAGGATAAATTAGCTACAGATTTATCTAAATCTGAATCAGATATGAAAGGCCACCAAGAGGATAAAAAAGAGTTAGAAAAAGCTAAAACCGACTTGAAAAATAAAGAAACTGAACTTGAAAAATTGAACTCCAAGACTGAAGGCCTTCAAAAAGAGCTTCAACAATTGAACAAACAACTCGAGGAAGCCAAGAGTTCTGCGTCTAAATTCACCGACTCTGAATCCAAATCATCACAGAAAATAAAGGAGTTGGAGCAAAAAGCCAGCGATTATCAAAAAGATATTGAAAAGCTTGAATCACAGCAAAAAGAAGCCGAGGGGAAAGTTACTGGTCAAAAAGATGAACTTGAGAAGCTCCAGAAGGAGAAACAAGATCTCCAAAAACAAGCAGAGCAGCAAAAAGAAGAATATGAATCGAAAATTAAGGAACTCCAAGCCTCTGCAAGCAATGAAGAAGATTTAAAGGCAGAATTATCCAAGGTCAAGAAATCTTCAGAAGAGGCAGAAGGCAAATTGAAGAAGGAAATCGAAACCTTAAAGTCTACGCCAAAACCAAAAGCCAATGACACTGTGCCTAAATCTGAACTTGATGATCTTATGTTGTTGTTATCTGAAATGGAAGATAGCAAGAATCAGTATAAGGCTCGGTTAAAGAAATTAGACCAGGAAGTGTCTGAGGATGATGATGACGACGACGACGAAGATGACGATGACGACGACGATGAAGATGAAGTCGACTAACACAACCTCGCCCCAAGCATTTTAGATTGTTTAAATAGACCCAAAAGTACTAGCATAGATAATAACACAATAAATTTATTCGAGCGTAGGTTTACGCTACACCTCTTCGTATATCTCATCAAAGATTGCAGCTGAAAAAAAAAAATTATCACTGAGCCCCACCAAAACCTACGATCTTTATACTTTCTACACCTTGGACCATTAATGATACTTTTGGTCGACTCGTATGATTCTTTCACCAACAACCTTTCGTGTTTGATCGAGAAATCCACTGACAAGAAAGTAATTGTGATTCCTAATGATACTATAGCGAGTGAGAATTACCTAGCATTTGTTGAGAAGTACCTTGACTCAATAGAATACATAGTAGTGGGTCCAGGACCAGGTCTGCCATCCAATGCTTCAGATGTGGGGATCATCAGTTGGTTGTTTAAATATTTCCAACAAAACCCCGACAAATCTGTTCCAATATTGGGGATATGTCTTGGGTTTCAATGTCTCTGCTATGAGTTTGGTAATGAGGTAAAGAGGCTTGAGAATATCAAACATGGTCAAATATATGATGTGGAATCTTTACAAGAAGATGAGCCATTATATAAGGGACAATATGGAAAGCTATTGCCAAGTGTTCGGTACCATTCTCTTTTTATTGAAATGGAGAGTTTGAACTCAGAAATCATTCCTTTGGCGGTATGTACTGAACTGGAGAGTAACACCAAGATCCTTATGAGTGGGAAGCATCGTGAATTGCCATTTTATGGAGTCCAGTACCATCCTGAATCAATATGTACTAGCGGAGGGGAAGATTTGATTGTTAATTTCGACACTATTGCTCAGAAATATAACCAGGAAAATCGAGCCCATATATATTCCAATGACCTGATAAAGGCCAATTCAATCGAGGCCCTCAAGACCAAAGTAGAAACTAAATCTTTGGCAGTGGGGGAATACATTGATCATAACGATAATCTTTTTGTGTCTGTCGAAACCTTAGACTTTAAGGACACTAATGTTTTACCGGTGGATATTTGTGATCTGATTGTAAATACTGAGGGCCAGGCAAACTTTATCCTTTTGAATTCAGCTTCAACTCCCGGAGAATGGTCGATAATTGGAATCCCTGAAAAGGCCAAATCTGAAGTCATAACTCATTCGGTTGATAACCCAAAGGAGATGATTGTTCTGAAGTATAAATCATCTGAAAAGGAGACTGTACCTCTTAAAGGATCAGAACTGGCCTGGAATTTCGTGGCCAATCGGTTTGCTGATAATTATGTTTCTCGGGAATCAATTCTTGCTAAATCTCCCGTGACTCATGACAGACCATTTCCTTTCTTAGGAGGTTACTTAGGACTCTTTTCCTATGAAGAAGGAAGACACATTGTTCTTGACAAGCTTGGGAAATTATGTAAAAATGAAACTCCCGACTTGAAGTTGGTGTTTGTGGAAAGGTTTCTTTTATATGATCATCTAACTAATAAGTGGTTTGTGTTTTCTGTTAATCGGTGTAAAGATGATTCTAAATGGTGTCAAGACTTTGCCAGTCATTTGAGAGAACTTCATGATACCAATAGTTTGATTGGAAAACGAAACCTCAAATTGGATATGAAGGATTTACTTCATGAGGGACAAGCAATTGATTTTGAATTGCCTTCAGAGGAAATTTACAAACAACAATTTCAAAAATGTCAAGAGTATTTACATTCTGGTGATAGTTACGAATTATGTCTTACCACCCCGCTGAAGATATATTTACCCAGTCATATCGAGTCATGGGCGGTGTATCGGATTCTACTTTATAAAAACCCATCGCCATTTTCATGTTTTATGGATTTTGATGATGTTGTACTTATTTCATCCTCTCCAGAACGGTTTTTGAATTGGAAAGGAGAACACCAAAAGCGAATTGAATTGCGACCTATCAAGGGAACAGTCCTCAAAACCAAAGATACTACTATTGAATCTGCCACCAAGATCCTTAAAACCCCTAAGGAAATGGGTGAGAATCTTATGATTGTGGATTTAATTCGTCATGACTTACACCAATTCATAGATGAAATTCAAGTACCCTACCTTATGAGTGTAGAGGAATACACCACTGTATACCAATTGGTAAGTGTTGTGAGAGGAGAACTAAGTAACGATGAGTATCATGGAGTAGATATCTTACACACTTCCTTACCACCAGGGTCAATGACTGGAGCTCCTAAAAAACGGTCGGTAGAGATTCTTCAAGATTTAGAATCCTTACAACCTAATGCAGTAGCTGGTGGGAGAAGAGGGATCTATAGTGGAGTGGTGGGATATTGGTCCATCACCGACGATTCTGATTGGTCTGTAATCATCCGGTCTGTTTACCACTATCAAGATGATTTGGAAAACACAACCGATACCAAGTTATGGCGTATAGGAGCCGGAGGGGCCATTACCGTTTTAAGTAATCCAGAGGATGAATGGGAAGAAATGCGGATCAAGTTGACCAGTGCTCTTCAGGCATTCAAATAATCTGGTCTTTGTATATATATCATATAGTTTCATTGTAAATATCATATATGTCTTCTATTAGAGATCTTTATCTGTGGTCAAGTTGATATGCTATCTCGCTTACATAAGGCGCGCTTTTTTCACCAGATTTTTCCTCCGTCGACAATTGTTCATTCTTCAACACCATGTCGTTTTTTGGCTTTGACCCCAGTGCTCCTCCTCAACTGAGAGGCAAGGACTCCGACGCCTTGGATTTCGAAAACACCTACGATGGTTTAGGTGACCAATTGAACGATGCTGATGATGCTTTAAACAGTGAAACTTTTGGTGGTTCTGGAGATGTCAAAAAGGATTTTGACTTTGGGGCTACCGCCAATGCTGGGGCTAAACCCTCTGGTTCTGGCGCTGCTCCTGCTTCTGTGGCCCCGGCTGCTCCTTCTGGTGTGAGTTATGCTCAGGCCGCTAATGCCACCAATGATGAAGAGTTTATGAATGAACTTTGGGGGACTTCTAATCCTTCTGCTGAACAACAGCAACATCAACCTCAAGCTCAAGCTCCTGCTCCGGAAAAAAGAATTTTATCTTTAGAGGAAATCGAAGCTCAGCTCACGGCTATTGATAAAAGCTCTGGCCATCCTCCTCAAATGCAATACCCTCAGCAACCATTTGGAGTTCCTGGTATGATGCCTCCTCCTCAATATGGAATGATGCAAGGTAATGGATTCATGCCCCCACCAGTTTATGGAGGTCAATTCCCAGGAATGCCTCCTCAAATGATGCACGGACAAGCTCCTCCAGGTAACTTTTACCAACCTATGCCTCACCAAATGCCTGGTCAGATGCCTGGCCAAATGCCAGGTCAGATGCCCGGTCAAGTGCCTCCACCTCCTCAGGCTCAACCTCAAGCTCAACCTCAACCACCAGCTCAACCGCAACCTCCTGTTCAACAAGCTCAACAAGTTCCGCAACCTCAGCAACCTCAACAACCTCCTGTTCAACAGTTGGACCAAACCCAACCTCCTGTGGTCCCATTGGCTGAAGCTATTGCCCCTGCTTCTAATGACGCTATTGCTCAAATTGCCAACAAAAAGAATGCCAGACCGGTTAATCTTTCTCAGTTTCCTGTTCTTGGAGCAAAAGAAGCACCAAACAACAGAGGTCCTTTCAATGGAAGACATCGTAATCCACAATTTGAAGAACGTGAACCAGTGATTCTCACTCCTGAACAACAAGCTAAGGCTGCCAAAAGACAAGAGAAGGTTTCTCGTATTATGAGACATTCAGGGATCATGAATCCTAAGGATAAAGACTTTGTTACTCGGTTCCAATTATCTCAAATTGTTACCGATGACCCTTATAATGAAGACTTTTATTCTCAAGTGTTCAAGGTCATTCACCCCAAACCTCACCAAATGAGTCAACAACAAGACCAACAAAACAATTCTATTGCTCAAGCTTATTTGGATCAAAGTGGTCATAAATTAGGAGGCCGTAACAAAAGGGCTGATGTGGCATTACAAAGAATGCAACAACAAGTGCAAAGAGCTGTCACGGTAGCTAAAGAAAGACCTAAATTGACTCAATATGCTAGAGAAGGTGCTTTAGGTAAAATTTCATTTGGAACTGGTAAAAAACCAAGACAACAATTGGAAATCTTTAGTAAGGCCGTACAACAAGAGATTGAGAAGGAAGCTGCTTCAGAAACTAGTGATGGATTGGATGTTAAGAAGATTAACTCCACCATGAAAAAAGCCACTATATCTCCTGCTTCTGGTGCTTCTGATGTACTCAAGAGATATAGTAGAAAAGATATCATGGGTACAGTAGAAAACATAATCACCAATTTAATGGCTGTTGAAAGTGAATCCAGATTAACCAGTAGTGTGGATACTACTCAACTTTGGGATTCATTAAAGATTTTGGAACAAACATCTCCAAAAGTAAACGATCCATCCGAAATCAATCCATTTATTCAATGCTTGAATCACGAAAAAGCTTTAAAGATTATCTCTCGTTTATTCAAATTCTTATCAAGAGAACAAATCTTGACTATAGCTACGTTGATTATGTCCAATTTAGAAAACTTGGATGTAATTAAGCTTGGGTCTTATACCAAGTATGAAGATAAGAAAGTACCTGCTAAAGTGGGTAAATTAATTGATACTTATTCTTTGACTTTCACTAAAGCTTTGATGAATGTTGTACAAGATTTCAAATTTAATGAGATCATAGGGTTATTGGTGATTTTGATTGAACACAACAATATTTCACACGTTTCTACCACCAAAGTTGGTTTATCGATTTTAACCACTTTATTATCTAGAGCTGAATTAATTAGAGGTGAAGGTACTATCTCTGCTACTGACTTATCTGAATGGTCTTCTTGTTACGATGAATTATTTACTTCTTTGGAATCTAGAATTAATTTGATTTTCCCTCCACACATTGATGAATTCGAAGTAGCGGATGAAAGTTATGTGTGGCAATTCTTGGCCACATTAGCTTTGGGTGGTAAATTGAACCATCAAAGGATTATTGTTGATGAAGTAAGAGACCAAATCTTTTCAGTAATGAATAAAGCTAAGGCTTTAGATAATACAGATGTCAACAACTTCTATAAAAAACAAAACCTTTTAAATAACTTGAATATGTTCTTAGTCGTCATGGGATTGGTTGCTGATGAGAATGAAATTAAGGAATTGCAATCTTAATAGGTATATCATTGTTGTATAATATAAGACTTTTTTTTTACTTGATCTCTGTACTTTAGTTTTCGCGATAGCTGCAAAATTGTAATTGTTGCAAAAAAGATACAAAGAGACAACAGGATACATGTTAAAACAAATACTGCACTTTAAAAATATAGAGGTATAATATAGGCTATACAACTATCAGCTACAATCAACTTCATTAAATTAATATACATTAAATTGTTAGTCATTAAACTATATTCAAGAAATACAGATGCAAAATTGCTGCGAAAGAAAGTATAATACAAAGTCACACCTCGTGTGACAGTTCATTAAAAGGTATTGTAAACAAATGAAAACAAATAGAAATGGTATTAAGATAACGGAACGGAAAATAGCAAAGGCAATAAGGTATAATGGAAAGTGATAAATTTAATGTTTGAATTCGAATTCCATGGAGTCAGGAGTAGTGACCGAGGAAATGTAACTAGAATTTAAGATGGAATCGTTGGAATTTTGTGGTTTGCTCATGACGGAAGACATGGTAGTAGATCCAGAAAAATCACGTTTTTCGGTTCTTTGGTCATCAAATAAACTTGGGGTTGATTTAGTACCAGATATTTGAATATCAAGATTATCATTATCAAGGTATGACATTTCTTCAATAGTATAATATTCAGGTGATTTAGAATTTGATTCGACATCAAAGCTATCATCGACAGCAGTAAAATATGAAGAAGATCCCACTGAAGATCTTGATCCAATAGAAGATCTACTTCCAACTTGGGCTTGTCTGATTTTCGTGTTCTGGAACAATGGGAGACTGTGGATAGATTCATTCATAGAATCATTATTGTTATCTTCACCAATGCTTTTTTCTAAGGCATCATTTGCATCTTCGGGGATAACATGTTCTTGAATTCCGAGTCCCTCAAATTTCCCATTAAGGGCTTCATAATTCATCAAATCAACCTGTTGAGGACTTGTAACCTTGAATTTATGGAATGGCTTCAAGGCTATGGTATTATCATTGGATTTTTGACTAGCGCCGTCAACATTTTTCTCCTCTGGTTCATTGAAGTTTCTAGAACTAATATCAAAAGGAGGTAACAAATGTTGAGTCTTCGTGTTGTAAGGATAATAGTTTTTAGGTTTCGACTCTTTAGTAACAGTGATATCCATGGGGATGAAAGATTTCCTAATCCGTTTGCTTTCTTCTGGGCCAGCAGAGCCACTAAATTTCTGAGAAGCAGCAAACCTTGGAGATGAATGGAATCTTGGAGAAGCAGGTGATTTAGGTGACAGATCTGACCGTGGAGAAGCCAAAAAGGTGTTGATTCTCCGTTCTTGGTTCAACAAATCTTTCAAATGGGAGATTTCATCTTGTTTTCTATTCACCATCAAGGAATGAGTTTGAATTAAGGCCAACATTTCTTGTCTATAAACCTCATTATCAGAAATTAGGGTAGTCGGATTTGGTGGCAGATAATACTCAATATTATGTTCATATTTGGTTGGTTTCCTATCATTTGAAAACATAGCATCTTCTTGGACGAATTTCCTGAATTCAGGACCAGAATTTGCCAAGTCGAATTTTGGAACCGATAAAGGTTGAGGTTCATGAATTGACTCATTCTTTGTATGAGACTTAACGGGAGAAGAAATCATCTTCAAGTTGGAATGATCCGACCGTTTAATTACCTGGAAATTGACATCTTTAATTGTTTCAAACTCAGTATATGGGTAACTAGATTTTTCATTCTCAGGCTCATCAGAATTGTTAAAGTCAGCAGTTTGGAACACATAAGAATCTTTTTTAGAAGTACTATGAGAAAGATTATCGCTACTATCCAACGTGATAGAATCAATATGTTCTTTCGACATAGTTTCATATTTCTTCAATAATGGGGTTTGGTAGTTCCTCTTTTCCGACAGAATTGGGGTCAATTTATTTCCCAGTTTCAAGTTCTCTTTGGTGTCATAGATCCCCTCTGGAATGTCTATATTTCTGGCACCGGTATGTTTATCTTGGTATATTTCGACTTCCAGGTTAGAAGACTTGCCATGTGACTTGAAATCTTCGAGTTTGTGAGGAACCATTGAAGAAGGTAAGTAAAGATTTCTAGCTTTTGATACAAGTATGGAGTTGGACTTGTTGATGGAATCATTCATATCTTCCAGATCCTCTGCATTGATAGTAGATAAGTGATTTGACATCAAAGGTTCACCTTCTTCGTATGAAAGCGGATTCACAACTGGCTCCATGTTAAGAGAAGACAAATCATTTAAAATCATATTGGTAGATATAGAACTCATGGACCCTCTCACTGATGTACTAGCAGATGGAGCCTTGGAACTAATAAGAGTAGCTCTCTTAGATTTAAGATTTGATTCTCTTACAGAAATTCGACTGGATTTACTCAATGGTCTGCCAATAGAGTGTGTAGACGATCTTCTGTAATTTTTAAACTCGCTTGCATCAAGCAATTGAGATAAAGTTTTAGATCTTGGTCTTCTTCTTCCATCAGGTGTTTGAGAACCATCGTAGTGATTTACTAAGCTTTCGTTTATCTCGATTTCAGTTGAATGAGGAATTTCATTTAATTTGATTTCTTCATTCAATTCTAGTCCATCCATCAAATTTTTATTTTGGTTGAATAAAACATTATCGACTTCATCATCTCTTTCATGTTGAATATCTAGATCGTTTACAAATGTCTCTGGTTGATTCTGGCTAACCTTAGAGCTAACACTAGCAGTACGCTTAGGAGACAAAACTATTGGTTGTCTCTTATCATGTGGTACATTCCCAGTATGTACTTTTTTCAAGCGATATTGTAGTCTTTTATCAAACATTGATTTCAGAAATTTCTTGTCGGCCACGGGTATAAGCATTTCTTCGTAAGGGTCTATGATCTCATTTAGGGTAACATCCTTACTATCAATAGAAGGAGTTTTGGCCCGCCTTATAGAGGCGTTGTGTATGCGATTTGCTTTTAAATTGGAATCGAATTCATGATTTGAAGACTCTGGGGTTTGGTTGGCCAAATTATGATTTGAAGGCTTTTTACGGAATTTATTAAGGAAATTGGTACTTTTTGATTTCTTGACCAGAACTTTTTGTATAGTTAAATGAGGGTTTGATTTTGATTTGGGAATAGAGTTATTCTTTAATGATGGTTTGGAAGGAACCTTAACTACTTGTGGGTTTGGATGAGCCAACTGATGAATAAAACTCTCTTTTATGGGCGATGATATGATTGGAGGGGGAGTCGAATCACCCTGAAAACTCAGGGATTTCCCCTTCTTATGGAAAAATTTGAATGTCATATATTAACACGCCACACCCGTCTTGAACTGAATTAGTGGTGAGTCTGAATCAAAAGACTTATGGTATAACAGGATGAAGGCAAAGGGGCAGAAATAGTTTAAACCACCAAAGTAGACATAAAATAATCTGGAACCAAAAAATAAAAAATAACAACGAATGAAGGGAACCAGACGTTAATAACTTGGGCAAGTAAAGTCGGGCAAAATGGGGGTAAATAAAAATATTAGAATCAAAAAGGTACAAAAAGGGCAGAGACAGGTAATAAATAGAATCTTTTTGTTTGAGACATTAAACAAGAAGAACGAATTCCAGGAAAGGCGCCATTTGACAATTATTGATAATAGGACCTGACTGAAATCAGTAATTGAACAAAGCGAAATTAAAAATGAAAACAACCCTCGAACAGAACAAAGTAATAAAAAAAGCAAATCTACATACAATAAGACAAGTTGCTTTTACCCTTTGGGAATCTATTTTCGGCTTGATGCCTAACTGGCCAGATATTACACAGTCATAGCATTTCTTGTTATGTAAGTCCAGATGAGGTTTATTTTGATAATCTCTAATTGAAGTAATGCGTCGCGGCACTTGACCCGCAAAATGACATTTTAGGTTTTAGATTACCCAGATATGTGAGGAACAGGGCTTTTACGGGGCTATCCGATACGGTTCTTAGCAATTTCAGGCCGATGAACAATCAAATAGTCGGGAAATCTGCAAGATTGCGTGCAAGCATTCAGGAAATTGGTCACAAGCCCAGGGGTTGATGGGACCTGTTGTTTATGTCGTCTCCCAAACTGGCAATAGGGTTGTATTGAGTTGCCGGCTAATGGATTAAGGTATTACCATCATCCGAGCTTGGGTTTGGCTTAACATCAAGTGGTTATTTATAGCCACTGGCCTCCTAAAAAATAGGTGTTTTGAACAAAGCGTGTCTTCAATCACAGTATAATGTTCCCCATAATAATACCACAATATTCTATACTTTGATCCTTTTGTGGTTGGGAGTTGTTCTGTAACCCGGGTTAAAGTTGTGGGTTGTGTTGGGAATTCCGTGCCTGTATCGATTTCTATTGTTCTATGCATTGTTCGATTTACTGCAAAGTCACGACAAATCGAGAGTGTATTTTAGAGTTATTTTATATCGAGCAGCAAGATATAGTTGACGATCCATAACGGTCTATTGAGTTTAACTTTAGCCTTCAGGTCCTGGTGTCTGTCAAGATTCTACTTTACTATGACCATCTTCCCTTTATCACCTCTTCATTACTTGGTCTTCTGCCATGGGAAAACCCTTGAGTGGTTTGTTTATGAACGCGAAACATTTCGCGAGGCTATTGTTAATGTGAAATAGCGCTGAAGCACGGATTCTTGGGCCAGTAACAATAGGAATAAATCCGGGGTGGTGGTCTCTTCTCCGTTGTAAGCAGCTATAGGGACATAAAGGCGGTTATGTTCTTCAGGTTATGGTCCATATTTTATCGACGAGTCAAGAGACCCTTTGGCTCAAGACCCTGGTGAAAACTCATTTGATGGGTAGACCCAGAGACCCTGGTAAGTATATCGTCGTAAATTAATCTATAAATGCTCTCTATACACTGGGTGTATTATCGTCGTTTTTAGTGTCTTTGTCAGTACTGGCTTGTGATGAGTTTGAGGTTTGAGATGTGGTTCGACTGACGGTTACTGCTGGGGCACCATTTGGCGGCTTTTCTCCATCTGGGGCCGACTTGTCGTTATTCCTGGTGGTAGGAATGGCAGCAGTGGCCTTTCTGTTATTATATGAGTTTTTTTCTGATCCTACCGATTTCTGTGATCCTACAGTAGGCGGTTTGGCAGGAGGAGGAAGACTAATTGGGGCTAAAGCAGCTAAATTTGTTGGAGAAGAACCCGTAAGTGATTCCACGGGCGAACGGGGATTGGGGTTATACATAGGATCAACTATTTGACCCCCACTACCAGTTGAATTGTAAATGGGTCTGTTAATGTCTTGGATCCCACTACCAGTTGGGTTGTAAATTCTGTTAATGTCTTGGCTCCCACTATCAGCTGAGTGGTAACTGGGCCTGTGACTATCAATTGAAGCAGTTTCATGCCTTTGGTCTTCAATATCACTTTGTGATGTTTTCAGAAACTTTCTACTAAGAAAGTTCCGAACTCTGGCCCCCATATATTCCGCTGAAGTTCCTTTGTTTTCTTCAAAATCATCATTATCCTCCAAATCAGTAATATCAGGAGCATCATAATACCCGGTAGCGATTGACCGCTCTCGTTCTAATGGCTCTCCCATTCCATATACTGGGAACACATTCTTTGGAGATCTACCAAAAGTCCTTGCTCTAGACCGAGTTCTGGTCAATGATCGATTGGATCTTATGGAAGCTCCAGTGGCCACAGTAGATAACCTACTACCTATTTCTTCGCCAGAATCATAAATGGCTCTTGGAGGACTTGGTTGATATGCTGATAAACTATTAGATTCTGAAGAATTGGTAGATTCCAGTTTCTCTGGAGTCTTTTGCACGTTAGATTCTTTGGTTTTATTACGTTTAAGTGATTCAATGTCATCAAGAATTTCTTCATCTACCTCGTTTTCCTCCTCTTGTTCATTATTATCTCTTTGTCTAACCACTCTAGAATCCATATTGATTTGTGGTTGCTCATCTCTTAATTCATACTGTGGTAATTGAAGGCTCTTTTGATCATACTCTACCAGGTACATATGAGAATACCAGGGAACAGCAATTCCAAAGAATGCTCCTCCTATTATATTACCAATGGCTCCTGGTAAAAGAATCTTCCAAGCAACAGTTGCAACAGAAACTTTGCTACCATTTATCAATCCAATAACCACCAAAAACATATCGGCTACCGAATGGGTAAACCCTAAACTTACAAATAAAAACACGGGAAGAAAAAGCATAAAGAATTTAACATGAAGTGGTTTCACCATGAGTTGTAAATAAATTGCCATTACCACAAAAAAGTTCCCAGCAATTCCCTTAATCAAGGTTTGATGAAATTGGTAAGATGCCTTCAGATCAAGAGTATCGATTGAACCTTGAACCATTTCAGGAGATGCATAAATATCAGAATAAAAGCAAATGATGTATGCCACAAATATAGTCCCCACCAAATTGAGCCACCAACTTACCAACCAACTAACAAGAACATCTACTATAGAAACAGCTCCTCGTACTAACCCTACCGAAAAGAATAGTATATTGGAATTGAATAATTCAGATCCCATGATAACCACAAAGAATAGCCCGATGGGATAAACCGTTCCTTCAAGAATCAGAATTATTCCCGGGTCACTGGCATAAATCGTGGGTAGATGGGCTATCAACATAATTCGAAACATTCCTCCAGCCGTAAAAAAGACCCCTCCCATTAAGGAGTTCACCACCAACAGAGGAATCCGGAGACGAGCCTTCTTCATAGAGGTCGCCACCAACGCCAATGACGCCTCGTAGGTCGTGAGATACATGTCATCTCCCATGATTTTCTGGCTGCTGTGTTTAAGTTTATCGTAAAATCAAATAAAAACTATGCCCGATGCTCTTAATCAAATTAAGGTTGCTAGATAAAATGGTATTAAGGTTCTAAGATCCTGCCGGGTGAAGTGGAACAAAAGGTTAATCGGTGGTATTGATCCAGCTATGTTAACTACTCTAACTAAAGAGAGTCAGTACCAGAGATTCGGTGTGAAGGTTGAACTTAACGAATCTGGTTTTAGTGTGTTCGGATTTAAATTAAATATCGCGGATAGCGATGCTACTAACTATGGAGTACTATGGAGTACAAGATTACTATGGACAATGCGATACCTGGCCAGAGGCTCTAGGCAATTGAACTATTCATTTTCAACGAATAGCGGGCTGGTTTCAAATGGAATATGGTCAGATTCTGATTCTTTTAGCTTTTTTGTTTCTAGCTCTTTTGGTGTTTCTAGTTCTTTTGGTGATGTTTCTTTAGATGCTCGGGCAGATTCAAGTGTAGATTCTACTGGTGTTTTGGCTCTATTGGCAAGGGCTTGTTGGATCAATTCTTGGAAATGACCGGCGTAAATGCGTTTCCATTCTCCTATTGGGAAGTTTTTGTCGGTTATACACTTGTTACTAAGACTTCCTGAGGATGAATTGGAAAATAAATTGGAGGATCGAGTTGTAAATGCCAGATGAGATGATTCCCATTTATTTAATCTCAGCTTTAATACTCGTAAATCTACCGGATGACTACTATCAAGGTTGGAGTTATACAATATGTAATACTGGTTATATCGTAACTCTAACTGAGCTCGAGTCCCAAGGGGAGAGAGTCCAGTACTGGATAGCTTTTCCTTTAGTTTGTTTAAAGCAAGTGAGCTGAAATCCAATTTGGGTAATCTATTTTCCTTTTGATTATGTTTTTCGGCGTTATTGAAATAGAAATCCAGATGATCTAGTTTAAGAGCATCCTGAGGATCTTTAGTTTTGGCTGGTTTGAAGAATGATGAAATCTCTTTCTTAACTGGTTTTAGTGGCTTTCTCGTTTTACTCTTATAATCTTTTGGGAGTATGGTACTTCTGCCATTTAAACATCTATCAATATGTGTTGACTGAAGGAAATCAGATTCCATCCATTTAGAACATATGGGACATTGGGCTTCTCCTGAGTCAAGTTTTATCTTTTTTCGCTTTTCATCAGTTCCCTCTTCATCTGAAATCACCACGATATCAACCCCACTTGAGTTATCAGAACTTGACGGCTCAAGTTTCCGTTTGGAAGGCAGAAACACGTCCTCTGGATCACTAGTCTTCTCAGGACTAGCTCTTTGTACCTCTGATGGATTATTCTCCAGTTGCTGGTCAGTCAATTTATCTAAAATATAAGGCCTAAGACTGGTGAAACAACGGACAATCTCCTCTAGCACTACTACTCTTCTCAAATTACTTTCAAACTGCTCTGATTTACACAACGGGCACGAGTTTTTTGCCATCAAGTGTTGCCGGATACACGTAGAACAGAAAGTATGATTACACGAAGTAACCACTGGCGCCGTCAAAAATTCTTTACAAATATAGCATCTTTGAAGCAGCTCTAGTTGCGCTAGTGATGGAATACACGTCCTAAGCCAGTCTGAAGGGTCGGTGATCTCACCAAGCCCCGTATCAAATGGCGTGTTCCCCATACTTATACTATTGTGTCTTGATTTCACGCGACCCGCGATTAAGTCATCGCCAGCTTCATAGATTACCTAATGAACAGTAGATATTGGCTGATTTTGGTTAGTACCTAGTTAGGGTTAAAGGTAGATTCTACATGCTTGTATTAAATGATGTATCTATGAACAAACGGCTTAGAGTTCGTCGTGCACGGGATTATTCGTCTTTGGTTTAGCCTTTACTTTCTTGACTTTTTTGACCTTCTTGACCTTCTTAGGACCCTTTCCCTTGGTAGTTGGCACGGTTGGTGTAGATTCTGGGGTCTCTACAACTATACTTGTAGAAGGTAAAGTAGATACACTTTCTTCATCCAAGCTAATACTTGAAATCGTTGGTGTTGTAGAAGCTGAAACAGGCTCGTCGGAGATAACCTCGGTGTCGGTGTTAACGTCAACTGAAATTGAATCAGATGAGATCTCGGGGGAGGGTTCTGGTTCGGGACTTTCCATAACAGGGTCTTCAGCAGGGTTCTCTATAGGGTCCTCCGACCGGGCTTCGGTCGAATCAGTTTCAGGTGTAACAATTTCAGTTTCGGTGTTGGACTCACTTACTCCCGAGTCAATTTCAGTTTCAGATTCGATTTCAGATTCGATTTCAACAACCGTTTCTTCATCAAAATCGGAGCTTTGGTCCATTGAGTTTGTTACAGTTTCGTCGCTGGACTCGGATTCTGTTTCACTAGAAATGGATTCAGTCTCACTAGACTCAGCTTCAGTCTCACTAGACTCAGCTTCAGTCTCACTAGACTCAGCTTCAGTCTCACTAGACTCAGCTTCAGTCTCACTAGACTCAGCTTCAGTCTCGATAAACTCGGTTTCCGTCTCCGATTCAGTCTCGGTTTCAATGTCAATTTCAGTCTCAGATTCTTCATCAACCTCACTAGTTTCAGGTTCAGAGGAAATGTCGATTTCGGTTTCGGTTGAATCGACTGCTTCTTCGGACTCTTCCGTTTCTTCGGCGATTTCTATATCTGGAACTTCAGGTACGTCAACGGTCTCGGGGATTTCCTCTTCAATCTCTTCTACTTCTACTTCTTTGACTTCTGGTCCATTCACTTCTTCTGCTTCTTCTTCTTCGACATCTTCTGAGTCTCTAATATCTATTTCTGGATCGCCAGTTTCTGGTTCATTAGATTCTGGATGGATAGTTCCGGCTACACCTAGGTCGTCCGATTCAGCCTCTTCTTCGACTTCTTCTTCAGCTTCATCTTCTTCGACTTCTTCCTCTTCAACTTCCTCTTCTTCGACTTCCTCTTCTTCAGCTTCTTCTTCGGCCTCTTCAGCTTCCTCTTCTTCAACTTCCTCTTCTTCAACTTCTTCGTATTCTTCTTCTTCGTCTTCTACCTCTGGTTCTTCGACTTCTTCATACTCGACTTCTTCTTCCTCAGGCACTTCGACAGACTCAACTTCTTCTTCTGGATCTTCCACATACTCAACTTCTACTTCAGACTCCTCGTCGCCTGCTTCTTCCTCTTCATACTCAACTTCTTCATACTCTACGTCATCATCCTCATCGGCAACAGTTTCTTCTGCGGTCTCCTCTTCGATGCTGCCATCTTCAACTGGTGTATTTGAATCTGTGTCGGCGTCATCAACTAGTTCCAGTGATGGAACACTCGACACATCCAAACTGTCTGAAGCAGGAATTCCAGGTTCAATAGCATCGCCACTTTCGACATCATCGCTATCATTGTCTGCTTCATAACCTTGATCTAAATTCTTCTTGTCAGTAAAATCGGAGTCAATGCTAGAAGAGGTGGTATTGTAAACATACTCAATATCGTTGTCATCTTTAGGCATAACCGGGATGTCATCAGACTTTGTAGTTTCGATTTCAGTTTCAACTTTATCTATAGAAGATACATCTTCACTGTTAGAAACTTCTTCATCAATTATCTCATCTTTTATGGTGTCTACCGGTTCACCCATTGGAGTGTTATCAGACAGAATTTCTGGGGTGTCAGTTATGGTAGTTTCTGGTATGGAACTAGTCAAAGATTCACTGGTAGAAACAGGATCTTCCCAAGTATCCATGGTAAAATATTGTTTGGTATTATCATCACCATCAAGTTTTTCATTTTTGATTTTATCTTTAATAAATTCAAAACTGGTTGAGGAGAAATCCTTGAAAAATTCCCAGGACTTCCCCGAAAACACTAAAAAATGCTCCCCATATTGTTTCAATTGGCCGTTTTCATTGGCAACTTGCAAGAAAACAGCCAAAAGGGCAAACAAAATGGCATAGAATAAGTAATTGATTAAAGTACCAATAACAGAAGTACCATTGGCATAATTTTTAGGAACTTTGAATACGTTGATGGAATTAGAGGCAGATCCAGTAGCCAACTTTGATCCATTAGGAGAAAAACTCACGTCAGTAATAGCAAATGGATGTAATTTATTAAACGTTTTCAACACTTTAAGGTCAGAAAGACGAAGCAAGGTCAAAGAAAAATCATTACCAGCCACTGCCAATAAATTTTGATCATTAGAAAAATCAATGGCAACCAAACCTTTGATTTTTTTGGAAAAATTGTTAATGGTTAAAAACTTTTGTTTGGTAATGGAATATTTTAAGATAGCAACTCCTTTCCCATTTCTCAAGTTACCAGTTAAAATGATTTCTGATTCATTAATGTATCTGGCTTTAGTTAAAATATAATTCTTCAATACCTTATCAACAGCATCAATTTTAGTACTAGAATGAATAGGATTATTGTTGGTGGTAGAAATGATTTCAAATAAGGAGGAAGTTATGTAAAGGATTGACTTCCCATTATCAAAAGGATTCAAATGGAAGTCTTTGATCTCACCACCAGTAGGCAATTCAAATTTAGATACCACTTCTAACATATCAGGATTAAAGAAGATTATACTTGAAGGAACTTTTGAAGTCATTGAGGCCCCCAACGAGTTATCTTTGGCCAAATTGACAATCTTAGGGTACTCACCAGCATTGTCGCCCGAAATCTCTTCTTCTAATTGGGCCGCATCCACAAACTTCAAGTGTTCGTCATCGGTGTAGACATACTTTCTCAAATAATTATTAATATTCATGGACTTGATCAATTGAGTTGACTGGTTACATCCGAGGAATACCGAGTAGCTAGTGGTCTCGTTAAGAGTATCACTGATTTTACAAGTATCAATACAAGTAGGGGAATCCTCATTGGCAGGTAACGTGATTTCTCTGAATCTCTGTAACTTTCTATTTTTATCTTTCACTTTGAAGCTGCACTTGATGGCGGTGATTTTATTGGGGATCCCATTATTCCCTTCACCTCCACCACCAGCGACCAAAAGGGTTTTGTTGTTGACGAATTTCGTCCCATAGACGGGATACCCAATGTCTATCGTGGCACTTTCTTTAATCGACATAATCAAATAATCTCAGATCCACAGTTGATAGAGTAATGTTCTTTTCACACACTTGGTACTATCAGAGTCTGGGTCTTCTGGAAAACGTTCAAACCTTAGTAGGAAGCACCGACAAACGAGTTAAACGGTGAAACGACTTGAGATCAGATCTGTGTTTTGATGAGCTGGCGACTTGAAAAGTTCCGCGCCTTTTTGGTGATAGCTAGGATTACAGTACTTAAGCAATGGGGAATGGACAGATTCTTTCTATTCTGTCACACGTAGTCCACGGGTATGTGGGGAACCGGGCGATCACATTCCCATTGCAGTACCTTGGGTGGAATGTGGATGCTTTAAATACCACCAATCTCTCAAATCATCCTGGTTATGGCCAGTTTTCTGGGGCAGTTGAGCCAGTAGAAACCATTGAGAAAGTCCTTGATGGGTTGAAGGCTATAAATAATTCTATGTCCCTGTATGATATGGTGCTTACGGGATACTTGCCTAATGCCAAGGTGTTACAGTCAGTTAAAAAGGCGATATTTGAACAGTTTGGACAACATTCAACCAATCCCAAGTATATAATGGATCCCATTTTAGGTGATAATGGCAAACTCTATGTAGAAGAGGCCATTATCCCGATTTATAAGGAAATCTTATCCAGTGGGTACGTGAGTGTAATAACCCCCAATCAGTTTGAGTTTGAGGTGCTAACTGATGTTAAGATAACTGATATAGAGTCTTTAAAACAGGCTATCCAAAGCTTTAACACCCAGTTTAATGTTTCTGATATTGTCATTTCATCAATAAATCTTGCTGCAGGAATGTACAGTGTGGGCTACAACAAGGACCAGAACCAGTTATTTATGGTTCCGATAAACGAGATTCCTTGTAAGTTCTTTGGCTGTGGAGACTTATTTACAGCATTAGTGAGTCATAATTACTGGTGTCAGGGGAAGATTACCCCACAAGGATTGAAAGATAGTGTGATGAAGTTGACAGCCGTGTTAGAGTATACTTATGAGACGGAAAAGAAGAAACGGTCTGATATCAAGGTAATTAATGATATTAATATAATCCATCTGGCGCAGATATTGGAAAAGGACTTTGGGAGTGATAAGGAAATAGAGTATATAGCATAGACAATAGAATATGATAGAATAGGTATGGAGTAGTATATCGAGATACTTACTATGGAACAGTAAGATCTAGTATGATAGCAGGAGAGATATGACAGCGATAAGAGTGCGGAGGTGCGAAATGACCACCCAAAATAAATCCTGATACAACAAAGTACCCATTACATCACATTTATTACTACGAAATGGGGACTAAACCAGCTAGAAACAAATCCTGGGGACTCAGACGGCTATTTATAGTGTTATTGGCTGTTGGTTTATGTGGATTGGTTTTTTCCCGTTCTTTTACAGCATTCCAATCATATAACCAAGCCCAACCCGTTTTTGAGGTTTCCGATCACAAGATAACCGAGCCCCAACCGTCAGAATTCAGTCAATCAGGTCAAGATGAGTTTCAAATAAGACATATCCTTCATCATGGTGCTGGATCACAGTACCACAAAATCCACAGACGGTTAGATATCACTCCTGAGTACTTGGAGAAAACAGGTTTGGATGAATTTAAAATGAAGGCTGACACATCCGAGATTTCTACTAATAATTTAGAAGACGTTTATAGTCAGAACGATTGGCCCCAGAGCTTTGAAGATCACAACCCTTGGACCATGAAAATGTCGCTTAAAACCCGGGACAAGCAAGGGGTTGTTAAGAGATTAACTGAACGGCATACCCCTGGGTTTATAGATTCTTACTTGGACTACGCCAGAGAAGTCAAGGGGAATCCTCAAGTGCTAAATCGAATCAATCTTGAATGGGATGATGAAGAATCCATTAATCTTCCTAATGTTCATGATAAAGATTCGTTAGTAGCGTTAGCATTAATGTCTTCGAATGCTTATGTCAGATTCCCTAAAGACGATAAGGAAAAGAAGAAACTGGATTGGTATGATATCGCTGAGCCTTGGGTGCCTGATGAAGAACATTCCAACATAGAATTTGGTTGGGATGGTGAAGGAGTTAGAGGCCATGTTTTTGTTAATACCAATAATAATACCGTGATTATAGCTATTAAAGGAACCAGTGGGGCTGGAGTTCCGGGAGCTAAAGAAGATGAAACCACCAATAATGATCGGATCAATGATAACTTATTATTTCTGTGTTGTTGTGCTCGGATTAGTTATTTATGGACCACAGTGTGTGACTGCTATGAAAAGGCCTATACTTGCAATCAAGATTGTTTGGAGAAGGAATTGACTCGTAGAGATAGATATTATCAAGCGGTGTTAGATATTTATCGAAACGTGACCGATATATACCTGCCAGACACTCATGATATTTGGATCACGGGCCATTCGTTAGGAGGGTCATTGGGGTCACTTTTAGGAAGAACTTATGGACATCCCGTGGTAGCATTTGAAGCTCCTGGGGAATTATTAGCTACAAAAAGATTACATTTACCTCAACCTCCAGGATATCCCAAATATATGGAACATATTTATCATGTGGGGAATACAGCAGATCCAATATTTATGGGGGTTTGTAATGGAGTATCATCAACTTGTAATGCTGCTGGTTATGCTTTGGAAACCGCTTGTCATACGGGGAAATTATGTGTTTATGATGTGGTTACTGATAAAGGATGGAATGTTAATATCTTAAATCATCGGATTCATACAGTAATTGATGAAATCATTTTGAAATATAATGATACTGCTACTTGTGTGGAGCAACCTCCTTGTAGAGATTGTTTTAATTGGCGATATGTTACCCATGATGATGAAGAAGAAGACCCTCCTTTATTACCAAATCCTTTATTACCTCATAAATCAAAAGTCCTTCATGCCACTAGTTCTAGCTCTGAATCTTTAACTAGTTCCACCAGTAGTTCAACTAATACAGAAGAACCTGGGGACGATCCTGGTAAGCAAAAATGCTTGAAAAGAACTTGGTACGGATGGTGCAAAGAATGGGGGCCAGCAGATGGTGATGGTGATGAGGATAAGAAATAATGTTAATGATAATGAAGCATATAGAGTAATACATTTAATGTAATGAACTTTAGAGTAGCAAGAACTAGCCTAGGCTATTGAGTCTGTTAGTGTAGTTAGGATGATCCGGAACCTAGCAATGAAATTTCGCAACCTCGGCCACTAACCTTAAAATCCAACGGTTAAGAAACAAACCCGATGCCATTAACTTGACTAAATAAGGAAAGTTTCACCCCATGAAGCCTTCTCGACTTGAACCCTGAAGAGCCATAAGTAAAATTCGAGGCCAACATGCAAACCATTTAACCTGCAACTTTGACCACAGTTCTGGGGTCAGCCGTCTACCCAAACAGGCAAGAGCAAAACAAATAGAAGGTCCTGTCGTGTATATAGACGAGCAAACATGTTCCGAACCGGACAGAATGCACACACAAATGGTAATCGACCTGCAACTCTCCATCATCAGCACTGCATAATAGTGACGACTTGCCCTTTTGGGATTAAATGCAAATTTGTAGC
This sequence comes from Yamadazyma atlantica, assembly GCA_030561325.1. Classification (NCBI taxonomy): domain Eukaryota; kingdom Fungi; phylum Ascomycota; class Pichiomycetes; order Serinales; family Debaryomycetaceae; genus Yamadazyma; species Yamadazyma atlantica. The sequence goes on from JAKTXA010000007.1 coordinate 159,571, forward strand.
AACCGTTTCAGTGAGACTACAGAAGCTCCTCGACAGTTACATCATCTCGAAATATTAACCAAACCATAAGTGATTTTCTATGCTAACAACATACTAACCACAATTGGGCCCAACAGAAACCAGTCACAAAGAAGATACTCGCCAAATACTCAATCAATTGACGATACTAAAAAGACTGACAACCGAGCAAAGCCATGGGCCCAGCAATGATAAACATGAAATTGCTAGTGAGAGGTTTTTACTAGTTACCAAAGATAGGCCCATAGAAATATTGGATTGTGTTACTCTACACTCTAACACTATAACCTAGTACTATAACCTAGTACTATAACTCTAGTACTATAGTACATAACTCTAGTACCAGTAGCCTAACTAAAGCCGCCCTAAGCTGATGAACTAGTTTGTTTTGACATGAATCTAATATGGTAATTCAAACTAGTCTCAGGTAGCCTCTGGGTCATTGTCTGACCAAGTATGCTCATTTTCTTTTTTTGGAATTTAGCAGGTTAGTTTTGGCTCATTTATTTATTTCATTACAATCCCACTCCCTAAAAATACCATAAAAGTTTTTTTTATACCGCCGAAACTACTTCTTTTTTCCCCATATCTTGACCGTATTACTGTCAATTGTATTCCATAAGAAGTCAAGACAACTGTACTACGAATAATGAAAGTAATTGGAACGTTTTTAAACATCTTTTTATTGGCCGGTACCTGTGTTTTATTGGTATTAACGGTTGCTGGAGGTTCTTCTAATACCTTCCCATTGAATGAGTTTTATTGGTTAAAAGCTGATACCTCTGGTATTACTAGCGCTCCAACGATGTCTGCTTGGACTTTCTGGGGGGTTTGTGAAGCTGATGACTATAGCTCATGTTCCTTAGGTCCAGCTTATCCTCTTTCTCCAGTTGATAATTTCCACACCACCAAGAATGTTCCAAAAGATTTTGTTGACAATAGAAACACTTACTACTATTTGACCAGATTCTCCTTTGCTTTCACCCTTACTGGATTATGTTTCACTGGTATTGCTTTAATTGTGGATTTATTAGGATTCTGTTTTGAAATTATTGATAAAGTTGTCATGGCCTTTATTGTATTGGCTATTATCTTTGTGGCTGGTAATGCTGCCATGCAAACTGCTGCTAGTGTTATGGCTAGAAATGCTTTCCAAAGTGAAGATTTGTATGCACACATTGGTGTTAAAGCCACTGCTTTAATTTGGGCTGCTGTTGCTTGTCTTCTTTTGGTGTTTTTCAACACTTGTTTTGCTAACATTGCTAACAGTTACAAAAAACATATCACTAGAGTTAATGAATCTAAATCTGAAGGTTATGCTGAAACTTATCCTGAAAATGATAATGATGCTTCATCTTTCACCAGATCTGCTCCTCCACCAACTGATGAACCAAAGACTACTGAAGAAGACAATGGTGGTATTAGATTCTTCAAAATTAAGAGAAACCATAAAGTTTCTGATGAAGAAAGTGTTTAAGTTTAATTGTTTTATCTTGAATGTTTAAGTCTAATGTGACTTTTGACTTAGTGTTTTTTTTCTACCTGTACTATTATCATCATCACTTCTCTCCTTAATGAGGTGATTGAAACAGAGATTCCCGGTAGACATCCTTTGGCTACCGTTCCATTTTTTTAAAAAAAAATACCATTTTAATCGGTGATACCTCCTGCCATAGTTGTGTTACTATTACAACCATTTTTTCTTCCAAAACTTAGAACCATGGGTGGCAATCCAAAGACTAGTTGTTTGTTAATTGTTTTTCTATTATTCCCCCACTTCTATATTTTATTTTTGTATAATTAATATAAGTTTAGTAATTAGTGACAGTAAAGAAGATGTACAGATGTATAGAAGGTGATAAAATGACAGACAGAGATATGCCAAATTCAGCTTATCTTACCTGAAATCCCGTCAATCCGGATTTATTGCCCATTTTAATCCAGTTTACGACGTACCGGACCCTACAACCAAAAGAAATCAATCTCCTCCTTATCCTCACCCCTCACGTGCTATCACCAAAACCATTCAGGGATTCAGGGATTAAAGGTGGGGCTATAAAACCCCCATTGTTTATTAAGCCTAATTGATAAACGAATTCAACAGAGTTCACATCCATATAATTCCGTAATCATTATTTACTCTCCACTCCGACTCCTTTTATCGTATACCAAGAGATCAAAAAAGGGGCTGAATTAAGTTTTGGGTATTCTTGGTCCTCTCAACAATCAGAAATCGGTGCTGCCAATCTTTGGCCCGCCAAATTTGGGTCTAGTTCGCACCATAATCGAGTTCGTACCTTAAAGAGTTACCCAGCGCAACTTTCATTCATTTTCTCTCATAATTAACTAACTAACTAACTAACTAACTAGTGTAGCCACTAGAGTTCTACACTCTTCTTGACCCCGTTTCTGTTATGCTGCCACAAATGACGGGAGTGTTTGACACAGGGTTTACTGTAGCAAACGTTGGTTATACAGGACCCGCGAATCTACGGTATGGCAATTTGCCATATAGAAAAACTTTAATATCCCAGATATATATATATTTATATATGAATCTCTTCTTGATTACCAATCCTATCTACACGTTGGACCCTGTTATCATCCACAGCTAGAACACTAAGTATCCTTTGAACCGTCACCGGATATTCCGATTAGTTTATATATCCTGGACCCTGTGTACTTTCTTCTAAAGCTTACACCACCTGACCTGAAACCTAGCAGCTGCTATTAATCTTATTGGTTTTTGAAGTTAATTAACTCGGATATCGATTGTTTTTGGATGAAGATATAGAACAATGACCCATTCTGACCATAAGGGCTTGAAGTCTATTTTTAGAAGGGACACCGAGTCCGATATGACGACTTCGTCCAAGTCGTCGTCCCATCATGGGTTATCCAAGATGTTCCATCATCATCACCATCATCATAGTAATCATAGTGGAAGCGATAACGAAAGTAGTAACTACAATTCCGACTCAGAGCCCCGTCGGAACATTTCCAGAACTCCTTCGGTATTATCGTTGAGAAGACATGGCTCTAATTCCCACTTTAAACATGAGGAAAAGATTCAACCAGGGAAAAAGTTGACCAAGGCTGAAACTCAGGCTCATTTGAACCATTTGAATCAGAAAAACCACAAGCAACACCTTGCCAATGGTGAGAGGAAAGCCCCTCAAAGTGACGCTGAACACCTGGATGGAAGTACTACCAATGGAGGTACCCATCACCACCATGAAAAAATGGTTTATAATCCATTTGGAATTAATAAGGATTTAAACCATGAGAAACCAAAAGATTCAAGTTTTTATTTGAGTAATCCTGGTCAAGGAAGAATACTAGGAAACCCTGTGGCTGATCCGAATGATTTTTTGCCAGAAGATTTGAAACAACAACATATCAATTTATTGGAATCATTTGATGTGGATACCAATGAAAAGAAGATTGGTGATGGAGGGTCTTCAGATGTGAGAATTGTTAATTTGAGTCATAATAAGAAAAAAGTATTTGCTTTGAAAAGATTCACCTTATTAGATAAAGAAACTGATGAAGAGTTTTATAAAAGAGCTACCAAAGAGTTTATTTTAAGTAAAAGAGCTTCTAGTAGACATGTGGTAACTACTTATAATATCGTGAGAATCCAAAGTCTTAATAATTTACCTAGAGGTTGGGGGTTTATTCTTGAATTGTGTCCTGCTGGTGATTTGTTTGATTTGATCATCAAACCAGGATGGAAAAGATCTTCTATTAGTGAACGGTTTTGTATATTTAAACAAATCTGTTATGGATTAAAATATTTACATGATCATGATATTGTCCATCGTGATTTGAAACCGGAAAATATTTTACTTGATTGTAATGGGATTGCTAAGATTTGTGATTTTGGTGTTAGTGACTTTGGCCATGAACTGGAAGGAGATTTAAGTTCTCCAGTTAAAATGTCTACTGCTTTTGTTGGATCTCCTCCTTATTCCCCTCCTGAAGTTATGAAGTTGAAGGAAGTAAGTCATACCGATATTAAAAATTGGGCTTATGATCCATTTAAAATGGATTATTGGGGTTTAGGGATGTTATTATTTGTGATTGTCTATTGTGGGGTACCTTTCCAAGCTGCTACCACTAGTGATCATGGTTATAGAGATTATAAATTTAACCATCATAGATTTTGTTCTGATAATCACAATTTCAAAAATAATGTCGATTACAATAAAGGTCCTGGTTCTGAATTCAAATGGGCCAGTCAATTTGGTTCTACTGGTGCTGCCAGAGTGGCTTGGAAATTATGTGATCCATCTATTGCTAATCGGTATAACTTGGAATTATTATTCAATGACCCATGGTTCCAAAGTTTGGAGATGTGTTTGTATGAACATGAAGATCAATCGGTGGATCCAGTGATTTTCACTTCGGGTTCGTCCACTGGTTCCTCCAATAACAATTCGAGAATGTCTTCTAGACATAACACCTTCTCATCTCACAGTCATCATAACGTCAGTCACTCGTCCAATAGTCATCATGCCAATAATCATTCATCTCATGAAATCCATGGGGCTTTCAAAAGTATGTTGGATTTGGGTAGTGCTAATAATGATAATGATGAAGCCACATCAATAAGGTCAGCTTCATCGTTGACTCATTTTGATGTGGCCAATCCTCAAAATAGTCGCTCCAATACCAATGACCATTTACAAAGTGACTGCTCTAGTTGCAATTGTGATGAACCAGGAAAGGTAAAGCAAAAATCCATGTTGGATGTTGGTGAAACGAAAATTGAAAAACCTAAATTAAAGTCCATGCTCGATGTGTCTAATGCTCCTAATTTACCTAGTCTCAAGGAAGATAAGCATCAAGAAAATGGAGATACCATCAAAGAAGATCCTAAAGAAGAGAATGGTGATGCTGCCGAAGAGAATGATACTGCCAAAGAGAATGGTATTACTGGCAAAGAAAATGACACCGCCAAAGATAAAGAAGAAAGCTCTCCAATGGAACCCACTGTTTCTAATTCAAGTGTTTCTTCTGTCAACTCTTCAAGTACTTGCAATTGTTCTTGTCACCTAAAAACCAAATCGGTGTCGAATCACTCCACAACTACTGTGAATCGTCAAAGATCCAATTCTCAACCTTTAAGAACCAGTTCTGTGGATAGTAAGTCTAGGTTTGTACAAGGCGAGTCTAGAACTAATAGTTTGGCAGAATTTGAAGAAACCATAAAACCTGCTAATGACCTAGAAATTGATTCTTCTGGGGTCTGTAATTTAGGGTATAAGATTAAAAAACATCACCATTTAGATATCAGTGGTGCTGCTGTTTCAGGATCTGCATCCAGAAAGAGATAAGCTAGAGGCACATAGAACTAAGACAATAAAAACAACTGTCGATTGTATAGTTATGAAATAATGTAATATACACAAGAACAAATTAATTTCCATTTACAAATGTGCTTATATTAGACAGATACTTAAAGATTAATACTATAATACTTAAGCTTCTAAAGAAACTCTACCTTTAGGATTGGTAACTTTAACACCCATTTTTTTAGCCTTGTCAACGATTTCAACTCTCTTTCTAGAAGAAACATTGTGGGCGATTTCAGCAGCGTAAGTTTTGGTGTGCATCAATAAAGCATCTAAGTCTTTGGTGTTCTTAACTAAGAAAGCTTTGTGGCCGGATGGCATCAAGTGTCTGGTTCTTTTGTTAGAACCATAACCGATCTTTGGTAATGGGATTTGACCTTTGAATTCTTTTCTAACAACAGAGTCAATACCTCTTTGTTTTCTCCAGCTTTCACCGACTCTGTGATATCTATCAGAATGGTGTCTCTTGAATTTTTTATTGTGCTTTTTGACAATTTTTGGATGTGGTAATGAAGCAGCCATCTAGAGTTTGTTAGTATATAAACGATATGATAAAATGGGGGGATGGTGGAAAAGTGTTTGATATATCAGTTTTGGCGGCAATAAGGCAAAAATTTTCATGGTTTTCTGGATCTACTCCTGAACAACTTCAACATGGTAAATACTTGACATGGGTATAAATATGTATGAGTCAGGAACATTCACACAAACACAGTTGTTGAAAAATAGGATACTGTAACTAGATTCATCGAAAGTTCAGGTCTAATGTTCTGTAATTTCAAACTTCAAATTGATACATAATATGAACAATCAGGATTAACTCAGGTCAAATAGGATGTTGGGGATTCTTTCGGCCACGTATAAGGCTACGCTAACTCACATATCCAATACTTTCCACTCTATAAACATTATCAACATACTTTTAAAAATTGGTTTATTTAACAGTAAGAGAAGAGGAAAAAAAATTTTGAAAATTTTTAATCCAATGTATGCTACACAGTGAGGGAGAGAGCGACACTAAAAAATTTTCAGTACTGCACACAGATCTGGAAATGGGAGTTGCCGCGAAACCCTAGGGCCAGCGTTAGGGCGAGAAAGGCAATTCTGGTGCGGGAAACAGGGGAGAAATGAGAAATTGGGCCCAGAGTGCGGGCCCACAAAAAGTGAGGTGGCAGTTAGAAAATGAATCCTTCGAGGCACGACAAAGTGTGCGCGGACCAAACAAAACGCAGTCACGCAACTGGCCGTATATGGTGATACTCACATGACATCGTACGACATTTTTCCTCTAGAGTCACAAGGTTCTTCCCCCTCTTCCCCGGAGTTGGATAGAAATTTTACAAAGCATAACACTAGTGTTTTCTCTAAATGGCAATACCCTCTTATCTGGGCTATCTGGCCCCTTATTTGCCGCCTTTACCTCAACCTGGCCCTCTCTTCACCCTTGAGCATAACATTCCTCCCCCATTACTATATGTTCAGAGACAGAATAGATGGCTGCAATCTGGCTGCAACCAGGATTATATACAGTCCTGGTATCAGCTAGCCTCAGCGATGGCTTTTGCGAAGCGATGGGTTTATTTTTCCGACTAAATTGGTAAACAACACTTCTCGCGCAAAACAACACTATCAGTTGATAGACGTTAGATCTTAGACAAAGGTATAGTTATTTACAAGCTTGTACATACAGTGGGTAAACCGAATTGAAGGTGGGATATTTCATCTAATTCCTCGTGCCATTAGGACTGTGTTGCTATTTTCCACTCTTTGCTTTGTCTTTAACTTGCAATGGTAGACCCTTCGCAAGTAAGGCAACTAATAGCATTGCTTTTGGTGATAGTCTTTGTTTGGATTATAACTTGGGCGTTGTTATATAACTTGTTTGGGATTTATTTGGGGTCTATTACTATCAACAATGGTATTCTGTTCAATAACATTAAAATCCATCTCCGGTCTATTCATATAAATCTCGAGTCATTCCGGTTTCGATTGTGGGGGAATTCCAAAAAATTGATTATAAGTGGTTTTGAAGTGGTTATAATACCCAAGAAGACCGATGACGAGTCTCAGTTTGAGGACAGTATAGACCCTCCTAAAAATCATGATTCTACTACTCCCCTGGAGAATGATACCAATCCTGACCTTGAGTCTGATCCCTCATTTCCTGACCTTAACATTTACCCTTCCAACTCCATTTTGAAATTTATTATTAAATTCTTTATTTGTCGGTTACTCCCTAATATCGATATAGAATTGAAGCGTTCGTTAATCCGATATAAAGATCGTGTGAGCAAGTTGGAATTCTTGAGAATAAATTCTCTTGCAAGATATTCCAACCAGATTCCTGATAATTATAAATTCAAGTTTGAGATCATCTGTAATTATTTTCAAAATTATTCCCATCAAAAGAACAATACCGAATTTCCTTTATTATCCTTAGACGCTATAAAATTCGACCTAAAGTTTGTTATAGGTTTGTCTAATGGGGAAATCTCAGGTATTAAGTTAAAGTTATTCACAGATGATATGAAAGTACTGGTTTTCAAACTAGCCAAACTTTTCAAACCTATAATAGAATCAAAACTTGAAAATCCATCTAATCCATCTTCCAAGAAACCTAAACCAGGAAAATCTCCCAACTCCAAGTCAAAATCACAAAAAATTGAACATTACTTGAAGAAATTAAACTCATTTTACCGGAAATTTGATGAGATTGGTGTACTCTCAGAGAATATTCATATATTGGAGATTCCATTCATTACAAGCGAATACAATAAGACGTTTTCTGAATTTCTTGATAATGCATATCCAATAACCTCACTCGAGCTCATTATCAAATCAATAAGTTTCAACATCCTGAAGATGTCTGAAGATTCTGCTGGTTTCCATGCCTTATTTGATTCTGCAGACGATTTACCCATATTTTTTTCCAATTCTATTCAGCTTTTAACAGTGAATTACTCCGTGTTACACTTTAAAGGGGATTTAATTTCTAAAAAAAGCATGGAAATATTGAATTTGCCAAATTATTCAGCAAACTTTAAAGGCAACTTTCTAGACAAGTTTACTAAGAATGAAGGCTTTAAAGATTGTGTAGCAGAGGTATTTTTAACATGTTCAAATCCAATTTTGGACTTAAACTCGGCTATAATTGCATCCGCCATTTACAATTTGGTTGTTGTCAAGAAGTATCTTGAACTTAATAAGGTCTATCGCCACTACAAAGATTTAGTCAATGAAAATGTTTCAGATTCAGATAATTCAAATGACGAATTAGATGATACCTTAATGGACACTGAATCCACGCCGACACTTCCCAGTGGTTCTCAATTCGGTTCAAGCAAGAAAGAAATGTATTCGTCATCTAAAACGCCTTTAAAAGACAAGATGTGGAAATTTTTACAAGAATATTATCCAAGATTGGATTTAAAGCTCATTATTGAACAACCAAGAATCATAATCTCCCATTCAAACAAGAAATTATCGGGCCTTCAAATTTTGAACTTTCAATATTCAACTTTGAACCTTCAAGTGATTACAACTAGTAATAGAGATTACGAATTAAAATCTCAAGTCTTGCAACCAGCTATTCATTATATCGATAAGCTTGAAAAGAGTAAAGAGTTTGGCAAAGACTCTGATACTGGTTGTTACCATGGTCAATCAAAGCGTTTTGAAATTTTAAGTATCAGATCCCTCAACTTTAAAGTCGATATTTTGAAAGGTTTCAAATTGAAGTTCAACATAGAGCTTAATAATTTTGATTGTAATCTTTCGAACTTGAGCCCACTTTTAGGATTCAGTTTACTTCTAAGGGAATTGATGAGTTTGACCGAAAAAGACTTAAAGAAGGGTCATATAAACTCCTATTTAAACACTAAACTTCTGAAGTATAAAAAGATCATATTAAGAACTAGTTTTACTCACGCACATCGTTTACATTCCAGCAATAGCGACTCCAAAAAGAACAAAATTTTCAACTTTTTGCCTGATTGGTTTGTGGAATTAAACATTCGGTTAAACCTGTTCAAAGCTCAATTTGGTTCAAAATCGGTATTAATTCCTAATGAAGAATTAATTGCTGACTTTCTTGCTAATAGGGATAAGAAGGAATATGTGACTATAAACGAAAATCTAACTGGTTTCAGGTTCTCGTTTGAAAGCTTTAACTACAATATTAAAAATGATCTTGCTGGTAGTTTGGCTTCTCCTCCTAGAAGCTCGTCGTCTCTGGATACTTTGACTTCAAATGATAACAAAAACACTTATTGGGTCAGTGCAGTTAAACTTGATGATTTAGAAATATCCATAATCGACAACTCCCAACAATCCCCCAATGGTGACTTTGCTCCTTTATTGAAAATCCCCGTTATTGCCACTGACCTTAGTAGTAACAAATTGACTTCTAGTAACAAGTTGGAAGTTTCTACAAAATTGGATCAATTAGATGGTAATTTTGATTATTTCAAGCTTTTTATCATAGTGAGTTCCATTCACTTGTTGAAAGAAAACTTGATCGACCCGCTAAAAGCCACCAAGGTAAGATTGAAACAAGCCATTGATACCTCTCCAAAGGGAAATGTCTTATCGTCGAAGGAAGTGTCTGAAAGCAATTTATTGTCAAGTTTGTCCTTTTGTCTCAAGTTGAAAAAATCAGACATTTTATTCACTTTACATGACAATTACAAGTTGAAACTAGATATCTACCAAACAAAAGTCGAATTATTGGATAAGCAAATATGCTTGAATAATAAATTCTTGAGAGTTTTGACAGAATCGCCAACACTACCCGAAAATTGGTGCAGGTTGGTCTGTATTGATGATATAGCTGTCAAACTCAAACTAACCAATAAGGATCTGATTTTTATTGATAGTAGTTTGATCAAGTTCATCCATCCTCATGGACATGTGACCCATAAATTATTTGACAATATTTCCATCACTCTTAAAATCTTAAAGCACTTGGTTAAGATGTTGAAGGTGAATAGCAGTAGTGGAACCGATAATAGTAACGGAAATGAATCCACTATAATTCATCCCTCAGAATCACCTCCGAAGAAGCTACCAAATGTTAATCTCAAGTCGAAAAGATTATTGTTCCAAATGGAAGATGACCCATTTGAATCTGAATTAGGAATGATTTATCAATTGGGTAAAATAGAACAACGGAAACGGTTAGAATTGAACAGTGTCTTTGAGGCGAAATCTGCCGGCTCCAGAAGTGAACCTGAGGATATCGAAGAAAATTTGGAAGAATTACATAAAATGATGGCGGATTCCTGGATTAGAAAGATCAAAACGTATAAAAAGAGTTTGAATGATGAGATTGTTAAGAACAAGAAGTTCTTATTTGGTAATGAAGCAAGATTGGAACCTAAATTTCAAAAGGGCATTCAACCATACTCTATTTATGCTCCTTTAATCTCAATTGTTATGGATAATCTAGATTTAGATATATCAAGTCCCAAATTTGAATTATCAAAGTTACCTAAGTATATGAATGAATTAGGACAGGGTTTACCGCTAGACACCAGATACTCTTTGAATCTTCCCACTTTTATTAACATGCGGTTGAAAGAATTAAGAATGCACTTAAGGGATTATCCACTTCCATTATTATATGTCCCTGCAAATCCAAAGAACCCAGATGAAGCTGCTGTCAAAATGTCTGGACATTTGATTATAGCTGAAAATTTTGTGACCAACAAGGAGAATATTCGGACTTTCCTGGCTGATTTATTTAAGAATACTGATGACGTCAAATTCGAAGATTATTATAGATTGACTATTGAAAAAACTCTCTCGTCTGTTAAACTTTACACTGACATGAATGTGAATTTCGTCACCAGTTTACCCTCTAGGTTTGTATGGGGACAGTCATATCAGTTTGGTATTCAACAGGTTATGTTAAACTTTGATCAGTTTTCCAAACCTCCTGTTGATCCATCGTCAAAGCTAGGATTCTGGGATAAATTAAGACTAGTTATGCATGGTCGTTTCACAATTAAGTGTGGTGAAGTTTCTGAACAAAAGTCGCTTAAAAATAATAAGAAATTGAAACAAGAATATGGACCATTGGAAGTAGCATTTAAAGGATCAAGAGATCCATATGATCTTTTCAGAACTTCCACAGGATTTATCTTATCTTTTAAAGATAACGTGACTTGGACCGTCAATGAAAATGATGATTCTAGACTGTTCTGTAATGTTAAGTCTGATAAAGTGTCGTGGTACATTCCAAATTACTTGGCTTCGCCTTTGGTGGCTTGGATGAAAGATTCCAATAAAACAACTTATTTACCGGATTCAGAAAAGTTTATAACTTCATGTTTTGCTTATTATTTGGACGATGAAAGTCACTCCTCGTCTAAAGACAATAAATCTTTCAATGTGTTTGAAAAGAAAGTTATATCGTTAAGTGGGGGTGTGGATTTCAAAGTTGGTTTCGTTTTACAAAGAGATGATGCTGAAGGTAACAAAACCGAAGACTGTAAGCCTCATTATGAAATCAATTTATTCAATCCTCAATACACAGGTAAGGATCATGATTCATATAGAGGCTTCAGATCCGATTATATAAATATGGCAATTTCATTGGATGCCAATTTCACTGAAAGTTATAATTCCATTCATTTGAGTCCCGGTGTGTTCAATCAATTTTTCAATTGGTGGAAATTGTTTGCCGGAAATATGCAATTACCAATAAGAAAAGGGAAACTTTTTGGAGAATTGAAAAAGTCTACCAAGTTTTCCCAACATTTGATTAGCAACAGATTTTGCTTCAATTTCAAATCCTTATTCATTTCCCATGTTTACAGAGATTCTAACATCAGTCAAGATGAAGACTTTGTTCAAAGTTACGGATTAAGAGGGAAGATGGAGGATTTCATTGTAGAGGCTAGACAAAGGAAAGAAGATAGAATTTCTATCCATGAGGAGCTATCGAGAAATAAAAAGATCAAGAAGATGAACTTTCATATTGCTGATATCCATCTAAATGGAATTGATTTGAGATTGTTGTCAGCGAGATTTGATCAGAACTTATACGGAACAAGTGATAACAACAATGTTGGCTCCTCAACGTACAAAATTTTTGATAATGACAAGCAGTGGTTTGATATTGAGGACTACGAGGAGGTGTTCTTGCCTACCTTGGCTAACAATAAACGGATAGTTCATATATTGCCGCTTATGTTTAGTGAGAGGTTTTCTTACTTGAGAGATACTGAACCAGATGCTAGATTTAATGAGATCGATCTCTTTAACTCGAACAGTGATGTCCTAGGTCAATTGAAGGATATCTTCAAAACTGAAAAGGAATTGATATTTAACAGAATCAAGCAAATCAAAGACAGAATTAAGGTGCACAAGACTAAAGGTCTAACGATCAAACCGCTAATCGAAAGGGTCAACAGATTGCAAAAGGAAATTAACAACTTGAGCAAACAGGAGACCTCCTATGTTAACAAAGATAGAAGATTACTGCAGTCCAATATTAATGTTAAATTTCATAACAAGTTCATTGTGATAGGAATGTTGCTCAAATGGAATAATAAGAATAGGAATTTGTTCTACAAATACATTCATTTTGTAAAACTTAGGAGCTTCCTTCGCAAATATTTGACTTTTGAATCTATCAGTGCTTTGGAAGACTTAATTAGTAATCCTAAACCTTCGGATGACAATGAAAAAGAAAATGATGAGAATGAGAATGGGTTTATTGAAAATCCTCAACTGAGACATGAGAAGCCCCATGGAAAGACTCCTAAATATAATAATTCTCAAGATCGGATAAATGGCTTTGATGAAATATTGAGAGAAGTTTCAAGAAATGAGACTGTTGAAGAAGATTATTTGATAGAAATTTTGTCTCCGCAGATTCAATTGCAGAGTGATGAGACTCCTGACTCGGTTGTCATCATTACATCGCCCAAGATTGACGGTAAAATCGTTTCGGTGTATGACAAGTCTAAAGATCAAATGTTGGTTGATCTTGCGGAGCTAGAAAATAGGTATGGTTGTGTTGTTAACAATGCTAATGTATTGGTATTTGATAAACAGCAGAAAGAATTATCACTGGCATTCATCTTTGATACAAACTGTTACGGATCGCAAACAAATTGGCCACCTTGGTTAGGTATAGAGATTTGCCAAGATGCTTCATTGGCAGGTGATGAGCATCTTTTACTTGAAAACACCTCAACCATGGTAACTTACCATCAACTGAAACCTTTGGCTGCTCGTATGTCAAGTATTGATGATGAGGTTGATTATGACTATGGTGCTACCAACGATGACGATGCTGGCACAAGTGATAGCGACAATGAATCTAATTACTTTGATACTCAAGCTCACCACACGACAGATACCATCAGCCAGAGACTCTGTGTTGATATTCCAAAGGTTAATATCACTTCCACTGCATCGCAGTACTATTCGCTTTACTGTATCGTAATGGATTTATTACTTTACAGTGAACCAAGTAATGAAGTATTGAATGACAAATTAGAGAAATTAAAATTCTCTGTTGACTTACAAGACTTGTCCCAGTTATACAAGAGAATTAAACTGTTGCATTTTCAAAACAGACTTGTTGAATTTATGTGCAACAATTATAATTTCAGGCAGGATAGTCTTAATAATGAGCATTTGAATGAATATTTGGGTTTCAAATTATTACAAGGGGATATTGTAAGTGAAATCTATCTATTAATGCATTCGATTTTAGCTGGAAGTTCTAATAGTGGTGACTTCAACAAGCAACCTAAAGCCCAATGGATTATAAACACTGATGAAATTATTCTTCACATGTTAGAAGACAATAGAACTCCAATATTGGATATTGCAATGGCCCAAGGTAAATTTAGAAGAATAGTTAACGAGGATGACTCCAATGTTAATAAAATTGAAATTTTAATGATGCAAGGATTCAATTTATTAGCCAATGCCACCTTTCCGGCATTTTTAGAGCCATTAGATCCTTCTAGATCAATGGATGAGAGCAACTTGATCACGGTAGATTGGTCGATGGCAAAGAATGTTGGAGGTATAAAGCTCATTGAAAATTTCGAAATCCACGCCCAGCCATTATCTTTAAGAATGGACGAAATTACTGGTCAAAGATTGATGAACTATATATTCCGTACTGAAAAGAGCTTGGATGACAGTGAAATCCTAAACAACAAAGGAGATGACAATAGTGAAAAGAAAAACGTTAAAGGCAAAAACGATAAGGACCATGATGACGAAGAAGACTCAGATACTGATATTGAATCTTCTAGTATAGTGGGATTTGTTGATGAATCAAAGGGTTCTAATAGACCTAATAAGCACAAGCATTTAGATGTGGATTCTACTGACCAACAAAGTGTCGGTAAACATTCACAATCTAAGCTGAAATCAATTAATCGGTCGGTTACTCAATCTTCTTTGTCTAATGAAGATTATGATGAACAGATTGAAGATATGGTAGCCAGATCCAAACAGTATATCAGTATTAATAACTTGAGATTAAATCCAGTATCATTACTGGTATCGATGAAATTGAAAACTGGTTACAAGAGATTATTAAATGTTGAAAATTTCCACTTAGAATTCCCTGAGTTAACAATTCAAAGAAAAATTTTGTCTGTTTTAGAATTAACAATGTTAATGAAGAAAATTATTTTGAAAGCTATATTTGGGCATCTTGGGGGTCTTGTCAAGAATAAACTTAAGCGTCACAAGAAGGCGCCTGTTAATGCAATTCGGAAGCCATTGACACCTATTAAACGGTATGCTACTTTCACTCCAATTAGAGAGTTGAGAGAAGATACTAGTCAATCAGCAGATAAAAAATGACTCTAACATCCTGTATTACTAAAAAGTTTCTGTAAAATAGAATATAATACACAGTATAAAACATATATAATTCATCATTTAACGTATGACAATATGCTAAATTCTTTTACCTCTTTTTTTATATATTTTGTGTTCATTAGTTCATTAGTTCATTATTAAAAAGGAAATTTTACATAGATCAAATATGTTGCCTCTTTGAATCACCACCATTACTTTGGTTTTTCTTCTTACGCTTACTTCTTTTATCATCATCGTTATCGGATCCATCATCACGCCTCATAAAGCTTTGTTGGTCATTAATAGCCAAGTCGGCCGTGTTGAATCCTGGGATTCCATTCAAAGGAGTCTTATCGAAGTTCATAGCCTTTTTTACCATATCTGGATCCAATGGCTTGATTATATCAGGAGTCTTCTCCAATAAAGGGTCTAATAATCCATTCGGTATTGGTTTAGCACCAGGGATATTGTGCTTACCAGGTAAATCTTGAATATGATTCTTGTATGATTTCCTTAATTTGACTCCTTTCGATCCATCGGGGTTGGTTCTTGCTAACGATCTGGCGGTTTCTTCTAATCCATAAAGCTTGATTAGATTGGCCATTGGCGATGGTTGTACTGGTTTATACTTTCCTTAAATGCTGGTTAGTTTCGTTCATCATAAATATTTTTGACTACAGTAAGCAGCAAACAGATTCTTCCAAAAACACATAGAACGTATCTTTCAATGTTTGCCTGGTTTTAATTTACTGTTGATTGTATACATACTAGTTTGGTCTATTAGGTAGACCTGTTTAGGTCCTTCTTCCATGGCTTAAGTATGATGAATATGAAAAAAATTCGAGCTACCAGAGTTTTTCGCGACTTAAACTTATATTTTACAACTCAATTAAAGATACTATATAGTGTCTCAGTTTTCTTATTTTTACTCTGCTCTTGCATATTGGCTCACATTCAATGAAGGTGATTTTCGTTTCTGTTGGTTTATTTACGAACAACTTCCCATCCATCTTCATCAGTTTGTTCCTTAGAAATGGACAAGTTAGCAGTTGCTTGTTCTAAAGACTTTGTGGTTTTGGGTTCTTCCTTTTTGGTTTCTGCTACCTTACTGGATTCTTCATCAGATTCACCTTCGATGGTTAAAACATCATAAGAAGACTTTTGAGGTCCTTGCTCTTGTTCTTTTGGTTCTTCTGGTTTATTGTTGTTACGTCTGCTATTGCTTCTGTTGGATTTTGGAGCTTCGCTTCTAACATTACCCCAGTCCAATTGTGATTCTTGTTTTCTAGGCTTTCTGAAAGATTTTTCTCTTGGTGGTAAAGTGGTTTCTTCCGATCTAGCAGAACCCCAGTCCAATTCAGGTTCGTTGGTTCTTTCTTTTCTTGGTCCTCTGAAAGATCTTTCTCTTGGAGGTAAAGTGGTTTCTTCAGATCTAGCAGAACCCCAATCTAAGGCAGGTTCTTCTGGTCTTTCTCTTCTTGGTCCTCTGAAAGATCTTTCTCTTGGTGGTAAACCAGTTTCTTCAGATCTAGCACTACCCCAATCTAAATCAGGTTCATCAGTTCTCTCTCTTCTTGGTCCTCTGAAAGATCTTTCTCTTGGTGGTAAAGAAGTTTGTTCGGATCTGGCAGCACCCCAATCCAATTCAGGTTCATCTTCTCTATCTCTTCTTGGTCCTCTGGAACCTGATGGTCCACCTAATGGTCCACTTCTAGCAGATCTCCAATCTAAATCAAATACATCTTGTCTTGGAGGAGCAGCAACACTAACAAAAACTTTTCTCCCGTTCAAATCGGCTAAGGTTAAGTTTAATGCTTGTTCTAATACTTTTCTTTCAGTAAAAGTTACGAAACCAAATCCCTTCAATCTACCGCTTGGATCTTGAGGCAAGTTAACTTCGGTCACGACATCTACCATTTGCATTCTTCTTTCGAAAAACGATTTGACGGTTTCTTCATTAATATCCCAAGGTAAGTTACCTACTCTGGCTTTGTAAGGAGGTTCATCAGGGATAGGGAATTCTTTTCTCTCTGGTCTATCTTCGTTGAATCCACCGAAACCACCTTCTCTTCCTCCGAAACCACCTTCTCTTCCGAAATCATTACCCCTACCGAAAGATCTTTCTGGAACCGCAGCGGTACTGTTAGTTGGTACCCCAATTGAGGTCATATCAACTTCTTCGTCGGCCCATGATCCACCTCCAATGGAATCATCAGCCAAGAATGAACCTAAGTCCATTTTCACATTTTTCTTTGGACCTAAAAGCTTGTTAGTATTAAGTTAATCTATCATCTCATTCACCCTACCAAGCGATGAGAACTTAAAACCACATCAGGGAATGATCCCAACAAAGTTATTGGAAGTCAGAACCAAGGATTTGGTCTATATTTATCATTTCAAAACATAGTCACCATGTTATTTAGTCGACTAATTTCCTCTGTGTCTTGTGTAAACTACTACATACCCATATTGGACTCGTTATTTCTTATTAAATGTATATAAACTAGCTGAAAAATTCCTCTACGCTGCGAAAATTTTTTTTATTTTGTCGCGCAGATCAGTACTAGAGAGAATTACACTATGGAGCTCTAAGATAAACCATGTTAAAATCATGTTTGCATAAAAATCATATTAAAAACTTCTTTTCGCTAACTATAAAAGCAAATTTTAAACGAGTTATAAGTAAAAATAACTGGTGGCCACATCTGTCAGAAAAGATATGCTAGAAATGAATTAATTAAAAAGATCGCATAGTAAATATGTGGAGTGAATGAATTGAATTGGGTATTAAATTAAACCCGATCTTCTGTTAACTCTCTTGTAGTCTGATCGGAAACCGTTGGTTGATTGGAAGATGAGCCTGCATTAGGATTTGGATTAGAATTTGGATTGGAATTTGATATGGCTACAGCGGGAGCTGTGTGAACACTTTCGTTTGAGGATATTACTTCACCGAGGTCTTGCTCTGGGAGGTCTTGTGTCTCTTGTTGTTGTTGTTGGACACTAGCTGTACTTGAACGACTAAGCGACGATGTTGGACGATTTTCTGCATTGTTAGAATTAACCCCTTCAGCTTCCGGGGTAGTGTAAGGATCTGTCATCTCAGCGGTACTTGATAAGTCAGGTAAGGGTTGATTGGAGAATTCTCTACGCTCTTGTTCTAGCCTGAATTGATGATAAGAACTCACAACCCCATAGTTAAACAAATCTTGCTTACTGATCCCCATGATCTTCCAGAATATTACTTTAAAAATATTCCCGTATTTCTTCTTGGCTACTTCCCTACCGATACCTTCGAAGTTCATATGTGACAACGATTCGTCAGAAAGAATCATCCGAACCCTTTCTTCAGTAGGTATTAACTCTTGAAGCATAGCTCTCAAAGTGGGGTCTGCTCTAAACACTTCAATATCAATTGATTCCAAGTCTGAATCATCATCTCTTATATCGCTACTATTAGCAGCGTTGTTATTACTGTTTTCGTTGTCGTTATTGTTGTCATTATTATCACTGCTTTCATTATTGTTGGCTTGATTGGTGTTATCATCATTAGTGGTCGAAGTAACATTGTCATTCGTCCGAGCATCTGTGTTAGTTGTCATAGCATCATTACTTGTCATAGCGTCACTATTTTCTTCGTTGGCATTCTCATTTTCACCTCCTTTATAATAATAGTCTCTCTTACACATAGGACAGCAAGCTCTTCTTCTAGTCAACCAAGGATCTAAACATTCGGAATGGAATACATGACCACACACCAAACCTCTGACTTTGTCTTCATCCTCCAAAACTTCTAAGCAAATAGCACAGGTCCCAGAAGTGAAATGTAAAACGTCATCTTCATTATTTATATTTGTGGTGGTATTATTTTGCCCATCGGTAGCCCTGACACCTTCAACTCTGGTAGATGTTTGATTTGTTAAATCATTCATTTCTATATCATCATTTTGGTTTGAATCATCAGTTGTCAAGTCAGTACTCTTATTTTGATCATTATCGACATCCCCATTATCAGTAACTCTGATGATTTCCACATCAGTGACATTATCGTTGTTATTATTATTATTAGTGTTATATTGCCCTTCTTCTTGAAGAACCCCATCTCTATTTTCGTGATCACGTTCTTGTCCCCCATTTAACCAATCATAATAAGTTTTCTGAGGAAATAATAATTCAACTTCAGCTTCTGTTAATTTTTTCATTTTACTGAACCTCATTCTCCGTCTCCTTCTTCTCCGCCTTCTTTGATTCAATCTTCGATCAAATAAATCAGTTCTGATGAAATGATGTTGACGGATATAATCCAACTGCTCTTGGAGTTCAATATTTGTATGATTCATGAACGATAGATTTGGTCCTCGTCCACTTATAATGAAGTTCCTTTGGGCTATAGGGTAAATATGGAGACCATACTTGGAACGAATAAAATATCGAAGGGTGAAAAATATGAATAATGAGGCGATGAAAACCCCTACTGCCAAAGCTAAAAAGAATAAAACTGTAGACGGCGTATTTCCCACAAAAGACCCTCCGGTAGATACCTCTGTATCATCATCTGAAGTAGCACTAGCAGTAGCACTCTCATTAGTAACCGTAGTGGTGAAAACCATGTTCCCACTCGTAGTTAATACAACGCTAGTCATGATATTTCAACAGCTCAAATGTCAAGAATATAAAAAAAATCCAGTTGCAACGATCTGCTACTTTACTAACTAGTGAAAAAGCTGGGATGATCCTTGTATTAATATTAGATGAGCAGTTTTTAAGGTAATAAATAGCTAATTAATAAGGGAAAAAAAAAAATGAGCATCATGATTTCGTGTGGAGTGCTCGTAAACCCTGCAACTGAGACAACGGTAGATAAGAAAACCCATGTGGAAGACTGTCCGACTGCGCACTTTGACGTCTAGAGGTTGTGAGAGATGGCCAAAATACATCACCTGTTGTCATTTGACATATTGGGTGGAGAAGTGGTTGCAAAGTCTTGCCAGGTTAGAGGTAGTAATAGTTTTGTAATGACCCTTGTGATTTTAATCTTTTCTTATGCATACTCTTCTGCGTTTCCTACTGCACTTTGGTCCTAAGCCATGAAAAAAAAAAGTCATTTAATCTTGTGAGGTCAGGTTAAATTTCAGTCGAGGTTTATTATTTTTTTAAGGCAGTGTCAATAGGTTACTGTGCTGTTTAGATTCTAGAACGTTTACATTGTCTGACAAGGAGCACTAGTGATTTACTAGATATTGTAGAGCTATTTTAGCGTCTTTTAGACTGAGCATTTATTGATCCACCAGGTGCGATTCGGAGCTGCGGCTGGAATGATGTGGCTGTACCCAGTTAAGCACAGTACTGTAGATTAGTACTGTAGATTAGTATTAGTTAATTACTACCTCATCTCTGAATCAAGAATTTAAACAAGATTTAAAAAAATGTCTACAAGTGAAAAAGATAAAAACACTATATATTTATAAGTTATGATACCGTACATTATCTTATAAAGAAAATACACAAAACACACACAAAATATAAACCTCCAGCTTTTGAATCCATATAGGATTCTCCAGCTTCTAGTTGATCTATTTTTACGACTTTTGCTGTAACCACAATTAAGCGGATTTTGGAGCTTCTTTATGAGAAATGGCAGCTTCTTCACCCATGGCAATCAAGATGGTAACTAATAAGTCTTTACCATCATCGAAGTCGCTTTCGATTTGAGAACCTAATTCACCTTCTGGAACTTTGACATCATCTTTGGTGGATCCATCTGGAGACATCAAAGATAAGAAACCATCATCAATATCAATTAATTGGTATTCTTCTCTTCTAACGTTTGGAACTTCCATATTGTGGGTAGATGGAGATAAATCTTCGTATTTCTTACCAGTGAAGATATCTAAAGCAACTAAATGGACTTTAGCGTGACCGTGCTTACCGGTTTTAGAAGTAGACATATCAACAATCTTACATGGTCTACCTTTGATACAAACATGCCCGTTCTTTCTCAAAGCAGAACATTGCATTGGGTAAGTTAAGGCGGCATCGGCGGAAGCGGATTCGAAATTCTAAACATGCTTGTTAGTATTTATCAGATATTATTGGACTGTCGTCAAAGCATCTTAACTCCACATTTGAAAAAAAAAAATCTCGCTGTCAACTCTTTCAGGATACAGTGAAAAATTACTCGTTTGCTGAGGACAACATCACAACATTGGTTGATGACCTTTGTTTCCTCGGACTTCTGGGTTTATGTAGATACAAAAGTCTCCTTGTGGGTATCCTGATGATGTTTTAGGGAACTTGAACGGTCATCTGGGGGTGTTTGATTCGTCATTTTACAATATTTTCATTTGGCTTCTTTTTTTTCTCCTTCTCTTATTCTGGAAGGTTCTAGGAATACTACTTTTGCTCTTGGGTAACAAAATTTGGTCTAAAGACCTTGAAAGGAGACATGGGGATCTATGTTATGCTATAAACGACTGTAATAATGTTGCTATACATACTTCTTCAGACATGATTAAATTCAGTTAGTTGGAGAGAAAAGAGGAAAAAAAAAAAAGAAAAAGATTCGTCCAAGATGAGACTGACAAAAAAAGTTTTGGTGAACGACAATGCGTGAGAAACCTTAACATTTGAAAAATTTTATACGACATTTTTGCCAAAGGATTTCAGTAAGGGGCAGGCGTTCAACTAGATATCATAATGTCTTTAGTGTGGTTGAACAAGTGTATAGTAGTAACATAAAGTGAAGCTAGTAACTTGTTACTTTTTGTCTAGTAATCTCTAAAAATTGTGCATCATAATTTCAAGGAAGTCCATTTTCCATTGAGCCTGCGTAAATTTCAGTACACATCGAGCTGCAATTCGGAATCAAAAGGACCCCACTTACGAGTGGCAAACGCCAAAAATACCCCAAATAGCCAATCTGGAGTTAGCAGTTGTCACATATGCGCGTTAATTTCAGCACGCTAGTATCGCACGACATTTCATGGTTACCCTGATCTACTGAGGGTAAAGGTATAGGCAATTCAATCTTTGTATAGGTAATAGTGATATTTAGCTATATATATATATAATACAATAAAATTAAGGGATATTAAAGGATAAGGATATGAATTGAATTCTAATATACTCATTAGTCATAATTTCTTTCTTTTTTGTCAAGTCAATTTCTGAGTGGGCTTTACTATAGCCTATCATCAACTTTCGACAGAAGCAAAGTTTAATTCATTTGGGGATTTAACTGTTTTATCCCTTATATCAGAAATCTCCGATTCATCAATCTTCTTATCTTCATCAATACTGGTGTTATTGGGATCATCATTCACTTTATTATTCAAATATCGGTTGGTTTTCTCCAATTTGATGGCATCTATAAGTTCAGTCCACTTGTTCAATAATTCTTGACATTTATCATGTAATTTGAACGTGTCAGGGTACTCCAACTCTTTATCCTTGATGATACATTTTAAAACTTTATGGATTTTGGTGGCTTTTAATAAATCATAATCAATTTGGAAATCAACTAATTTGTGTAATATTAATCTGGAAACCAGTAATTCGTCGATTGTTGGTTTAGCAGCTGCATTTCGTTGTATTAATGATTTTTGTAATTTGATCCGACATAGCCACAACTGCTGTAATTTTTCTTCTGGACTTAGGTGTTTTGAATTAGAATTGGATCCAGACCCATTTTTACTATGGCTATTAGATTTTCCATTGGGTGATCTTAACCCTGGAGACTCTGTTTTGAATCGTTTAAGACCATTAGTTTCAGGTGACCCCCTACGTTTTCTGGAGGTAACCAATTCGTCATCTGACTTCTTCTCCAATTTAGTACTAGGAGCTTCAGTATCAACTTCTTCTTTATCATTTGTAATATTAGTTGAAACTTCAGATTCGTCGATTTCTGGCTTGACATTTTGTTTTCGGTAGCCATTCCTATGGTTCTTGGGTTTTCGTGTCTCTTCATCCTTTGGATTCTCGTCTTCTGCTTCATCTTCTTCCTCTTCTGGCATCTCTTGATCTTCATTCTCTTCTGCTGCCTCTTCCTCGTCATCATTCCCTTCATCTTCTTCCTCTCTTTCTGCTTCTTCCTCCTCTTCTTCTTCCTCGTCGTCCTCCTCATCTGGCTCGCCGCCCTTGGCGATTCGCAATTGTCTCATGAACTTTTCGAATTGCAATCCTTTGGCGGCAGTAAAGGCATCAACTATCAAGCTGGTACCTTTACCCTTCTTATTTTTCAAAAGCTTATCGAGTCGATCAGATAATTTATCACTAGATAAAGCCTCTAGATTCTTCTCATTCATCCAATAAAAGTCACCATCAGGTATAAATATGACACAATAATCGGTAGTCTTCTTTTTGACATCCAATATCGAATCAGGAATCATATTGGAAGGCATGACAAAGGAAGGCCACGCGGGGAATCCGTGCATTTTGGCCAATACCAAATCCTTGGGGATAAACTTGGATCTACTATTTCTTTTAGGTGGCATTGCACAGAAATATACAATTGTTTGGAGGGGCCTTTATCTAATGAAATGAGTGGATTTAAAGAATGCAATTGGCTCGAAGAACAGGGGATAATGTAACTAACACTGGCTCGTATGAACTTCAGTACGGTGTAGCAATGGTCAGATTCCAGTTCACTAGGGGCCGTGGTTTCTCGGACCCTTCTCTTACAACTAAACGATCACCCAGTACAGAATCACAACACACAACACCCCAATGGAACTATGGTTTAGTTTATAACAGGCTGTCGTACGAGGTGGTTATAACTCGAGAGGTGGACACAGTGGTCGAAACACGTATCAGTAACTTTGGATTGATTAAAAGGAGAACCTAAAAGAAAGAAAAAAACAAACTAAACAGCAATGAGAAAACCGGTATGATTTTGAAAGGAGTGAGCGCACACCACACTAGAACAAGAACAAAGGAACCAGTAATGAAGCGCCCGCAACCAGGGCACCACGCTAGGCCCACGTCGGCGTTAGAAGCGGGGGCGGCGGGGGGCGGCACCGAGGCCAATCCACCTATCTGGCTGGCGTTAAGTCTAGTCCCTCTGGGGATGGCCCGGTATCTCCCGTTCCAAAGTCTGGCCGTCCCAAACTCTGGCCGTGGTGGTGCTAGGTGGGGCTAGGGCCTGGCCTGCAGCTGGAACCGCCCTCGGGCCCCCAAACCTTAACACAATAGGAGGAGACGCTCTTGTTTAATTGAGGGTTACCCGGGCTTTGTGGTCGTGTGTGCGCTCAAAGTTTTAGTTGCAAAAGATCGTTCCTTTTCGACGGGTCAATATCTGAACATACATAAAACTACAAGGGGACTAAACACCATTTATTTTGTCCGTAAAAATTCTGGAAAAATATGACCTTATATACGACGGCTCGTGGGTACATATGCATGTTCTTAAATCTACAAAAAGATAAACTTTTTTTTAGGGTAAATGTGTTTAGATGCTAAAGTAATATTCACAATAATTACATTAATCCTCTTTCTGCAAAAATGGCTATACAACGACATCCAAGATTGGGTAGAAATCTCTTCAAACGGGCCAAAGCAAAGACCATACAACGTGTTCACATTATTACATAAAACATCACGAGTTCTTAATGTTTCCCCTTAACAACACCAACACCACCCCTATCACCTTACCTTTCTCGTCAACCTCGCATCTCAGGCTATATATCTTACAATAACCGGCAAATCTCTGCAACTGGTATCGCGGATTATATACAGGATTTATACTGTGAGAACGCCATACCGAAAAAATTGTTGCGACCAAAAAATTACGCTACCACTAGAAAAGTTTTAAGGTTCTCAGCAGTTTGGGGCCAATAGTTTGCAACACTAGAGCTGATTGCTTTTACAAAAAACTTGTTTAAAACCTTTGTGTGGTAGTTGAGGGGCTAGAGATCATAGATATTTCCTTCCGTGAATTTATTACCTTGTGTGCACCCTGAATTTTACCTCTGCAAAAAAATATACCTCACAGTAAGGTACCACCCAAGTGCCTCAGGTAAGGACAAAAAAAAATCGTATTACAAAAATTCAAGATATGGAATTTAAACGACCATCTACTCTGATGATAGATGAAGAGTCTGACATCTTGTCAAACCCTTTAAAGCGGCAAAAGCTCATGGAAATCCATTCCTTATTAAGTCAAGGAAATGGAGGTGCGATTCAGCCCCCCATAAGTGTTGCACCTGCTAACCAACCGGGTGGGTTGGCTAATAATGGTGTGATTGCTGCTCAACCTAGACGGTTTGAAAATGTCAGTGGTCAACTTCATAACATACCCAAGGATAGTATTCCTATAATAGATGATCCTTATGAAGTGGAAGACTTCTTCACCGATTTTTCTATGAACACAAATAAAAAGTTCCGCAACAAGATTAATAATATTACTAGATTATTCCCACCTCCTTTACCACCTGCTATTGGGCCTCAAGAATCCCCAGAGGATGAAGAATATATCAAGGCAACCAAGAACAGACCTCAAGGTGATGAAAATGACCAAAGTTACACCCATAGTAAAGACCCTCATCAACCGGTTACACATGAAAATGATAATGAAGATGGAAATAATGGAATAATGATTCCATTTATTTATCCACCACCGCCTCAAATAGCCCGAGACCCTTTGATTGATGATAATGTAATCTTTAACCGAAGGGGGTTTAGTGTTAGTCCACATAAACCGAATATCGATAATATGGTGGAATTAGCTCCCTTACCATTTCCTCCACTCAATTATATGCCATATCCTTTGAATGCTAATAATTCAAGTCTTACCCCCCATGATGTATTTGCTGATTTTCTCGAAGCTTCCACTCTTTTACCAAGGATTGACATGGTAGTTGCCAGTGCTGCTGGCTCTTTATTTGATTTGAAGCTGCAAGCTGAGCATGAAGGATTTACCATCAGCAAGTTCAATCAAGAGAAAGAGTTTGAAAGAGCAAATAACAACTTAAACAGTGACAGCGATGATAGAAATTATGATGAAAATAGTGATAATGAAAGTAGGAGACCAAACACCCGCGAGGAAGGAAATGTATTAAAATATTATGAAAGCATTGATATTAGCAATGAATTTGATAAATCAAATAAATTAATTGCCCCCTCAGACGATGAGCAGGTATCATTGGGTAACTATCACGAGGTAAAGGTGAAATCTGCTTTAAGTAATGTTAAGGGAAAATCCTTAGATGAAGAAGACGAACAATTTGACTGTGACATAAATTATAGAGAACAGGTACTTGAAAGATTACCTGAGATAGCCGATTTAATTAAGGACTCGGAGTATTTGACTCAAAGAGAACCACAGAGAAATAGACCAGGTAGGAGAAAAGCTTCAGAAGATTTGGAATCTAAAAGGTCTAGTGCTTTCAATGCGTTGTTGGAGGTAGAAAAATTCGAACAAGAACATGAACTGGACCGTTATACTGCTGAAAAGAATCAATTACTAGATGAAATTGAAAAATTACAAAAGTCACAAATTCGCTTTACCGATGAAGATGATAAGCTTATTTTTCATGAAGGATTGATTAATTTTAAGAAGCGGCAGAGTGAAGAACGGGATTTGGAATTGATGAAATTGAAATTACAAGCGGATTATGATAAAATAAGGACATTGTCAACTTATTATCAAGATTCTAATAAGTTTTATGGTAAGTACACCAATACGCTTCTTACAAAGTTAATCAAATTGAAGAATTTTTTTGAATTTCAATCGACTCATTTCAACAATTTATTGGATAATGAAGGTTCTAATAAATCATTTCAAGATTTGGTTGATCTTACTAATAAAGAATCCTCAAAGATTTTCAATGACTTCACTGATAGAAATTACAATTCTGATTTGAAGGAGATTTTGAAGTTATCGATTCTCAATTCGGAGCAACCCAAAGCTGGGAACAAAACGAAGCCACAACTACTTAAAGCCATTGATGATTTAAACATCAACCAATTCAATCTAGTTGAAGATTTAAACAAATTCAGCGAAGTAAATGACTTTGCTCCGCTAGTGTCTAAGTCTGAATTTGATTTGATTACGGGAAATATCTTAGCTACTAAAAGTACCGGAAAAGGATCTGCAGCTGCCAATAAGAATGCAAATATGAATTTTAAGCATGAGATATTCAAACATGCCATCTATGATACTAGTGGCTCGGATTCAAACTCTTCTGCTTATAACAGTAGAGCAGGAAATGGATACTCAACTCCCGGGGCCACTAATAATAGCAACGTTGGCGGAAATACCCAATCAAATGATGCTCCAAAAAGAAGAGGTGGAAGAAGAATGAATGGATTGGAGATCGATGAAGACAGTTTGAATTCAGAGACATATTTGTTGGCTAAAATTCTGAAACATTTCATTGGTCCTCAAGGTCTGACAGCTACTGAGTTGCAAGAAGATTTTGAAAGTTTAGGTGTTAAATCTAATTGGAAGTAAGTATATAGGTGTAATATATGTGACGATAACGAGCCAATAAGAAAAAATTGTAGAGATACTTATATTGATTATTTAAAGGAAAGGAAAAAAACACAGTAGCTAATGTTACAGATACTAAATAAACATAATAGTAATAATAAAACAAACTCAGAGAACAAAAGGTGATATAATACCTTATCAAAAATAACATAAACTAAAACAACAACATAAAAGCATTGTAGACAAGAAGTGCTTTCATTGGTTAAAAAAAACTTTCTTTTTCAATTTCTTTCAGATCACTATTATATAAGAAAGAAATAAGAAAATTTCACTCTTATGTTGAACGTCCTTTTCATTGAAGGTTCAGCTTTCAGATCAGCTAATATTCTTCGAATTGAGCATAAAGACCAATTACAACGTTGACAACACCAAGAACAAAAGGCATGTTACCCAAAACACCAACAAATTCATTGTAGAAACCTAATTGGATCAAGAAATGAGTTTGTAAAGCCTTGAAAATACCAGAATAAGAATTCAAAGTCACCAAGTTACCAGCATTCATAGATAAGATGTAGAATATCAACACCTTAAATAAAGCAAAGATGAAAGGATCGTATTTGTGAATTCTCACCAATAAACTAGTATCTTCATCAGTAACAATAATTCTTCTGGTGAAGTTGACATAGTAAGAAAATAACAAAGGTAACATAATGGAGTAGAAAACCCAGTTAACAGCCACAGAAAGAATTTTGAAATCCAACAAGCTAGTTAAATCAGGGATTTTACAGGTACAAGTGGATAAGACAGGAATTAAATCTTTCAAGATTGGGTGGATAGTATTGTTATGTTTGACACTAACCATTGGCACGTAGGTGGAAATAAACACGCCAAATTCTAAAATCAATTCAATGTAACTCAAAGTGATGGTAGTTGATAAGTTTTCTCTCAATTCATCATTATATTCCAAGGTAGTAATCCCAACAGAGTCAGTGAATTCTAAAAATTTGGAATAATATTCTTCACCGAAATCTATGATAGGGTCTAATAATTTTTTAACATTCAATGGAGGACCTTTGTATTCTTCATCATCTTCATCATCAATAGTCTCCTTAATAGATTCAGCCAAAGTAGAGGTGTCATCATCATCAACAGTCTCATCTTCCAAAGAAGCTTCTACCAAACTTTCACCATCTTTTCCAGCTTGACTAATGAAATCTTGGAATTTTTCAATCAATGATTTTTTGGTATCTTTGCTACCAGCACTAAGGCCAACTTTGTGAGCAGCACTTAATAATTCGGCTTTTTTATAAGAATTTAAATCAACCATTTCTGTAGATGTTAGTGTACAACAAACAAAAAATTCTCCCTTGAAAACAACTGCGACTCCTATAAACTATAAAGTGTAGAATCCCCAAAAATCAAAACAACAGACGTCAGGACAATTCTCCGGTCATAAACAAATGATTGTTTGGATTGTGTTGCTTTTTTGGGATAAATCAAAAATAATCGCGACTCCCAACCACAGAGTGGCTGACACGAAAAAAGGTTAGCACAAATGGGCGGGCACGTCCAAATTCCTCGCACCAGGATGGGTCCATTTGTCGCTAAATTTACGGGGGTGCTGAGGCTTCGCTCCTGGGCCCGCGCTTGGAATTTTTCGCTACTTAGCCTTCTAAAACTAGATATCTAATCATTACTCGTTTGGTAAAAGTCATAAACAGCAAGAGTTTAAGACGTCATTACCTTCCCCTGATATTTCATTAGCTATTGATCCGAAACTAAAACGCTTCTGATCCATTGATCTGTTACTTCTTTCTTTAATTATTTATTTGTGGACCACAATATGGGCGTTCGACTACTCAAACACGCTCCTTTCGGAGTGTGTGGCCGACATATGTCCACCACGTCCTACCGTCTACAAGAACCTAGAATAAATCAACTAGGGATCCAATATCTATCTGAAGGATTACACAAACGAATATTCCCCAAAATCCCGGTTAAGAATTATTTGAAACCAGAAAATACTGCCCTTCTTGATCTAGCCAAATCTCATTTAAATCATCATGAATTACTCGGGAGGAAAACTCAACTTACAGATCCTATCAATATTGAAAATTTCCCTAATCTTGTGGGGAATAAATCCTTACAAGAACACTTCTACAAAATTGGTGCTAAATCTTCTGAACCTTACTTGACTAAATGTAAAGAATTTCTTTCTAGTGATGTAAAATTACCACCCAAACCTTCAAAATGGGTCTTCAAACCGGGTTGGCATCGGTATGAATACAATAAAGAACCAGAACCTGTGAAATATCCTTTAGAAGATGAGTTGGTCTTTGATGTGGAAACCCTTTATAAAAGATCTCCTTATGCTGTGATGGCCACGGCCGCATCTTCTAAAGCTTGGTATGGTTGGGTATCACCCTATCTAGTCAACTATAGTAAAGATAAGACTTATGATGACTGGGAACATCTCATGCCAATGAACACTTTGAAAAAGGAAAAGCTACTACTAGGCTTCAACGTATCTTATGATAGAGCCAGAGTCTTGGAAGAGTATAACATTAAACAATCAAAGGCTTTCTATCTAGATGGAATGGCTCTACATATAGCTTGTTCAGGATTGTGTTCTCATCAAAGGCCGATGTGGCACAAACACAAAAAATCAACCGATGAGGTTAAAGATGATGCTGAAGCCGCCAAAAACACTAGTGCTAAAGCTATTGATGATACCCATGACGACTTAATGACAGATACAAAAGAAGACATTGCACAAGAATTGCTTGATGACCCTTGGCTCAACAAAGGAGCTCCTAATTCATTAGCCAATGTGGCTGATTTCCACTGTAATATAAAGTTAAAGAAAGACATCAGAAACTCATTTGATAGTTTGGATCCACAAACAATTATCGATGATTTTAATAATTTGATGGATTATTGTTCTGATGATGTTTTTGCTACATATGAAGTGTGTAAAAAGTTATTCCCTATATTCAAACTGAAGATTCCTCACCCAGTGTCTTTTGCTGCTTTACGGCATTTAGGGACATTAATATTGCCTACCACCAAAAAATGGGAAGATTATATCGGCTCCGCTGAGTCTATCTATGAATCTAATCGAGATTCTGTTTCTAACATTTTGAAGGATAGAGTCAACGAATTAGTCGAATATATTAAGAAGGACAAGTCTAGTTTGAAACCAAAATTTGAAACTGATCCATGGTTAAGTCAGTTGAACTGGGATATTAAACAGCCAAGGTTGAAAAAGAATGGTGAACCAGTGGCTAACCAGGCATATATGACTGGTTATCCTGAGTGGTATAGAGATTTGTTTAAAACTTTGACCGTTGATCCTATCACCAATGATAAGGTACGGGATATGAATATCAGTGTTCGGACTAGAATCACTCCTCTTTTATTGAGATTAAAATGGGAAGGCCACTCTTTATTTTGGACTGAATCCAATGGGTGGTGTTTCAAAGTTCCTTATAGTGAAGAAGAGTTTCAACGCTTAGAATCTAAAGGGTATCACAAAGCCGTATTAGATGACAACGATCTAGAAGCTTACTTGGCGGAGCTAAGATCTGCTACGGTTGACGAAAGCGGTATTAGAAGAAGCTTTGAATTGTTTAAAGTTCCACATCCAGAAGGTCCTAGTAAAAGATGTACGGCAGTAATGTCTAAATCTTATGCAAAGTATTTTGAGAATGGAGTTTTAACTTCTGAGTTTTCTTATGCTCAGGAAATTTTAGACTTGAACTCAACCGCTTCTTATTGGATGGGTAACCGGGCTAGAATATTTGATCAATTTGTGGTATATAATGAAAACCAGAATTCGAATAGCGCTTCTAAACCCACGTTTTTGAATACCAAGAAGGAGTCCAAAGAACATCCTGATATGGGAATCATATTACCCAAATTGGTGAGTATGGGTACTATTACAAGAAGAGCCACCGAGAACACCTGGCTTACTGCTTCCAACGCTAAAAAAAATAGAATTGGTTCAGAACTTAAGTCGTTGGTAGAAGCTCCAAAGGGGTATTCTATAGTAGGGGCTGATGTTGATTCAGAAGAATTATGGATTGCTGCTTTGATTGGAGATTCTGTTTTTAAGATCCATGGGAGCACTGCTTTGTCATGGATGACCTTAGAAGGTGACAAAAATGAGAAGACAGATTTACATTCAAAGACGGCCCAAATTTTAGGAATCAGTAGAGGTGATGCAAAAATCTTCAACTATGGAAGAATTTATGGAGCAGGAGTAAAATTTGCAACCAGATTATTGAAACAATGTAATAACAAGTTGAGTGATGATGAAGCTGAAACAATGGCCAAAAAATTATATACCGAGACCAAAGGGTCTTATGGTACTTCAAAGTTATTACCTAGAAAGGTATATCATGGAGGAACAGAGTCAGTTATGTTTAATGCTTTGGAATCAATTGCTCATTTAGAAGATCCAAGGACCCCTGTATTAGGAGCATCCATCACAGATGCATTGACGTCCAGAAATTTGAACAAGAATAATTACTTGACCTCACGTACCAATTGGGCTATCCAAAGTTCTGGGGTGGATTATTTACACTTGTTGATAATTTCAATGGATTATTTGATTAAAAAATACAAAGTCGAGGCCAGATTGATGATAACTGTCCATGATGAATTACGGTACTTGGTAAAGGAGGAAGACAAGTATAAGATAGCCTTATTATTACAGATCAGTAATTTGTGGACCAGAGCCATGTTTGCCGAGAGATTAGGATTCACCGAATTACCACAATCGGTAGCATTCTTCTCGGAAGTGGAGGTCGATAAAGTTTTAAGAAAGGAGGTTTCATTAGATTGTGTGACACCTTCTCAGCCAGTGCCAATACCACCAGGTGAATCTTTGACTATTCTGGACATCTTAGAAAAAACCGACAATGGAAAGCTATTAGGGCCATCCAATTCTAATGATGCTAGAGTCATTGGAACAGATGAAACATCTCCTGAAAACTTCACCAGCCCGACTGTTACCCATGAATTGACTAAACATTTGACAGAAGATATGAAGGTTATTCATGCCAAACTACAAATGTCCATAGATAAAGATGAATGGAAGAAAAACATTACTGATTTTGGGAAAATGAAACGAAGAAATGATTTCAATTACTTTGAACCAATTCCCGAGTCAATGGGGACCAAAAAATCCACCAAAGCCAGACTTGCAAACCCTGCCACTTTACCAACTCAATCTAAGAAGCCCAAGAACACCAACAATTTCAACAAGTCCAATGGACAAAAGGAGAACTACTCCAAACTGAAACCAGACTCGAGAATAGCAACTTCTAACATAAAACCTCGTGTTTTAGAAGAATTTGATATTGTCAGTAATGGAGATGAAGAATTAAATGCCATAACTAAACCAGATAATCCAATTAGAGGAACAAGTTTCAAGGACCAATATAAGCGAAATCAAAACCAATCCAATTCCAAAACCAAACCTGATGTGACCACTGGGTATAGCTTTCGAAAGTCAAAGGATCAATTAAATGGTAAAGATGATGACAGGACAGAACGAACCAAAAAGTCATACATTGAAAATACCAGATTTGATTCAAAGGCTAAATATGCTAAACCCACAGCCCTACCGACGAGGACCACTAGTAAAACTAGTGGGCCCAAGGTAAGATCCAATGGAGATTTCATGACTAAATCTTCCATGAGATCGAAAGCTTTATTTGACAAGCTACCTGATTCTACAAACAAACGACGATATAATCAGGAAGTGTCGATGGGAGTGTTTTCGCCCATCACCACGAATTCAGATCAACGACGAAGACGACGATTCTGAAGGTAATCGATAATAAATCATGTCATTTCTATTTTAATAGAATGAAATAATCGAGTACAAAGGGGCTATTTTGCCTACATTGATAAAAAATCCCTCATTAGAAACAATTGAGAGAGTATCAATGGAATTGGAAAATTGGAATTGGCAACCACGCTAAACCATTCTTGGAACTATGCTTTATAAATAATTGGAATTATCTAATGGTTAGTTATAATTGATGAATCAACGACAAATATGGATGATTCGTCATTAATGATAACGTTGTATATTAGAAATTCTTGTAGTATAGAGATGTGAAAAATTAGTTATTTTACTATTTTAAGAAATGAGACATGAATATATTTTAGAAATAAGATCCCTGTAACAACCGGCTATTGTTAGTCGACAACCGTTAAATAGGTCCGCATCAGCCGTTGAATAGGTCCCGCATCAGCCGTTGGAACTAGATCTGTCATGGTTTTGAACGGGACCGGCTCGCGGGCAATATCATTACCTGATTGGTTTAGCCAGATTGACGGTATTTGCAATCCGGATAATTGCAGCTCGGATTGCAGAACAATTTCCTTTTTCTGCAGCCCACCAATTTTTGACGTAATTTCTATGCACTACCGACAATAAAATATATCGGCAATAAAAAGCGGAAAATTAAAATCGCTCAACAAAACTGGGAAAGAACAAGGGAACTACTGAAGGTATAGCAGTAGGACTAGGCCACACTAAGCATAAAGAGGGGTAGTGGTGTAGAGGAAAACATGTCTACTTTTTCTTGACTATTATATGTTGAGCAGAAGGTAACTAAGACCGACGTTTCCTATTGATATGCCAAACCGACAGGACCGAATATCAGAACCGAAGGTACGACCGAAATATAGCAAGGGAAGTCCAGTCGAGTGTCCATACCAAATGGGGTAAGTGCAGATGCGGCAACTAATTTAGCGAAACCGGAAGTACCAAGCGGTTCTAGTTACAGGGAACTAAACCCTACAGGTTAGTGGTAAAAGTTGGAATTGGAGCTATAAGTACAGCAAGGGCATAGAAGAGAGGAATAGTAACAAGTTTACGTAGAGCAATGTCAAATGGATTTGAAATAAGACCGGTTATATTGATGCTGGTATTCTGGAGCGCTATCGCAGCAGCTGCAAGTTGGCCCAATGCGGTAAGGTACATACCGCATTGGGCCAGCCCTTAATAAGAAATATTTTTGTTTTAGAATTGGCCCCAGCAGAATTATGAGTGCCCTAGACTAACAAAGGGAAGCTTCAGATAATCGGAACCCTAAATATAAATATATACTAGAGGGTAATAGTAACCGAATAGCCAGCGAGTTAATTTGAGTTCCGGTTGATTTAAGGGAAAAAGAAAACAGAATTTCTTTTAAAGCAACCAGGAATATAATCCCGGCACACTCCCTATAGTTAGAGGAGGTTTCTGTCCTGAACCTTTTTAGATAAAATCAGGGACACGTCTGCAACAAAGAATTCAGCTAAGAAACTTCAGGTATGGCTCTATTGCCGGAGTTTCTGGCCCATTGTGACTGTGGAGCGTTATCTAAGTGTCGGAACGAAAAATTTTCAATTGAGGTAATTTTATATATTTTGGGTTTCCACTCCGCACAATCCGGCCAATAAGAGAGGATTTTACGGTTGCAGATTCCCTTACAATTGTAAATTCGGTCAACGAAATAAGCTTATAATCTGAAGCTAGAGCCCCTGTAGTATACTTCAGCCAACAATGGTTGACAGATCTCTTCTTAAACTCTGAAACATTCTATAGACAATTAGCACTAACGTCGTTGTAGAAAAGCAAGTTCGTACTGGAAGTGGGGATTCCTGCACCACCCCGAGCCAGTTATGGTAGTAAATTATTAACCCTGGTACCGGAAAACCCAGTCGGTGGTACTAATGTGTCGGTTGGCAAAAAAAAAAAAAATTTTCATTTCGACTTTGTGTCATGATTGTCTATCCGAAGAAAAAACAACTCGTTTCCAGACATTCCCAGGTATAAATATAAATACAAATTTCCCACGAGCGGTTTCCAGGTCTTTTTTTTCTTTTGAATTTTTTTCGATTGTATATCTCCCTACTTTTATTCCCTGAATTAAAATGTTACCAGCTGGTGTTATTTTAGTTTTCGTCTTAGTCTTCTTAGCCGGTTGTGCTATTGTTGGTGTTATGGTCAACAAACAATTAAAGAAGAAGAAATCTAATCAAAGATTTTAAGTAATTTGAAAGGGCTTTTATCATGGTAATTAGATAAATTATTGTTTGATGATGTTAATTGTGAACTATAGAAAAGAAAAAAAATATGAGTTTTATTATATGAGTTAACTGGGATTGGATTACGGTGAAGAATATGGAGTTTAATTAATGGATAGCAGCTAAGGGATGAAGAGGTTTGGAAAAGAGAAGATTTTTAGGTTATGCTTGTTTCTCAGTAAAGAGTTGATATGGCATTGATTAGGTAGAAAAGAACTTTTTACATCTTGTTGTTTCCTCTGAGGAGGTTATAATGCTTTTAGGGATATTGGTTCAGTGAGGGATTTTTGACAAGGGATTTTTTTCGTAATATGACAGGTATGGGCTGAAAATATGCTTTAGTGATTTTTTTTTTCAAACCATGGCAACTACAAGGCTTTCATATACTTTTACCCGAGTGTATGATAAAAAAACTTTTTTTTGTTATGGTTTGGACTATTTTAAGCTTTCATACTTGTTTTATTGCGAACCCTTTGTTATTCTTCTACTCTACTGACCTAATCCATCTCTTATTCATTATATCCTCCTTTCGGATACACAAGATGTCTAGGGGTTTTTTCATCAATATCTAATTTTGTTATGTCACCTCTTATATTTTTTGTGCATGGTCTGATATTTTTTTTTTTCCTTTCTAAACTTTTCTTAGCTGTCCATTAATTCTTAAGTGAAATATGTCTATATTGTCACTTGTAATCTACCCTTTTATACTCATTTATTTGTGTTAAGTCAATCGTTTTTTTGTTGTTTTTTGTTATACCATTTGAGTGCTGATTAATATGAAACTAATGATTTACTAATTGTCCACCTTTCAATCTATTATATTGTTTTATTGTTTTAATATCTAAAAAAAAAAAATTTTTAGAGTATTATTATCGTTTACTAAAATTTACACTAATTGTGAACTTCATGGGAATAGAAGTTAATTTTTTTTATATCTAGGGAATCAGATATATATCTGTTAATATATTATTTACAACCATTTCGTTCTGTAGTTTTGCTTATTGTCTCTTGACCTTTGTAAAAACTCCGAACCTTCAACGGCTCATTTGAGGTATTTTGTCGAGAAAATCCATATTTCTTATTGGCCCATAATTACGTCATATTTCTCCCGAAGGTAAGACCGGAAGGTACGACCGGAATAAATATGCAGCGCCGCTCGTAAAGCGGTGCTTTTGGAGTTGCAGCCAACTAACCTTAATCTCTATAGTATATTCAAACTATATACAATCTATAGCTTATACCTCTGACAGATGCTTCAAATCCTCGTCATATTCGTCCATGGTAAACGATTGAACCAAGCATCCGAGAGTAAGAAATGATAATGTAAACCAAGTAAACCCACCAAGATTCAATTGATCATAGAATGACATCAATACCCCCCACAATAAAGGAGCCATAAATCTAGCTAATGCAGTTGTACTAAGGGCAATTCCATTGATAAAAGCCCGATGCTTAGGAGGGGCTGCTCGATGCACCAATAACATAATTTGTGGGTATGCCGTTGCAGACGCTAATTGATAAAAGCCTGAGTTGACATATAACAACATTTTAGTAAAACCCGGGCTGAATTTTTCATTATATTCATGAAGGGTGAAAATATAAAATGGCAAGATAATATAGATGATTGGAAAGAAAAATTGGGCGGCTCTGTAGTTATTAATAGCTTTGAAGTTCCGGTCTAAGTATGGGAACACAAACATAACCACCAAAACCCCACAGAATCCAGTCGTGGATATCAATGTCCCAATAAAGTCACTATCAAACCCAAATCCACCAGTGATCTTGAAAGGGAACTTCAATTTCTCAACCATTAATGTCCCTGCAAGGAAAACCGGTAAAAATTCGTTATAAATCACGTTGTGAAATGATAATAAGAAATTGGCAACAATGGTTTGGACGACTGGACGAGTGAAAACTTCATTATAGTCTGTATCGGCAAGATTGGTCTCTTCTTGAGTCAAAGAAATACCAGACATTCTACTTAAGGTAGCAGTTAACTGTGGTCTTATGGTTGATTTAGAAGAATAACGTCTAATAAATGCATTAGACATTCTTCTACTCATTAAACCCACAGATTCTCCTGAATCAATAGATTTTAAGGATCTGGTTTCATCATCTATGTCTATAGCAGAATCATCCACAGAGGCATACAATGGCTGAGGATTAGTTCCGTTGGCTTCATTATAATCATCCCCAGAATCGATATCATCATCATTTGAACTCTCTTGTAATAGACCAGTGGATTCGGTAGGTTCTTTTCTGAAATTAGTGTTGGAGTTATCAACAGCACTATCCCCGGCTAACACATCGGTGTCAGGTTCTCTAGCAGAACCAATGTCGGTAGAAGGACCAGCAGAGACAGGAGCACTCACCAAATTAGAAACAGACCTCCTACGAGTTTGCCGTTGGCGAGATCTGTTCCAAGGTCTAACGGGGGTTTTAAACCCGAATCGATTCAAAATCCAATCACCAATATCCAATCCAATATCCCGTTTGTATTTGGCCCGATGATGGGTTTCCTCCAAGAATAAGAACCCGCATGCAATCCCACCCCAAAGGAATACCGATACCACTATATTACTCAAAGCATAAGGATAATTATTTAAGAATTCATCATAAGAACTACCCAAGTCGAATGTAATAGAATAAATATCGTCATTGGAACTCTTTGGTCTGGTTAAATACTTGGACCCACCAATTAAAGGCCCCACAACAGCTCCAACATTCCACAATAAGGGTAACGTGGAAAAGGCCACGGCCTGATGGTTTCTTTCTGTGACCAATTCCCCAATAGAGGTTCTTAACACAGCAATATTACCATTGACAGCTCCCATGAAACTTCTGGCGGCCAAGGCCACATAATAATTAGGAGAGAATCCAAAAGTTAACATGGAAACAGAAGTTCCAAAGAGCCCCATTAAAAGCACTGGCTTCCGGCCTATTTTGTCACTGAGCCGGCCCCATTGGATACTGAACAAAAACTGGGTCAAGGCAAAAGATGCCGATAAATACCCAGCATACTTGGAGATATCTGCTTCATCTTGAGCGATTTTAAAGTCTCTTATCATGAAATACACGTAAGGAAATAAAGACGTGAATGCTAACGGTTCCAGAAACCGCATGATACTGATCACAAGGATCTGCCACACAGGGAATCCCTGCATTTGTTGTCTGAACGTTGCCATCTTAGTTCTGACTATCAATAAATAAAAATAGTTCTAGACGGGATTGTGCTTGATATTGTTAGTCATAAATGCGGAGTTTTCTGTCAAAGTATATTTTGGTTAGTAAACCTGATAGTGTAATTGGCGAGATCATACCGTTAAACGCACTATCTGTTATAGTAATAAACCATTATTATCTACGTGGTATAGAATGATTTGTTCTATTACTCTATAAATCTATATGAATATCTTTATTTATGCTCTATCTAACTTAGTCCTCATAATCTTTCATGAAATATGATTGAATCGTACCAAATATCGCTAATATGGTAAGACACCACCATCCTAACCACCCAATATTGTACTTGTTACCGAAACTCATAATATACCCAAATAAAATAGGACCCGTGCATCGAGCTAATGCCAACATACTGATAGTAAAACTGTTGACATAAGCCCGGTGTTCCTTTTTGGCAGCCCGATGATTAAGTAACATCACTTGCGGTAAGCCTGTAGCACTAGCCAATGTTTTCAAACTAGTTAACGCGTACAATAACACCGGAGTGATCCACAGGGGGAAGTATTTATGATATGGATTCTCAGGGTTATTGACAGTGAATATTGATAATGGTATAAAGAAGTACACCAATGGGAACACCAGTAGCGAAAACCGATAACCATTAATAGTTCCCAATTTTCGATCTATGTAGGGGAAAATAATTAAAATAATCAACATTCCCATGACCCCGGTACTGGAAAACAAGGACCCAATGAATGAAGGATCAAGACCCAATCCACCATGGATTTTGAATGGGAATTTATTATCATTTTGGAAACTAGACCCCAAAAACACAGGGGTAAACTCTGAATAAATAATCGAATGCAATGAAATGATACAATTAGAGGATATCACCGTAATCACTTGTCTAGTGAATATAGGGCTTTTTTCGACTGTTTCTGGAACTTCTAGTTCTGAGCTCCCACCTAGAGATTCCTCCATACTGGTTGAAGAATCGTTACTCAAAAGGGGCGTCGACTCATTATCCTTTGAAGGCAATTTCCAAGGTCTAGGTTTGGTAGAAAATCCCAACCGATTCAATATCCAATCACCAACCTCTAGCCCATAATCCTTTCTATTCAACACGGCTTCATTGGTTTCTTCTAAGAATAAAAGCCCGCAAATAAAACTAAACCAAAGAAAACAACACACAACTATATTACTCATAGCATAAGGATGTTTGTCAATAAATGAATCGAGCGAAGATGTCAGGACTTCATTATATGGACTATCTAATTTGGGTCTTGTGAGGTAAGGTGAACCTCCAATTAAAGGTCCAATAACAGATCCAAAATTAAACAATAATGGAATGGTGGAAAATGCCATAGCCTGGTGTCTTCTGTCAGTAGCAATTTCTCCTACCATAGTTCTTAACACTGCAATGTTCCCATTCAAACACCCTGCCAAACTTCTAGCTCCAAGGGCCCAGTAATAATTTCTACTAAACCCAAAAAGCATCAAAGAAAGCGACGTTCCCAAAAGACCAAACAACAATACCGGTTTCCGTCCGATCCGATTACTGAGTTTCCCCCACCGGATACAGAAGAGAAACTGGCAGAAAGCAAAAGAAGATGCCAAATATCCACTATACTTACTAATATCTTGTTCTTTATCGGCTATGTGGAAATCACGGATCATGAAATACAAGTACGGGAACAAAGACGTGAATGCTAACGGTTCCAGAAACCGAATGAGACTGACTATGAACATCTGCTTGAGAGGGAACCCCTCGAACTGTTCTTTGAATGTAGTCATACTGTTTAGTGAAGAACCCGGTACAAATATCTCATGGAGATAAGAGGACTTTGCAGCGGTTTGACAGTGCGCGTATCGTTTATCGCGCCGTTGCAACCAGATCGTGTGACACAATTGAGTCATCAAGGTTACGTCAGACAGAGATATATGGGCCGTTGGGGAGGTTATGACAGTATATAGATATATCTTATGAGAAAGAGCGTTAATAGAAATGCTAAAATGTCTTGAGGGATTGGAAACAGTGAGATTTGAATAAAACTGGCTGCAGGAAATATGGCTGCAAATATTCATTTATATATACATGGAATGATTCTATTTATAAGTGGGTCTGTTATAACCCTTATTCTTTCTAGTTTCCTGCTCCCGTAGCGTTAGTAACACCGATATCAAAGCCAATCCATTAGGACTGATGGGTTGTTGATTGGAGGCCAGATCTCGAAGGGGTCGAGGATCAAATATTTTAATAAATCCATTACTTGTCAATTTTTTCAACTTTTTGTTGTCATCAATGAAAGTGGCAAATGGAGCAGATGAAAGTACACTGGTACTGGATAGATTCTGATTGACAAAGGTTTTGTTATTGGCAAGTAAGTTATCAAGCAAAGGGTTTACAGTGGCTGGAGGAAGGGTAATGGAAAGGTCCTTTGGACTATTAAGCTGTGGATTCGTGACGGAAACTTTTACCCCATCTGACAAGGTATTATATGTGTTATTAACAAGGTACATTTTAACAAGGCCATTTCCAAAAGTGGAGGTTGTACCAGTTGTCCCCAATACTCGAAACTTCAAGTTTTGCCACTCAAAATCCACATAAGGTTTCAACTCATTATTATATAAGATGAGATAGTCCCCCGAACTGAATAACAATATATAACACAGCAAGTTTTTCGAGAGTACTTTGTGATAACTCCTACAGAATTCTGATTTGGAGGTTGAGTGCCATTGGTTAATAATCATAAATGGGGCTTTGAATTTGAAATAGTCCAAGAAAGAGGTGGAGGTTGAGATCAAAGGAGATCCAACCACATCCAGATTCAAAACAGTCATATCTTTATGGACCTGGATGTCATTAGATAAAGCTGAAGACACCAACGGTAATTGTACAAGGGAGAAATCAGACACAGGCCGACCAAAAAGCTCATTAGTCAAAGTCTCAGACGAATTGTATGTGAACAAACTGGCAAGATCTTCCTGACCTTGCCCCACGTCGTGTTCCCGATTAGGATTCCGATCGAATAATGTGTCCTGGCTGCTTATCCTTGACAAATCCATTGACTAGAAAATCTCATCTCGCTGAAAAATGTTCGCAAAATGCCCCTTCTGAGAAGCTCCTTAACAGACTTCAACGGTGGAATACCCCACTGGGAGAGGAATTGACCAGGTAAGATGCATCGAACATACTTTGATGGAGAAGGTGCAGACAGTAATCAAAACCATTGCTGAGGATTAAGTGGCGATACAAATGGGACCCAAAAAAAGAAACCCCAGAAACCTAGATGGCAACGTAAGGCTATTGTTGCATTACGCAATACGGAGAACGTATATGAAACAGTGGGGACAATATAGGGGCAGGTCAAACAACCCCACTATTTTCTTTAAATGTGTAGTGGCTTTAGAGTCGTATGTTTGTTAGATAGTAGAATGAGTGCACTAGTAATTAGTTGGTAACATTGAGAGAAGTAGTTCTGTAAGAGAAGACAGTTTATGAAAGAAGCGGAAGCAAATAGTGGAGGCAAAGTGGAGGCAAAGTGGAGGAGTAGAGGGGGAGGCTAGTGGGGGTAATCTAGACTTATCAACTACAGTCTGCTATATAAACCCTGTCTGCTATATAATCTAGTAACCCCGGCCATTATGTGTCCCGGGAACTATGGGGAAAATAAGGTGGGGTCTAGTGGGGGGTGGGGGTCCCAAGCGTTTTATTCGTTGCCCCTCCACGGCCTTTAAGAATCCACTGCGACATTGTTCCTCTATTATAATACGGTAAGGTTTGTTTATGTTCAGGTAGCAACAGTGTCTGTGTCTTGAAGTCCCGTCCAATATTGTCTGTCTCGGAATATCGGAATCTTTCCTGGTTGGTTCCATTCACCCTTCAAACAATTAAACCCCCCCGAAAAATTTAAAAGATCTGATGTTGCCCCATACTTTTTTAGTGGGGAAATCAATGCGCTAAAATTTGCGGGGGTGCCATTTTTGTATTTAAGGAAGCCTTGTTCTCGCATTGACAAACTTTTTGAAATCTACTGCTATTAGGAGGTACTATATTATTTGGTCCTTAATATATTGCAGATTAAGAGAAGAAACTTTGGAAAGACATCAAGGACATTTACACAACCCTAACAGTTCCCATTCCTTAACAATATAAAAGGAAACCTAAGTCTTTATTACCCCTATTGCGGTTTTGACAGTACCTTCTATTACAGTTTTATTGTGATAGTTATCAAGACGTATGGCATCAAGATAGTACGCCTGTCTTTTGAATAATTGATATTTTTTCAAGTCTGTTTAGATTAGTATGGCTACCCCGAAGAAATATGTATGTGCCTTTTGTGCAAGAGCTTTTACCAGACTGGAACATAAGCAACGTCATGAAAGGTCTCATACCAATGAAAAGCCTTTCCACTGTTTACACTGTACTTCTGCGTTTGTAAGAAGGGATTTATTACAAAGACATTGTCGGACTGTTCATAACATTCAAATGACTTCAAGTCATCATCCAAAATCTGAAAAAACAAAGGTATCTGAACCTGACCCTTCCGTTGGTCATAATATTGGTGCCGGCGCCAATGAACCTTTAACCAATGATCATGAAGAGGTCAAACACGAGGATGGCCATAATGGCATGAATGGTAATGGTGTTGCTAATGATGAAATTAATGGAGATGTGAATTCTTCTGTCTCTAGAGAGAATTCTAAAGAACTGACAAATAACATCTCACCTCCTGCTATGGATATTTCTCATTCTAATGGGATGATGTCTATGAATAGTGATGACTCCATGCCTTCACCTACCAATGCTATCAATAGCTCCGCCAATTTGTTTTTGAATATTGATGCGTTTGATGATCAAGCTTCCAAGATTAATTTGAAAGATAACAATGAACTTGTAAACTTATTGTCAATTAGCAAAAAATTGTATCATATTTTAGTTCAGTTTGACACCGATATTAAGAAATTTAACCCTGAAGAATTAGATGAAATCTTTTTGATGGGATATATCAAGTTATATAACAACGAAGATTATCCAATTATTAAGAAGCTTTTGAAGAACTTGTTACAGTATTTGAATTCAAACTTTCAAGATTTAAACAATTTCAAAATCTGTTTGGTATATTCTGTTCTTTCAATTGGTTTTGATCAATATAACCATAAGGCTTTGGCATTTGAGTTTTTCCGGAAAAGTTGGGATTTACTTATTTTGAAATTAATCCCTGTCAATTATAATAACAACAATTTAATTAATCAATTGGAAATATTGAATAATTTGTTCTTGTCTTGTTTCTTATACTTGATGCTTGATTTTGATCAGTATCAACTTCAAATAAATTCTCCTACTACTTCTAATGGGACTCCTGATGTGACTGGTCGTAGTCATCTTGGAAATAGTGCTACACCAGTTGGCACCAGCCCTACATCATTCCCTCCCTTAGGAAGTAACACAAATAATACTTCGGAAACTTTGAATGCTGATTTGATGTTTAATTATTTGAATGATATTTCATTTATAATCATGAGTAATTT
This sequence comes from Yamadazyma atlantica, assembly GCA_030561325.1. NCBI lineage: Eukaryota > Fungi > Ascomycota > Pichiomycetes > Serinales > Debaryomycetaceae > Yamadazyma > Yamadazyma atlantica. Next base: position 204,013 of record JAKTXA010000007.1, read on the forward strand.
GAACAATGAAAAGGATAACATGAATTTGGCGAATAATAATATGAATTTATTCTGGTCAATTTATATCTTGTTGTCAAATTATTTTGTCAATAAAGAACCACCTAAATTTTATCAGATATTCTTGGATAAGTTAGTGATTAACAATCAGCTGTTAGCTACTGTTATGGTCAACTTATCAAAGTCCATTATTCTTATTGATAATAAGTCCATCAAAGAAATCATCATTGCTACTTTAATCAATGAGTTGAATTCATTGATCAATTACAATAAATTACAAATTTATGATCTGAAAAATAGTTTACATAACTCAATTATTTTGATCAATAAGTCTTTGATAACCCTTAAACTGGAGAATGAGTATTTTGAAATCTTCAAGAAAAAGTTGATCATCAATTGTCCTATCAAGTTTAATGATATTTTGAACTATTATGTGTTTTTACCAGAGCAATTCTTTAACTATAACTTGTTGATGATTGCGTTAAAAGAATTTAATAATAGTGCCAATACTAATGGAAGTTTTAACTTTAGTATGTTTGTCAATAGCAATTTATCCTCAAACTATATGAAGTTTTCTAATGAATTATTACTTTTTTTCAGTAATGGTTCAATTAGCAATATCAACAATAACTTGGGAATTGTTAGTTTCCCGTTAATTTTCAATAATAACTTCTTATCGGCCAACTTCAATGTTTTGTCGACCAAGACTTTTAATTCAGTGGAGAAAAATAAATTGAACCTTCTATTAATTGAGTGGTATTTAACTATAACAAAGATCTTAATTACTTTGTTTAGAGACAATTCCCTTGTTAATAACTACATTTTACAATGCTTATTGTATTTGTTGAATAATCATCATCTGGATTTCAAATTGAATGATGTAAATTGGTTCATCAATATTTTTAATGCCTTGAACATTGTGTTCAATAACTGGATGGATTTTGTGGGACATCAGGATCACCTTATTAGTTTTAAAGCTAATTTGAATACTCTTATTAATAATTTGATTACTTCTAATTTAGTGGAAAATACTGCCAATTCTATCAATATTCCTACTCCGGCAACCAATGGATTAACTGACACAAAATTATCAGCTAGCTCATCTTCATCCAATTCATCCAATAATTCCAACCCAGGATCCAGTATACTACCCCTTAGTTACACCCATAATGGAGTAAACACATTACCAATTACAAATAACCCAGGAAATCAAATGGGAAGTCATTTTCAATATGGGCAATTTTCCCTTGGCCAAACACAAGCTAAACAACCTCAATTGAACCCTAGTAATATTCCAATATCTATTGGACACCCGCCGTCTTTTAATCAATCTTCAGGACAAGCAACAATTTTCAGACAAGGAATACGATCCCATTCAGTATCTGGATCGTATGCGATGCCTAATTCGGGGTCGGGGTCAGGGCCTGGGTCACATCCTGGATCCAATCCAGGATCCCATTCAGGGTCAATATCTGGGCCAAGTACCAATTCAGCCTTTAGTGCCAATGGGTATAAGAATTATTTACCTAAACCTGAAAAGGATAGAGAGCTAATGTTACCACCAATATTATCGCCTATTAACAAGAATAATATGATTCAACCAGTAGCTCCCAATCTACAAAATTAATGATTTATGAAAACAGCCAATGAAGGATATGGCATGTAAATATACAACAAGAAGAAGAGAAGAAAGAATAGGCAGCGGGACTACTCATATAGAAATGAAGCTTTGTTTAATTCATATTTCAGTTCATGCGATTTTATAAGTTTTTTGTATTAATATACATTGTTTTTTAAACTACACCTACTTAAAATTACATACATAAAACATAACCAGCAGCTAGCTAAAGAACTTACTGGCTCATGGTTCTAACCCAAAGGTCACTATCATCAAAATCTCTCCAAATCCTACTTAAAGTAATCCCCAAATGATGTTTTTCCTTATTTAACTCATCTACACGAGCCAATAATTTATCAATACTCTTGTTAATTTTCATCCGGGTAGAATAATCGATTTCCACATTATAAGGCGGCAATAAGTTTTTTAAGAACCTTACTTCTTTGTGGATCTTATTGATTTTATTATTTACCTGCTCATATTGTAATTGGACCAACTTTAATTGTTTGCGTTGTTCCTTCAGGTCCTCAACATTGACATTGGGTTCATGGTTTACTTTTCTAACTTTGAATTTGATAGGATTCTTAGGACTCTGGTAAGGTTTCGATACGGGTTTGGCTTGGGCTGGTAAAGGATCCACATTCTCTTGATTTTCCGGGTCATTCTGAGATGGTTGGGAAATACCCCTATCTGAAGCGGTTTGCTCATCCAAACTGTTATTGCCCACCAATTTGGCTAACGTATCATCGTGGGACTCGCTGTCGTTTGCAATTCCATCCAAGTGGGTATCCACATCATTTAATATGCTTTCCACCTTGTTGTGTATAGAAACGTCTGTAGTCATTGTCTTGTTTACAGTGGTTATTATTTGACCCGCGTTTTTCTGCACCAGAATTTAAATATCACCATTTCGCGCAGCTGTCAATTCCCCCGCACTCATTCCTTATAATTTGCAGAGCATGAACTGGGTATACGCTCCGATTTCGGTGAGAATCAAGTCCCAGGACCAAGTGGTGGCACACTCAGGAGTTCACCTTCGACTTCTTCGTAACAATGAACCAGTGGTCCAGTTAAATTTTACGGTGAGTGCCCTTCCCCAGAAAATGCTCACTTCAAATCAGTCTCAATTTTACCTTACTAGTGAGTCTCTGGTTAGTGATGAAGAGATTAAATGGTACGAAACCAAATTGGATTTCATCGCAGACCCCGTGACTGACATTCCTGGGTTCCAATCATTCTTACAGTCGTTTAAAAATAGCGGGTTTAGACTTCTACCTCAAGAATATACTACTTCTGCTCTCTCAGTGAATATCATAAGCTTGAAATCGGTCAATGTTCCTATACAAAATTTGCAGCCAATAAAATTCGTCCAGTCGTCTCAACACTCACCCATACAAATTTTGGGGTTCCCATTCAACTTCACCAACCCGGTATTGTTTTCTAACTTCCGATTGAACGGATTTATCAACCACATAAGTCCGTTTGGCTACTTGTCCGATATCAAATATATCGATAATTTATTGGGTGCGGTTGCCAATACCTCTCAAGACCTGGACCCAATGGAATCTTTGGGATTAGTGCTCACCAACCTTCGGAAATTCAATGGTGACGGGGATTTGATCTTTATATTATCGTGGAATGTCATATGGCAATTAATTGACAAACACTTTAAATCCCAAGTTTCAAGACCAACAATCAATAAACTATCAAACACAGGGACATTGGCTCAAACCCCTTCGGTTTACACAAATAAATCAATACTTCCTATTCTCCTTTCAAACCCCACCAGTCTGAGTTGGGGGACTTGTATTGTACTAGATAACGAGTATTTGATAACAAACCATCATGTTCTTAAAGGTGTTGGGGATAGACTTGTTTATCTCTCACCAGAGAATGTCATGGATGTGTCTGAAGATACGGTGTATGATTTCAAGCTGATAGATTTGTCATTTATAAAGCTATCACTCAAAAACCAATTCAAGTTGAAAAACTGTAATCTTTTCCAACCCATAACCTATACGCTTGATTATTCAGTCAATGATGAAGTGACCACCGTAGGATATGGGTTATTTTTCAACCACGAAAAGTTGACTCCAATTCATAGTCAAGGGCATATCTTGGCCAAACAAGCCCTCAGATTTCACAATAATAGTAAAGTGACTTCTTTGGTCATTACTTCAGCTGGCTGTTGGAATGGATCCTCAGGAGGTGGTCTATTCAAAGGACAAAATCTCTTGGGACTTATATGCTCAAATGCCCAAATAAACCAGATCAACTTGGATACAAATCAAGAGTTTAGTGAGAAATTGACCAAATTCTGTTTCATTCTTCCTATTGAAATCATAATGATTTGCTTCGAACACATCAAACAGAATCAACAAGTCGCCATCAATGAAGAATTCCTTCAATGGTGGGGGTTAGCTACTACTCACACCGATACGTTTATAGACTTACCGGCCAGTGCCAAATTATGACCTTTTATTATAAAACATCATATCTAAAATTACAACTAATATACATTCAATTGCCAGGTTCTGACAGTTTCTGGTTAACGGCTTGAGCGATTGAGTTCACCATACTAGATTCTTCCATACTAGCCATACTAGGATTCTCAAACCGACTGACTTCAAGCAACGAATTATAAACATTGATTAATTCCATCAATTCCAGAATCGAATCACTTCTTAAATCATAGACTAATTGCTGGAACGAAGACGATTTGATGACATTTATAGAAAGTTTGTTCTCCTTTAGAAATGCCATCAAATGCTTATGGAATTTCAGCGAGTTATAGGGACTGTTATCAAACTCAGAAGACAAGTATCTTCGGTTATTATTATTACTATACTGGTTGTGAGTGGCGACGTCATTTGAAATGGAGCCCGAACGGAAGTCATTAAACCCGGCCCCAGAATGGTTCAAAGGAGCTACTCCAGGCCCATTGACCCCCGGGTGGACTTGTTGATGCGATTGTTGATGGGGCTGCTGATGGGTTGGATATTGTGATTGCAATTGGTTTTGGAATTGATTGCCCATTCCTTGTTGTGGCACCATTCCTTGTCCGTAGGACGAATGGGTCTGTGTTGGCCCTTGAGAATAGCCCCCATTAGGCTGCTGGGATCGAGAAGGATGTGGGGTTTGTTGATGAGAAATATGTGATTCCACTTTAGGTCTTGACGCCTGGCCAGTCATCAGTTTCGGCTCCAGATCATAAGGAACGCCGTTACCGTCCACCGGAATCTGCCGGCCGGTGTTAATTGACTCTTTATCAATTTTATGAGTTTTTAAATGCTCACTAAGCTTCTTAGGGGAGCCTTTATCACTTTCTAGTCTAGTGACAATTTTACCACACACTTCACAAGAGGCCATATTATGGTTGGTGGTATCTTGGATGAACCACGACCACACCCATGACTTTTTTTTAGCCCCAAACTTCTGGCCGGGTCTATTTTTTCTGATTCTTTTGGCGTTTTGATCGGTTGAAATACCGGTAGCGGGATTCATTTTAGGTATGCCCAGTAGGATCACTTAGTTGTGGGATTAGATAGCCACAAACACGTTAGTCGTATCACAAAAGGCCACTGGTGTTATATAGATAAGCTTGGGCCTTTCAATTAGGCAAATGGCACAGATATAGCTCGTGTAGTGAAACCTTAGTAGAATTAATGCCGAAACTGACCCATATTTCGGAACCGGTGGTAATGTCAAAACCGCGCCTGCGCACGCCCTGGGAGGCTTTGACAGAGGAGCAGTCGGGGACAGCGGAAGCTTCAGAGTTCAAAGAGTTGGGGACTTGGGGGGTTGTTAGAGGGGAATGAGAGGCACTGGTTGAATCAGAGTTAATTTGGCGATGTCTAAAAAGTGTATTCATGGTTTGTGGTTAGTGTAAGTAATCCGGACTCACCGGTCCTCACCGGTCAAAATCCGGTAAGATTCCCTCGGGGAGTGTCTTTACCAGGAAACTGTTTGACTAGGCTCTACAAATATACTACACACCATATAACTATATGACATCAAAAGTACACTTGCCCCCTATTTTCTAACCATATACTACCAGTTCTAACCATACACCACCAGTTCTAATCATACTACTAGTTCTAAATATTTAGCCAGTAGTTTCGGCTAATGCTGCAAAAAATGCTCTCACGAGATCTCATCTGATGGCTTAATATGTACTCTGCAACTAAACCAATGTATATTAACCACCTATGCTTGCTCGTCAATGAGTATAGTCCCACTTAGTTGTGATGAGCTATATCCTGACATATTAACGTCTGGTGATTTCCTACTAGAGTAAAATCCTCTTACCAGGAGCCAGCAAAAGTCGCGCGCGGCCCAAAAATAATCCTCTCTGCAACTGGCGGGTTTAGCGAAAATAGATTTTGCAGCCAGCCATTTAATGCGAAGGATAAGAGCAAGAGACGGTTTAGGTCAATTCAACCAGTAAGTACCCAGACAAACGCCAATGTATACTACTTTAGCCGCTTGTCAGTTACTAATAATTCGGAGATGAGGGCTTGGAAACCTTGTTAGGCAATTGTTTCTGGCTCTAATGAACTAATTAAGTAGGGGTTAGGTTTTTCCGGATTTAAACCTCTTTAATCAATCCTGATATTTGGCCAAGATTGCCGATATGCTAGCCAGTCACTCATTGATTAGTGTCCTCGTAAAAGGGGTGTTTAAATCCCAACAGCTCTAAATCTCATTGGTTTTCTAAATTGGTATACTTTACCAGCCAGTATAGATTTCCCTCTTTGCTTTCGGCTTAGTTATAAATTACTCAAACTTTCCTTCTCTTTATCTGACTTTTTCTTTTCTTCTCCATATTATTTTTCCTATATCAAATAACAACTTTCCTTATAGTACTCCTAGTGAAACAATTTGAACGTCCGTTCTTTCCATTCCTTTTTTAAGTTTTCTAACTATAGTCACTCTCTTTTATTCCTTAGTTAATTAACTACAGTCATTCCTTTGAATTTGTTTTATTTCATTTAATTTTTTAAGACTTACAGTATCCATATTTGGTAAGAAGAACACAAAAATGCAATTATCCAAGATTTTATATTCCATTGCTTCCTTAGCTTTAGTTTCCCAAACCGTGGCAGCTCCTTTTGACAAGGTTTATAATCAAGTCAGAGCTGAAGATGATGATGATGAAGGTCCAGTGGTGGTTAAGTTGACGAAAACAGTTCATAATATTGTAACTAATACTCATGTGGTTAAAGGTGAAGTGTCTACCTTAACTAATACCGTAATAGATGCAGACACTACCACCACCACAAGATATACTGCTACTGTTACATCTACTGTTTTTGGAACTCCAATTACTTATACAACTGAAGCTCCAACACCAATAGATACTAAACATTTGAAAATACCTACTGAAACTGAAACCACTCCTGCTTCTACCACCACTGCCAGCTCCAATGATAATGATGATGATGATGAAAAAGAAAAAGAGACCACTACCACGTCTGCTAAACCTTCTCCATCAAAAGCATCTACTTCACCAAAAGAAACTAAAGCTGCCACCACCTCCCAAACTACCGTGACTGCTTCCTCCACCTCCGCCAATGATGGTCCTACGATAACTGACGCTGCCAATATTCCATCTTCCACTGGAACCTGGATAATTGATAACGTTACTACTTCTAGTGCCGACGGGGTGTGTGATGTCAATTACGATTACTATGGGGTGGATGAGCCAGAAGAAACTGTTACTTCTACTAAAACCATCTACACTACTGTAACCAAGTCTTGATTTCACTAGGACCTATTTTTATGTATCTCTCTTGTTTGTATCAATAAATAACTATTATTGTATCTAATTGTAAGGTGCTATGAATTAGGCTGCAAAAACTGGCTAGACACCTGAAGTCGTGTACCACCCATAAAGAATCTCAGGGTCGCAGCCCAAACTACAACAGTCACACACGTGCCGCGAACAGCAAAAATTTTCAAATGTGCACAGTCCCACAAAGCGTGTGGCGACCAAAGAAGACGCATTGAATTTGTATGAGCAAGATTTTTTTTTTCACCAGTTACAACCTACACTAATCACTACTATTCAAAATGGGTATGTAACGAATAATAGCACTAAAGATATGATATAAGTTGTGGATATGGTTCCATACCAGCAGTAAATATGATCCCAGTTTCCTCCAGCCCTCCAGGTTGTCTAGAACTGATTTCCTTAAAGCCATTTCTTGAGGTATTTCCTTGAAGTCACTTGAAGATTCCCTTGAAGCATATGATATTAGATGTATTTGAAACAACACAAACAGAACAAGTCGACTTTGTAGCCACAGAAGATTATTATATTGCCAGAAAAGTCCCGTCACCCTTTTATTCCTAGGCCAAAATCAATAAGCCAAATAGAACCCTGAACACCAATATCACCATATATCATTGATCAATCAGTTTGAATGACCAATTACTAACAAATTCTTTAGTTAATGTTCCAAAAACTAGAAAAACCTATTGTAAGGGTAAAGAATGTCGTAAACACACCCAACACAAAGTAACCCAATACAAAGCCGGTAAAGCTTCTTTATACGCTCAAGGTAAAAGAAGATATGACCGTAAACAAAGAGGTTACGGGGGTCAAACCAAACCAGTTTTCAAAAAGAAAGCTAAGACCACCAAAAAAGTTGTGTTGAGATTAGAATGTGTTAACTGTAAAACCAAATTACAATTGTCTTTGAAGAGATGTAAGCACTTTGAATTAGGTGGAAACAAGAAACAAAAAGGTCAAGCTTTACAATTTTAAGGTTTATATTATATATCATGTATAATTAAAGAAAATACACAATAATTTTTCATACTAATGGAGTCTCTACAACACCATAAGCTCTGAAACCTCTGAAAATTTTGAAGGAGAAATATGGTACGGCCACGACAGAAGCTCAGTAAAGCAAATGGCTGCAAGTTATTTTCGTAGAAGGGGTTTAAGATAAGGGGGAAGATAAGCGTTGCATCGACATACATTAAGGGATTAAGGGATAAAGGAGGAGTATAAATATCCCTAAATATCCTTAGAGGTTGGGATTATCTGTGAATAGGATACAGAAAATCGACCTAATTCGGAAGTCTAATTAGCAGCAGTAAAGAATCAGATATAATGGTGCAAACGGTCTTTGATTCAGAAACCGATTATATTGAAAATCCTAGTACGGATTTAAATCTGAGTTTAGAAGAAATCAAAAATGCCTTATTTGCCATGAAAATTGACCTAGGTGATGTCAAACAAGACGTCCAGGACCTTAAGGATTCAGAAGTCCTGACTGAGAGTACTAGACTGGAGTATACTATTATTCCACCATCTAGACCTGTTAACGAGGATGGGAGTCCTGTGGAAGCTGTCAAATTGGAAGAACATGAGTATGTGTTAAACTCAGAAGCTGGTTTTATTCTTCAAGTTCCCCAAATCAGCAGCTCAGTAACCTCTTTTGATTTGTCTCACGAAGGAGGGTTCTTAGCGTTTGAAAAGGAATTACGGAGAAAACTTCAACCTTTGGTCAATTTAAGCTTAAGAGGTGATGACGGAAGAATTATTTTGATTGAGCAGCCACTTGAAACTGAAATTAGTCTTGGGAAGTATTGCCGGGTTAAATACGGAAACAATGATTTTAAATCTGTCAAAGGGTGTTTGCCTCCTTTCCCAGAGATTCTTACCACTGACCCTCGAGGTGTGTCTGAATGGTTGGAGGAGTTGTATCAGTTTAAATATGCCTATTTATTGTCGGATCGGATCATGTGGCTTGAAATGGATAAGATTATTGGTAAATCACTTGGGTTAGATTACGTTGAGGAATTGATTGACTTTGTAGGATTTCTCAAAAATAAACCTTTTGACAGACACAAACATATTTCTTTGGATTGGGATGGATTGTTTCGGTTGCTGGATACTGGAACTACTGGAGAGACTAAGGAAAGTTTTACTTCTGCCATGAAGGATGAATTTGAATGGGCTAAAGAATATCCTAGATATAACAGTAAAGATACCCCAAGAGTTGCGAAAAGATATTCAATTACTATTCAAAAGTTGATTGTCGAAGCGTTAGTGAAATGGTGTGACATTGTCCCCAGTAACTTACTCTGGGAACATTTATTTCCCAAAATTAAGTTGATGTTGTTGACGATTTTGGATAAAGCTGATGAAATTGGGACTTGTGACCCTCTGGTGAACGATCAGGTATTTTTATTTGGCGTGGACATTGATGAAGATTTGAAGGGGGTTTTGAAGCAGATTTTGGGCAAGATATACAGAACCCAACCGTTTATTCTTCAAAAACGGCTTAATGATTTTATTAAACAAGATAATAATTTACTTGATGAATTGCACCCAAAGATGAAATGGGCTGTTGCCAGTATCCCTAACGATACCACAATCAAGAAGTGATTAATTTTTATGTTTCCTTTTGTAATACAGACTATTTATTGATTATTTACTATATATATGACCATATTGCTAGTACCAGTAGGATATTATAAATAAAATTAACTATGTCAGTATTAAAAGGTCGTGCATATACCGGCGAGCCAGCCATGTACTGTATCTCACTGCACTACCAATCACCTTACAAGGATGGTGCGGTGGCTCAATTGGCAGAGCTTTTGTTTCCAACACAAAGGGTTGCAGGTTCAAGTCCTGTCCGTGCCACACCTTTATTTTTTGCTTTTTTTTTGCAGCCTCTACACTAGAACCTTACTAAAGTACTATTACACAAGCACTCACAATACACACGTGTATTCAAATATATCTAGTACTTTTACTTACCCGATTCTCTGTCGGAATGATCATCAATATCAAACAACCTCTTATCAGCATCTACATCTCTGGATTCTTCTGAGTCTAAGTTAGTCTCCCTAGGTTCATCATCATTATTTCCTAAAATCAAGTTGATGTTATTGGCGATTTTGGATAAACCGGATAAAAATTGGTACTTGTGACCCTCTGGTAAGTGATAAGGTATTTATATTCGGCATGGACGCCGATAAAGATTTGAAAGGGGGTTTGAAGTTAATTTTGCACAAGATATACAAGACTCAACCTTTTATTCTTCAGAAACGGCTTAACGACTTCATCGAACAAGAACATGGTTTAATTAGTGCATTGAGTCCTAATGTGTGGATCTAGGATCAAAGGAATGTCGATCCATGGCTCGCTAAAATTAATATGCTGCAGTAAGTTGAAGAAACATAACCCGATAATGATCCTCATCCTCCATCAGCCCCAGATAACCCAGGGACTCCCGAAAATCCGATCCAAATACTCTCTTTAGTTAACAGACCTTTGAAGTTATAAATTCTCAAGTTTATATCGCTGATAATTCTAACTTAACTCTTAATTATAATTGTGGCTTTGACGAATGTTCTTTGCAACAACAGAAACTGGCCGACTAGTGAAATGTGTCTGTTGATTCTTGATAAAATTTGCAGCCATAATTTGGTTCCGGTCTCTGAATTTGTGAAAAACATGTCAGTAAGTTTCTCAAGTGTATAGTTAAAAGGGTTTTGAACATGATGCCATACCTGAGTGGCTTTAATCTTTTTTTTCTAAATAAACTAATCAATTAATAAACGTAATGAATGTATACACTTTTATGTCGAACAATCTTTCAAACCATTGACCTCAGTATACAAGGCATGTCCCAGCCACAGCCATCAGTTCCCGCTACGCAGACACGTAAATCAGCATGCCAGTCACCACCGTGATCCATTCGACAACAGTAACCTATCATACTTTGTGATTTAGCATAATCGATGCATGCAGCTGCTTTACTTTGAATATCGCTTGTAGATGCCGTTGTATCACAGTCAGCACCAGTAGTCCAGGTCGATACTAATATTGACCAGAGGTCAAGGTCACTATCTAGTTGCTGATAAATAGTGAAATCCCCACAGTCTAGACATGAACTTCCGCTAAATTTGTTAAAAACGCCTTTAAAATTACTGGCAATACTGAAAAGTAATAAAAGTAATAAGATGAAAATTGAAATCATAGCTTTTAAGATTGTTTTACTTTCACTGGTTTCAAGAAATTATGAGCCACTCGCTGATAGGAGAAACAAGTGATGATTTGCAATTGTCGCGCGTCTACCAGCGTGTCGTCCTTTCCGTGCCACACCTTTATTTTTGCACCCATTTATTGCACCTAACACTAACAGTATCACCAAGATCTCACCAAGATCACACCAAGACTACACCTTCAAGACTAAATCACATACACGTGTATTCAATATCTAACTTTTACTTACCCGATTCTCTGTCGGAATGATCATCAATATCAAATAACCTGGAATCAGCATCTACATCTCTGGATTCTTCTGAGTCTAAGTTAGTCTCCCTAGGCTCATCATCATTAAGATCAAAATCCTGGTGTAAGTCATTGTCTCCTTCTTGCAATTCCTGGTCATAATTGTCTCTAAAGTTACCAAACAATTCTTCCTCTTCCTCATCAAGATTTGGCACATTCACATAATTTCTTCTCCCGGTTCTTCCCCTAAACAACAGAGAAGTGACTCTATCAAAGATCACTTTATCAAACTTTCTTAATGTCTTTACAGAGGCTATCAACGCAGCCGCCACAAAGATCCCTCCTTTGACCACAGAATTGACGGCTTTGTCCACTTGATTATTTTCAATCGGATGGAAATCAAATTCATCTTCATCTAATCTAATTTGTCCAAACTGTTTAAACCCTCCGTTACGACGAATTCCTCTATCGTATACAAACCAAGTGACAAACATAAAGATAGCAATTGGAATCCCCACAATTAAAATGAAACTGAAAAATCCAAATTCTCTCCCATAATGTTTGTTAAATTCACTGGTCTTTCCAGGACAAGGTTTAGGAACAAAAGAATCGAATTTCTTACCCCCTTCACAAGTTGATAATGGGATCTTTCTATACCCAGTTGGTTCAAAATACTCAAACACATTATTCTTACACATATCCTTCTTGTGATCGGCTGGAGAAAGTCCCTTGACTAATTTACAGGTATTATCCCGATCTCTATAGTAATTATAATCACATTCATAATCTTTTCTGGTACAAGAACAGTTTTTGGTGATTTTAAACCCATCAGTTATAGGGGCACTTCCAATGAAACAATCGTTATGCCCAGTGGCTCTTCTTAAGTACCTGGCTTCGTGTCCAAACAAACAGTTATCAGACAATTTAGGATGTTTTGGTGACCAGTATTCAAAGTCATCATTATCAGGATTATCCAAATCTAATTGACATTGTTTGTCATAAATATCACTAAAATCAACTGAAAATCCTACTGATTCCTTTTCATCATTCTCAGCAATAATTAAAAACTTTCTAGAGTTATCACTAGGAACAGTAGCTAAATCTTTAATATTAAGAGCATCTTCTGTGAATTTATAATCTTTCCAGGTATTCCCCTCATCTAAAGAATAGGATAATTTATTGGTTTTCCCGTCTTCTATCAACACCAAAATACTTCCTCTGTCTCCATACTCCCACATATGGACGCCCTTTTTGATTTCTTTCCAAGTGATTCCTCCGTCTCTAGTCAAAAACGTTGAGCCTTCAGACTTTTTCGTCAAATGGGGACCGACATTCCCAATTCCAATCATAAGTCCTATAGCAGAAGATGAAGAGAAAGTGTCTCTGTAATCAGCTCTTTCAGTAAACCCATGTAAATTAAGAGAACAATCTTGAATGGTTTTTCCAGCACATTTATACTTCTTCTTTTCAGAATCAACCGTAGGAGGTACTAAATAATTCCATTCTCCTCCATCGTTATGGGTGATTTGGGTCTTCAATTTCTTATGTTTGGCCTTCTTATCATTATAATTTTCAACTGTGTTGGCAATAAGAATTCCTTCTATTCCCTCTATCCGATCATAATCCACAAATCCCATGGTGTTTCTGTTAACATTATCTAATGATAAAGCATAATTGGTCCCATTAGAATTTGATTTCAAAATGGCCCCATACTCAAAGTTATCTTTAGCTTCGGTGGTTACATGCATGAACATAGATCCACTTTCAGAGTCTAATATCGTGAATGCTTGTTTGATATCCACATTCATATCATGAGGAACCGCAGCATCAGCAAAAGTCACTCCATCCTCAGTAACCAAAGCAGCCAAAGTTTGTTTCTTTTCTTCAATTCTTCCGATAACTATGAACTTACCAGAGATAGCATACCCTACAATGTTCTCTGCCACGACTTTTTCGTCTTTAAAGTCATTGGTAGTGGAGATAAGATTGACTTGTTTCTTCTTTTTATCCACCACAGAGCAGAAAATCATCGTGTCATTAACGGAATCCTCTTGCTCAAAGATAGGACTGACAAAATCACACTTAATGACATCATCTCTTAATGGATTGAAAGAGTTAGCCCCATCTTTGGAGATATAACTCTTAATTTGACAGTCTTTATTGAAGGGATCGGAAGTACACGACAGATAGTCGTCAGACCCGTACCATATCAATTGATTGGTATCATTTTTATGGAATGAAATTGCCACAGAAGTAGGGTTTGGAGGAGTTGGAGCCTCGAATTTGGTATAACTATTCCCTGAGTCCAATGAGATAAAGATTTGTTCACTATCAGAAATCAAAACTATTTGACCAGGAACATACCCCATGAAATAACCCACGATTTGTTCATAGATTGGAACTTTTGTAAAATCAGCCCCTCCATCTCTAGAAGCAAAAAGCCGATTATCGGTGGTCCGAACAATGATATTTTCTCCGTTATAATTTTCTCCTTGCTCGAAATAAGTATACTCTTTTATAGCCCCTTCAAATTCATACTTATGAGTTTGGATTTTCTTGTTAGAACCATGATGTTTGTCGTCCTTATTTATATAATCAGAACATTTTAAGGTATGTTCAGTAATAAAATCTTTAGGAGACTTCTTACCCATTTCACACTCATTTCCAGCAATCAATACCTTATCAGGTAACTTCAACAGCTTAACTTTCTTGGTGCTACACATGTCAGAAATTACCATCTTATTAGGTTCACATCGGGTCTTATCTTTACCAGAACGCTTGAATCCAGGAGCACATTCAAAGTCATGATCACTACAATGGCACGCTTCATCAAACACAGTAACATCTTCGTATAAGGTGGCCGCAAGACATTTGGCATCAGCTTTCCGTCTCTTGAATTTCTCTCTGTGTCCGTAAATACAAAGGGCTTTTTTGGTATCGGAAGTCATTCTGGCATAAATCTCTTCAAAGTCACCATCTTTACATTTCTTGCCTCCAAACGCTTCACTGAAATCTATGGCGTAAAGAATTTCATTGAATTCATTATCAAATTGATTATCAGGAGTCTTATCAAGTAAACCAGATAATAAAAAGCTTGTACCGGTCCCATCAATAGTGGTAGTGAGATCTAATGGGTAAACTGGAGTTTCGAGTTCTTTCTTATCCCAGTTCAACCCTTGGTCTAAGGAGTAGTAAAGGATCTTGGAACTAGATTCTTCTTTAGAATGATATGGCATAGCTACAATGATATTTCCCAAGTCACCAAATGAAAAAATACATGGTTCATCAAGAGCAAGTTTCCAACTAATTCCTCCATCTCGAGACACATAGGTATGCATTTTGTTGATATCCCGGTCAAGTTTTTCCCCTGAGTTTCCTACCCCAACTAATATAGCAGGCGTAGGACCAGTGACGAATTTCCCACTTCCATCTCTTTCAGAAGGGGTTAACAAGTGTAACGAACAACCAGATTCAGTCTTACACTCATCGTCATCCAAGACTTTCAAAAGGTCCCAGGATCTAGCATCATCAAAAGAGATCTGAGTCTTTACATCTTTATTACTGCCCACACCAGTGATTAAATCAAGTAAATGTTTGCCTTTACCTTTGCCATCATCCTTGTCGCCGCTATCTTCCACCACATTGGCCAACCAAACCCCGTCAATGGTTTGAGCTTTGGAAAAGGAAGATCCTTGTACATTATCAAGAACTTGTTCAAAGTGCAATCCTGACGAATCAGAAGCGTAGACAGTAGACAATGCCACTTGATTAAACATATTAGAAAAGGCAGCCACAGAAAGAAACAACGACAGAGGAGAAGAATCCAAAAATGTCATCAACCCATAAGCAATATCGATTTTCAAGTCGGCAGTAAGGAAATTCTCCCCATCTTTGGACACCAATAACGTGACTTTAGATCTTTTATTGAATTTATCATTTTGAATAATAGCGATCAAGAAATTCTGTTCGACTCTAACTTCAATCAAACGACCAGATTTCGAGAACTGATGGTTCAAATTCCGTTTAGTTTTAAAGAAATCATCTGATCTCATTAAATTAGATTCCACAACGTGACCAAAAGAATTTATCAGGTTCTCCACACAATAAATGGTTTCTGGTTCAGCAGCTTCAAATTTACCAGAAGATCTGGCAAAATTACAAGCAGAACCATTGATATCCAATTTCTTTGGTTTGGACTTAAACCCATCTTTGGTGTAATAGAAACTATGTTCACACTTCTCAGCAAAGAATAAATCCTCACATTGGTAATACTCAATCAAATAATAAGATGGATTAGCAGCATTCAGTAACACTTTAGGAGGCATGCCCAACTCAAATTTGGAGTTTTTCAATTCATCGATTTCAAACGACGACCAAGATTTCCCCTTATCGGTAGTAAAGTATTGATTCAGACCCGTAGAAAACACATAAGCTCTGGAAAGATCAAATTGATCCATTTGAATGCCAATAAGCTTATCTTTTTCATCAATTTCTTTGCTGATGTCCCACTTGAGCCCCTTGTCGTTGGAGACATAAAGTCTACCTTCTCTCAAGGCCAAAATCACGGGGGAGTCATCGAAATATAGTATTTCACTGGCCACTTCATCGGCTTTGGTTACGGTGATTTTGGGTTCATAGTCAGCGGCTGTCACTAGTTCTAACATAAGACCTGCCACAAGCCAGCTGAACCAGCCATAAACCCCTACTCTCATGATTCAATTGTATACAATGTCAATTAGTAGAGCAACGGTTTGCGTGGATTGATTTGCGGTGGATTGAGATTTAGACTTGTGTTGAGTTATCAGCCTCGCGCTTAGGAGTTGGCTATAGGAGTTGACAGTTATAGCGAATTTGATCTATGGAGATTGGAGAGATGTAGAGATTGTGGGAATTGTAGAAATTGTAGAAATTGTATAGAAACATTCTCTATAGAGATTGTCTAGATGGTGTAGATATTGTAGAGGTTAGAGATGGAAATTGTAGATATTGTAATATATTAATGCTAGTAACGATGCGATGTCTATGTAAGGGTCTGGGAAGTGTAAGTCAGTATTGTACTGTTTGAATTGGAATGTTTGAATTGGAATGTTTGATTAGATGGAATGTTGGTTAGAGTAGGGCACTATATCCTCTCCACGTGACAATCACTATCCACTCCCCCTCCATAATAACTACTGAACTTGAACTTATGAGTAAAGAAGCTATTTAGAAATTGAGCTTCATCTTCTTTCATAATCCGTATCACGGCCTTTAAACCCCGGGCCTCCAACTTTTCAATACTGAAATACAATGCCAGTCCCACAAGCCCATAGAACTTGGTCATTCCGCCTGAAATAATGGCAGTCCAGGTTAATTGGTCCACTTCTACGTCTTCCAATACTCCTTTATTGGCTTGTAGGTATAATTCATCAAATATTCTAAACCGTTAGTATCTCCAGCGGTGCAGCTGTTACCATTATTACATACAATTCCACCTTTAGGTCGACCCATTCAGGACCGTCTTCGGGGCCAGGTTCGCCAGGTGCTTCCATAATGATGAGGAGAAATATTCGCATCTCACTCTTTACTATGGGCCTTTATTACTATGTGCTTTTATTACTATACGCCTTACTATATACCATCTCTGGACCATATACTATCTAGTGCAGCTGACTAGCCTACTTAGGGAGCTGGATCTGGATGTTGTAGCTATCGTAAGAAGAACCCCACGTAGAAGTAGGACTATCATCTTTGACCCCAGAAGCCTTATTTTCCATAGATTCATTGATTGAAGAGTTCAAAGAGTCAGATTTCAATTGAGCAGTATCTATGACCCTTGGGGCCCCAGGGCCCCCCACGGCCCCAGAATTCTCATTGAATGGTTTAAGGGGTTGACTAGGAATTGGGGAAATGGGGGCAGATTTCATATACCCAGTTCTAATCATAGGAGCCAGCGGACCCATTTGGGACCTAAATAATGAAGCTGGCACTCTTACGGCTCCAGGAGGAACTACCATACCTGGCTCTGCTTTTATAATCTTGCAATTGGGTGGGAGTTGCTCACATCGAATAAATCCTGCTTCATCTCTGGTGATGAAATCTGATTTCAAATATGGATACTTGAAATTGGTGGTGAAGTTTTTCGATTGGTATTCCTTGGGATGAATCTTTTGGGGATTGAAGGTTGGGGGAAAACCATAAACCGGCAAAAACTTGCCGTTAGCGGAGTAAGGAGAAACGGGAAATGGCAGCGGGTGTGGGGAGGGGTAGAACGAGCTAGGGTGTGGTAAAGGATAAGGCAAATGGGGAGTAAACGTTCCCCTTCTTTTAAAGTCTTGAGGAGTGTTTGATCTGGAAAGGTTTCTGGACTCATCCTCTTTTCTTTGCAATTGTTCTTTTTGCCGCAAATGTCTTAGATCATTGAAGAACAGACCATCGAACTCAATAGCACCGTCAGTTCTTAAACTGAGTAGAAACTCAAGCAGGTAAACTATTTTACCCTGACCCAATGACATAATTAGACCAAATAATTAGACCAAATAATTAGACCAAAGTTCTGGACACAAATGTGTTTTGTTAGGATATGCGGTTGCAAAGAGTAGAATTTGCAGCTTCAACGCTCACCAAAAAGTAAGGGCTAGAGAGGGGCCATAGTTAAAGCAAAAAAGATGATAAGAGTTATAAGACAACACCTAAGACAGAACCATAAGATAACACTAGATACCATAACTAGACCAACCACACCCTTAGGTATATCCCCTTGCCAGTACATTGAAGTGAAGTTAATAGCAAAATGTGCCTCGACACGACCGAAGCTCATCTGCGAATATTGAGTATAGCGATTATCAAGTATAGCGAATATTGATAAAGCTAGACAAAGGCAGATAGTGGGATGACCGAAAAAGGAGATTGGGAGAAGATTGAAGATGAAGACGGAAACGTCTACTACTACAACTCCGTGACCCAAGAGACCAGCTGGACAAACCCGGAATTGGAGTCAGGAGAAGACGAATGGGAAGAATTCACCACCGATGAAGGAGAGAAGTATTACTATAATTCCAAAACCCAAGAAACCACATGGGAAAAACCTCAAGGGTTTATCAAGGCTACGGAGAACGGGACCGAAGGAGGACCCGAACCGGAAGATTCGGCTACTCTTACCGATAATAACACGGAATTAGCCGAAATCAAACACCAGCTTCAGAGTAAACCAATAGTGCCAGAAAAAGCTCAAGTTGATGAGTCAGTAGACGAAATTGCTACTGAGGAAGACAAATTCAAAAAGCTTTTGTCTGATAATGGCGTGGATTCCACCTGGTCGTTTCAAGATGTTATGGCAAAGTTCATCTCACACCCTTTATATTGGGTGGTAGAAGACTCCCTTGACCGGAAGAGACTATATGATGAGTTTTTAATTGATCAAATGAAACAAGAAATGTCCGATAAGACAAACTCCAAGGATAAATTTAAGACCAATTTCTTACAAGTGTTGGAATCGTATAGAAAAAAGAACCAGTTGAATCACAATACTCGGTGGTTTAGTATTAAAAATCGATTACTCAGAGAAGAAAACCCGATTTTCAAGCATGCGGTGGTATCAGATGGAGAAATCTATCAAATTTTCAAAGAGTATCAAGAACAATTGAAAAACGAATTTGATACCGACTTTATAACCAAAAAAGACCAAGCTCTTTTGGAATTGGAAACATATTTAACCAAAGTCAATCCGGCTCTTGTTAATGCAAGTGACGACTGGGAGACTTTATATGACAAATTAATTAATGACAATAGATTTAAAGCCAATAAGCATTTTAACATACTCCACAAAGCGGATATATTGCAACTTTATTGTGATAAGATTCTCCCAGAAGAAATCAAAACCCTTGAACAAAAGGCTCAAACTTTAGAAAAACAGAATTATCGTTCTGATAGGAAAGCCAGAGACAAATTCAAACTGTTATTGGCTGAAATGCCCCTACAAGCCAACACTTTATTCGAAGATATTCTTCCGTTAATAGAAGATGAAGATGCCTTTATTGAACTTTGTGGAAGAGATGGGTCCACCCCAGTAGAATTATTTTGGAATGTCATACGAGAAAAACTTCAGCTACTTAAAGTTAAAACTGATTTGGTGGAAAGTACCATCAAAAGTCTTGCTAGTGCAAACGAAAAGTTTTTATATAAACATCTTTTACAAAGTCGAGACCACTTTTTAAAGGAGTTATCGGGAGTGGACGATGAAAGATTAAAAGGATTTGATTTTGAATCGACTTCTGATGAAGAAAATGAGTTAGAAGTTATCTACGACACCATAAAACGAAATTATGACTTACAACAACAACAAAAGATCAATGAAGATCTAGAAACCTTGAAAAGATGTAACAATAAGCTAGCGTTCTGGTTTTTGAACAACTACGCCCTGTGTCCTATTTTCAGTGTGACAGACAGGGAGAATCACAAACCAGAGACATATCAGGACGAAGAAATCATATATATCCTAAGCGAAAACGGGCCCAACCCTCAATATTCTGCTGATTACAATATAGATAAAGTGTTACCTAAATTAGAGACAGTTCTCGAAAAGGTGGAAGTCTATGGGCAAATCAAGTCGCTTATTGAAGAGCTCTCTGCCATTGATTCCGTGTCAGTAGACCTAAAAGGAACTGTGAAAGATTGTATTACTGAGTTTATTCAGAAACTTACTAAGGGAGGAGCCCGGCAGAGCCAGAAGAGAAAGGGAGATAATGAGGGAGAGTCTGAGACCAAGCGGGCCCATTCAGAGAAGCCCAAGCCCCGGAAACCGGTCCTTAATTATTAGGACGAGGCCAGCTCTAGGACTAGGTACTAGTCCTAGTTACTGTATAGCGAGTGTATGTAAATAGTGTATTGTAATAGTAATACTGTAATACTGAGTTTGAGTGTAAAAATATAACTACCGAACTTATGGCCCGCACACGACCAGTGCGCTCCTTCTCCAACAAATTCAGAATCAACGTCAGCAAACAGCACAGTAACAAATGGTACGTAAACCACAATGAACCCAATGAAACCCACCCAAACCAATACTAACCCCCCAATTAGTCGCAATCGTTGAAGCCATACTTAACTGCGGTGAGATCCTCGTTGACCGCCGCCATTTGTTTGGAAGATTTCTCTTCCCAATTGGTGGAAAGACACAATAGACCTGAAGTTGAAGTGGACAATTCCCATAACCCTGAATTGATATTGAACCCAATGGTGATAGCTAGGAATGAGAATGAAAAAGTGTTGATCGAGCCGTCGGTCAATTCCATCAGAGTGTCTATTAAAATCAAACAAGCCGATGAAATCGAACAAATCTTGGTTCATCAATTTACAAGATTCTTAACGTCAAGAGCCGAAAATTTCTTTATATTAAGAAGAGTTCCTATTAAGGGATACGATATATCATTTTTAATCACAAACTTCCATACGGAACAGATGTTGAAGGATAAATTGGTTGATTTCATTATAGAATTCATGGAAGAAGTCGATAAGGAAATCAGTGAAATGAAGCTTTTCCTTAATGCCAGAGCCAGAGTTATTGCTGAGGCTTATTTGACTCCTTTTGATTAGGCATGAGTAATGAGTCTATGAATATACAGTGGTTGTAGGAGTTTAATTGTAGCCAGAGCTTGCCGGAGCTCGCCAGAGCTCTGGGTAGTTGTAGGGAGAGTTAGGCAGAGTTGTAGGCAGAGTTGTAGGGAGAGTTGTAGGGAATTCTAGCCAGAGTTAGGAGTTCTAGGGGTTACAGGCAGAGCTTGGTTCTCATGCTAATATACATAATATACAATATACATCTAATTATAATCACTATTCCGATTGCTCAACGGCAGCTTATTAACAGTGGGGCTCGAAGGCTTGGATTTAATAGTGTTGGGAGAATTGGAATCGATGGACGAATTGTTCCATGAGTTCATACGATGTCTAGCGTCTTTGGGCGATAATCCTTGGGAGGATTGGGGCGAGTTTCCATTTTTTGGGGCCAGGGTTTGGTTTTGAAGTGGTGATTGGCCAGGTGGTCTTTTAGTTTGAGGTTGAGTTTGATTTTGAGCTTGGGATTGACTTTGAGCTTGGGGTTGTGGTTGTGGTTGTGGTTGAGCTTGGGGTGGATAGAAATTGCTAGGACTCGAGGCAAAAGGACTCAACGAAGCATTGGACATTTGTCGTTGCGCAGACAGAAGAGACTCAGGTCTTTGGATAGGAACGTCCTGAACATTTGGCACCACCAAAGGAACGTCATGGCCCTCGTTCAATAAGCCCGGAATATGGTTCAACACCAAATCCAATTGCAGTAAAGCATCGCCCACTTGGTCGAATCCCTTAGAAGAAATCTTCAAAATCCACCGGTAATTAAAGATCTGGTCTCGGAAGAAGAGTGACTCTTCTTTAGACAGAGCCGAAGCAAATAAGATACTGGCAAACGTACCAATCAAGGCGAAATTAGAAGCAGCAGAAGAGTGCCAGAACGAATGAATATGTTCCGGTTTCAAGTCTCTTACAAACTCAATGGCGGCCAATAATCGGGTTTTAGCAGCGGACCTACACACATTGACCAAAGCCGGTGAAGGAGGTTTACCAGCCATGGTTTGATTATGAATAATGGTGATAATCTTCCGGTGTAACGTTAACTCTGTAGCGAAATAGGCTAATTGTAAGTACCCATTAGAGCACAACTTCCGGGGTTGAACTGACGTCATTTGGAGTTCAAGCGGGAGGGAATGGTACCAGTTTCTAAGCTTCAATTGAATGGGTTTAGCGAGTTTCAAGGTTTCGTTGATATCATCTTTCAACTCATTCATGGCTTTCATAGAATAAAACGTATTGAGAATGTCAGATAAAAGGTTTGTCAACTCTATCAAATACATAAAGATCTTCTTTCCGTTATCAATATCAGAAGACCCTTCTTTAAGGTCTCCATCGCCGTGTTTCTCGGGGAAATCTTCTTCTACCAACGACGTGACAATCCAATTCATACTGTGGATATGAGACGGTCTTGAGTTCTTCAACGATAACCATTTATCTTCCACAAACACGGCCCACGCCAACCGTTTTCTTAACCCCCGCTCCCATTTGGGCAATTTCCAGTCGGTACAATCAAGCCCAAGGCCTAGCTCCTCCGCCAATGAGATCACTTGTGAACACAACACCCAGTCACTATACCCTAGGTCGTCAATGGTCAGAGTTTGGTTGACATTCCCGGTCCCATTAGAGTCCTGGCCCTCTCGTTGGTGCTTGCCAACTCTCACGATATGCTTACACTGCAAGAGCAATAACCCGGCTTGGACAGCACTCAATTTAGGCCGTTTCAAAATCTCCGAAAGGTAGTTATTGAGCCCGATTTTAAGGATCAATTCCACCTTTGGTTTAGGGAACCGGTTGAGAGAAGGATCATAGTCCCACCATTGAATTGCCAACACGTACACAGCAGCAAGCAAAGGAGCACTAAACTCCCGATGAGTTCGAGAATATTTCTCTAAAAACACCTTTTTATGTAAAATCGGGTACGAAGGATGGACGATTCGGAAGTATAAATCAATCAAAATCTGGCCATGGGGAGCCACAAACTTTTCAATGGTATCGACGTCATTAGACATGGTTTGGTACGATTGAGGAGACTGGTCGTCTTTTAGAATGAACTGAGCTTCTTCACTGACTTTTCGTAAGGAGATCGAATCATTCAATGTGATTTGTTCGATTTTGCCAGAGTTACTAGCAGGTCGAGGTTTGTTCTGATTCTGAGCGTCGATAATAAGGTTTAGTAAGTTAATATCATAGATAAACGAACTGGGGCCCACGTAGAAACTTGACCGAGGGAATTGTAACGAAAGCGTCTTCTTAAGGAGCGAGTTTTGCATGGCAGAATAATCTTGCACGGGCTGGACGTCTCTTATAGGGACGTTTGGGGCCACGATTTTATCACTATCTTCGACTTTAACCTTTTTGTTGGGCGATTCATCTTCTTCAGGGATGGTTATAGGTTTTCTTTTGATGGACTGGCCTACGTAGGTGCACTGGAGGGATTTGGTTTCACATTGGACGCAGTTGTTGGTGCCGGGAATGAGAACACATTTGCTCTTTCTTCGCCTGCAGTGGTCACAGGGTCTTCTGCCTTTGGTTTGTCTGGGTTTGACCCCAGCATGGCCCTGACTCTGACTCTGGCCCTGGCCAGGGTGGTTTTGGCTTGGCTGGCTATGGTTCTGGGGGTGACTGGCCTGGTTCTGGGGGAGGGTTTGGGGACGGGGGGCAGGGGCCGGGGCCTGGACCGGGGGAATAGAACTAGGCCGTTGCATGGGCGGCGTATGGTCTTCAGCCCCGCTCAAGTCTGGCGAAACATGGTTCTGGTATTGAATGCTTTGCACGATATTATTCGTGGGAGTAGCCCCCTCAATGTGTGGGGGAAACTCCATGTCATAGAGCAATTCCTGGTGGGGGTCCATCAAGAGCGAGTTGGCCCAATTGGAGTCGATATACGCTTGGTCAAAGTCATTATCTTGAGAATGAGGATTTGGGTGGTTTTGGGAGTTTTGGTGAGAATTTGGGTGGGAGTTAGGATGTTTTGGATCATTGGGTTTGGAGGCCTTCATAGCCAAAGAATGTACTGTACTAGAATGGACCTAGAATGGTACTAGATTGTAATGGAGTGGTACTGGGATAGTACGGAATGGTGCTAGATTGCACTGGGAGTACGGAATGGTACAGAATGCTAGGACGAGCAGACAGATTCGATACACGATTGTGATACGGTACTAGATAGGAAGCACTAGACGGTACTAGATAGTGCTAGATGGTACTAGACGGGACTAGATGGTACTAGAAGATGAAGTGGTGGGTCTAAGGTCCGTCCAGTAATACTACTCGTAAATCCAAGGGGATGATTTGATTTTTTCATTTTGCTGAGATAGCGTTTGGGCGCGCCACGCTGGTGCCGTACTGGGACGGGCTGGGCTGACGGGCTGGGCGGACGGACTGGGCGGACGGGCTGGGCGGGGGAGGCCATGGTTTGGGTCGGAGAGTGGCCTGGACGGGAGTGCTGATAGAGTGGTGTTAGAGAGATTTGTGACATAGAGATGGACATTGGGGTTTAGTGGAATCTGAGAGATGAGATCCGAGATAGCCCATCTCCACACTTCAGCCGAGGCGCTGACCAGGCCCAGAGCTAGAACCAGTGGACTCAGAGATAGAACCCATGGGCCCAGAGATAGAACCAATGGGCCCAGAGATAGAACCAATGGGCCCAGAGATAGAACCAATGGACCCATATTTAGACCCAATGGACCCGTATCTAGTTCCAGTAATCCTTTCTAGCCCCAGTAGCAGTAGTTCCAGTAGTGTAGTCCCAGGCTCATCTCTGGGCCCACGTAGTTCTAGCGCGGTGCTAAACAGTCTCAAATTTTTCACTCAACACCATGTCCAAGATCAACATCCTAAGGACAGTCCAACAAGTCAGACAATGGCGGTTGGACGCTCTCTACAACAAGCAGACCGTCGGGTTCGTCCCCACCATGGGCGCTTTACACGCGGGCCATTGCTCCCTTATAACAAAATCCCTTGAAGAAAATGATAAATCCATAGTTTCAATCTTTGTCAACCCATCCCAGTTTGCCCCCCACGAAGACTTGGATGCTTACCCCAGAACCTTGGACTCGGACTTGAAGATTTTGCAGCAATTCCCCCACAAAAAAGTCGACGCTGTGTTTGTACCCAAGATCTCGGAAATATACCCTTCAGGCATCACCACTCACGTGGAGGACCAGAAAGGAGCGTTTGTGACGGTGAAAGGATGTTCTGAGCAACTAGAGGGCCAGCAAAGACCCCAGTTCTTCCGAGGAGTCGCCACGGTGGTCACAAAGCTTTTGAATGTGGTGGCACCTACAAATGTGTATTTTGGTCAGAAAGACGCTCAACAATGTGTGGTAATTAAGAATCTCGTTAAGGATTTGTTGATAAATACTACGGTTAGAGTGTTGCCTACCACGAGAGAAGCCAATGGGTTGGCGATGTCGTCAAGAAACGAATATTTGGCTCCAGAAACTCGGGATCTGGCTGCTGTTATATACCAAGCGTTGAAGTGCGGGGAGAAATTGTATACCGAGCTGGGTGCAAAAATTGATCTGAAATTAATACTAGCACAAATTAAATCGGTACTAGAGAGCCAATCAGGATTCGACATTGAATATATTGCTATTAGCCATCCGGAAACATTGGCAGATTTGCAGTTTGTGGAGAGAGGGGTTGGGGGGATAATCTCTACTGCTGTTAAGGTTCCAAGAGCTGAGGGAGGGACGGCTCGTCTTATAGATAATGTAGTATTGCATTAATGTATATATACACCGTGGCACGCAGTGGCACGGAGTGGCACGGGCCGTAGGACCGTGATGCCGTGGAATGTTCTAGCATAGACTTATAGCGTAGAATTCTAGCGTAGAATGCTCTGACAGGCGTCTTGACAGGAATCTGTGGTAGGGTTTCATCAAATTCCCCTCCGTTTCTTAAACTTGGACTTAAATTTCGGCCCCAGTACAACCTTCTTCTCACTAACAGTGTCCACTTTATTATACTCCACCCGATCTCTGTCTAAAATGGCTGCAAAATCAGCTTGGTCTATAAGCTCAAAATCCAATTCTTTCAAATACTTCTTCTTATCATGCTTGCTAACTCCATAGAAAATATACCCATACTCCAACAACCATAACGGATCCACACTGGTAACACAACTCATATACTCTTTCTTGGTCAAGATCAACTCGTGGTAGATGACATAATTCGGAGGTAAGGTCCTGGAATGGTTGAGGGTCGAGTTTGGGTGCAAATACATCTTGATAAAGTTGTGCCGGAGATTAATGTATTCTAATTGGTTGGAATTGGTCAAGTTAAGTTTCAGTAATTTCGCCAGCTGGTTGAAGAAAGTGGCACACAAACACCGCTTGATATGCTCTTCACTAGGCGATTTTAAAATAGGGTATTTGCCCTTTATCATAATCAATGTCAATTGGTTCTTAATGTCTTTGGCTCTTAAAAGAGACCGGGGGTTTAGAAAGTTCTTGTTGCACCAATTGGTGAGTTTTCCCAAGTGTTTCATTCGATTGTATTGAAGTTCCCATTGGGTGTAAACATTGAGTAACGTTAAATGATCTGATTCGGCTACCGAGAACTTTTCTCGGATCATATCTGCTTCTTCAGCTCTTTCTTTGGGCCGGAAAAAGATATTGGGCACAGATAACATCGACACGATTATCAAGATCTCTTGGGAACACCGAAAAGGTTTCTGAGTCGACATAATAATTAGTTTGGCTAGGGAAGGCTCCATAGGAAAATCCACCATATTTGCTCCCAAATCCGTCAAGTCTCCTAGATTGTTCAACGCTCCTATACTCCATAAATCATACAACGAATAACTGATGATGTCTTTAGGCGGAGAGTCAAGGAAAGGGAATTTTTTCACATCTTTGACATTCAAGGATCTTAATAATAACATGGTATTACTGAGGTTTGTTCTTTGGATTTCGGGTATGGGCATGAGATTCAAATCTTCATTTAACTCCTTTTCAGAGTATAATCTGAATGTGGTCCCAGGCCCGGTTCTCCCAGCTCTCCCACTTCTCTGGCTAGCATTAGCTTGGGAAATGGGAATCACCTGTAAAGCGTCCATTCCTAATTTGGGATTATACACCTTTAGCTTGACCAACCCTGAATCCACCACATACTTAATCCCATCCACCGTCAAGGAAGTTTCAGCAATGTTGGTGGCCACTACAACTTTTCTCCGTTTAGGGTTAGATTTGTTGAAGATTTTCTTTTGTAAATCTGCCGGTAATGTGGAATAAATAGGATACACATCTAGGGGAGGGATTCCTTCTAATTGGTCGAGTTTTTCCTGAATCATTTCACAAGTCACTTCGATATCTTCTTGCCCCGTCATAAACACCAAGATATCTCCATCACTCTCTCCCTTTTCATTGAGGTTATCAAGATGTATTGTAATCACTTGCTTTACAGTAGAATCTACATAATCAGTCGACGACCGATTGTAGAAAACTTCTACTGGGAAAGTTCTCCCGGGAATCCTAAATTGGGGGGCATTACCAAAGAAACTGGTGAACTTATTGGCATTCATAGTGGCAGAAGTGATAATCAATTTCAAATCTTTCCGTTTCATTATCAAGTTTTTCAATAATCCCAATAAAATGTCGGTACTTAAGGACCGTTCATGAGCTTCATCCATTATAATACACGAATAATTGTCTAAAGTTGGATCTGCTATCAATTCCCGTAATAAAATCCCGTCTGTAAGGTACTTTATCATGGTTTTGTCATGAGAAGTCCGGTCTTCAAATCTGATCACATACCCTACTTCATCACCAAGTTTACAATTCATTTCTTCACTGACCCGCTTGGCTACTGACATGGCTGCTACTCTTCTAGGCTGCGTACACGCTATCATTTTTCTGGTGTTGTCTCGAGCAAGGTTCTTGCAGTAGCCGTCTTCATATAAATACTGGGTCAATTGTGTGGTTTTCCCTGACCCGGTTTCCCCTATAATGATAGTGATTTGATTATCATTAATTACCTGAAGTAATTCGCTTCTTACTGAGTAAACCGGTAACGATTTCCGTTGGAGATCTATAGCCGTTACAGAATAGGAATTCTCTTCTTCTGGGTTTGGTTGTTGTTTGGGTTCCTTTTCTTCAGCATGTTCTACTCCCAAAATGTTCCCCAACTTAGTGCCTGCTATATTAGATCTCTCCTTTGCTTGTTTCATTTTCTCTCGGTTAGACCTTCTTTCTTGCACAACAAGACTCCCTTGTTTCGCCATGATGGCCAAATGGGAATTGGGGTTCTTTACGGGGTCCACGGTTCGGGTGACTCCTTTCAAGAAGTTGGAGTTTCCGTCATTCATGGTAACACTTAAATACTCTTTAAACTCGTCCAAGAATGGGGGAATAAAGAAGTGGGAATTGATAGGGATGTTGGAAACGTCATTGTCGTCAGAAGATTGTTCGTGGTCCAAGTCAAAATACTCTCCGTATTGGTTAAACCCTCCGCCAGTTTCATGTTTGGCTTTGGGTTTGGGTTTTGGCCGAGGGAGGAACTTTCTGGGTGTTTCCTCTTCTACTATGGGATCTTGGTACTCGTCGGCCATGTACCATTCCCTATCGGTTTCGAGGTCTACACCATTTTGGAGGCTTTCTAGCTCCAATGAAACTGGTTCGATTTGTTCTGGTTTGATGAAGTCTGGCTCTGACTTGATTATGGGGTCAGGTTCTGTCTTTATGGAGACTGGTTCTTGTTTTATCACAAGGTCTGGTTTGGTCACATGATCAGGCTCTGGCTTTATGGAATCTGTTGTGGGGTCTATTGTGGGCTCTGTTTTTATCGGCTCCTTAAACCTTAGAGCATCTTCTCGCTTGATCTTCTTAAACACAGGCTTAGCCTTTGGTGCCGACGGGACTGGATCTAGTCCCAAGTCATCGTCAAATGAAAGGAGTTTTTTCTTCTTAGCCTTTGGCACGTCAGTCTTAGGTTTTACGGGTTGTGGTTGTGGTTGTGGTTGTAGTTGTAGTTCAGTATAAACAGTAGTAACAAACTCTTGATCCACAAGTCCCAAAACACTACAGTATTGCACAAACTCTTCGGAACTATGGTTCTGGGCATGGGCTCGTAAGGAATTGGCCAAGTTCTCGGTAACCGGCTTGTTAAGCTTATCCGAAAGCCGAGCTAGAAGCTTGAGATCCATTGTTATAATTATTTATTTGATTGCAAAAAGTGATTTTCGCGAAGAGTATGTTTTGGAGAAGTGTTGATGTTAGCATTTGGTAACATTTAGTGCCAGTAGTACGAAGAGCTAGCACCAGTTAGCACCACATAGCACCACCTAGAACCAGAAGACACTGAAAGAGAGTAATATTATCGATGTCCGTGCTACGCAAAAAAGCATACCTTACACCCTCTCCCTCCACAATGCAAGAAATCCAATACATCTACAGAAACCTTCTACGCATAGCTCCCATCCAATCATTTGTCATAGACAAAAAACCTATAGGCTACGATAACATGTTGCACGTGACGTTCAACTTGTCTCGGGCCCAATCAGTGGACCCATTTGAAGAGCCTGGGGAAGACTCAAGTCATCTTCCTGCCATCAGATCTCAAATCAGCCAGTACCTAAATCGAATAGTGGCCATTCCTAAATTCCAATACATAGATAATGATAACCAATACTTAGAGGGCAAGTCTCAGGTCCCGTTCAACCACAAATTAGCCAAGGGCGCTTTGAGGTATCTGGGGACGTATACTGTGACTAAGTCTACGGTTGCGAGTCCTTTTTGTTTAATAGAGCCGGGCCAATTCCAGCCAGGCCAGAACCAACCAGGCCAAATGCAACCAGAGGTTCTTTCGAAATTGAAGAAAGACATACGATGTAATTTCGAGACGTTTACTAAGGTAGACTTCTGGGCCCGTGATTATTAAAAGACTAGGTCAACTGTGGCCCTGGCTACTGCTTATAATACATTGATGCTATAGACTAATTGGTAAGCTTGTTGGTACTATCCAAGTCCTTTTGTAAAATCTCGTTTATATAATTCAACCCCTTTTGTTGCTTCAACAACAACTTTGAAATCTTGGTGATGAATTCTTCATGAGTATTTTGATCTTCATTGTCAGGTTTGTCATTCTCCTCATCTTCAGGTTTAGTCCCATCTGTCATTATATTATCATTCATTAAATTATCACTCATCAAGTTGATGGAATTATTAAATTGATAGTTTAAACTATCGGATTTCTCCTTTAATATAGTTAATCTAGCAAATAAATCATTTAATTTACTTAAGGAATTATTTGGATCATTTAATTTGGAATTTAATAATTCAAATTGTTTGGAAATCTCTTCTTCTTCTGGTAAAAGTGGATACCCTCTTACTTTTAAAATCGCTAAAGTCGTAGCTAATTTCAATAATCTTCGTGATAATTTCAAATGCTTGGTCTTACAGTTTTTAATCCGAATGCTATTTTCCAAATCATGTTTTGAAGAAAGCTTGGATTGGTTTTCATTAATTAAATTCAACAAATACCGGGACTTTTTGACATGATCCAATTGGGTTTCAATCCGGTTAGAAACATCCGAAAAGGAGGTGATTTTGATGGGGTAGTATTGGTTATTGGGTCTTTCAGACATGGCTTTATTCCAGTCATCTGGTGACTCGTTCATGGGTCTAGGTTGGTTCAATAAGATTTGTAGGTCATTTTCATTCAATTTATTATAGAAATGGGTTTTCAACTTACAGTCTCCACTGTTAGGATCCCATTGTTCTTTGATTTTAATTAACTGGTCGTTTATCGACGGAGTGTACACACTTTTGTCTCTGTCGGAGAGTAATAAGTTGTTACCAAACCCTTGGCCAGACCCTTGACCAAACCCTTGGGCATTAGGCTGGGCATTATTTTGAGTGTTTCCAAACAAACCTCCTGATTGGGTATTGTTTCCAAACCCTGATTGGCCCTGTTGAGAGTTATTACCAAATAATCCTCCAGATTGAGTATTGGAATTGTTCCCAAATAACCCTCCAGACTGATTGTTTTGAGTGCTTGTGTTACCAAACATCCCTCCAGTGTTTCCGCCAGGTTGACTAGCTTGTGTATTGGAATTATTTCCAAATAAACCTCCAGAGTTGCCTCCAGAGTTGCTGGTATTTCCGAATAAACCTCCAGATTGAGTGGAGTTATTGTTATTATTGCCAAACAAACCTCCAGATTGAGTGTTTGTGTTGTTATTACCAAACAATCCTCCCGACTGAGTGTTGGTGTTGGTGTTGGTGTTTTGTGTGTTTGTGTTGGAGTTGTTACCAAACAAGCCTCCTGATTGGGTGTTGTTATTGGAGTTATTACCAAATAATCCACCTGTTTGAGTGGATTGGGGGTTATTGGTATTGCTAGTGTTGGCGGCGGATCCAAACATCCCGCCGGACGCCGAAGATGATCTTTGTTGGCCAAAAAGCCCGCCCGATGGCGCGTTGGATTGGCCAGAAGTACTGCCAAACAATCCACCTCCAGTACCAGTGGCACCAGAAGCGGCCGGTTTCTGCCCAAACAAGCCACCACTGGGCTGGGACGAAGCGGTGGTGCTGGCGTTGGAGTTTGCCCCAAATAAACCGCCTGATTGGGTGCTGGAATTGGAATTGCCAAACAATCCACCTCCCGTGGAATTTGTGTTTGTATTTGTGGTATTATTGGAGTTATTTCCAAACAATCCACCGCCAGTGGAGTTGGTGTTAGCACCAAATGCCGGGGCGGGCTGGCTGGCCCCAAACATCCCCGATCCCTGCGATTGGGTTCCTGAGTTTCCACCAATGCTGAACATGTTGTTGTTGGTGGAGAATTTTTTTGCGCGCTTGGTGATGATTTAAAGGACGAGTAGAAGACGAGGAGGGAAGAGATACGGACGAGGTATGGGAGATATATGAAAGGTTTAGTAAGAGATAGAGTGAACTAGGGTGGAGAGAAATGGCCTAGTGGTTTAATAGTGTAAAAAAACCAATTTTATAGGAGTTTTTTCAGGGAATATTGGATGTTTTAGCAGAGAAATTGACCTTTTCTTCCCCAAAACTCCATATAAACACCATAAAACACATAACCTTAAGTAGTGACTATCACTGCTATCAATGTACATTATCTATATGCTATTATGGAGAAGACTCCTCTCTTTGTTTCAAAAACTTTTCAGTCATTGGTTTATCTTTACTGGTTCCTTGATAAATAGGGTTTTCTTTCAAATGGATTTGATCTTTAACCCCAGGGATTTCTTTGGATAACTTTAAGTTTGTGAACACACATTGGTTGAAGACTTTTTCACTGGATCTACAATGACCTAAATTATGATTATTTTGTTCCAAACAACTGTAATGTAACTTGAATTCATCGAAACAATGTTTGTTTAATTGGGTCAACACATCGATGGCACATCTGGTGACTCTTCTACCTTCTTTTAAACACTCCACGGTTCCTCCGTTATTTTCATCTTTACACATTAAAAAGTCATCGTTATAAGGTTTACATTTGGCTCCGATGAAATATGAGGCGGATAATAAGGGGGCTGATGTGGCTCCTACTTCGTCGACTTCTGGAATGTCTTTGGGTAATGGGTTTTTATCGACATTTTCCCATTCATGTCTACCTATGAAATACTCTCCTAACATCTTGTGGTGGTGAAGCGTAATTGAATTTGTCGATATTTTACTGGTTCTCAGCGCGCGGTCCATGCACGACCTACTATGAGCTACTATGAGCTACTATGAGAACTTACTATGAGAACTTAACTATGACACTATGACACTATGACACTATGACACTATGACACTATGACACTATGACACTATGTCACCTTGTATGACATAACTCTTACATTCATTACTCTATAGACTTCAAGATCTTCAGCATCTTAAATAATTCAAACTTGGTGGAGCCGTCGGCTGAACCTGCCAGTATATGACTCGAAACCTCTCGAATAAGCGCTTTAAACTTTACGGAATTCACTACTGGATGGTTTACTATGTGAATCAAATTATTAATATTCAAGATTAAATTGATTATA
Organism: Yamadazyma atlantica; assembly: GCA_030561325.1. Classification (NCBI taxonomy): domain Eukaryota; kingdom Fungi; phylum Ascomycota; class Pichiomycetes; order Serinales; family Debaryomycetaceae; genus Yamadazyma; species Yamadazyma atlantica. Next base: position 237,472 of record JAKTXA010000007.1, read on the forward strand.
AGCTTGAAATGAGTTAGGTGGAGGGCCCCCACTTCACGTGATGCTTCCTGCTGTCCTAATAACGCTTCCAAGTTGCGGATCAAGGCATTGACCAATAGAATCGTATTGATTTTGAACTTATAGTATTGGAGGGATTTAGTAATATCCATCAGAAACTCGATTTGGTGTTGGATATGGGAGAATTTGGTGATGATTCGAGTCACGAGATTGTTAAACCCCAGGAGATTGACGTTTATCATTTGTATGAGGTGTTCACTATCTTTTAGATTACTACTTAAATCAATGAATTGTTTGAAGTTTTGATTTATTAGTTGTATGAGCTCTTGAGATAATTGTTGGTTTAACAGGGCCAAATCCTGGAGGAGCATGTCAATGGAGTCATACCGGTAGTTTGTGATTAGAAACGAGTCGACGGATTGTTGGGACTCCAAAAGGAGCTGTCGTAAGTCTTTATTAAGGTCTAAAACATCCATTACGGTAGAATTTGTGTGGTTTCTGGCTGTTGAAGATATTCGCGGTGGCCTCCACTGGGATGTCTGGAAGAATGTCTTGGGAATGTCGCGCTGGTGGGGTCCTGGTGGGGGCAGTTTGCATCCACTGCTGCAGACGCAATGCAACTGCGATGCAATGCACCTGTGCATCCACTGCGCTGCATCCATGCTGCACTATCACTGACTGCAGCCTCACATCATCAGCTACACATAATCAATCGCATCAGCTCATGCATATATTACATAACCAATAACCCCGTGCATACTCCACAAGCATGCTCCACAAGTATAGCACCTAACACCTCTAAAGCCTACAATATTACAATAACCACATATCTAAACTCTATAGTAACGAATAAGTTCCCAGATAAGAAAGAAAACGTTGAACAAAACAGCGGATCCATCAAAGACTTTGTTCAATTGAGCACAATTAGATCAAAGAAACAAATAAAGTGGGCAATGAATCAGAGAAGAAATAAAGATAGGGGTCTCGTTTAACATTCCCCAAGGGACCTTACAACAAAGAAACCAGGAATCAGAGAGGATCAGAACAAAGTCAGCTATTGTGCAAAATCGTGTTAGTTTAAAGGGCTGACAATCAGGACGACAATCAGGCCCAGACAATAGCCCAGTTGGGAGAAAATCCTATCTAATTGAACTAAAATATAAACAATTCTTTAAACATGTTAGACGAGAATACCATAGTTACAAAGAATAAGACCCTGAATATAACAAGTAAAACCACAAAGACAAACACAATAGCATCGTCAGGCAACACAAAAGGCCAGCCCCCATTGTAGCAATATTCACGACTCATAAGAATCCATCACCAGTTAAGGAACAATAGATAAAAACACGCCTTGAATCCCAACTAGGTAAAAAATATTAAGGATTTTAGGCGAACCCATCTTATGGTGAAGAGAAAATCGGTGCAGATTTTAACTCAAATAAGAAATAACCTTTTGCGTAACAAAGGAACTGAAGACAATAAGACTTTATCCCCTTATTCAAGGCTTGATAGTGTGGGATTAATTCGCTTATTGTCTAATGTGCTCGCCTGTATATGAGACAAAGAGGAGAATTTGTTTTAGTAAGAACAACAGGAAGTTAAAACCAGACAATTACATCAGAGGACCCGTGATTAGATACGACTAGCAACCAGCATTGTTAACTACTAGTTTAAGAAGGAACTATGTTGAAGGTTTAGATAGTTAAGATCTAATGGAGAGAGTTTGGAAATGAGCCAATTGGGAATTAAGGTGCTGTGTCTGATGGGAATAAGGTGCTGTATCTGATGGGAATAAGGTGCGGTGCTGTATCTGGTGGGAGTTAAGGCACCGTCAGCATACCACAGAATACCACAACACTTACTTACTACAGGACTTACTCCCACACCGTAACCATCGAATCTGCACCTCCAAATTCATGTAACTATAAACGAGGGGTTGGTTACAGGACCCATTCCCAATTGGGAATAAATCTTTAAGCTTCGAGTTAAATCTTATTATTGGCCGATTCTCATAATCGCAGATCGTGGGCCACGCAGGACTGACGCAGACATGAAATTTACGTCACCACCTTGACTTTCCTTGAGCTTGACCTCCCTTAAGCTTGACCTTCCTTAACCTTGGAGTATACCATAGATCCCATTAGGCTTGTCCTTTACCTTAGACTTTGATCCCGTAGTGTCTAAAGTAAATACCAGTACTGTTATCAAGAATTCTTGACATACCACAAAAGGTACAGAATAAACAATGGGCGTATGTCTATTGTTACAATACGTTCTTAATTATTTTTATACAGATGTGATTGATTGTCCTCAATTACACCAGACGTAGGTACAGATGTCTAAGCATGCTTTGGACATTAGAGTGCTTCTACATTGCATTACATTTGCATGACATTTGCATGCTTCTACATATTGTTGCCCGACCTACCTACTTCTCTATCCTAACCTACTCTATCCCTTGACCAAACTAGACGAATCACAGGCCAATTCAGACACTACATTCAGATCCAAATCGTCTAATTCCGAACGAGGATCTGAAATTTGGTCGGGAATATCGTTTCTGGCAACATTAACCGGGGGCCGGAACTTTAACCAGGGATCATTGCTTTTAAAATGGCAAGAGCGGCATGTGGCCGCATTCGTTAGTGGGCACATGAATGGCGAACAATCTATCGATGATTAGGAGGCGATTGTGCCCGATTATGTGCCAAATATTTTTTTTCGGTTTGGGTGGTCTGGTTTGTTAGAGGCTGAATCTCACTAAACCTTATCTAATGCCTAAACCTTATCTGATGTGGAGACAATTATGTCATTGTGGAAGTTATATGATTGGATGAAGGGGAAACAGTAGACATTGCTCTTGCCTTTGAAGCTTCTCTACTCTGCAGCTGGTACCTGTAGGTTAAGGGGTCGGTGCATGGCCACGCAGCATCATAAGATAGGTTGAGGAGCGGATAAAATGTCCGCTGCCCAGGAATTGGCGGTGGGCATGGGTGGCCCATAACCATTACCTGCATGTGCGTTTCCGTTTCGAGCGTTGGTGCATATCCCCTGTAATCAAAATGTTCCCAAGTTAGAAGTTTCTTACCGGAGTTTGCTGCTATTCCTGCTGGTATAATGCAACTAACGGAGATTGGGCCTGGGGTTATTTCCGTACCTTACATGGCCCGTTGCATGGCTGCTACTTTGAAGATTGCAACTATTCGTCTAGTTAGACAAGGTGAATTTAACTGAATAGAGAAAGGGTGGGACCATAAGAATTGCAACTTTAACCAGAGGTTCCAATGGTTGGAGCCGTTACAGAATAACACCGCATAATAGAGACCCTCTGAACTTCTATTGTAAGGGTTTTGACCTGGGGGAAGCTTCAGGTATGGCAATTAACCATCGGACCTGGCCATCGGCCTGGCCTTACAAACTTTCAGGCGTAATCTTGCTGCGATCTCAGATCCCTAACCTTATACTTAGTTCTGGATCCACCATCACCCAAATGATTGGGATTACCGCAAGCCCATATGGTGTTTGGGGTTTTGCAGCCCCGACACCCACGTATTTCCCAATAGGGGCACAGGTCGTGCAAGGACGAGGAATTCCAGTTGTATGGTTGTTTTGTGTAATCAGCGGCTGCAGATGTTTCTTTTTCTCACTTGCGCAATCTTATTTGGAATGATTTGAGGTTTTTTTAGGCTGGGTGCAGAGCTTACGAGCCCTGCAGGTGCTCTCACGTCCTGCAAGTTCTGCACGCGGTTACTGTTTCTTTTTAGTTTTTTTTTTTTATTTTCACTCAAGGTTAAATAACTAATGGAGGTTTTGATTACACCCTGGTGCAGTTTTCCTATCAATTATTTAAGTAAAGGCATATCTCCCCTGGAATATTATTTCGGAGTCAAGTTTTTTTTGTCAACGCTTTTATCTATATTATTTCCATTTATATGTCTACTGCTATCTATTACCCTGAAGAGAGACACAGCTTACCCTCATTATCTACCATCATGAATAATTCTCAATCTAATCCTCATAGTGAAGCTGTGGGTACTGGGCCAGTAGTAAATGGGTCTGTGTCTGGAAATGATGAATTATTTTCCACCCATGGGTCTCAACCTTCTACTGCTAATACCACTCCTGCTTCTTCTTTTAGTGGGAAATCTACTGGCAATGCTGCTGGTTATAACGGAGGATTTTATGGTGATGCTGGCAAATGTACTTGTAAATCCAATGCTAATAGAATTCCTAGACCTAGAAATGCGTTTATTCTTTTCAGACAAAAATATCACCAATGTGTTTTGGATGAAGGAACGGTGATTCGGACCAATCCCGAAGTGTCTAGAGAATTAGGAAGACGGTGGAGAGCTTTAGGAGATGAAGAAAGAGATCACTGGAACCAATTAGCTGAAGAAGAAAAGACTAACCATGCTAAAAAGTATCCTGGTTACAGATACACACCAAGAAGAAATGGTAAAAACAAGTTTTGTGATTTTTGTAAGCAAAAGAATTTAAGACAACAACAGATGCAATTACATAATCAACAATTGTTGCAAATGCAACAAGATCAATATGCTTCATACTTGTTGCAACAACAGCCCCAACCTCAACATCATCAACCTCAAATGCAGACACAAATGCAAGGGGCCCCACATCAGCCACAAATGCAAGGTCAAATGCAGACACAAATGCCACAATATCAACAACAAATGCCCTTGCAGCAGATCGCCACTGCTAATGCCGCTAATGCAGTTAATGCCAATCAAACTCCTCAGGGCAACAATGCTAGCATGAATATGCAGCAACCTTATGGGGGAATGTTATATATTCCTTCTAACCCAATACAATCGAACTTTCAATTCCAATATAATAATGAGATGATTCCTTCTCAAGATAAATTGAGTCCCTTGTCGCAAGTGCCTAGTGTAGGGTATGAACATTATCATCATGGACAAACCCAAACCCAACCTCAGCCACAAGCACAAGCACAACCTCAACCAGGCCAACCTCAAGGCCCACAATTCGCCATAGGTTATGACCAACAAAGATTTAATGCTTTACCTACGCCTATAAATTCTAACTTGGCCAACTCTTACGGGTTTGAAGGGTACCAGAGTTAGATTCAATTCTGTTTCGTGTATAATATAATGAGATATGTATGTAATATATCAATTTGGTAGTGAATGTAGACCGCATGGTGCATGGTGCATGGTGCATTGAGTACATTGCATTATTGGTGCATTGATGACAGGCGCATGTGGCTGCAGTGGCTGCAGATTCTGCAGTGACCACAGAGTGCAGAGTCAGTAACAAACCTCGTGGCAGTAGCCCAAATAAGGCGGGGTTCTTTATCAACTTTACCGATTAATACTGATAATTCAATTATCATGGAATAGTATGTGCCCGGATAGTCGCTCCAAAGCGACTGTCGCAAGGCTGATATAAGGTTTGGGATTACGATCGAATGCCCCGTTTAAAACAGACTAAGCCTGTCTGGGCTTCCACTCTCCTAGCCCGCACACGACCTGCGCACATATTGACCCCCACATCACCCTTGGTCATGTGCCATGACCAAGGTACAGCTGCCAAGTACTATGTGCCATGGGCTGCTGCAGCTCCTGCAAGGACGCTGCAATCACCCTGCAAGGGTTGGGTTCCTTCCATCTGTAATCCAAATTATGTCTCATCTGCTTAACCGTTAATGACTCAGCATGATTCATACCCCGACAACCTAGTTTAAACTTCCTATGTTAGTTACCACCTGAATAAGTCCACAAACCAAAAAAAAAGAAATCTTAAGGTTTATTGCTGCTATTGTCACTGCAAGTGAAGGTTGAAGACAATCCAAATAAAGTGTCATCAAATGGCGCGTTATGCGGAGCATTATGTGATGCAAAGCATCATGCAAAGTATTATGCAAGTATTATGCGCAATATTGTTTATGGGCATCACCTACGATTCGATACATAGACTAATAGGACGATTGTAACAACATGATTTTATTGGTTGGTAGTAAACAGGGATGATTCAGGAGGCAGTAGGGGGCAGTTTCTTTTTGAAATTAAGGTTTATGACCCTTGGTAGTATAAAAGATCCACTTGCTAAAACGGAAGGTTTACGGATCTTCCAGCCCAGTTAAAGTTGCGCTTGTGCTTAAGCACCAGGTTATGTACTATGGGCGGAGGTTCATCTTTATTGCAGGACCCGTGCACCAATAAAAACCATCATGCACCAATGAAAACCAATTATCCAGCCTCATGCAAGTTTCCTCATGCAAGTTTCTGTAGATGCGCAAATCTTGTTTCCCCATTGGGCGATGACAGCGCAAAACTCACCCACTTCATTTGTTAACTTCTTCACCTCCACCAACTGATAAGCTTAATTTCTTTTAGTCACCTTTATCTTTATCGCTTAAGCAGCATATTAAGGTATTTAGTTTCTTCGGTCATATAATCAGACCACCTGATTTACTTGATAGGATTATGTCCCTGAAACTTATCAATATGAAATGAAATCCCCTAACACCGAATTGGGAACTTGCATAATTCTATTTATGTCCGCGTCATCTGACGCCTGTCGGTATCCACCAATCCCCCACCAGAGCTCCCATCACAACTCCCACCAGAACATCCACCAGAACATCCACACCTCCAGACCTCAAACACCATACACTTGACCCCATAGTCTGACCCCTACTCCTAGCACCATACATCAGACTCCTTAGTATCAAATGAAATTTGGCCTGAAATTGTGGTGTTTCAGTGGAGGTCATGTTTTACTATCAGTTTCATCTACCGTTTTATTTTTTGAATAAAGTTACCCCCACCGCGACCACTAGGCCTCCACTAAGCCTCCACTAAGCCTCCACTAGGCCTCCACTAGGAGCCTCCACTAGGACGCTCGTCCTAGCTCTCGTCCTAGCTCTCGTCCTAGACTCGTCCTAGACTCGTACTAACTTGTCCTACTCGTGCCACACTCGTGCTACCGTGGTCATATATTCATTACATACTCAATGTCCTCAAATGTCTTCAAATGTCCTCTCCGAAATTATCTATAGAAATAGCTTCTCCTGGCTTAAATGGAGGTAATCCCAAATATGGACACCCATCACATCTAAAGGCATCTCCTAAAGAACAGGAGTTGCATCCACCAGTTTTCCCCTTAATGGTAAAGTCTATCTCCGTTAAATCCGTCTCATCAAATTTAATCTTACTCTGTTTCAACTTTTCTTCAATTTTAATCGCTTCATCTGTAGCCAGTTTCACCATATTAGACAATAACGAGTTCTGTAACATTTGTTGGTTCAGTAATTCCAATTCTTCTTGTTCTTTTAACCCACAAGTGCAATCCTTACAGGCTTTTCTCCGTTTTTTCCCGCTGGTTTCACATTTTTTGGGCACAATCAAGTTATAATTCGACCCGGCCTCCACCAACTCATCTTCATCAAGCTCTTCCCCGCTTTCCTCGTCTTCCTCATCGCTAAAATATGCCAATTTTGTTTGCTGTAATTTTCTTTTGTTGGTTTCATCTTCTTCGTCCGTGTTAACGGAAGTGTCTGTGAGGCTTGGAGATTGGAGTTTGGCCCCACTGCCCCCACTCTTGCCCCCACTCTTGAACCCCCACTTTTCTCTTTTGTCCGTGGGGGTCTTCTCCCTCTTTTTAAGTGTCATCACACTAGCCGCCACGGGCTTGGGTTTAATCCAACCCCCGTTTTCAATCACAAATCCACTCATTAGCACGTCCACGTCCTGGCCCGACGGTAAGTCCCCCACCACCGCCCCGCCCTCCACCAAAAGCTGGTGGAGTTTTTGGAGCGCTGCTTCAGGCAAACCCTTCTCGTCGATGGCGACATTGGGATTTAAGTAATAGATCTGGTCAAATGTCTCCGTAAGTTCCACCTTATTGTTCACCACTCGGTCGATGACCTGCTGGGAAATGTCGGCGCCCGCCATGCGCTGCTTGACGCCCAGCACCGTGGCTTGGTCCGTGACTACCGTGGGGTGTAATAGTAATAGTACTTTCATGGTGTGTAGTAGTTGGGATGGGTTAGTAATACATCGCAATCACATCATAAAAATTCTCAGGTCGTGTGCACACCAGACCCGCGCCAGCGAGGTTCGGGCGCGGACACGACCACAATGCCCATAAAAGCCACACTTTTTTGTTAGCAGCTGGTCGTGTGGGACAGAAAAGGGCCGGCTCCGGGCCGGAACCGGGGCACGCAGTGGTAAGCTTAATGTCAGATTGTCTATTGGCTATATATACAACCATAGCTAGCGCAGCTAGGGTTATGGTGTGGACTGCTACGGTGCCACGGTGCTATCGCTAGTACCAACACCAGCACCAGCACTCTAGCCCTTCTTACCAGAGCACTGGCGTGGCACTCGTCCTTGACTAGCACTAGCACTTTTTGGTTGTTTGGTATACTCTTTTATATTTTTTGCGGCAATTAAGCAGCACATTTGGGACAGACACGCCTGTTCATTAAAGTATTGTTTCAACTATTAGCTATTGTTTTAGATGGAAATATCCAAGGTAAAAACCAAGGCAAGTCGAGGGAACCAAAGAGCTCAAGAAAAGGATGTTTTCACTAATGGTGGGTGTAAGGATGTTTAGTGAAACCTTTCAAATATTTGAAAGAGTAAGGATTAGAGAACAAATCAAACATGAACATCGTATGAAGCGATTTATTCTGGATTGAATCCTCGGGTTTACGTCAATAATTTAATTGCTAATGGGTTGGGATATAATTTTTACTGACGATCTTCTGCACTTTCCTGCCAGTTGCTGCAAAATTCTGCTACACTTGCCGCCTCTTGCAGCCACTTGCAGACATTGCGACAACTATTTCAGGGGTTAGTTTAAATAGCAACATAGTATGTTACTCACATATAAAGCAAGAATTTCCTTAATTGAAGGGTAAGATAAATCCATACATTGTTTTATAAATATATTTATCTATCGTTATAAGTTAAATTTAGATAAATAATAATTCAAGCCATTTACTGCGAACGCACTTTGGTTTTGTGTCAGAGTCCAATTTGGTTGCAAAAAAAATGAGTAGTACAGAGCCATTTTCTTTGGAATCTACGGTATCCGTAGAAAGTCCTCGAACACCCGATCCTTTTCTGGACCCGATAAAGTTGTGCTTACCGATGTCAGACGAATCCAATATAATCACAGGGTTGAGAATAGAGAATCGGGATCTAAGACTGAGGGTAGAAGTTCTTGAAGCAGAGGAAGAAAAACACCAAGAGGAAATAAAGAAGTTGAATGACAAGATTAAACAGCTGGAACAAACATATAAAAGGGACATTGAAGAGTTGAAACAAACACATAAAAGGGAAATTGAAGAGTTGAAACAAGCCCTAAAAGATCTTCAAAAGAAGATGGATGCCCCGGAAGAAGAGAAAAAGAAGGCCGAAGAGAAAGTAGACAAGTTAACGGCGAAAGTCAAAAAAATTGAAGAAAAAAGTCATGTATTAAAAACGGAATTGGAAGCAATTAGGAAAGCTTTGGAGGCTGATATATTTGACAAATTCATAGAATCATTGAGTGGAACAAATATCGACACCAAGATCCGTCGTATGATTAATAAATGTAGGCGTAAGAGTAAACCTGATATTATCCTTGAGCTTTTCAGTAACACCCAAGAAGATCCTCAAGATTTGTTAAGAAAATTAGCCATTTACTTGAGGTTTAAGGGTAATGATCTCGAACTTAATTCCAGAATAATAAGCCTATTCCGGAATGTAAAATTGTTTGCTTTAAAATCGCCCGAGCCAAACCTTACGAAAAAGAACCCTCAAGGAACGAACAACCAGTTTCAGCGTGATCACACAATGAAAACTAGCCAAGGGCATCCGAATCGTATCTTTTCACTGCGTAATCTCGTAGAAAAGTTTTATGAGAAGAAGCCAATTCTTTTTTCGGATATGTTGCCAGCATTGGGCTTGGATTATCATAATGAATCTGCTTCACTAGCCCACTATTTCATAAAAGCTTATTGTGAATTGCTAACCAAATTTGGAGATGAAAGTGAGATTAAGTTCCTTCCAGAGCCAACCGTTCAGCTGATTAGAGGAAATGACGAAGAACAGGATCAGCAGAGACCCGATGGAGCCGCAGTAAAGGGGCAGAGCACTGTTGTCCTCCTAGATGAAGTCAAAAGATCGCTTGGGATCGATCAAATAACTGCTAAAACCATGAAGTCACTTCCTCGGCGACTTCACGAAGCCTTGAGACAAAGTTTTGGATACATGTTTGCCTTTCTGTGTTCCCGTTTAATCTTAACTGATGGGTTTGTGTATATCAAGCTTAGGATTCAAGTTGAGAAATTTTTGGAGAACAAGGAATACTACACTCGTCTGAAAATAGTTCCTTATGAGTTTGATATGTTTCATATCGAGGATGACAACTTTGGTGATTCTTTGTTTAATTGTTTGCTTGAAGGTAACGAACCCAATGAAGATCAAAAGCTAAAAGAAATGGCACAGCATTACGAAAATGATTTTCCATCAGCTTCCGGAACTAAACGGAGAAGAACACATTCGGAGTAAATATGACCAAGTTTTGTAGTGTAATATGAAGATCACGTGAAATAAGGACCTTTCCTCAGCTTAATGTCAGATTGTCTATTGGCTATATAATACAACCATAGCACTAGCACAGCTAGGGCTATGGTGTGGATTGCTGCGGTGCTGGCACTAGCACTAGCACTGGCACTGGCACTGGCACTGGCACTGGCACTAGACTGGCACTAGAACTGTAGTACTCTCCCTAGAACTCTAGTTGGAACTAGCACTCGCCCTAGCACTTCGTGCTAGAACTCGCTACCCCTCATCCGTATCCTCCACATCCGTCTCATCATTTCCATCATTTCCATCCCCCATAATCCCCGATATTGGCGGCAACGAATGATGTTTCAGCGTCTCTGGTACCACCACCGAAGAAGATCGGGACGAGCCTGGCGAGTTATTATTCAAACTCTGGGTTCTACTATGAGAAAACTTGACTGCTTGGGGGGAAGATAAGGACATTAACGAGTAAACGGCGTCCTGTTCATTGTGAGGACCTGGCCCGTGGCCCTGACCTGGCCCGTGGCTAGGACCGTGTCCCTGCCCAGGGCTGGGTCCAGGATGTCCATTAGGCGACATTTGGGACGGAGGCCGGTACGGAAACTTGTCATTTAAAGCCACATTTATCGGAGGAAGCTTGTATTTGGTCGAATCCAACGATAAAGGCCGTAGTTTTTTTGGGGTTTTCAATGGACTTAGCTGGTGGGACGAGTGGTGGGACGAATGGGGCGAGTGGTGGGGCGAGTGGGACTGGTGAGAGTTATGTTTCTGTCGAGATAACGTGGCCATTAGCGCATTATGGGCTGACTCTTCGTCAGGACTTGGGAGATCTCTCAACCGACTCGACTCCACAAACTGGGGCGACGCCTGGAGCGAGCGGATGCCCAAGCCCGCCGAATGATTAAGACCACCGGCCGAGGGAAGGCCCCCGGCCGAGGGAGATGCCAAATTGGTTTTATCTCCCTCTTCCTTATCCGCTCGACTAGTTAAATGCTGTAGATTATAATTAGCTCTAGTAATCCCCCCTATTCCGTCGGCACTATCAAACTCTCCCGTCAAATCTCGTGACAAGTCTTTGGTCAAGTCTCGTGACAAGCCCCGTGACAAGTCTTTGGTTAAATCTCTCTCTGAACTCTTAAGCTTCTTGGTCGGCGAAGCGTCCAACTTTAGTTCCGTGAAACTCACTTTGTACGGCGACTTCTTCTGCTGGTTCAATTTGGTGATGGCACTGGAAAGTTTTCCTTTTAATTGCATGGTGATTTCACTCATGTCGCCGTCGCCCGGCCTATCGCCCGACCGGTGGTCCTGCTTGTCAGCGAAGAGCTTCCGGCCCGGGGAGAAATAGGTCGGGGTTTTCTGAGCTTTCCTGGACTCTTCATCGCTATCGTAGCCCGAATAACGAGGAGTTTTGAGAAGATTATGGGAATAATTAGGACTTTGGCCCAAGCCCTGGGGCCGGTACGGGCCTGGAGACACCGCCAGGCCGGGAGTGGCCATGTTCCCGGGCGTGGCTCCCATTCTATCACTGGAATTTCGTTTAACTGACGGCGTATAAGGAAGATTATGGGGCTCTAACCGTTGGTCGGGAGTACTGACCATCCGGGCCCGTTTTTTATCAGATGGCGGGGTGGAGGGACCGGCTGGGGCGACTTCTTGGGCCGAAGGCGATGTTTCTAGGCCGATTTCTGGTACCACCGGCCGTATTTCACTGCTATGGCTGCCCATATGTCCCCTGGCGGTTAATTCTGGCCCCAACTCTCTGTGGTCACGCGGCGACGTCATGGGGGTGGACGGTTTGCTCATGCCACGTCTGCTTAGCACTAGCGTTGTTCTGGGTCTGGGTCAGTTCTGGTACGGGTCTGGTACGATCTCGTGCTGGGCAGTACGTTTGTAATTCGGTACACGGTGGCCGGGTTTAGTTGATGATGTTTATAAGGAGCGCGAAAACTGGGCACGGGACACGACCCGCGCCATTTGTAAACAAATTCATCACCAAATCTGTTACACCAAATCTGATACAAACATAGTACTACCACCAGTGCTCCACCGTTTTAGTACCATAAATACCACCGCCAGCAGTACCAGTGCTAGTACCACGCTAGTACCATTACACTTACTAGCCACTAGTCCAGACCATGAACGGGAACGGCCCGTCGTCGCTCTTGCGCAGAAATAAGCGCTTAAGTATGGCAAGCGCTACAAGGTCTTCCCTACTACCTGCCCACAACACCAGCAGAACCATGGATTTGAGTGGGCTCGTTCCTTCGAGTGTCAAGCGGCGGTCGTTGCTTTCCACGCCGTCGGCCCGCCGGTCCAATGGCCCGGGCCAGGTCCTGATCCATGCCAGCGGGTCTAGCCAGGCCAGTCAGGGCCAGGGCAGCCAAGGCCCGAGTCAGGCGAGTCAGACCAGCCAGGGGCCTAGTCAAGGCCAGGGCAGCCACGACGCCAGACCGCTCCGGGACCGGAACTACCAGTCCCTTATCCAGAACGAAATCTATGAATTTCTCGCCCTAAACAAATTCGAACTCGAAATGAACCACCCTTTAACGTCCAAAACCCTTAAACAACCCACACAGAAAGATTTCATGGTGATATTCCAGTTTTTATACGCCAAAATCGACCCCCATTACCGGTTTTCCAAGTCGATTGAAACCGAAGTGTTCACGATTTTAAAGGTGTTGAATTACCCATACTTGGATGGGATCACCCGGTCCCAAATTAGTGCCGTAGGGGGAAATTATTGGCCCAATTTCTTGGGGGTTCTTTACTGGTTAGTCAAACTCAACTTGCAAATGAATGAACTTGATCTGTTAAATAATATCTATGATCTTGAGGATGAATTGGATCAAATCTTTATAGATTATACCCGGAAGTCATATATCTCGTTTATTAATGAAAAAGATGATTTCAGTGAGTTTTATGAAGAAATGAAAACCAATTTCCAGCATTTTAATGAGAAAATTGAACTGGAAATCACCAATTTGAACCAATATAATCATGAATTGGTTACCACCTTCAACGAAGTCAACGAACAAATGATGGTACTTAATAACGCCGATAAAAAATCCAAGGCTTTGGAAAATGATTTAATTAAATTCAAGGCTTATATTGAAACCATGGAATCTCGAAAGGCCAAATGGGGGGAGATTTTAACTAAAATTGAACTGGAAATCGACCATTATCAAACAGAACTTAATACTATCAATGACGAGAAACATCAATATGAAGTAGAACTCCAATCCAAGGGGTTAAATAGTGCCATAATCCATAACCTTGTGGGCGAAAGAGACAGTTTATCCCGGAATATCGAACTGATTAACTATAAACTTCAAGAAGTCAAACTTCAAATCTCCGGCAAAGAAACCGAACTTCAAAAAAACTATGAAAGTCTTGATAATTTTTTGAAACAATACAATAGCATCATCTACAAAATCCAATTAAACCAACTCAACACATACAAATTCGAGATTCTGTTAAACCAAGAGATCTGGGACTTTACTCAAAGCTTTACCCCCACCGATATTCTCGATAAGAACCTTAAGGATGAGAAGATCGAACTCCTTAAGTTCCGGAGTGAAATCAATAATAAAATCAATACCCTCCAAGACCAATCCATCAAACTTCAAGAACAAAATGACGTCACCAATGAGACTTTGGTAGAACAACGAGAAGAACTTGAGACGCTAGAGAGTAAAATCTCCATCAACAAATCAATCTATGACGAGATTTATGAGACTATGATCAATGATAACACCGCTTATTCCATGCAAATTGAAAAGTTGGATAAAGAACTTCGGTCTATTAAGATAAACACTAACCAGGAGTTTATTGAGATTGAGAATAAGTACCAGAACATTACTATAGAGTTTGATGAGTTGAATCACGAGATCTCTAAGCTGAAGAATTATTTACATGATAACATTCAAAAGATCATCGAGACTACGATTAATTTCAAGTTGAATATCCAGCTGAATTTGGTGGATTTGGAGGAGATGGTGGTGAAGGAATTGGAGATGGAGCGGGGGGGATGAAGTGTGTATTATGACCGTGTATTATATGTACCATAGAGACGTTACTAGGGTCTGTTCTATCACAATATATATTAACCGTAGCCACTAGCCATTCGTAGCCGTAGCATGGTGCTAGTACCATTGGAGTATGATTGTTATTTAGCAGCTACCGGGGCTCATAATCAGTCAGTGGCTCATAACATGCGCATGTCAGTTGCAGCCGTCACTTAGCCATTGGTCCCCATTAGAGCAGCAGTATAACTAGAAATAACTAACTATAGCAACAACTCGCTATAGCAACAGCTATAACAACCACTAGCTACAGAAGCATTGATCATATTGCAAGGTGTCCATGGTTCAACGGGTCTCGTCCCAACTTGACCCAAAATATGCACAATTCGCAGCCCTGAGGCACACATGCATGTACCTGTCACAGCTGCAGCCAACTGTCCAAAAATGACTCACAACCAAAGATCTCTATAAAGATACACTGTCACACAGTTTTGCAACAGTTTCTGTCATTTAAAATGAGTATTTACGGGGCCCCCTTGATCGCTATAAACAATACCACCGAGGTGGAGACAGCAGTGGCTGCTTACAATTGCAACTTCACAAAATTCTTGCAACATTGTCACCAAGCCCATATGTCTAGACATCGCTTGGTATATGCTTGTATTTGTCGAGGATGTGCTTTCAGCTACGAGTTTGCTAAGAGTTTTCTTTTGTTCAAAGGGAAGTTATATTGCTTTTTCAACGACAATATCAAGAGAGCCATTTGTGCCTCGTTTGTAATGAACAATGATGTGGATATAGAGTTGATAAACGAAACAAAACCATTTTGTATTTGGTACCCCCAAGTTCCTAGCCTCGAGACGTGTGAACTTATAAAGAAAAAAACCAATAAAATCGACTACTCTCTAGCCATTTTGTGTATTCTTATGAACTGGTATGAGGTTTTCGCAACCCTTGATATTAAAGCTGAAAACACCCTTTTAACGTTGTGTGTATCTACAAAAAGAACCAAATTCTTTGACTTCCTCATAAGCAAGGTCCAAGACAACAAGGTGTACAACTTTATCGACTTTGAAAATGAAATCATCAACCTTGACGAATCAAAATTTGACTCGGAGTTTAAACCAAAAGATATCGATTTGTTCAGCTACCACACAAAGTACAAGGGAAATGGCGACACCAGGCAGACTTTTTGTGTACAAAAAGTGGACCTTTTGCATCCTCGGTACTTTCCGCTTGAGTACAAGTATCCTGGGGGGTACGGGGCGTTGACGGGGATGACGTTTGAGTATTTTGCGGTTACAAAGGACTTGCCGATGTACCGGATGGATTATGAGTTGGCTAATAGGATTATGGAGGACGAGCAGCAGGAGGAGTGGGAGAAGGGACAAGACCTAGCTAGGGCGGCCTAGGGCACTAGTTAGGACGAGAAGTAGAGGTTTTGGCCCAGGCCAGGCCAGTACGGGCCCAGAAACTCGGGCCAGAGGCCCTCGGCGTCAGTCGTCTTATATTTCTATGTACAGCTAATATTGATTCGATAACCACATCTTCACCCTCTTGCCCTGGTCAACCTGCTTATTACTAAGTCTTGGTTCTCTTCCCTTTGGTTTATAATCCTTAGTTAAATTAATCACAAAGTATGGCGACACATTATATTTCTTACACAATTTGGTCAAAGTCCATTTCTTCGGGTCGGAGGTTCTTAATGTCAAGATTTCCGTAGCGGTTTCGGCATCCACGTCATATTTCTTTTGACTTCCATAGATTATTGGCATATCTTCTATTTCTTCTGGAGTGTATTGCTTACCATACGGCGACACAGCAGTCCCATCGTCCAAAGACAAGGTCACATGTTTTCTAGGGTCGGTGTCAGGTAAAAATGCTTTGGGAGTTTGTTTTATAAGGGGTAAAGCTCCTGGGGGAGAGTATACAAGGCCATTGGTAGGTTTTGGTTTGAAATTGAATGCGGAAGTCTTGGAGTTGTATTTGTTCACCGGTTTGGTTTGGAGGGGGATGGTGGAGGAGAGTCTTGTGTGGACCGTGGCTGCTGGTCTGGCCACAGTCCCGGTCTGAAGCCTCTTTATATGGATCATTTGTGATTGATGATGTTAGATTTACCTGGTTAGATGTGAGCTTCTGAGTTCGCAAGTGAAAAATTTTTGAGGGTCGTGTGAGGGTAGGATATTTGTCTTAAGTATGGGGTCAGGATATTTAGAGCAGGGTACTAGAAAATAGGGTAAATGTAAGGAAATATAGTGTAGAGTAGAAATGTAGCTTATTGGTATGACCACAAACACAAATGACACAAATGCACAAATGACAAATGGTATGGCTTAAGACCAGAGAATATGTGTAGAAAGGACAAGCGAGAATATAAGCACACACTCAGTACAGTAATAGAAACTACAGACACAGACACAGACAAAACAGTGAACCAAATGAAAGGAGGGTTATTCAAAGTAAGGGATTTGAAGTGACAGGTGCTAGTAGTCAGGTGCTAGACCCTCAGCTGTAGTCAGTCTAACTGTCAGTGACTAGTAGTAAGTATCTAAGAAGTATTTAGGGAAGTATAGTAGAAAATACTTAGTAGAAAATACTTAGTAGAAAATACTTAGTAAAACACTCAGTAGAAAGTACTCAGTAGAAAATACTTATTAGTAAATCATTGTAGTGTAGTATGGTAGTGAAGTAGCACACTACTCTAGAGTTGTCAGGTAACGTCTATGCAAATCTCCGTATCTGTCAGACGAGTCTACGAGCCTCACTACCAAACTAAGACCATACACGATTAGGAACAAGACAGCCGATTAGGAACCAGGACCATTAGCCTAAAGTTACGCCAACGAAGCGATCTCCGAAGAGGCTTCCATCAATTTAACTCGTTTCAGTTAATAGGCTTACCAAAACGGGTTAAATTAAAATAAACGAGATTAAATATCTCCAGGAATGGTGTAGCCACTAAGTTCCTACATCTGAATGGTCCAGTATGTTCCTACATCTGAATATTAAAGTTCATACCGTTGGCAGATCTAGACCGCCTTATGCAGACACAAGCGAATCGGTTCTAGAGCCTCATTCGTCTAGAGTATCAGGTGTAACAACTTAACAATTGACAGCAATGACTTGGACAAAGATTTAGAATAAGAGCCCAGACAATTAAGTCAGATCAAGGCCAGATACTGATGAGCCATAAATAAACTAAGCACTAATATAGCAATAATTACACCAATTATTGTAACAAACACCAAGACGCTAACAATAATTGACTAGAAACAAAAGACCAACCTCCCTAAAAATCAGAGGATTATTCCCAATGCGGACGGATCAAACCCTAATTGGGAATATTTACGTTTACAGATCAGGTAAGCCCGTGTACCAAATAGGTCGCATAGGGCCGCGCACGCTCATGTCTGTTTATCATAATTCCGAATCCAGCGGTTTTCTTTCCTCACACGCACTAAAATGCCAAACAGACATAAAACCTTTTACTAAAACGGTGCGCCAAGCGCTCCCTAACCGGGAGCCCGAGACTTTTGCCACGGCCGGCCCCAGGTCGCGGCCCCAGGTATCCCCGAATCCTCCCCCCAATAGTGGCTTGCCGTCCCCACTAAGCCCGCGCCGGCATATAACCCGCGCCGTACCAAGAACCATGAGCAATCGGGACACGATTTCGCTCAAAACAAACGAAAGATCATGAGCCCTTCCTGTACACAGATGTTTATTTACTTCGTTTAAATTTCTTCCCAATCCTATTGGCAGCTCATAAACAAATAAAACCAAAAGGATTCCCACCATCATTTTCCTCCCAAATTCAACTATCAACTTCTTTCTACCTAACTTTTAGTCTTTCCTTAACCCACATTCTTTTTAATAAAGTTATTTCTAGTGTTACCTTCCTTTGTACACCTACTAGAAATTGAAATTGAAGTTATTTTCCTAAAGTTTTCCTACTAAATTTTTGAATAAATTAGTACTTAAATTATTTCACAATGTTATTTAAATCCATCATTCCTTTGGCTTTATTAGCTGTGGCTAAAGCCGCTGAAGAAGACACCACTGTTATGTCTACTATCACTATCACCAAAACTTTATTGACTCCAGAACAATCTGAATCTGTGTCTGAAGCTTCTGAAGCCAGTGTTGCTTCTGTGGCTTCTGTCAGTTCTGCTTCTGTGGCTTCTGCCAGTAAAGCTTCTGCTGCTTCTGTTGCTTCTGAAAGTTCTGCTTCTTTTGCTGCTAAATTAGCTGCTGCTTCTGAAGCTTCTGAAGCCAGCGAAGCCAGTGAAGCTAGCGAAGCCTCTGAAGCCAGTGTTGCTTCTGTTAAATCCGTGGCTTCTGAAGCTTCTGTCGCTTCTGTTGAAGCTGCCTTATCTGCTTCTTCTGAATCTGCTGCTGAAGCCGCCGAAACTGCTAGCTTAACTGGATTCCAAGGGGTAATAGCTGTGGCTTCTGCCTTCAATGAATCTTCTAGTGAAGCTCCATCTTCTACTATGATGAATTCTTCTTCCAGTTACATGAATATGTCTAGTTCTACTATGTTCAACAGTTCTAGTATGATAACGTCTTCCTCATTCATGGATCTTCCTAGTTCCACTTCTGAAACTGTCTCTACCGTTGATGGGGATGAAGATGAAGAATCTAGTTCTGAAGATAAAGCTGGTAGACAACAAGTTGCTTTGGGAGTACTTGGGTTAGCTGCTATTGCTTTGTTATAAATTTAATGGTTGCAAAAAATCATTTGAAAATAACATGGTTGAATGTGAACCATTGAACAAAGTTTGTTACATCAAGCCTTCCATTAATAGTATGCTTTCCCCAGTTTTCGCCTAAAAGTTACCTACTTTATTATTTTTTGTTTGCTTTTTTGTATTATTCCAGACCTATTTCTAGGCTCTTAGTTTTTTTTGCTTAGTTGTACAACTTAAGTTCATATGATACAATTGACGACCTTTATACCATGGTGATTTCACTGTCTTGTAATTTATGTGTATTAGTAATAAATATTTGATGAAGAGGATGTAGACAAATAAGACCACCCAAAGCTCTGGTGGTTAGCCCCAGAGAAGTATAAACTTTTGACATATGTGCACTGGTAATCTTTATCAACGGAATTGTTCGTTAAGTAGTTGTATAGATTACGTAACTATGTCACTATAAACATTAACATAGAGGCAGGCATCGGCATAGCCTCTACACTATGTGACTCACAGCACAAATACATGGTATCAACGAAGATTATTGATTTGGAACTGTCAGTCCTAAACGGGTGAAACAGTTTCGGAAACCGGGGTTAAGCCCGGCGGTGGCCCAAATAGGAACTGGACCAATCGGGATTACCCAAATAGGGCATATCCGGATCGACTCCATCAAACTCCAAATGACAGCTTCCGAACCTAACTAGTTACATTTGGCACTAATGACCGGGATGACGCCGTCGCCGTACCCTATTCATACTAAGCCTTAGTGTTTGAGTATAAATAAGGCCATTTCCCGTTCATTTATTACTTTATCACCTAACAATGTCTACTTATTTAATTGTAGGAGCCAACAGAGGTATTGGGCTTGCCCTTACCAAGAACGTCGCTGGCAATCCCGAAAACACCGTCATTGTCACCGTCAGAGACCCATCCAAGCTCGAGCCAATCAAAAACTACACCAACATCAAGCCAATTTTCATTGATATGGCTGCAGCCTTGCCAGAATTTCAGGAAGCCTTTAAATCGCTCCCCGAACTTGCCCCCAAAGGAATTGATGTGATATTGCACAGTGCTGGAATCAATGATCCTGATATTCTTAAGCCCCTTGATGAACATGACACGGAATATTTCAAAACCATGTATGACGTCAATGTTATTGGTGCCCTTAGAACGTATCTTTGTGTACAACCACTATTAAAATCCCAAACCCAAAAGTTCAAGTATGTGATTCTTTCCAGTACCGCCGGTCAATTCAAGGGCATGGACTGGGCTACTACCGGGTATGGAATGACGAAAGCTGCTGTTAACCATTTTGCCAAACAATTGTCTCTTTTGCACCCAGAAAACATTGTGATCTCAATTAACCCAGGATATGTGGAGACAGATATGACGACAGTTTTCAAAGGAATGGTGGAGTTCATTGGTACTGATGAAAGTGCTGCTGAAATGCTTAAAGTTGTAGCAGGCTTGAAGCAACAAGATTCTGGCAAGTTCTGGAATTATACTGGAGAAGTACTTGATTTTTGATCAGTTTGTGCTACAGAAGTAATGCACTATGGTTTATATGTTACAGTGATTTAATATACACAAGTCCTACATTCTTCTGCCATTGATATCCTGAAGGTACTTCTCCCTTTCAAGCACAAAGTACTCTTGTTCACTAAGTCCCTGAGGAATCTTTGGTGGAACATGAGGTTTATTTTCAAACCCAAGGTTTTCATCATTAACTTTTGGAGTCGAGTTTTTTCCCATTCTATCGAAAATCGATGGCGAAAAGTTTTTATTATCCCATTGGCCATTGCCTAGGTAGCCGGTTTCCTTTGTCCTTAGGTCCAAATCTCTTGATCTCTCTAATTGAGCAGCTCTACTCTGTTTGAAATGTTCTCCTGGCGTAGGAGCGTAGTACCGGGGGTCGATTTCATTAGTGTTAACCGGCTCTGGTTCGTTGGGAAGCGAAGAATATGATAATGACTTGACAGGTTTATCCATAAAATACACTTTTGTAGGCAAGTCATCGGTATCAAGGCCTATACTATCGGCAGAAAATGGAACGGAGGTAGTGTTTGGCTTGGTTCTTTGGATGGGTTTGGCTGTGGGAGATTCTGGTGGAGGTTTTCTCAGGGGAGACTTCTTGTGTTCTGTTACCAGGGATGGGAATGGGTTGGGGTAATCGGAGGGGGCATAGTCAGACACTGGGGCTGAAGGTGGAGCTGAATGGGGAGGAGGACTGGGGGGCTGTTCGTCACAGAACCGTTCGTACCGGTCGTTTCCTCCAAAGACTCTATCATATTGGTCATTTCTTTCATTAGCTCTGCTAGGGCCACTGGTTCTAGCTCCAGGGCCACTGGTTCTAGCTCCAGGGCCATTGCTAGGTCCATTAGCTCTAGGGTCAGTTCGTACGCCCAAATCCCTCTCCAAATCCTCTAAATTATCAAACTCCTTCGTATCTATAGGATTTATATGAGCAGCTCGTTCACTTCTATCTCTTTCCTCTCCGTTCCAAAGATGGTTTATGGGTTCCTTTGTCTGGAACTTATTCTTCAACTTGTTGAACTTCAGAAAGTACTTTTGTTTCAAGTTTTCTGGAGGTTCGTCGCCGTTGACGAAGACATCGTCAGCCTGGGACCCAGCACTGGACCCAGAACTATTCAAAGGTGTGGGTTGCTGGTTAGACTGCAGACTATTAAAGGTTTTGAAGAAAGACCGTTTTTCTTCTCCAGACACAAACACATCGTCCATGGCATTGGGCTGCTGGTGTTTCAGCGGGTGTTCTGGCGGTGGTGGAGGTAAAGTCTTATGGCTGGAGTTGGAGGTTCTAAACTGGCCAGATTCCATGGATTCATACAATTTTGGCGGCAAAACTGGGGCACTAGGATAGAATGTCATCTCCAAGTAAATCATTCCGGCCCTCCGGCCATTCAACGTCAAATCGTACCATTTATCATAAATATACTTCCCTTCTGAAAGGTTCTCATTTTGAAATATCACACTGCCATCGATTTCACAGGTTCCAATTGGGGTCGGATCTCCTTTGGTTTCGTCTAGCACGTCCAACCGGAGCACCGGTTTGCGGTCTCTGGTCAACTGGAACCGGACTTCGTGGGTCCAATCGGGGGTTTGGCCGGCTCTGAAATGGCTGGGTGTCTTTTTGGCAGTAGTTCCAAGTCTTAATGTGACATAGGGAGTTTGCTTATCGAGTTTTCTTCGGTTAGGGAGATGTTTGGCCCGACACACAATGATGACAAGCGTTCCGTCGGCGGTCACGGGACTTTCGTTTATTGAGTCCATCACTATCTGGAACTGTTACTATTTGTCTGGAACTGTTCTATTTGGAGCTGGAACTGTTACTATATTTGAACTGTCTGGTGTTACTCTATCTGAACTGTTAGTTACTTTTTCGGTAGTACTTTGGACTGTTAGTTCCTTTGTACTTTAGTGAACTCTGTAGGACTTTGTGGGTTTTTAACTTATTTCTATGGCTTAACTATGACAGATCTGTCTATTTAAATTTGCATCATCACTCTTTGTATAGTGGCTGGGCTATTTGGGAATCATCCCAATCGGGAAGGGCAAAAATAGATTGCGTGCGCGGCTCATAAGGAGGATAGTAACATTGGAAGAAATGGAAGAAATATCAAGAGGAGCATAGAGAAGGACCATAGAGAAGGTAGGGAGAACTGGGGTGTGTTTAGGGTTGGGTATGGTTGTAGGTCTGCTAGACAATGGTTCTAGCTAGTTAGTGGCAATATTGGTGCCGGTGTTGGGCCGTTGTTGGTTATATAGCAGTCCCATAGTTAAGCCTCTATGAGCCTCACTATGAGCTTAACTATGGGACCTTAACTATGAGAGCGAGCTTAACTATGGGGCCTCACTATGGGGCCTCACTATGAGCCTCAGGCCTTCGCGAACTCATCTCATTTTTCACTAAACCAAACTCCATACAAACTCCATAAAGTATGTCATTTCGAGCCAAGGGAACGAGAACAGTCCTCCCGTTCGGCCTAGACTACAGCGACGTGCTCTCGTCCAACTACGACGTGGAAAAACCCAAACTAATCCTCCCCATCAACGCTCCTTTATCTTCCCAAGAGAATACTCAAGCAGTTCAAGCCATTAATCTCAGTAAACTCGTGCTAGATGGCCCATTTTTCACGGGAAATTCGCTTGATGATAACCAAAAGACCACTTCCCTCACGCTAGCCGACGGAATCGAAAGACATTCCGATAAGTATAAAAAGATCAAGAAAATCGGGACTACTATAGAAGATTTTCCGCTTAAAATCGATTATTTCCCTCCGGAATTATACTCAGTTATGGGGGTTTCTAATAAGAAAAGAAAGATTGGATTGTCGTCATACAAAGCATCCACGGAACTTCAAGATCCTGAAGCTTTAAAAGCTGAGGCCAAGTCACATGACGCTGCTGCTATTCTACTGAATCTTGAGAGTTTAGCAGAAGATGAGGGGAAGAATGAAAAGGAGGAGGAAGAGGAAGAGGAGGAGGAAGAGCAAGATGATTATGAGGACGACGAAGATGATGATTATAATGCTGAGAGGTATTTTGACGATGGAGATGATGAAGAGGGGGGTGGAGATGATGATGAGGCTGCTTTCTAGCCTAGCGAGCTTGCGAGCTAGGGCTAAAAAGAGTACTAGACCTTCACTAGAGCTGACCCTACTTCTAGCACCAGCACCAGCACCAGCCCATAAATCACTACTTCTACAGACTCGTCCTCCGGACTCGTCTTTACCTGCCTCGTCGTGTATATTCTAAATACTTAATGCAAATGATACTAATGAGTTCTTTCCACCAACCTTCACCCATCTCCCAAACTTATGCTCTTTACTAACCAACACATATACCAAAAGCTTTGAATCCACTTCCACCGTGTCAATTCTATTAATACATCCATTGATTTTCACCACCCCCACGAGTTGAAAGCTTCTTAACCCTTCTCTATCGATTCTCCATATCTTTACCTCTCCAGAATATGATCCACTGAAAAATATATCACTATACGGTACTCCATGTAATGAAGTTATCCAATAAGGTTGTCTTTCAGGTATGATTTGAGTAGGTGTAGCCTCAGCACTAGCTTGACTAGGTAACATTTCTGGCTGTAAATCATGGGCAATTCTTTGGGTGAATAATGGTTTCTTCTTGGATAAAGCCCAAAAACATAAATTCCCATTATCGGACCCCGTAAGAAAATGAGATTCATCCACCATACTTACACAATCTATAGATCCTTCTGGGTAATATAGATTGTTTTCTGCTAGTTGTTTGCTCAGAGGTTTCCCCGAATCACCACCTCTGAACGTTAATCTGGATTCTTCCGGAATCTTCCAGAATAATGCGGTTCGATCTCTGGAGCCTACTGAAACACACGTTTCTTTAGTTAAGGCAGAAATGTCGGTGATGTTGTCTTGATGGCCATAAAGGATCTCCACTTGAGAAAACTGGTTGATGGAGTAAGTTCTGATCTTTAAATCAGCACAAGCAGCGAATAATTGATCTGAATTCTTTCTGAAACTAATGGAATTAATAGGGGATCTGGTTTCCAATACTTTCAAACATGTCAAGTTTTCTGGGGCCCAAATGATTAATCTTCCGTCTTTTCCTCCTGTGACCACAAATTTGCCATCACTTGAAGCAGCCACACAGTTTATGGCTTCGCAATGATGATTATAATTGGGGTTTTCCCGTAAGTCGGTATATTTGACTCCTCCTTTGGTATGCTTGACTCTTACGGGTTTCTTGTGACCCTGGCTAATGTCCCATTTGATTAATTCGATATCTTTGGAAGTGGTGTATAAATATGGGTAACTTATAGCCATGGAAGTCAAATGTTTAGACCCAATTCTGGTGGTTTTCGGGGATATTTCGTCCATTTGTGAAGATATCGCCTCGCCATAGAACTTATATATATGCCCTCTAGTCTCCGCCACATCTCTTTGTAATCTTCTGCCCACAATATCGTCATCCAAGTCTTTGGCACTGAACTCTTCGTTCAAGTCTGCGGTTTGAAGGTTTTCAAGGTACTGTTTGGCGAGTCTTCTTCTTTTGTCGGCGGCGGACTCGTGGTTGAACTCTTCGTCGGAAGACAATTCGGGTTCTTCATCCGAGCCGGGCTCTTTACTGCTGAGGGAAACGTTACCTGGATCTTCATCTGTGTCGCTGCCGGAAATATCATCATCATTATTAGATTGTGGAGTTTTTCTGTTATTTTTGTTGGAGTTTTTGGTGGTGCTAGTGCTAGGGGTCTTGGGACGGCTCGTCTTGTTCTGCCGTTTCCGTTTCCTTGACGGATCTGAAAGAAAAGGATCACCAGCCATACTAAGAAGCGTTAGTGTTACAAAATTTTTCGCGATGCCCTGAGATCTGCCCCAACGAGATGCCCTAAGAGAGTATGAGGAAAGGACGAGGAAAGGACGGGGAAATGGGAGAACATGACGAGGAGAGGATATGACGAGGAGAGATGTAGGAGCTATGACCTTCTGGATGTAAAGTGTGTAGTATTAGAGAATTTCGAGGGACTGTGCTAGCCTAGACTACCAGGCTAGAAGACTAGAAAGAGTAGACTTTAGGCTAGACAAAGTAGACAGACACAGTAGACAGACACAGTAGACCGACAGAGAGAGTAGAGCAGAGTAGAGTAGAATAGCTATGACTCTTTGTCGTATTAAAACTAGCAATTGCTTGAACTAATATTGAATAATTTGCCCGAGCTTGCTTACGTAACTTGACACATATCAAAGACACACAGAGACAGAGGCACACAAAACAAGTATACAGAGATGAAAGAAACACAGAACATAATAGAACACAAGGGAAGCACAAAGAGAACACACAGAACACAAGAGAACACACAGTAAATACTAATCACGTGTTATTCAAAAGTTATTGAGTTACTCTACGCATATAATATTTATTAAGCATATAATATTTTATTAGCATATTTACAATGTCTCTATCAGTTCCACTAACCGTCCTGGCCAAGGCCAGAACGGGGTTAAGGCCAGGCAGCTAATCCTCTAAAAGATCATCAATATCATGGTCTTCAGCAGCATCATAAGCATTCTGGTGTCTAATTCTCAACTCATCCATTTCAAGCTCCAAAGCAGCCTGTCTACTCTTAGTACTAGCCCTAGTCTTCTTCCCCCAGCCAAAAGTTTGGGCTTCATCTTGCAATTTCTGTTCCTTTTCTTCCTCTTCCTTGATCTTCTTCTCTTCTTCTTCCTCCTTGTCCTTTTTATCTTGTTCTAGTTGTCTTTCGACGTGTTTTTTGCCGGCATATGTGGTATAAAGACTTCTAAGTAAAATGTACCCACACACAGTAACAATCATCCGGAAGTACTTGATGAAGTCATTCCGGTCCACATAGTTGTAGATGATGTCGAAGTTGATGTTTTCAAATGGGTTGAAGCTGTCCATGTCAAAGATCTATTTAGATTGGAGAGATTTGTGAGATTGAGATTGAGATTGAGAATGTAGTGAGATTCGGAGATTATATCTTAACTATTGTAACAGTGTCTAATAGGATATCTTTCTCTTTATATATATATATAATTCTATATAGTTCTAGAAGGGTTCATAGTTCCTCATCAAACGGATCAAGTTCCGGAAACTCCCCCACTTCCACCTTTTGTGGCCTTACAAAACTTCCGTGTTTCTGCTTACACTCAAATATCGTGACATCTCCGATCAGCCCGTTATTTTTGCCTACCGGCTCGTCAAATTCAATTCCCACCCAAAGATTCTCTCCTTCGTCAAGCTGATGGATCTTGCCGACATACCGTATGGTCCCCCTTCTCTCTCCTTCGATATTAATGGTTCTACACCGGTTTCCTACGGCCATGGATTCCACCGCTTTTTGGTCTAATTTGGCTCGGGCGGTCTTTTGTACTTCGAATTCGGGATCAAACCGTCCCAAGTGGTTCTGGGCTTTCCACGCCAATACCGTATTGGCTCTGCTTTGGTACTCTTGTTCTGATAATTCAAACTCAGTAAACTCGGGTTTATCTCCTATAAGGGCCTTTAATTCAGACTCGGGGTTCTCGTCTACTATATGCAACCGACAGTAAGGTACTAGCCGTAACGAAGATACTTGGATTTGACTATCACCAGCTTCGCTGTACTCCAGGGCCTGACTTATTACCGTGTACTGATTAGTATTTTGGCCACTGTATAAATGAATCGTTTGGTCTTTGGGGGGGATTCCCGTGACTTTTTCCATTTTTTGTTTCACATCGAACAAGGTCCAGGCATAGTTAAGTTTTCTTTCTGAAGACGTCAAGTCCGACGTGATATAAACCGTGATGTCACTCATGTTAATGATATAAGTTTTAATTAAATATGGTTGCAATCTCGCGAAAAAGTTGAAAAACTCGACATCAAAATGGAACTGGTACGTGAGTTTGAGGGGATCCAGGGCAGTTGGACAGCTACTTTTGGGCATTTTTAACATCCCAGAACATCTAAAGCCCCCTCCTTATCCTATATTCCCAATTTTCAGCACCTTAAACCGATTACTAACCCGTTTAGAAAGAGCAAGGAGGGTCGCAAGACCAAAAAGACAGAAGAAGAAATAACGCCAATAAACCAGAAGGGCCTAAAAGAGAGGCCATCTTGGACTTGAACAAATACATGGACGCCAAGATCCGGGTGAAGTTCATTGGTGGCCGGCAAATCGTTGGGGTACTCAAAGGATTTGACCAATTGATGAATTTGGTATTACAAGAAGTCGAAGAGACTTTAAGAGGTATGTACACAGACCAAAATGAACCAGGAACGTTACTAACACCATTTAGATCCCGAAGAAGAGAATGCTTTAACCAAAAACACCAGAAACTTTGACCAGGTGGTAGTAAGAGGACCTTCATTGTTAACCATTTCTCCTTTAGATGGGAGTGAGGTAATTGATAATCCTTTTGCTCAATAGTGTATAGTAATATAAGTCTACAAGTAGTGTAGTAACAGGGTCTGACCCTGTTATATAGTGTCTAGTGTAGTGTCTATGGTATAGTTTATAACAGTGGTGACCCTTTGAGTTCTCACGCTGGGAGTCCGGATGTTTTGTGCTAAGCCAAATCAGCGAATTCTCATCTTCAAACTCATCATACAATGCTGAAGCAAGATAACGTGATACTCCTCCCCCAAACCAACCAATTAATTGGATTATACTCGATAATTCGGGACCAAAGCACCAAAAGAGGTGACTTTGTGTTCTATTCCGACAGAATCATCCGGTTATTGGTGGAAGAAGGGTTGAACCAATTACCAGTTCAAGAATCCGTAGTCAAATGTCATGGGAATCATGAATATAAAGGGGCCACTTTCTTAGGAAAGATTTGTGGGGTTTCCATTGTTAGAGCCGGAGAATCCATGGAAATGGGGTTGAGAGATTGTTGTCGGTCGGTTAGAATCGGAAAGATCTTGATTCAAAGAGATGAGGAAACGGCTTTACCCAAATTGTTTTATGAGAAACTCCCTGAAGATATTAGTGAAAGATATGTGTTTTTATTAGATCCTATGTTAGCTACTGGGGGGAGTGCTATGATGGCAGTGGAGGTTTTATTGAACCGAGGGGTTAAAATGGATCGGATTTTCTTTTTAAACTTATTGGCAGCTCCTGAAGGGATCAAGGCATTTCAAGATAAGTATCCTCACGTGAAGATTATTACTGGAGGAATTGATGAGAAATTAGACCTGGATAAGTTTATTGTGCCGGGATTAGGGGACTTTGGTGATAGATACTATGGGATCTGATCTGATCTAGCCCATTTATATTTGTCTTGTGACATTTATCTAATATACATAATGCAGAAGTCTAAGGTCTGGTCTAAGGATTAAGGTTTGGTCTAGGGGCTAGACGGCCAGGGCTAGATACACTTTTTATGAATAATCTCTGGATCTTCTTGATACTCTTGTGACGTCACCCACATTCTCTTAAACGTAGATAACCCTCCCAATATAGAACCTCCTATCCAGGTAGAGTATTTCCGTTCTGGCGGAGCAAAGATCTTGATTTTCATTTTCGTTTGATAAGAATCTACCGAATCGTTTCGAAGACTCCCCCATACTGAACGCCCTGACATTTGCAGCGATTGTTGGTCTTTCAAGTCCCCTAAAAGCCGATCGCCAAACCCTTTCAACAAAGTATTTCCTCCCGAAAGAATAATACTTCCATATAAAGTAGGTCGCAAGTCTAGATCTACCTTGGATAATGCTAGGGAAGTCAATTCTGACACTCCTGGTGATTCGTCACCTATTAGTTGAGGGTTAAATAAGATCTCTGGAGCTCTAAACCGTTCAGCTCCCATTTGAAGATTATGACCATCTGGTAATTTAAAAGAGGTTATTAGCTCTTCACCACCTCCCGATCCAGCAGACCCCGGTCCAGGCCCCCCACTAGTCAAATAATGACTATATGCCGCCGTAGAAAACAACTTTTCATCCCTAGCAGGGTCTTTTGATATAAAACAGCACTTTTCCTTAATATTTCTAACGATTTCAAACTCACTACTACTCTTAAACGCCACGCCTGTGGTTCGGCGAATATGATGAACCAATTGTTCGGTGATGTCCCGGCCAGCGATGTCCATTCTTTTGATGGAAGTGGGAAGGGCAAACCCTTCGTACGACGGCACAATATGAGTTACTCCATCGCCACTATCTATCACCACCCCCGTAGTTCTCCCTGAAGCGTAGAGCGCCAACGTCGCTTGGAGTGACACATACACACACGGAACGTTCAACGATTCAAACAATACCTGGGCCATTTTATCTCTATTGGCACGAGGATTCAACGGAGCTTCTGTGATGAGTAACGGGTGGTCTTCCGGGTTAGCTTTTAGGCCAGTGGTATATAAATGGGTCCACAACGTCTCCATGTCGCCCCAGTTCTGAACCACGCCGTGTTCTAGCGGGTACAGAAGTTTCAAAAGGCCTCTATAGTCTTGGGCCGCTTGGCCTACGAATGTATCATCACGGATGTCACTTAAGGAGCCCGTCATGATCTTTTGATACTTGGGGGTTCCAATTAAGGCAGGGGACGACACTTTGGGTTTGTCTTCGCCTGCGAACCCTGCTTTGAGGGCGCCCGACCCGTTATCGAGCACCACCGGCTGGTTATATAGGGTTTCCATGACGCGATCAATACTTTGAGACATCAAAACATTGAGAACACAAATTACACATCGTCAGAATACACACACATCGTCACAATTACAATTACAGTTACACCAAAAGTAACACCCAAAGTAACACCCAAAGTAACAGAATACACAGTCACAACACAGTTACAGTGCAAATACAGTTACTACTACAGTCAAGTTACAGTACAATCGAGTAACAGTACAGTCAAGTAGACAACATTCTATTGCAATACAATAGAATACAAAGAGTATCACCAGTTCTCATCAACACGCGGTAGAAATAAGGCTAGAAATAGTGCTTTTAGACGAGCTGGAAATAACACGCGAGATCAACACACAGATCAACACACAGCTCGACACACAGCTCGACACAGATCAACAGATCAACACACATAGAAAGAGAGAGAAAGAGAGAGAAAGAAGATGTCCGCTCTTAATAGTCTTACGAATAACCAAAAAGCTGAGCTCCGCAATGCGTTCACCCTCATCGACGGCGAGTCCAAAGACTCAGTTATCACCAAAGACGATTTGGCCCAAGTCTACAAAACCTTGGGCATCAAAGCTCCTACCAAAAAACAAATAGATTTAATGTTAGCAGACGAGAAAGGAGTCAATTTCGCCCAATTTCTGAGTATCATGGCCCAACAATTACTGCAATTAGACGATAGAACCACCATTTATAACGCGTTGAAGGTGTTTGCTGATGGATCAGATGTTAAAGATTTGATAATTGATGTGGATGTGTTGAAGGAAGCGTGTTGTTCGGTACAATTAGGAGAGATTGGGTCGGGAGATAACAGACTTTCCAGACAAACATTTGATAATTTGGTCCAGGGATTTGTTAAGGAACAGAGTAATGGGAAGAAGTTGTTTTTAGCTTCCAACTGGTTGGATGCTTATATCGACTAATATACATCATTTACTATCTAACTAACTACTATACTTACTAGTACTATACTTACTAATACTGTAACAGTTCTAGCTCTAGCTCCTGTTCTAGTTCCAGTGGTTCTAGCTCCAGTTCTAGCTCTAGGGTACTAGCTCCAGTTCTAGCTCCAGTTCTAGCTCTAGGGTACTAGCTCCAGTTCTAGCTCTAGGGTACTAGCTCCAGTTCTAGCTCTAGGGTACTAGAATTAGTACTAGCGTACTAATTCTAGGTCTAATTGTCAATAATCAACTCATCACATCCCCAATCTTCAAATGACCCATCCGGCAAGTACCTTCTAATAACCAAAGGAATCTTCCGTTGGGCCAACTCTTTCATGGCTATTTGCAAAGGATCAGTTTCCCCCTCAATGTCCACCAAAACTGGAGCATTAAGAGAAATTTGTAATGCTCTGGTCCCTAACACTCTGGCTCTTTCATATTTCGTCATATATGGAGTAGTAGTTCTTTTCTCTTTAGGTATAGCCAATTCTGCCGTAGTTTTCATACGAGGTTTCGAGTCATCGGGACCAAACCCTCCAGTAATAATGGTCTTTCCTTCCTCATTTTTCATGTCCACATCGCCGGTTTCAGGCTCATCGAACTCGTTATCTGAGAAATGGTCGGGCTGTTCAAAGTCCTCGAAGTTCTCGGCTCCTTCGTTAAAGGCTCCGTCTTCAACGTCTGACATGGTGATGGATGAAAATTTTACTATAGCGAGCGCTGATTTTTACTATAGCGAGCGCAGCGAGCTGTAGTCAAAATCGCTGCTACGGCTGAGTCTGGCATCGCAGTGGCACGGTGCTACGGTGCTACTCTCTAACAATTCTCTTATTCTACGTGCTAGACTCGGCCAGGGCCTCGTCTACGTCTCTCTAACGATTTTTTATTAGTGCTACTACATTTCTATCTATACGATCTTTTATTAAAGTGCTTGGGCGGAACATGAGTATAGACTCGGCCAGGGCCTCATCTATAACTCATCAGCAAAAGGCAACACATCCACATCACCAACAGCTACATAGTTATAAGCTCCCAATTTAAAAGCCTTAGCCCCAGAAGCTTCAATAGCATGGCCCAAAGGAAACTCTAAACTAGATTCTAATGCACTGGCCAATTGAGCAGATTTGACAGAACCAGATAATTCTTTAGCAGAAACTGAATCAATGACAGCCTTAGCACTCTTAATTCCACTAGCTACAGCTTCAGCATCTCCAGTCACACTAACAGTGAATAATCCCCCATTTTGATATTTATAAACTTGAGAAGTAGCTCCTGGAATAGAAGCTAAAGGAGTAGAATGAGATGGTAAAACATAACTACCAATGGTGGCAGATAAAATGTCATAAGTAGAATATTCCGTAGGTTTAATTGGGATCCCAATAACAGCAGTTGATTGGCCAGAAGCTCTAATTCTAGCTTCTTTTCCAGTAAATGATTTGACAGGAATAGCAGATGAAGTTCCAGCAGATAATTCAGAGAAAGCACTTTCGCCGACAAAGTTGGTCAAATCAGCTTCATTGGCACCAGAAGCAACAATAGAAACGTTGGAGCTGTTAAAAACTTGAGAAGCAAAAGCAGCAACGTCTTCACTAGTATACTTATAAGACCCGTCATATAAAAGAGGAAGTCCATACCCTTTTCTAAAGGTGATTTCATGTAAAGATTCCACGGCGGTGAATGCATTAGTAGCCAGGGCGGCACTATATTCTGCTAAAGCACTTGGAACCACAGTTTCAGTTAATTCATGAGGTCTGAAACTAGTTTTAGTTAAAACATTCCCTAAAGCTTCCACGTAATATGGCAAGTCTTGTTTCAAAAATTGAGTGTTTAAGATAATGGCATCTCTAGTAACATTACTAGAGAATAAACCTCCTAACAATTCACTTTCTCTGGTAAATCTTAACGCAGATTTAGGTTGAGTATTTAAAAAGGCATATTTTGCTAATAAATGAGCAACCCCTGATTTGCCAGCTTTGGACCCGGCGTTGTTGATGACCACCGAGAGATTGGTCAAGTTACCTGGAGCATCTCTGGAGCTAACCTTGACGGTAGCTGAGCTATATGAACGGATACTAGAACGTAACATGTTTGGTGTTGGTGAGTTGAAAAAATTGTGAGAAATGCTCGTCGTTTGATTGGTGAGAGAGCTGGTCACGTGCCCTCTGTTACTTCGCTGCGCTCAGTAACAGAGGGCATTACCAAACAGAGCTGTAGCCAGACTCTAGCCAGAAACTACTAGAGTATATATTGTAGTGTAGATAGTGTAGATATAGTATACTAGGGTATACGGTAGCACTGGCGTGCTACCTTTGTGTCAATCTAATCTCCCCCCTCTTCTCCTCTATCCCATTCTCATCACAGTAATCTGAGATCATCTTTCCCCATATAAAATCCATCAATATCAATACATGAACTGCCCCCCAAATCAAATTGATACTATAAAAGAAATTCGAATTCCCATTCCCCAACACAATCCAACAATAGTAGAATATCGGCGATAACAATAAACTAATAAGTAACGTCAACCCCGTCACATAAATCAATTTACAATATGGAAAGATTGTATGACTGAAAATTGGGGCTAAAGATAACCCAAATCCTAAATCTCCAATAGTAGGATAAGATTTCAAAAACGATACCCAAATGTAACACAAAAAGAATGCCAAAAATGAATCTCCCAATGTCCCATCTACTTCAAAAAACCTTATAGTTAAAGGAATTATGAATAAAAATGAAAATAAATTAAATACTCCCAAGTAAAATGGGGTGAAAAATTCAAACATTTCCGTAAAAAAGTACCACCATAACCCGACATTTGGCTGGATCTTATCAAATCTTATAATTACCCCATAACATTGGTCTAAAAAGTCAAGGGAAGAGGTTAAAATTACGGAAGAAAAGAATAATAAACAGCATGTGGAAATGAAAATGGCAGGGCCTTGGAAGTAAATTCTTCCTAAAGTATCCACCGCAATAAGTTTATGAGCCATTGCCAACATGGGAATAATAAGATACATTGGACTATATGAAAGGTAGCTGGCAATTCCTAAACTCATCATGGATCTTGGGAGGTTTTTATACTTGACCAATTGCACGAGGGAAGTTGTTAAGAAGACAAGGGTTAATGGTAGGGTGGAATGGGCGAGGTTGGTAAGGATTATAATTGGATTGAAAAGGTAGAAGGATATGATCAATTCGTCAGATAATTTGCCTAGTGAGCCAGTGGTACTAAATCTAGCACCGCTGGTGCTAGATTTAGTACTAGGCTTGGTTCTTGTAGCAGGCTTGGTTCTTGTAGACCTATATCCATTATACCAATTATTAATTTCCACAAGGTGTAAAGCAATCACCACATCCACTACCGCAAAAAGAACATTCACCAAAACCTCAAATACCGTCGGACTCGTCACCTCCTTGAAAAGGTTAAAAAATATCACCAAAAGTGGGGGGTGGTGGTTAACACCTCCGTCGTATGGGTTAATGTTATTTTGGAGGTAGAAAAACGCTTCATGAAGCGAAAGGTAGGAATTAATGGGCGTGGCTAGTTCCAGGGTGGTGGAAAGCTGGAACGGGAGGGCAGGGAATACTGTGGGTAACCCTACTCTCAAGACGAAACCTATCCATAGCACTATACTACTGGATTTCATAGTAACAGTACACGCTAACGTTTATAATGTGTTATATAGTTAGCAATATTCGCGATCTCATCAGCGCTACACAAAGAGCGCTGAAAGAGCACTAACAAAGAGCTCTACAACATCGCTAAACAGAACACTAGCACGACACTAGCACCATCTAGTAGCAGCACTAGCACGATGTCATCAGTACGTATTACTCGTCCCCCTGGCAGTGAACAGGCCCACTGCCTTGGCTCCGTCCATACTAACCCCCAGTTCAACCCCATAAACCCCAAACCATTCTTAAAAACCCTTGTCAATAAACCTATCGTGGTAAGACTCAAATGGAATAAAACAGAATACAAAGGCACGCTAATATCTTTTGATAATTATATGAATTTACAGTTGGAGGATACGTCAGAAGTGGTAGAGGGGAAGGAGGAAAAGATTGGAGAGATATTTATACGGTGTAATAATGTTTTGTTTATAAGGGATCCCAGCACCGCCACTAGCGCCAGCTAGTGGTGTGCTCTAACTAGTACTACTAGTGCAACTAGTACAACCAGTACTACTAGTACTACTATGGAAGACTGACGCTAATGATAGTACTGCTAAATAGTAATAGAACATCTGAAAATACAAGCTGTAATAGATTAATGTAGATAGGAATAGTAGAAATTACTGTGGGCCATATCCTAGGCCCATATCCTAGGCCCATATCCTGGGTCCAGAGCTAGGTCCATGGTGTTAGATCCATGGTGCTAGTGCTAGCCAAATGCTAGCCAAAGGCATAGAGTGAGATCGCGAAATTCAAATCTTGAAAAGACTCTGCAATGGAAGAACAGTCAGAACAAAGACAAGTAGAGCAAGAGACTCCGTTGGAGCTTGCTCCAACAGAGTCCATGGAGCAAGCTCCAATCGAGTCAGCGGAGCCCGCTCCCTACGGCGGAATCATGGTCCAATCCCTCACCGAAACCAACGAGAGAAAAGAACTCCTCCAATCTCAAGCCGTCGAAGTGTCCGTCAACAACTCCCAACAAACCATCCGTCCTGAAGCCATCTTTATCAAAGGAGTCGATTCCCTTTCCACCAAAGAAATCGAATCCTTCATCAACTACTACCTCAACTTCCAGGTCAGCACCGAAACCACTGAAACCGGCGACCTGAAACGAGTGTTTGAACAGCTTCCTTTAGAAGAACAACTTCACTTTAGAGTACAATGGATTAATGATAGTTCCGTCAATGTTTCGTTCAAGTCACATGACGAGGCCAAGAAAGCTCTTGATGCTATTTCCATCACTTCCCTGAACCCGGCCATCCCCGAAGAGCTGGGGGTTTCTGACTACTTCTCTGAAACTTACCTTTCTTTAATTGTTCAAGAACGAGAAACTAAACCATACAACCCCACGCTTGAGTTTCAAAAACAAAGTGATTTGGCCAGCAGATTAGGAATTGCACCGGCCAGCAACACTTTAGAGTCTTCTAATATGGATGAAGATGAGTCGGCGGTGGTGTTATATACGAGAATCTCGTTTCAATCAGATAGAAAAGTGAAAAATGCTAGTGTATATTCTCGATATTATTTGCTCCATGGGGAGCCAGAAAGAAAACCATATAAAAAGAGACCTCAACATAGACAAAGACGGAATCGGGATTATGATGATGATTTGTTTAGGGGGAAGAGAGGCAGGGATAATAATAACGAGGAAGAGGATTTGTTTGCTCATAAGATGAGGGAAAGGGAGAGATCTCCCCTGAGAATGGAGCAGGACTAACCATGCCAATAGGTCGCCTAGTTATTACCCTAACCTCGTATGGTGTTGGCCCTTTGGTGTGTCTAGCCTTGGCTCAGTAGTTAGTCTGTGTAGTTAGTCAGTGTAGTCTGTATATTAATTACCCTCTTGACCAAAGTCTGTGGTGAATTGAATATGGTTTTTAATATCCGCATCATTCACCGTAGGTCTATTACTCTTGATCGATTTAATAAAGTCTTTAATAGTAAGTCCTGGCTCTAGTAATTGGTCGGTTTCAATATCTTGCCAACTCATTTCCTTAGCTCCCTCGTCTCCTGGAGAACAAGGAGTCAACTTTTCAGCGCCTTCTTCATCAATTATTGGTTTAAAATGAGTGGCTTGTTGGATTTTCCGAATCGGTTGCATTAAAGCATCTCTTACCACTACCGCCACATCATGTCCTGAATACCCCTCAGTCATACTGGCTAAAGTCTTATAATCTTGAGGAGAACATTCACAAGCCACATCCCCAATATTAATCTCAAACATCCGGGTTCTAGCATCTTCATCTGGTAAGGGAATATATATTCTTCTTTCAAATCTTCTTCTTATAGCCGCATCTAATTGCCAGGGAATATTAGTGGCACCAAGTACTAAAACTCCTTGAGAATCATTTCCTACCCCATTCATTTGCACCAATAATTCGGTTTTAATTCTTCTCAGAGCTTCACTTTCTCCTTCTCCTCTAGGCCCACATAATGCATCCACTTCATCAATAAATATAATCGAAGGTTTATTCTCTCTAGCCATAGTAAACAATTGTTTAACTAATCTTTCTGATTCTCCCATCCATTTCGACACCAAATCAGACGAAGATACAGAGAAGAAAGTGGAATTGGCTTCAGTCGCTACTGCTTTAGCAAGATACGATTTCCCGGTCCCAGGAGGGCCATATAACAATAACCCCGACGTAGGTTTTCTATTCCCCTTGAATAATTGCGGGAATCTTACCGGAAGAATCACGGCTTCTTTCAAGGCTTCTTTGGCGCTTTCCAACCCCGCAATGTCGTCCCATTTGACGTTGGGTTTTTCCGATAAAATGGCTCCAGCCAAGGCCCCTCTCAACTTTTTGGTGTCAGCGTCGTCGTCGTCGCCGCCGCCGTCGCCCGACTTTTTGGCCTTGGTCGACCCATTGCTGGCGGAGTTTTCAGCCGTAGATTTCAGTTGTTTTTCTAAATGGTCCTTAAGTTGTTCGGCTCTGGTTAAGTATTCGGTGAATTTCGATTTAATCAATTCTTTGGATTTGGGGTTTTTCTCATATTTAATGGCTAACATCAAATAGTCCAAGCCATTGTAGTAGAGCTTGTAGGCTTCTTCGTAGCGGGTGGCGGTGTCAGCATCAATGGCTTTCTGGACCAAGTCTATACCTTTGGAGAGGAAATCACCCCCGGACATATTGGATTGTACTAGTGTTTCTGTAGCTAGTGCTAGGGCTGGCTAGATTATGATATGCTAGGGCTAGTGC
Source organism: Yamadazyma atlantica (assembly GCA_030561325.1). Lineage (NCBI taxonomy): Eukaryota > Fungi > Ascomycota > Pichiomycetes > Serinales > Debaryomycetaceae > Yamadazyma > Yamadazyma atlantica. Next base: position 275,708 of record JAKTXA010000007.1, read on the forward strand.
TGTGCTAGTGGTGCTATTTCTGTGCTAGTGCTAGTACGTCTGGTGCTATTTCTAGTACGGCTGGAGCTATTTCTAGTGCCAGTTCTGTGCTAGTTTTGGTGCTAGTGGGCTAGTTCTAGTAGATCTAGTGTGTTATCTATTGCCGCTGTGTGATCTTCCTCCCTTCGCACTCACACAGTGAGAGATTGAGACGGGGTTTAGGGCTTAACTCCGCAGACAGGGCAGGTCCAGGGCTCTCGCCGTTCGCACAGGGCTCGGCCCAGGGCTCGGCCCATCCCTGCCTAGCTCCCGCTAATACCCGCTAAATTTCCGATGAGTCAGCGTATAAGGTTCCCTTGATCCTATTTTCATGTTACAAATTCTAGCACCATTCTAGAGAAAACTAGAACACTATATACTATTACTACACTAACAGTCACACACTAGATACTTCCACACTAGCCCTACACTACACTAACAGTCACACTAGCCCTACTACACAAGTCACAAGACTCTAGTTAAGATGACAGAAGACGACTCAGATAAAGATTCCTCCTTCGTGCCCTACGACCACCAGTCGCTCAGAGAATCGGTCGATTCCCGCCGCCGAAGACGGTCCAGTGTGTCTGAACTCTCCCGGATCGTGTCGGGGATCCGGGACGACATTCACCAGCAGAGTGAAGAGTACAAAGGCCAAGTTCCTGATATGATAATCGCGGACCAGTTAGATTTGGTTTCGAGGAAGAGTTCCCGGGTGGAGGATATGGAGAAGCTGGTGGGCGGCCAAGGGGCCGGCCAGGGGGGCAGTGGTGCCATTGGGGGCCAGAGCCCGGGCCACGGCCAGGGCGACGCCAAAGACGACGGGGCTAGCATTACCTCAAGCCCTGATTCTGACACAAATGAAGACATTCCCCCTCCTGATAAAGGGTTTGCTTGGGTCATTGCCCTTATCAGTATGTTCTCCGTGTTCAGCACCTGGGGTTCGAACGCCGGGTACGGGGTTTTCCTCGACTATTACATGAGTCACGGGACTTTTGCTGGGGCTTCAATGTATGATTATGCGTTAATTGGAGGAATTGTGGTGTTTCTTGCCCAAGGAATGTCTCCTTTCACGACATTAATGGTACGGGTTTTTGGAATAAGAATTGTTATACTCACAGGGATTATACTACAAACTGCAGGGTATATTTTAGCCTCATTTGCTACCAAACTCTGGCAATTATACCTTACTCAAGGGCTTATTGTAGGACTTTCTTTCAGTTTTGTCTACTTACCAGCTACGCTAGTGCTTCCTACTTGGTTTGATAAGAATAGAGCGTTGGCATTTGGGATTTGTGTGAGTGGAGCTGGGTTGGGAGGGCTTACATTTGCCTTAAGTGTGAATAAAGTCATCTCAATTTCAGGGAATCAGCAATGGGGTTTAAGACTTTCGGCGTTATTGGCATTAATTACTGCTTTGCCGTGCTTCTTCTTACGGCCTCGGTACCATACTTACCTCCCTCCGTCCAAACGGTTCACCAAACAATTTGTTATGGATAATGTGAAGTTAATTTTTGACGGAAGAATTATCAAATCCCTTCCGATTATGGTGCTAGGGTTATGGTTTGGTATTGCCCTTTTGGGGTATGTGGTGATGTTATTCTCTATAGCGCCTTATGCCACCCTGGTGGGGTTAAGTGCCTCTCAGGGAAGTACTTTGACAGCTTTGTTGAACGCAGGGCAAGTCATTGGCCGGCCGCTGCTTGGGCTAATAGCTGACAGGCTAGGCCGGTCTACTACCGCCGGTGGAGCAGGGTTAATTATAGCTATTTTATTATGGGCGTTTTGGATTAATGCCAAAACTTTTGGGGCTTTGATCCCTTTTAGTTTAATTATTGGGGCTATAGTAGGGATTGGGAGTACCATGTGTCAGCCGATTTGTTCTGATTTAATTGAAGATCAAAGTATGTTAGCAGCTGGCTGGTCTACTCTTAACATCATTGTGTCGATATTTTGTTTGGTAGCAGAGGTGATAGCGTTAGCGTTGAAGCAAGATGGAACTCCAGCTCCGTTTTTACATACTCAAATCTTTGCTGGCAGTTGTTTCTTTGGGTGTTTTTTGCTTATGTTGGTTATTAGAGAAATGGTAGTAAGAAAGACGCTTAAAGGGAGATTAGCTGCTTCTTTGGGAAGGATAGAACTGTTGAAGCCAGGGAGGTATTTGACGGTGACGGATTTAGATAAGGTGGAAGCAGAGAAGGAAGAGATGGAGTTATTGGAGGAGAGGGTGGAAAGGCATGAGTTTTTATTGAGAGGAGGAGTGGTTGGGTATTTTATAAGGATGTTTTATCCGATAAAAGTATAGACCACGACCAAGCGACCGAAGGGAGCTTGGTGGTGGTGGTACCAGTGGTACTACCACTAGCACCAGCACCACCAGCACCAGCACTGGCTCTTGTCCTGGCCCTTCCCTGCTCCCAGAGAGTTAAATATCCATAGATAATTAATAAATAATAATAGTAACTCTTCGTGATTCTTAATGCGCGGTGTAAGGATGTTTTCTCAAGCGTGGTGTAAGGATGTTTCAGCACTAATTTTTCACTCAAGCAGGGTGGATGCCTCCAAGAGCACATTAGAGGTGACAGGATTTTAGAGGTCTACACAGTCTGCGCTAGACTGTACAGACTTTTTGGGTCCACAGTCTGCTGGCGCAGACTGCTTGACAGTTTAATAACTATTTATTAAATGACGGTACTTATAAAAAAGATATAATACACAGAAATATCTTAACGGTTAGATTTGGCAACTCTTTCTAATTCATCCTTCTTTTTGATAGCATAAGAAGTAGAAGAACCTTTAGCAGCATTAATTAATTCTTCAGCCAAACATTCAGCAATGGTTTTAACATTTCTGAAAGCGGCTTCTCTAGAACCAATAGTTATTAAAGCAACAGCTTGGTTAACTCTTCTTAATGGGGACACATCAACGGCTTGTCTTCTAACAGCACCAGAAGAACCGATTCTAGTAGAATCTTCTCTGGAACCAGAGTTGACAATGGCATCAACAGTGATTTGAAGAGGGTTTTGTTCAGTTAAAACGTGAACAATTTCCATAGCATGTTGAACAATTCTAACAGCCTTTAATTTTTTCCCGTTATTTCTACCGTTCATCATTAAAGAGTTGGTTAATCTTTCAATGATAGGACATTGGGCTTTTCTAAATCTTTTGGCGGCGTATCTACCAGCAGTATGAGGAACGAAAACTGGTTTACCAACTTGAACGTAATCAACTAAAGATGGATCTTTGATTTCAACATCAAAAGACCATTTGTTGAATAACTTGACTTCAGCTTGGGCAGCTTGGACGTCAGCTGGAATGGTGGTAGCCAACTCGACTAATTTTAATTCTTCTTGAACAACTGGTACTTCTTCGACTTCAGCCATATTGTGGTTTGGTGGTATAAAGAAAATGAGATTATGATGGGTTTAATTTTTTTCACAAAAGTCTCAAAAAATTTTCAGTCGTGTGATGGCGGCAGTCAGAAAAATGTAATGGTCACGTGAGAGGGCGACAGCCCTCGTCGCACCTATGATCTGCCATGATATGCTCTATGGCATACTAAAATAGTACCTTGGCATAGTACAAGTGTGCAAGGTAGAGTGGTCTATGGCTTTAGAGTATTTTAGAGAAGGCCGTGGTGCCAGTTCTAGGCAATTGCCAGGCCAGGCTCGGGCTAGGGCCAGGCCCAGGCCAGGGCCAGGCCGGGCGGAACTAATATCCGCAGAATCAGATCATACTAATTAAATTATAGAGTTACAATACAGGCTGAGTCCCCGTATCTATATATAGTAAAGAATGAGTTGGAATGTAGTACGGTACCGTACTACCGAATCGTAGCACCGTAGTGTAGCACCGTAGTGTAGCACCGTAGTGTAGCACCGTACCGTTCTACCGTGGCTGCGACTTCGCCAAGGGGAAATAATGACCAACGAGGAGGTGCACCGTGCGAATATATAACATCGTCAAATCACTACTTTTAACATCAACATGTCAGGAAAAGGATACGCAGCACCCACGGGAGCCCCGCCGGAATGGGGCCCCAGTAAGAATGCCGATATGGGCCCACCCAGCGGCCCCCCACCGCAAGGTGGAGGAGACGATAGAGGAATGTTTAGTGGAGGTGGATATGGCCAGCAAGGATATGGCCAACAAGGATATGGAGGAGGATATGGTCAACAAGGATATGGCCAACAAGGCTACGGTGGGGGATACGGACAGCAACAAGGATATGGTGGGGGATACCCGCAACAAGGAGGTTACTACCAGCAACAACAGCCCATGTATGTTCAGCAACAAAGTGGAGGTGGAGGGATGGGAGGAGCTGGAGGATGTTGTGCTGCTTGTTTAGGGGCTCTTTGTTTGTGTTGTACTTTAGATGCGATTTTCTAGGTCATTTGTGGTCATTTAAGGTCATTTGATTGGTCAATTGGCGGCCAATTGGTGTCAATTGCTTGTCACTTGCTTCAATTGAGGTTTGTTTTGTATTTTCATTTAGTATATTATTGTCATTTAGTAATAGAATGGATCAATGGTGATGAGTGGTGTAGACTGGTGTAGTGTAGTGTAGGGTAGTCTCGTCCAGTATGGCTTGGCTAATTGGGAGCAAATTTGATATTTGCGAGTTTTGAATTCGCAGCCATTAGCGTTAGTTAAGGATGGGGCTTAGTGGGGGATGATTTGGTGGGGGCTTAGTGGGGGAGAGCTGATTGTTAATAGGTGACAGTTGTTACGGATATATGATTATACATTTGACCTAAGAGATGGCTTTTTATACTTGTCTTGAGCACTGTCATAGACTGAGTGTTTCGTGTCTTAGTTCCCTCTCCCTGAGTTGCTTTAACTTCTTAGAATGGGTATTCTGGGTAACAATTTGATAGGTTTAAGGTCCCAAATCCTTTATCCATAGTTAATCAACCATACCCCTTTTTCTGGAGTCAAAATAGTTGAAAGCAAGCCAATTAAATCAATATTTCACGTCTTGGTCGAGACACGACCCGAACCACCACTGGGCCTCATATTTAACCAGGGCACATTCCCATCGCACAAGGCCTGCGTGGCGTAATGGTTAGCGCATTTGACTTCTAATCAAAAGATTCCGGGTTCGACTCCCGGCGTGGGTTCTTTTTTTACATCTTAAACTCATCTATTTTTTACTATATCTAACATAACTAGTTTATGGATTTAACCCCATGACCACATCCCATTAGCGACCCAATCTAACTCAAAGGTGGCGGAGTTTTGACCAAACCGTCTGACCATGGGCAAGATTCTTAATCTATCTGAAGCATCAGTAATAAACTCCACTCTCTTACTAGCAGAGTCTGAATCAGAAGCTTCCACCGAATCAAAAGCTTTAGGCAAGTAATTCAAAAAGTAATCATTAAGCATTGGAGCCGGGATGGAATTGGGCAAGTCATGAACGGCAACGTAGACAGAAGAGGTATCCTTAACACTTCTCTTCTTACAAACCATACAAGCCACCGAAAATAAAATATCCAAATCTTGAAAGTTATACCCACCAAGTTCATTTAAACCAGTAAATGAAGACCCCCGGCGAGATTTCTGGCCTCCTTTACCCAAGGGGTCAGCCATAGCTCCAAACATATTGAATTGTAATTCTCCCACCCCAATAATCACAAATTGGTCTGCTACAGTAGACCAAAGAATGTAATGAGATTTCTGTTGTAAGTCATTAGTGAAAATGGCCCCCTCGATCTTATTAAATTTCTTATTTTCTTCGGTAAGACCTTCCAAATGATCACACACGCCATTGCTGAAGAAAGTACTAAGATCCATCAGGTTAACATTTGGTTTTAAAGCTAATTTGGAAACGGCTTGGTGGTGAATTGACGATTTTCTTCTGCCCTGGGCGGTGGCAGGGTTTTCTGAAACCGATTTCAAATCACTATTCGAGGTAATCTTGGTCATACTTAACAATTCCGTCATGTTTGTTAAAGAAGAAGACGATTTGCGGCCTCCTGAAAGTTCACTATGGAAAATCAGTTTATTTAATTCCGTCAAAATCTCCAATTCTTTGCCTTGTAACATAAACGAGACCAAATCCCGATCCTGAGGTTTTGCCGAGTCTAATAATCTTAATCTCTTGCCCACGGCCATAGGATCTTTATCTGAAATGCCTAATAAGGAATCCAAAGTATCCTGTTGCTGGTCCACAATAGAAGTAGGAATCTTATAAAACTCAATTGGGAAAGATTTAAACCCAAACCGTTCATAGAACTTGCCAGCCCCTGAATAAAGCACCCAGAAAAACCTCTTGCTCATATAATAAACCGCCAATTTGGAATCCACAACTCCGTTACTGTCTTTCACCATTTCAGCAAAGTTATCCTTCTTGGACCCTTCGGTTTTCTTCAAGGTTTCAGCAATCAATTGGTCTTCCACCCGCTTCATGGTCTCCGAAACCAACTTATTGGCCAATCCCAACTTTCTATACGGTTCAGCCGTTACCACAAACCCAATCTTTAACACCGTAATGTGTTTGACGCCAAAGAGCTCGGGGTCAGGAGTCGACGAAATCCCGGCGCTTTTGTCGGCGTCTTTAAAGAACCCGGGCTGATGTACCACTTGGGCCATACAAACCGGCTTACCGGTGGATTTTTGTTCGAGATAAAACACTTGATACTTGTTCTCTTTATCTCTTTTAATGAGCTCTAGCACAAGTTTACCGGTCTGTTCGCCGGTCATGTGAGGAATAAACCCTTCCGACACGAGGCCACACACTTCCTGGACCTTGGAGTCGTCACTGGCTTCTCTGAGTTTGAATTGGTCGCTCATAGTTGATAAACAGTTAGTACAATTAGTAGTTAAAGAAAATATGATGATCAGGAACGGACGGAATGTGGGGGATTTATAGGAGGGGCGCGACATTTTGCGACATGGAAACGCGACATTGCTCTCATGGACGAGTGCAACGAGTCTATGGTCTATGTTCTTAGTACCATAGTACCATAGTACCATATAGTACCAGAGTACTATAGTACTAGAGTACTCTAGTATCATAGACATAGAGTTAAGTATAGAAGCTTACGTAATTTGTGTATTCGTTATTCATTAGAATTGCTGCAAAAATACCCCTCTCAACCTGTCAAATTTATAGTGTCAATGTTAGTGTAGTCAATGTTAGTGTTGGTACTAGCAGTGTCTGTCTGGACTTGTGTCTGTCTCTAGTTGTGTCTGTCTAGTTGTGTCTAGTTGTGTGCCTCTTAATCTTTCCATCTAAACCCATAAATCCATACGCCAATACAACGTCACAGCACAACGTAAGTCCTCCACTGATCACAAAACACCACGCCAAATTCCCCCCCGCCGCCAACCGTCCCGTAAATACCGGCCCAATACATCTAGCAAACGTTTTGACAGTATTAACTGTCCCCATAACCTTGGTAAGAGACTCTTTCTTTACTACAGAAGTAAGAAGAACCTGTCGAGGCACCACATCCATGGTGGTGGTAGCATAATATAACACCAAAAGAATCGATGCCATAGTAAAGTTTGAGGCTATAGCTAGCACCATAAAGAATATGGCCGAAGGCACTTGCACCAGTAAAATCGCCTTGACAGGGCCTAATAATTTGGCCATAAATGCTGAAGGAATGGTGGTAAACACGTTAATGATACTGGTAACAAAGAATAAGGTTCCGAGGATTGTAGCGGATATCTGGAACATGGTTTTGAAGTAATAAACCACCCAAGATGCTGGCATAAACCCATAGCCTAAAGAATCAAGAAAGAATACAACTAGGAGTTTAGAGGCCACTTTAAGAGTCGAACCGGCCCCTAGATCGTTTTTATTGGCTGAAAGGTCAGGTTCAATCTCTTCTGTGTCGCCTTGGGTGTCCAGGTCGTCGCCCAGACCCATTTCCTCTGAGTCTTCCCTAATTAAAGGCGTTTCTTCATCACTAGATCCAGAGGTTTCATCCATTATTTCACACTTTTCACTCAACCCCAACATGGCCATGAACTTACACGCCGCCAAAAACGTATAAATCACAAACACCGCCCGGTAGGCGCTAATTAAATCCCAATGAAGCGTCAAATAGAAATAATCCACCACCACACCGCTGGCAAGCGACCCGGCGGCGGTGCCCAAGGTACCAAATAACCCGTGGAACGCAAACACCTCCGGGCGGCGGTCCAATGGCGTTAAATGGGCCAACGACGCCTCTTCAATGGTTTTAAACGGCCCGGTTTCATCCCCAGAAGGAGATATAACTCCGATAATAGCAGCTAACAAAAGGGTCCCAAACCCCGACATGGACGAAAACACCCCGCCCGCCGCCACCATCATCACGGTACCAGCAATTAGCACCGTTCGCCTGCCAATTAGGTCGGCGTTCCAGGTAAGGAAGTAGGAGATTAAGACATCTCCAACTAAAGTAAGGGTCATAAATATCCCAATTTTGGCCTCGGGAATCCCCGAAACCTGGAGAAAAAGCACAAGCACCTGATTGGTCAAGCCGAACCCGAACATCCGGAGGAAGATTGACGTCCAGAGGAGCCAGGTGTCGGCCGTAGCATGTTTTAGTGTGAGAAGAAACATACTAACTAATCTCAAGACTAGTCAAAGTCGCACAATTGGCCTAAGAATTCGCACCAGTGGCACTAGCTCTCCCTAGAACTGGCACCAGCGGTACGAGCGCGGCCCTAGCGCGGCCCTAGACTGGCCCAGCGCGCACCTGGCATCACAATCTACAGTGCTAATCGCACTGTAGAGATGAGTGCAGACTTTTCACCATGAGTGGATCCTTACACAGCTTGGCCCAGATCGCCCACATGTCGCAAGAGCTCCACGCTCTTAACGAACTGCTTGACGACGACTCCGGCCCCATGGGCCCCGACTCCGCCGACCTGGCTCCAACTAACAAGGCCGGAAGACCTAAACGAATGGCTTGTGTGGAATGTAGACAACAAAAGTCCAAATGTGACGCCCATGAAAAACATCCTGACCCCTGCACCCGGTGTGCCAAAAAAGGGCTCCGGTGTGACCTCCGGTCCGACTACAAGAGGACGTATAAAAGGGCCCGGATTTCCCAGATCGAGAAGGAGTTTTCTGAGTTGAAGAAGACTTTGACGTCATCGCAAGCCAGTGAACTTTTGAGTAAGATTCCGCTGCTTTACCAGGTCAGGGGCGAGGGGGACGAGAGACGGGACGGCTCTCGTCCTGAGTCTGGTGCTAGCTCCCGTCCAGAGTCCCTCCCTAACTCCCTTCCCAACTCCCTCCCCAACTCCTTAGACCCTCGTCCCACCCGGCCAAACCTAGACGAATTATCCACAAGTGAAAACCCCTCCCTCCCTAACACTCCCTCCGTCAACCGGCCCGCCGAACCAATCAGAGACGACCCCGCTGAAGAAATCTCCATCCCAGATTACGTGCTTCATTGTGATGAAAAAACCCTTGATTCCGTCTCAATTCCGTCTGAAACCATCAAATCGCTCTACTTGGAGTATGTCAACCACTACCACCCCATTCTCCCGGTGGTAGACGTGATGAAAGGACCCGAAAAACTCTATAAACTCTGCCCAGCCTTGTTCTGGGTTATAATGTTTGTATCTTTACGGAGAATCCACGACGAGCATTCTAGGGATTTGTTACTCCAGCTTTCGCCTGCTATTAAAGATATATTGGCAGAAATCACCATTTCTCCTATCACAAGATACAATCCTACTGAGGAAGATGAGCCTATACTAAATGCCTGCTCGGTATACTCCGTGCAAGCGTTTTTAATTTACACTTATTGGCCTCCTATTACTTCGTCTTTGAGTGCTGACACGTCCTGGAACACTATAGGGCTAGCGTTGTTCCATGCCATACGAATTGGAATCAATGGGCCTAACCTGGCGATGCTCTCGGGGAATAATGGCGCCAAAACGCCCCAGCAAGTGTCAATGGCTCATGAACAAACCAAAACCTGGATCATTTGTAACATTGCCTCGCAAACCATAGCATCAGCATTTGGGTTCCCGGCTTTTGTGCAATTTGATTCGTCCATTTGGTCTTCTTTGCGGACCAGCAGTCCCATGAAGATCCCAAAATCGATCAAATTCATGTTAGAAATCGCTTCCTTCGAAGACCAAACCGCCAAAACCCTTAATTCCAACCCTATGGACCCGTATGGACTTATAGACCCCACGGAAAGATTGCCTCTTTTGAAAGTGTTGCTCAGACAATTAGATGAATTAGAAATCAAATTAATGGATGAATTGCCTAGCACCGACAGTTACCGTCGGTTCCAGCTTTTGGTGGCTAGAGTTCACCTTTTAACATACTATTTCATGGATTCTTCCCGTATAGCCTTCTTTGAACTTCAAAAGGGGCTCGTGAGACTCTACAACTCGGCTGTAAACTTGATAAACTACGCCCACAGTTGCCAGGCAAGGGATAAAAACTTCATCAAATACTTGCCAGGAGTCTATGTGTTGAGTCTCTGGCAAGCCAGTTGTATTGTGGCCAAGTTGTGCCATTCTCCCCTTAAAAAGTATGTGGATTTGGGCACGGGCAAACAAGTTTACCAGGCGGCCATAAGTCTTGCGGCCAAAGCGTCGATTTTAAAACACGATATGGCCCATCGGTCCAGTGGGATCATGAGAAACATGTGGCAGGTGTTGCGGTCTTTGGATGAAAAGCAGTTGAGTAATTTGACTATTGGTATCAGAACTCGGATGTCAGCGTCCGTGTTCTTTGATTGTCTTTATTTGTTAAGAGACCAGGTGGGGATGTTGAAGCTTAACAGCAGAAACGATAACTCTGAAGGGTTTGACGGGGAGGAAGCTGGGTCTAATGAGGATGAAGATGAAGAGTATGGGTACCAAGATGAGGTTATAGAGTCAGGGGATGAAAGAGAGAGTCAGAAGTCGACTCCTAGCAGTAATACTTCCAGTAAAACCAAGAAGGCCAGGTCTTTGTCTAATACGGTGAATGCTGAAAGTAAGGCCCGGAAGATTATTAGAACTATTCCTTTGGATCCTCAGCCGATTTCGGTGGATAAAAAGAGAAGTAATATCTTTAAGGTGCTTGATCTGACTGATTCGTCGCCTGGGGGGAGACTGTCGACGGGGAGACTGTCGCCAGGGCAGAAACTGGCCCAAATCTCGCCAAGTTTGGCCCAACACTCGCCTAATTTGACTCAAACTTCGCCGAATTTGAACCAAAACCACCTGAATTTGGCCCAAAACCATCCGAATATGGCCCAAAACCACCCTAATTTGAACCAGAAACAGTCCCTGGCCAATGGCCCAAATGGCCACAGGCCGTTGGCCAGGCCCTCGTCTCAAGTGGCCCGGCCCGTTTCTCCACCGCCGCTTTTCACCAATTCCTCCGGTAGAATGGCTATAACAGGCAACACCATCAACAAAAAAGACACCGAGTCCCTCCACCAATTCCCCCACCAACACCAGAACCAGGCCCCACTTAACGACTTTTTTGACTATCAGCTGTACCAAAAACCAAAGGAATCGCCCAGTCAATTGGAGAATTTGGAGATGGACATTTTGGATATTAATAGTGATGTGTTATGGAAGGATGTGGATAGTGTGATGAATGATTTTGGGTTCCATGCCCAGTGACCCCACTGACCGCCAGGTCGGTGGGGGCACTGGCCTCTGGCACTACTGGACCTAACCTGGCATCAGTGGACCTAATTCTGGCACCACTGGAATTATTCTACGGTGCTAGCCAGGCAAACTGGACCTAGCCCGGCACTAGCTCTGGCACTGACCAGCTGGTGCCCTATTTATGATGTAATATAATGTATTCTATGTATTCTAGCTCTATTCTACTACCTCTACTCTATTTTCTATAGTAATCTATATTGTCTTAAGCTATAGTATATAGTGCTAGTGCTAGTGGTTGATCTGAGGCCCCACTATATAATATTGGTTCGCCCACGCCGCTGCGCTCACAAAAATTTTCATCAAATATCACCACAAGACTCAACTCTACTAATACCACAAGAACATGTCGTACGAGGATATAGAAAACGCCACGCCGGATATTGTGATCGGGGGCGAAGAGATCGAGGACGTGGAATACGGCCACGACGTTGAAAGCGACACCGAGGGCGCCGACGCCGCCGAAGAACCGGAGGTGCCTGTCAAAAAATCCGTAGCTTTTGCTGACCTAGATGAAGAATTTGATGAAGAACAAGCCCGGAGAGAGTTTGAAGAGGGTGGGGGGTTACCAGAACAACCAGAAAACCCTAACTATGCGGAGTTAACGCCGTTAAGTCCGGAAATCATCAATAGACAAGCTACCATTAATATAGGAACCATTGGACATGTGGCTCACGGGAAGTCTACTGTGGTTAGAGCCATTTCGGGGGTTCAAACCGTCAGATTTAAGGATGAATTGGAAAGAAATATCACCATCAAATTGGGGTATGCTAATGCTAAGATTTATAAGTGTGATAATGAAGCTTGTGAAGCTCCTGGGTGTTACAGAAGTTTTAAATCTGATAAAGAAATCAGACCTAAATGTATGCAGCCAGGGTGTGAAGGAAGATATAAGTTGGTCCGTCACGTGTCTTTTGTGGATTGTCCTGGGCATGATATTTTAATGAGTACTATGTTATCAGGAGCAGCTGTTATGGATGCTGCGTTATTATTGGTAGCAGGGAATGAAAGTTGTCCCCAACCGCAAACTTCAGAGCATTTAGCTGCCATTGAAATCATGAAGTTGAAACACGTGATTATTTTACAGAATAAAGTGGATTTAATGAGAGAAGAAAGTGCTTTGGAACATCAAAAATCCATTTTGAAGTTTATTAAAGGAACTATAGCTGATGGGGCTCCTATTGTCCCAATTTCAGCTCAATTGAAGTATAATATCGATGCCGTAAACCAGTTTATAACAAACTATATTCCAATTCCAAAAAGAGATTTCATGATATCTCCTAGATTAATTGTTATTAGATCGTTTGATGTGAATAAACCGGGTGCAGAAATTGATGACTTGAAAGGAGGGGTTGCCGGGGGTTCGATTTTGAATGGGGTGTTTAAAATTGGTGATGAAATTGAAATCAGACCAGGGATTGTTACTAAAGATGATAATAGTAAAATCCAATGTAAACCAATTTTCTCTAATATTGTTTCCCTTTTTGCTGAAAATAATGATTTGAAATTCGCCGTTCCAGGGGGTTTAATTGGGGTAGGAACTAAGGTTGATCCTACTTTGTGTAGAGCCGATAGATTGGTGGGGCAAGTGGTAGGAGCTAAGGGAGATTTACCGTCGATTTATACTGATATTGAAATTAATTATTTCCTTTTAAGAAGATTATTGGGGGTTAAAACTGATGGACAAAAGGGGGCTAAGGTTAGAAAATTAGATACGGGTGAAGTGTTGATGGTGAATATTGGATCTACTGCTACGGGGGCCAGAGTCATTGCCGTTAAGGCTGATATGGCCAGATTACAATTGACTTCTCCTGCTTGTACGGAAGTGAATGAAAAGATTGCTTTGTCAAGACGTATAGAAAAGCATTGGAGATTGATTGGATGGGCCAGTATTAAGAAAGGGACTGCTTTAGAGCCTGTGGCATGATACTGCCAGGACCATACTACAATATCCTACCATATCCTACCATACCCTAAACTCCTACTCCATACTATATACTTAATATATTAGTAAAATTGTAACTGTAACAGAGCTTTACTATGGGAGACTTGAGAGCGTCTTTTGAAAACTATACACTTTATGGTAAGGGCACTACTACCGGACATTCTATTCGACACGAACTAGACAAAACTAGACACTCTATTCGACACTAACTAGACCTATCTAACAGACTATTAGGAATCACCTGCTTGTAGTCGGCGTACAAGTCCGACTCAAGGAACTTCGGGAACGAATCTACCTCCATAAGTCTGAAAAGTCGTCCCATAAGTTCACTGGCCACGGGAGCGAATTCTAATAAGGAGGAATACACGGCATCGAACTCGGTGGTGGCAGCGGTGCTAGGACGGCGAGACGAATGGGACCCGGAGAATACCGAGCTGTCGTCGTCAGGAACTGTGTCGGGGACGCTGTGGGATTTGATTTGACCGTCTGAGAGCCTGTTTCCAGTGCCAGAAATAGTGCCAGAAATAGTTCCAGCGGTGCTGGGGCTAGTGCTAGAATCTCCGCTGGTGCTAGGAATAGTACTAGGACTCGAGCTAGTGCTAGTTCCAGCACTAGTTCCAGCAGTTCCAGCAGTTCCAGCACCAGTTTCAAACCCATTCTCCCCAAAAGAATCACTAGCCACACTAGTGGGAGTTCCATCACTTTCATAGTAATAATTATAAATATCCGAAGCCTTGATCACACTGGAATCAGCATTATCTATAAGAATCAATGTCGTCTTTGTCCTCAAATTATAATCAATGTTCAACACAAATGTCGCTTTTGGCGATAAATAGGTGAAATAAATATGATACGCAAGGGCCAAACAATCATTACTAAACTTAAGAAGCTGTTTATGGCCCAGACCATCTTTATAACTCAAAAGCTTGCTTAGTAAACCGAATTTCTTAAGAAATAGCTGGAGTTGACCATAGGCATCGATGTTTTCGCTACAGAATTCTCGGGTTAAATGAGTTCTGAATAGGTGTTTGAGGCCGGGGTCGCTAAGGAATTGGGTCAAGTCGTCTGCTGGACGGGGTCCTTGACGGGGCCCTTGACGAGGGCTCTGGCCCGAGTGAAGGCCCTGGCCCAAATGATGGCCCTGGCCCAAATGAATTTCTGCCTGGTTTGAGTGAATTTTTGCCTGGTTATATGGTTTGCTCGACCTAGACAGTTTCCATAGTAACAAACCCCTGGCCAGGTCTGTTATAGTATAGTAACACTCACTAACAAGCTTGTCACTAAGCTTGTGGGGTAGGTGAGGCTCTAGCACCAAAAGTCCCTGGCTAAGGAACAAACTCCCCACCTCCACCGCCGACTTCACCGACAAAATATCCGTACAATCCATAAGCCATTGCACTATCGCCTTCCCTGAAACACAATAGTGTTTAATTCCCCCCTCCAGCCTAGCAAGGAGTCGAACCCCCGACGCGGCGGAGTACTGGACGTGCGAATCGGATTCAGGATTGGTGAAGTATTTATGGTGCAAGGGGCTGATAAATTCGTGAGGAGCAAAAGTAGTGATATCTATTTGACCCGTCCAACACACCATATCATAATTTATAGTGAACTTTTCCGGTTTGTTGGTAGGAGACCACACGTTGGGCTTGTAACCAAACATTCGAATGAACAAAATCTTCACCAAATAGCTGGAATAGATGATCTTATCATTTAAGTAGTTTCTGTCAAAGTAGAATAGGTCCATGGAATTAAGGGAAGACACTAAGATTGGAGGAATGGTGGAGAATTTGATACCTTTGGAAAAGATAAATTGTTTGATCACGGCCACGCCTTTGGGGGTTGGTTGAAGGGTGACACCAGCCTTGGGGCGAGCACGCGTCCTATCGCCAGGGCAATGGAGGAGTTTGGCGTTGAAAAACTTTTCAATGGAAGTAAACCCTACCGTTTTGTTGATGGTATAGCTTAGCGAAATCACCGTGACAGAGTTCTCGATGTTATAGTTCAAACATTCCAACACCGCAAGGGCTTGGTCGATAGTAAAGCAGAAAGGGCTCGGTTTGGACAACAGAAACTTCTTTTCTGCCCCATTTGGTCGGAGATTGAGTTGCAAGATCATTAAGGCAAACATATCTTTGAGATCCACCTCATAGATTTTGCCGGTGGGGGTTTTGTTGAAGTTTCTGGCGATGGTTTGACAAAGAACTTTTGATTTAGGGTCCAGAAGACTTTCAGTGCTTGAGGAAGGTTTGTCAAGCTGGGCCACGCCTATGAGGATTTTTTCCAAATGTTCATGGGACATTTGGGAACCTAATTGTAATTCATCTGCAACTATCATGGAAGAAAGTGTTGGCTTTCGGTGGGTGTGTCATGGCGGCAGATCCTCTGCTTATATAGCCAGGGGTGTTCCTTACATGGTAAATCTGAAACATGGATTTGTTTCAGAATCTGCGAAAAGAAATTTCGTGCGTCAGATAAGCCGATTTGTGGGGGTTATATGCAGGCATGGAACTTGATGATAAAAAATATTGGTTTCAGGTGAAGGAGATTTGATGTATAGGAATGTGTATGTTTGAAGATAAGGTTGGATCCGTGTAGTGTATGGTATAGAAGGAACGGCTGTATGGAATTAAGGAGATTTGTTTTAGGTTGGTTTCGGATCGGGTTTATCTCGTGTGTGTACAAGTCAAGTATGGACTTTTGTGTGTGTGTGTGTGTATGTGTATGTGTATGTGTGAGGTACGTGAGGTGCATAATGCATGCACTCAGGCGCTTGATCCGGAGTTTAGATGCATGCATATGTGTGTGTGTATTTTTGGTGATTTGTCTGGTTTTTTCAAATCCTGGTAAATGCCTTCATTCCCTCTCCCAAAACCTCTCCCATCTCCTTCAAATTGATATCCAACTGAAGCATTTTCGTATCTTCAATCACAAAGTACCGGTTAGAACTTGAAACCATCACTCCCCCCTCTGCCGTATTGGGAATATAATCAATTATCAATCCTAATCGGTATAAGGAGATCCAGCAATTACGTAATACACTTGCATTGTAGATCTTGGTATTGACCTTCAAATTGGTAATGATCCCGAGATTGGTTACCGAAGAGGAATTGACTACGGTTTTCTCGATATTAAACCGTTTGATCATTTCCACGTACTCTTTATAGGCCAAATTGAAGTTTACTGTCAGAAGATTCGACCTTTCAATGAACCTGGAAGCTGCTATTACCAATAAACATTCCAATTGACTCAAGCTCTTGACAATCCCTTGGATATGGTTATTCATTTGGTTGTTGTAGTACTTAAGAAAGTCGGTATCTTTTAGAAATGGAGATGTTTGGCTTACCTTAGAAACCGGCAAAAGCGCAGAGATATTAAACTGTTTAATATTCCTTACGGTATGAAAGTTCAACATCATAAGCTTCTTCATGGCAGAATTCTGGCCAATCATATCGCTCAAACGCCGGTTCCATTCCTCCCCATACTGTTTGTTATCTAGTTTGTTAATAGTTTCAGAATTCAATTTTAAATTGCTTAAACACCCTTGGGCAAAGTCGTCAAAACTACCAAACTTATTAAGCACTATCAACCTCTGGCTAAACCGTGATCTGACTCTTTTCTCTAGCAATTCTCTAGTAGTAAACTTTGTTGAGGTTCCTAGAATGCAAATGGGGGTTTTGGAGCTTTGAGTCATGTCAAACAAATTATATAAAAGCACCTGTTTGTTCCCCAGCGTAAACGTTTCCAAGTCATCGATTACAAACACAATGGCCATTCGAGAATGGCGGTCCTCTTGGTCTTCTTCCAAGGGATTGTTATCGAGAATTCTGAGGACATTCCGGAATGTTGTGGTGGTATGTCTCAGTTCAATGGCAAAGTCCAATTCTTTGGTGGAATATATTTTGGAAAGCTGGGAAGCGATTTCTCTTACGGCCGAAGTTTCATCTGAATGGATTACGGAGTTTAACCGGATTAGGAGATAATCGTTTTTGTGGTTGATGTTGATTTGGTCAATGCATTTGTTGATAAGAGAGGTTTTACCGGATCCTCTGGGTCCTATTAGGAGGGCAGAATTGCCTTCTCCGTCTAGGACGGTGTTTTGGAGGAGGTTGTAGACTTCGTTGGATTGGGGTTGGTAGGAGGTGAGGTGGGGGTGGGAGATGAGTTGGCGGCGGAGGGTTGATTGGACAGTTTGAGAGTCCAGTGCCAGCACTTGTGCTGGTGCTGGTGCCGCTGGTGCCGCTGTGGTCTCGTCCTGTGCTAGTTCTAGCTCCAGAGTTGGCTCTGGCTTAATTTCTGGGGCCTGGCCAGTCTTTTGTCGTTTGTGTCCTTCCAGGCCCAGGGTCTCGTCCAGGTCCAGGGTCTCGTCCCCGTCCCCGTCCCGGCTGGCACCAGGACTGACCAGGGCCGGTCCCACCCTAAACCGTTTAAAAAAACTCAAATTCCTCTTCTGACGGTCTCGTTTAGCTGTCTGTTTAGCAGTAAAGTTCCGAGAAAGGTTCCTTAATAACCCATCTTTTTGCACCTCTTCTGGGGTATATTGTTTGATAGGAGTGAACTCCTTATCAATTTCATCTCCATCACCATTCATCTTGTCTATCCTAACAAACTGGAGAGTCAAAGAAGAAGAATCAGATCAAATAGTGAGACAGAACTAAGAAACAGTGAGAAACGCGATGCGAAAATTGTCAAAACATCCTTACCCCCCGCATAAGAGAAAACATCCTTACCCCAGATAAAATATCCTCCCAGCTAAAACACCCTAACCCCAGGTTATTCCTAATTGTTAAGACTCTAAGTAGTTTAATATCTCTCCACTTATTCATGGTGATGTTTGAGTAAGAACTTGTACTGGCGTAGTAATGATATAATAATTCTATCCACAGTATACAATAAGACATTACTTAAAGGCTTATGTTCACTTGTTCCACATCCAATGCTATGACATTCTTGCAAATATTGTACTCTATAGATAGTATTTCTGTTACAATATATTTAGACATAGTAATTTCATATAACAAAAAGAAAGAGATGAATAAGAATTCAAGTCCAAGTCCAAGGTCCAACGAAGGTCAAAGAAGGTCAAAGAAGCCAGAGAAGCCAAAGAAGCCAAAGTGAGTACAATGTTGTGGTGTCTTGGGTGTCTTACTCCTTGGGTGTCTTGGGTAACTCAAACTCTTCCCTGAATTTGCACCCATACCGGCGTGCGCGTACCAAATACTCATTTTGCTAACAAACTGAAACCAAAACTCACACCACAAAAGCTCAAGCTCAACACACCAAGCCAAAGTTCAATAGATCGACCAAGATGCTCCCAGAAAGCGCTATCAAACTCCTCAAGTCCACCCGGTTCCTCCACCTTGCCACCACCCACAACGACTTCCCCCACGTGTCGTTGATGAACTATACGTTCTACCAAGCCAATGGCGAAGATTACGTGATCATCACCACTCCAAGAGATACCACAAAGTACAACAATATCAAACACAACCACCGAGTTTCGATGTTAGTACACGACTGGGTGAGTGCCAAAACCGAAGAAGACCAACCTCGGCGGAACTCGTTGTTTGAGTTGATCACAAACTTGAATAAGGCAGAATTGAACAGTGTTTCGGTGATGCTTACGGGAGAAGCACAGATTATTGGGGAGGCGGATGAAAAGTATACGTTTTTAAAGTCGTTACATTTGAACAATGACACGATAGATCCGGACCAGATCGAGTATTATGTGAGGGATGATGGGAATGAGTTGGTGTTGATTAGTCTTAAGAGTTGTAAGATTACGGATACACATAATAAGATTGAAGAGTACTAGGCAGCAGACTTTCAACTGACGTTCAGCTGGACGCAGTCCAGATGAACTAATAGTGGAGTTCTAGTTCTGGTTCAGCTGACGTCCAAATGGACTAATAGTCTGGTGCTAGTTCCAGCGTTCAGCTGGTGCGGGCCAGATGGACTAATAGTGGAGTTCTAGTTCTAGTGTTCGCTGGACTAGAATTAGTACCAGTTCTGGTCCTAATTCTTGTACCACTGGTTCTAATTCTGGTACTAATTCTTCTGTTGCTGGGCTAATTCTGCTGCCGTTGGTACTAATTCTTCTGCCGTTGGTACTATTTCTTCTGCCGCTGGTACTATTTCTAGTTCAGCTGATACTGGTTCTACTGCCTTTGGTGTTAGTTCTGTTAGTTCTAGCTCCAGCTCTAGTTTTGGTTCTAGCTCTACTGCCGCTGGTACTAATTCTGCTACTGGTTCTATTTCTGGTATTAGTTCTTCTGCCGTTGGGCTAGTTCTAGGGCTGCTAGTTCTAATTTTAGTTGTAATTCTAGTTCTGCTGCCACTGGTGATAATTCTGGTTCTAGTTCTAGCTCTAGATCTGCTAGTTCTGGTACTATTTCTGCTGCTAGTTCTAGTTCTGCTGGACTAATTCCAGCGCCGCTGGTGCTAATTCTTCTGCTGCTGGACTATTTCTTCTGCTGCTGGTACTGGTTCTAGTTCTTCTGCTGCTAATTCTACTGCCGTTGGTTCTAGTTCTACTGCTGCCGATGTTAGTTCTGCTGCCGTTGGTACTAGTTTTGGTTCTAGCTCTGCTAGTTCTACTGCTAGTGTTAGTACTGTTAGTTCTAGTTCTGTTTCTGCTGCTAGTTCTAGCTCTAGTTCCAGTTCTATTTCTGGTACAGCCCTCCAAACCGCCCAGCCGCCTACCCCAGCCTCAAGCCCAGCCTCCAAGCACCGCGCCAGTATCATCCAGATGAAATTGTACTAGAATGTCTATTATTAGTATCATTGTTGGAAGCATGGCTAGCATACTGGGCTATATGGCTGGGCTGTAGTATGGGCTATATGGGCTGTAGTATGGGCTATATGCGCTATTACGTAGGTTAGTCTGTGGTTAGTCTGTGGTTAGTGACTTTATAGCATTAATTAATGAGTCAATGTTCTCTGTAGTACTAGGGCTGGTACTTCTAGGTCGACTTCTCCTTGAGTACTACTTCTGGTAATTCTCCTCTGGTAATACCGTTTCTGGTAATTCTCCTTTGGTATACTCCTTTTGGTAGTGATTCCTGACTCACTGCGTTCGTAGGAATCACTCGTCGTATGTGCCCTGAGCTCGGAATCGATTCGTGTTCCTCATAATTCGGAAGTGGATCCGACCTCAGATCTCGTAACTAAGATCCTTATTTGGAATTTAGGGGTTACGGTTTAGAGAGGGTACGGTTTACACAGGGTACGGTTTAGAGAGGGTTGAGGTATTTATGACAGGTGCGGGATTTACGATCCGGTTTGGACAGGAGCGAAGATCCCAAGCCATGAAATTGACGTTTTGGTGGTCACAAGCGCCGCTAGCCCAGATGGACGCAGTCCAGATGGACTAGTGGTGCTGGTGCTAGTGCTAGTGTTGGTGCTAGTGCTAGTGTTGGTGCTAGCACTAAGTCTGGTGGTAGAAATCGCTCTAATCCTAGTCCATCTGGACTGCGTCCAGCTGAACTAGCGGCGCTGGTGACGTACGGCCGCTCAGCCTATCGGTTCGGAGCCCGCGATTGACAGCCCTGCCATACCCGGACTGCACCACTTGAATGCCGGCATGCGCGCGTGGATCCTGTACATGCGCCGCAACGTTGCCAAAACGGGGCGGCTCGAGTTTGACACATTCCCAGTATCAGGACGGCTATAGAGGGATATATAAATGGCGCTGAATCCCAATTTTTGACACTCTTTGTGCTATTATTCCACCTAGCATGGGATATTAACTAAGATATGATGAACTTGTATAATAATCAGGATGTTAAGCCGGTGTTGCCCTCGTTGAATTATAATAAGGGGCTTCCCCTTCCAAGTGCTATTCCTTATTCGACAGGGGTCAATAGCTATGGACTGACGTTGCCACCTTTACAGTTTTATTCTACTAAGGATTCGGGCTCTTCTAACGGGACCCCTGAAAATCAGGAACCCCCTACTATATCAGGGCCATCAGTACAGGCCCCTACCATATCAGGACAATCAGGACAAGCCCCTATCATATCAGGACAAATCCCGGTTCAACCAGGACATGTCCCGGTTAAATCTGGACATGTTCCTATTCAACCTGCCCCACCAGGACAAGCTCCAGGACAAGCTCCCGTCCAATCAGGACCAGCTCCCGTCCAATCAGGACCAGCTCCCGTCCAATCAGGACCAGCTCCCGTCCAATCAGGACCAAGTCTTCCTGATCGGTACATTCAAATGACATATCCAAACCATCTACAGCCGGCACCAGGGCCAGGTCCCGGCCCCCACGGCACCAACTCGGCGTCCACGTCGGTATCGTTATCGCCCCAGTTTTCCACTGCTTCTCCTTCAGGATATATCACTTCCCCCTCAGGTCCTCATAACACAGGTGCCAATATTCCTCATAGCACAGGTTATTCAAACACAGGGGCTTATTCACATAACACAGGTCCCCATAACACAGGTTCAAGTGCTTATTCACATAACACAGGTGCTTATAACCCCGGTCCCCAAGGTTCTTTTACCGGATACCCCTCTTATGAGGACTCCCATGAAGACAAAACCTCCATAGACTATTCCTCCATCATCAACTACACCATATCCCCCTCTTTAAAACGGAAAAGACGTCACAACTCCCTTAATACCGGGATCCTCCATGACGAATACGAAGAATCCAAATTGCCCTGTAATGTCTGTGGCAAGATCTTTGCCAAACCCTACAACTTGAAATCCCATATGAAATCCCATTCTTCAGAAAAACCCTTCAAATGTGGAACTTGTGGCAAGGATTTCGCCAGAAGCCACGACAAAAAGAGACACGAAATGCTTCATTTGGGAGAGAAGAACTTCAAATGTGAAGGGTTTTTGAACGACGGAAAGACAAAGTGGGGGTGTGGCAAGAGGTTTGCCCGGTCGGATGCTTTGTCGAGGCACTTCCGGACCGAGACGGGATGGTTGTGTATTAAGCCGTTGATGGATGAAGCGAAGCATATGGAGAGTAATGATTTGATAAATACGTTAGTGAACCATTAGGACAGGTGTTGATAGGACAGGTTAACACCTGTCCTATCAATATACAGGTGTTAGATCTTGATAGTACAGGTGTTTGATAGTACAGGTGGGTGTTAGTACAGGTGTACACCTGTAGTTTATGTAGTAATGAATAAGGTTTACGAGCCATAGCCATCACACCTCTCAAACCAAAAAACCCTCAAAACACGTTAAGCCTCAATTCGACTTTGCTGCCATAGCCACCACTCCTTTTGGTCTTAGTTTATTATGGTTCATCTAACACAGGTTTCAAATACCTGTGTTAGCTGGGGTGGTGTTGCCACGTTGCCGGTTTAGGAAGTCCTCCGTCGCAGCTGTCCCAGTTTGTGGAAATGTGTCAGAAACTCCTAAAACCCCCCCTTTTATCCGGAATTTAAAAAATATGCATGCGCAAGATTACGCACCGACTATCAATACACCTCTGTTATCAATACTCCCTTCCTCTCCTGTCCTGACCACATACCCCTATTTAGATAAGACGGGCCTGACCTCCTGTGCCATTTACCACCTTGAACTAAGTCCAAGTGACCTAATTTAACTAGTGTCATCCATAAATCCATAGGTCGGGGCTCTAACGTCATTCCACGTATTTGCACCTAAACAATACCAAGCCTGGTTCTCTAAGCCTAGCTATTGACACACTCCTCCAACCAGAACAATCCTGATTCGTCGACGTTGAGGGTTATGATCTTTCTCCCTTATCGGGACGGAGGAATTTGACATTTTTTGACACCCGTTCCTGTATATAGTGCTGGATTTTAGACTCCAATTCATCGATTAAGATCGGGCCGCCTAGTCGCTTACTTAACATTAACACCTGAAATTGATACTGGCCGCTAGTATGGATGGTACTATAAAGGGAGTGTAATTTGCTAGAAGGTTTAGTAGGTCACCAATGGTCAGGAGTCTGGATTTCTAGACTCCATGTACCATGCACCTACCATGTACCATGCACCTACTATGTACCATGCACCTACTATGTACCATGCACCATACACCTACCATAAATGCATATATAAATGCACCACCACGCACCAGTGCATTACATTACATCACATACATTCTTAACCTGTAATCTCGCTTGAGGTTCCCTCCAACCGCCCACCACCACCGCCAATGCTCTTGGCTCCCCCACAAATTTGCTTGGCTTGCGCACGACCCGCATCATCATCCTAACTCCACAATATATATATCTCCAAGTCCACACTATTCACACTATTCACACACTAGTTACTATATCCTAGTTCACTATACTGTAGTATTCGGTTAGTACAAGTTTGTCCTCGTCAGGATGTCCACGTTCCAATACGAACAATCGCTCCCCCACCTTCCCATCCCCTCCCTTTCCTCCACCGTCAACCAGCTCCTCGTAGCCCTAAAACCCCTTTTGGCTCCCGAAGAATACAGTGAACTCCTCAACGAATCAACGGAGTTTCTCAACGACAATGTCGTCAATCTCCTCCAACAGCACCTCCACGCCGCCCACCAGAACCCCCACCAAACCTGCTACCTTAATTCCATAAATGACGAAACCAACCCAGGAATCTATGGCGAATTAAGAGGCGACATTTTACCCAGGAACCCCTTTTTGATTCTTCAAGAAGATCCGTACTCCAAGTTCATGAACCCGCCCAACCAATCACAGCGAGGCGCCAGCTTGATCAACTCGTCGTTGAAGTTTGTGATAAGTCTCAGGAACCAAAGCTTAGCTCCGGACTTAACTCCGAAACATCAAAACCCTTTGACTATGAATTGTTATACCAATTTATTTGGGACCACTCGGGTGCCGGAGTTTGTGGAGGATGGTGGTAATTATCAGCACATTAATATCCAGCGGGCCGCCACCCCGGCCCATTCAAACCATATTGTGGTTGTGGCCAATAACCAGTTTTATTACTTGAAAGTGTTGTCTGAGGAGCAAGAAATCTACTTCAACGACTACGATTTGTCGATAATTTTGCAAGAAATCATCAACGACCTGAACCAGTTTGACCAAATCGAGTCTATCAACAACGCCATTGGCTCGTTGACTACCCAGAACTATAACCACTGGAAGCTTGGCCGAGCAGAGTTGATGAAGTCTAACAACCGCAATTTGCAACTTATTGACGATGCCTTGTTCATGGTGGCTTTGGATTCTAACTCCCCTGTGTCAGATGAGGATAAAACCTTGTGTATCAGTCACGGGACCTCGAAATTGCTGGAAAATAATATCCAAATTGGAACTTGTACTTCCAGATGGTACGATAAATTGCAATTAATTGTCACCAAAAACTCGGTGGCTGGTGTGGTGTGGGAGAGTACTTCAATGGACTCTACCGCCATTCTTCGGTTCATTAGTGACATTTATACCGACTCGATTTTGAAGTTGGCAAAGAATATTAATGCTATAGAGTACAGTTTATTTGGTGAAAACATCAAATTTGTGTCAAATAAGTATGAGAAACCAAGCTATAAACGGTTGATCTTCAATACTACGCCTGAACTTTCGAACCTTATCCATTTATCGGAAACCCGGTTGGCTGATTTGATTAACCAGCATGATTATAGTACCATTTCCTTGAAGTTTAACTCGGAATTGTTGCAAAATTATAACATTTCCCTTGATTCTTTTCTTCAAATCTGTCTCCAGATTACTAATTACTCGTTGTACGGGAAGATTTCCAATACATTAGAGCCAATTACTACCCGAAAGTTCAAAGACGCCAGAACTGAGTTAATTGCCGTGCAAAATGATGATATTTCCCGGCTTGTCAAGCTTTTTATCACCAATTCCTCCAAAGCTAAGAAATGGGAATTGTTTGAACAGTGTTGCAAAACTCATTCCAAGCAGTATCTCGATGCCATGCAAGGGAAAGGGTTTGAACGACACTTGACGTCATTGCTTCACATCACCAAACGGCCTAAAGCTTCGGATTATTTGAATAAATTGAATGCTGATGCTGGCATTGACCAATTGCCCGACTTTAACACCTTAAGAAACCGGTATATTCCGCTTTTATCAAACCCAATCCTTAACAAAATCTTATCTCCTGAGTTGTTGATTTCTAACTGTGGAAACCCTGCGCTTTATTTGTTTGGAATCCCTCCGGCAATTGACCAGGGGTTCGGAATTGGGTATATTATTCACAGCGACAAGGTTTTACTTACATTGTGTTCGAAATTCCGCCAAAATGACCGGTTTCTTAGCACTTTGGTTAAGATTATCAACGAAGTAAAGACCATGATCATCTCCAAGTCCGATTTCTTACTTAATATCAACAGAGATAACGATTATAGAAAGTATGAGTTGCAAAAGTTGAGAGTAGAACAAGAATTAAAAAATATTAATATTGAATCTCCTTCCACAAAACATCCAATTGAGTTGACAGTAGACCAGTTTACGATTCCATTGGACCGGGTGCAGCTAGATGAAGTTAGGTCCCAGCACCAGGTCCCCAGTGAAGCCAGGTCCCAGGCTCCCAGTGAAATCAGTGAACCTGATTTGTCAGAATCGTCTGGGAATTCAGAATTTGATTATTTGGGAGGGTACGGGTACTTTGATTTCGGCCAATTAGATTCGAGGAATGTGGAGATCAATAAGTCTCAGAGTTATTTGAATAGTCCGGATTTGTCTAGCATGTCGTCAAGAAACCATTCCCATACGAATTTATCGGGAGTTTTGAAGAATTTGGACTTGAAGGAGAAACAGAATTTGAACGAGAAGATTCGGGATAAGTTGGGGGACCTGGACCAGGGCCTTGGCCCGGGACAGGTCCACACTAAAGACACCAGTCACAGTCCTGCTGGTTCTAACTCTGTCCCTTCCGGTTCTAGTTCCCTGCCAGACCGGGCTAAACATGAAATTGGCCGGCAATTGGAGCTTGAAAAGTAGGTGATATAATCCGGTATGAAATATACCGCGTGTGTAATTCTCATACCGGCTTGTGTCAGCAATATACGCTTGTTTTCACACACCCACAAATAGCACCAGTACAAGCACTAGTACCACAAATAGTACCACAACTAGCCCCTAGTACCATCTCTACCGCCACTGTATTGTATCTTTGCCCCACTGTATCGTTCCCCAGTATTGTAACTGAAAGAAGGTGGGCCTAGCACTGGACCAGGCTAGCGCCAGAAGAGTGCCAGAAGAGTGCGACCTGCTGCGCAGGCCACACTCGTCTTACTAATGATCTCAGGCCTATCCCAACTCTCCAAAGCCTTTATCAACATCTCCGGCCCCGACAGCGCCCGGTTCCTCAACGGCCTCGTCACCACCCGGTTCCTCCCCAACATCGTCAAAAAAAACCAATACACCATCAGCGATGTGGAGCTCAAACACGCAAACCTCAATAACATCATAGACTTATCCCAAAACTGGGGTGTGATCCACGAAGACATGTACGACCCGAACCACGAAATCCTCATCCGTCGGGACGGAGTCAACTCCATGTTCCTTAATTCCAAGGGCAGAGTCATCACCGACTCGTTTTTGTACCCAACTCCTTTCCATTCCCCCATCTCTTTGGGGGCTCCCTCTTACCTTGTGGAAGTAAATTCATCCATTATCACCAAACTTTCAATGCTTTTGAAGATGCACAAGTTGACGGCCGACATTTCTTTTGATGTCAAGCCGTTGTATTCTTATTACTATTACAACGACACCCTTGAATTTGATGAGTTTGTCGAGTCGCTTCAGGAGACTTATTTCAGTACTTATACGCCCCGGGACGCTCTGGTGAACGCCAATAGGTTTGTGGCGGACGAGGCGGTGGTAGACAAGCAGCACGGGTCGAGTTTGGTGGGGTTTTCTATTGATAACAGAATTCCTAATTTTGGGTTGAAATTTGTTACTGACAAGCCTGTGAACAAGAGTTTCTTTAGTAAGCTGTTTTGTGACCAGTTTGCGGTAGAGGAGGTTCCTGAGCTGGAGGTGGTGGCTAGGAGGTTTGTTAACGGGTTGTATGAGGCCAACGACTCGCCTCCTGGGTTCCAGCTTCTTCCTTTTGATATGAATTTGGATTATATCAACGGATTATCGCTCGATAAGGGGTGTTATGTGGGGCAAGAGTTGACGATCCGGACATACAACAGCGGGGTGATTCGGAAACGGATTGTTCCAGTGGAGTTTTTTGATCTAAGCCAAATTGATCAATTGGAAGAGGAGCTAGATGAGCTAGTTTTTGATGAACATAGCCCTGTTTCATCGATTCTTTCACAAATAGACCATGGGGATTTAGAGAAACTAAAGGTTTCCCCCCTCAAAGAAGAAAAACCTGACCCTTCTGAGTCTTCTTCTGCTGGGTCTTCTCCGTTTGGAAATTCCAAACCTGTCAAATCTCGTAGACCTAACGTGGGCAAAATCTTATCAGTGGATAAAAACCTCGGGTTTATGCTTATAAACTTGAATGATGTGGATAAGAAGTTATTTAAGGTGGAAGTGGGGGAGACTTCTTTGGGAATCAAGGTGGTGAAACCTAATTGGTGGCCTGAGGATTAGTGTACATAGTAATTTATATTCCCTACTCAATGGTGTCTTTTTACTCTTTTTGCTCTTTTCTATTGGTGGGCTGGCACGTTCTATTGGTCGGCTGGCACGTTCTATTGGTCAGTGTTGTGACAGCTGTGACTTATTTGACAAATATCCAATCATGTGACTACTTTGGTACTTTGGTTAGGAATAGGGTACTGGCTAGTCTTGGAAGTAATTGCTGCGAAATTTATTCTTTCTCGCTTCACCAATACAATATAAACCTAGTGGCAGAGTAGGTCTATCCCCTATTTTTGTGGAATATTTCCATTTTATGGTGTTTTCCATCTCCATAGTATTATTGTAGGGATATAATTCTTCAATTAAACAAAGGTCGTGCTTTGCAAGCAACAGGTAACTGGTTCGAATCATGTCTCGTCCATAATTTTTTGCAGCCATCCTAAACTCTACAATTTAACTTACTAGTACTATTTTAAACTATTACCATGTTATCTTTATTATATACCATATTAACCAATCAGATATTAGTAACACTATTTACATCAGTTCAACTATTTACACGATCAGATCAAACCATCTTGGTGGGATCTTCATTCATCTTGGAATCAACAGAAGGTCTTGAACCAGGCTTAACAGTATCAGAATCACCACTGTTAAACTTTGGCTTTTCCTCTTCACTTTCACTCAAAACTTCCCGAACTGCCTCGATTTCTTCTCTTTCTTTCATGTCCTTAATCACCTCATCTTTTGAAGGCATCTTCTTATTAGACCCGAAAAGACTGAAAATAAACGAAATCACCGCCAAAGCAAGAGCCAAATAAAACACCAGTTTAATAGCATCCATGATTTGCACTTTGACAAAGTGTTGAGCTTCAGGTGACAATTGCTTCAACACTTCCGTGGAAGAAGATAATTGGTCGATATCAAATTTCTGTAATTCTTGCAACAAAGCCGTATCCGTAGAATTTGCAATGGCACTTTTCATATTCTTCTTTAACGTTTCATTATAAGTTAACTGAGCGATGATAGACCCCAAAGCCCCTCCCATAGACCTAGCAAATAAGAAGAGGGAGGACGTCATGATGACCCCACCATCAATCTTGGGAGCTATCACTTGACCGGAATTTAATAAAGATTGCATGGAAATCCCCACCCCAACTCCAAATGGAATTAACAACCCGATTTTACTGGAGCTGGACGAGTCAATATCCAATAAAAGCATAACTCCAGACCCTACCACAAGCAAAGCAGTCCCAATAATCGCAAAAGGCTTGATAAATCTGGATTTCCCAATAGTAATCCCTGTACTGATGGAAGCCAAAACCACGGGAATAATAAATGATAATAAGCTAATCCCCGAGTCCAAAGGACCTTGGCCCTGAATGTTCTGGAAGTAAACCGACACGTATAACATAAGACACATGAACGATCCAAACATAAAGGCAAAAGACACACAAGCCATATTAATTGGCATAACTCTTGACACGGCCGAAGGAATGATTTGGTGGTTTGAAAACTTAAAATTCCACACGGCAAACCCCGCAAGGAAAACCACTCCCAATACAAGGCAGCAGATCACGGCGGCAGAGTCCCAGGCAAACTGATTATCCGAAGCAAAAGTGAATCCCAATAAGAACAAAACCACTCCAACTGCTAATAAAAACGTACCGAAATAATCGATTTTCTTCAAGTTTTGACCGAAATTGGAAGTAGGCAAAGGAGGATTGAACACCACAAAGAGGAAAGCAGCAGCAATGCCCCCAATGGGTAAATTGATATAGAAACACCATCTCCAGGTCACGTTACTGGTGAAAGCTCCGCCGACCAAAGGTCCCAAAACAGAGGCAATAGAAAAAGCGACCCCATAACTAGCAAAGATCAAAGGTCTGACATTAATTGGGCTGACTTCAGTAAGAATGATAAGCGACAACGCCTGGATGCCTCCCCCTCCAACCCCAGCCAAAACTCTTCCACCAATTAAAGTGTTCATATTTTGAGATAAAGCACACATTAAAGAGCCAGCTTCAAAGATAAGCACACACACCAAGGTGGTATATTTTCTGCCGAAGGCAATGGAAACCTGGCCCCAATTGGCGGCGAAAACCGTCATGGGCAACATGAATCCACTAACAATCCACCCGATTTGATCAAAGGCATGTAAGTCATTACCTACTTCGGTAAGAAGCGTACTAACAATAGTTTGATCCAAAGCTACTAGAAACACGCATAGTAACACGGCAAATATACACACAAACAACTTGGCGCCGTGGAGGTACTGGTCTTCTCTTTTAGTTCCGTCCCCGGCGTCATTTTCGATAAACTTTTGTTTTGGGGATTTTTCTTTTGGAGATTTTGGAGATTCTGACATTCTAGATCTCACACAGTTAAAAAGCAGCAGTAGATACAGTAGTGGACACAGTAGACACAGTAGACAAAGGCAAGTAGAAGAAGCCTTGACTAAGCCTTGACTAAGACTTGACTGAATAAGACTGACTTTACAGATCATAAATGGGAAACCATCATCTATTTATATGGCTGCTAAAAACCCTACCCCGGTTTGGAGCCCAGCCGTGGCTTTGACACAATAGTGCACGGCCACGGAAAGCCGTTTGTGCGGTCTTGCTCCGTCCCCATAGTTAGGCGGGTGGTTAAACGGTTCCGCGTCCGTCACACGGCTGAGACTAGGCAAGGAGTTTGGGATAGATGGGTTTGTAGGAAAGGCACAGGCACTAGTGAGCTTGATAGACACTACACTAGACACTACACTATGGACAGACCCAGACACAGACACGAGTATAGTGCTAGTATAGTGCTATTGCGAACTATTTGACTTAATAGATGTCAAGTCCTCCAGTTTGTAATATATTCTAACGTCTATTCACTATTATATGAGGTATGTTGTAACAGTACTATATATAGAATTCAGACGAGCCCATAATGACACAAAAACATATTTTTTTTATTACAAACTATAATGGTAGAAACAAAGAATTGCAGCCATATATGGTGTTATCAGTTCTTAGTAATGATCTCAGGCCTATCCCAACTCTCCAAGGCCTTTATCAACATCTCCGGTTCCGACAGCGCCCGGCTCCTCGACTGCCTCGTCACCACCCCTCCCCACATCGTCAAAAAAAACCAGTACACCATCAGCGATGTGAAGTAAGTATTTAGTCCTAAAAGTAATTGCTGCGAAATTTATTCTTTCTCAAGGCTTCACCAGAGTTATTTTATTTTTTTTGTTGTTTATATAATCCAGAAGGGGGTATATGAAACTAGCTACACAGTAGGTCTATCTCCTATTTTTGTGGAATTTTTCCGATTTTATTGGTGTTTTTAAATGTCAAATACCTTTACTCTTTATTGAGATAGGGAGTTAAGAGATAAGGGTTTACTATTTACCACAGACCCCTGATTGTTTTGCCAAATAAACATTCTAGGACAATACCAGCCAAGACTAACATATTCCCATCTCTTTAGTAGCATTTTTAGACTTGAATACCTATTAAAATTCATCAAATTCATAAAATCAATAATTGTCGTGTATCTACCAAACAGAAAAAAATTGACCTTTTTCAACGTCATGCCCGCTTTCCCAAAGTAAAATTGGGCGTGTGGCGTAGTTGGTAGCGCGTTTGCCTTGCAAGCAAAAGGTCACTGGTTCGAATCCTGTCTCGTCCATAATTTTTTGCAGCCAAAACCTAGCCAATCTACAGCCTACATTTTTACTATCTTATTAAACTTCTTATTATTTTCTTTATTAAACTCTATATGACCATATCAAATCAAATATTAACACTATTTACAAACATCAGATCAAATTTGGTGGAATGATCAAACCATCTTGGAATCAACAGAATGAGACCCAGCTTGAACAGTATCAGAGTCACCACCACTGTTAACAGCCTTCTCATCTTCATCACCAACCTCTTCCACAACCACTTCCCGAGCTTCATGCTCTTCTCTTTCTTTCAAGTTCTTCACCACCTCATCTTTTGAAGGCATCTTCTTATTGGTTCCGAAAAGACTGAAAATAAACGAAATCACCGCCAAAGCAAGAGCCAAATAAAACGCCAGTTTAACAGCATCCATGATTTGCACTTTGACAAAGTGTTGAGCTTCAGGTGACAATTGCTTCAACACTTCCGTGGAAGAAGATAATTGGTCGATATCAAATTTCTGTAATTCTTGCAACAAAGCCGTATCCGTAGAATTTGCAATGGCATTTTTCATATTTTTCTTTAAAGATTCGTTATAGGTTAACTGAGCGATAATAGAACCCAAAGCCCCTCCCATAGACCTAGCAAATAAGAAGAGAGATGACGTCATAATGACCCCACCGTCTATTTTAGGGGCTACTATTTGCCCTGAATTCATTAAAGATTGCATGGAAATCCCCACTCCAGTCCCAAACGGAATTAACAATCCGATTTTTTTGGAACTAGAGGAATCAATATCTAAAATAAGCACAATTCCAGACCCTACCACAAGCAAAGCCGTTCCAAGAACTGAAAACGGTTTGATTAATCTGGTTTTCCCAATAGTAATCCCTGTACTGATGGAAGCTACCACCACTGGAATAATAAACGCTAACAAACTAATCCCTGAGTCTAACGGACCCTGTCCCTGAATGTTTTGAAAGTACACCGCCAAATATAACAAAAGACACATAAACGAGCCAAACATGAATGAAAACGACACACACGACATGTTAATGGGGAAAACCCGTGACACAGCGGAAGGAATGATTTGGTGTTTCGAAAACATATAATTCCATACGGCAAAGCCAGCAAGGAACACCACGCCCAACACAAGGCAGCAGATCACGGCCGCAGAGTCCCAGGCAAACTGGTTATCGGAAGCAAAAGTGAATCCCAATAAGAACAAAACCACGCCAACTGCCAACACAAAAGTGCCGAAATAATCGATTTTCTTTAACTTTTGGCCGAAATCCGACGTAGGCAAAGGAGGATTGAACACCACAAAGAGGAAAGCAGCAGCAATGCCCCCAATGGGTAAATTGATATAGAAACACCATCTCCAAGTAGCATGACTAGTAAAAGCACCCCCCACCAAAGGCCCTATTACACTAGCAATAGAAAACGCAATCCCATAACTAGCAAAGATCAAAGGTCTAATATGAATAGGAGTGACTTCGGTAAGAATAATAAACGACAACGCCTGGATGCCTCCCCCGCCAACCCCGGCCAAAACTCTTCCTCCAATTAAAGTATTCATATTTTGGGCCAAAGCACACATTAAAGAGCCAGCTTCAAAGATTAATACACAAAGCAAAGTGGTATATTTTCTTCCAAAAGCAATGGAAACCTGGCCCCAATTGGCAGCAAACACCGTCATAGGTAATAAGAATCCACTAACAATCCACCCTATTTGTTCAAAGGCATGGAAGTCGTTCCCAACTTCAGTAAGAAGCGTACTAACAATAGTTTGATCCAAAGCTACTAAGAACACACATAGTAACACGGCAAATATACACACAAACAACTTGGGTCCGTGGAGGTATTGATCTTCTCTTTTGGTACCGTCCCCGGCGTCGTTTTCGATAAACTTTTGTTTTGGAGGTTTCGGAGATTTTTCTTTTGGAGATTCTGACATTCTAGATCTAACACAGTTAAGAAAGCACTAGTAGATACAGCAGTAGACAGTAATAGACACAGCAGACAAAGATAATATAGAAAAACCTTGACTGAAGACTTGACAGAATTAGACAGAATTAGATTGACTTTACAGAACATAAACGGGAAAGTATCATCTATTTATATGGGTGCTAAAAACCTTAACATCACCGGTTTGAGCCCTGGGGTATTTTGACACAATAGATGCACCGCCGCCGGAACGCCGTTTACGCCGCCGTCCTCCGTCGCCATAGTTAACGCGCCATAGTTAATGCGGATTTCATGGCGGGAGCCTAAAGAGCTCCGCGTCCGTCACACGGCTGAACTCAAGGCTGAACTCAGGGCTGGGGGTTAAGAAGAGGATAGACAAGGAGTGATAGGTACCATTAGTTACTAGTCACTAGTCACTAGTCACTAGTGACTACATAGTGAACGGTGTAGTTAAAAGTGAACGGTGAACAGTAGATAGTGAAAGAGTGGGCATCTCCGCATCGCATCGCCGTGATCGCCGCATCTCCGTCCGTTTACGAGTTAGGCCAAGCCACACGCCATTCATAGATAAAGAGTCAGATGGATTAAGAGCAAGACAATGAACAGGCTCTTGGCCCAGGCCCCGCCAGAGATCTTGACCAGTGGCACCAGCCCCTGCCTTGCCCTGGCCAGACCTTCCAGAACGACTCCAGCTCAAATGGATATGAACTAGATTATAATTATAATTGGTGAATGATCTATTGGCCAGTGATCTATTGACCAGTGATCTAATTGGCCAGTGATCTATTGACCAGTGATCTAATTGGCCAGTGATCTAATTAGAACTATATAATTGAACATGATCTAATTGGATCTATTTTTATGGTATACAATTTATAGGTGATAAAAGTGGTGATGCAGAAGTGACGAGGATGTGTATTAATGATGACGACGCGCAGGCAAGCACAGCAAGCAGCGAGAAGTAGCCAGAAGTAACAGCAAGTGCACTGAGAACTGAGAACTGAGAACTGAGAAATGAGTAATAGCGAGCAGCGAGCAGCGAGACTGATACCGAGTGAGCACTATTCACATTGTTTGAACAGTGAAGCAGAACAGTGAACAGTGAACAGTGCAGCAGAACCTGTGATGACAGAACCTTGATGACTTGAAATAAGATAGATAGACAGACAACGATATCGATAGAATTCTAATAGACTAGCTCCAGCTGACGCTGGAACTAGTCTATCGCTTCATCCTCTCAATCTCCTCTAACAAATCCCCTATATACTGCGACGCCAACTCCACCGTAGTAGCCTTGGACGGTACTGCCACCTGATCATGATACGATTGAGGTATCAATAACCCCAACGATTGCACCGCTATATTCATTCTATTCCTTCTCCCCTGCTCTGCCAACTTATGTGATGCTTTCTTGGTGGGAGGTTTCTCTTTCTTAAGCCCATTGGCCGCAAGGTTTGGTGATGTGTCACTGGATTTGGATGAAGTAAATGAAGACTTTCGTGATCGTAACACGGGACTTTCACTTTCCTCTTGTTGTTTAGCGAGTTTTCCCATAGTAAAGCCCATAAGTTGTGGGGAAGTACTTGATCCTTTGCCATTGCCATTACCTGCTTTTTTGTATGTACTGGTTTCTTTATATCCATTGTCTTTATATCCATTCTCATCTATCTTTTTGAAGGACTGTGGAGGTAACATTGGAGTTCCATAAGCAGAGTTGGAATACTCAGAACTATAGGATGTATCAGGCAATCTCTCAAAGGTTGT
This sequence comes from Yamadazyma atlantica, assembly GCA_030561325.1. Lineage (NCBI taxonomy): Eukaryota > Fungi > Ascomycota > Pichiomycetes > Serinales > Debaryomycetaceae > Yamadazyma > Yamadazyma atlantica. Next base: position 311,196 of record JAKTXA010000007.1, read on the forward strand.
AGGGGATTTGGAGTTACGGTTGTCATAGTTAGCAGGCATTATGGGAGTTCCATGGGGAGTTCTTCTTTTGAAGGAGGTGGGTTTGTTTTCGTCGACAGAAGGGAAAGCACTGGAGGAGGTTCGTCTTTTTTCGGCCTGGCCTTGGACCCCTTGGACCAGGGCTTGTCCCTGGTTCAGGCTTTGAGCTTGACCTTGGTTCAGGGCCAGGGCCAGGCCCCGAGCCTGAAGGGCCGGCGATGTCAACGGTTCAAATGACGCCTGAACAGCATACTTCTTATCCACCGGCGTATCATGTGGCGACACCAATGGCGTAAATATAACATCAGGCCGGACGTGTTGCAGTTGTGGCTGGTGTTCGTACAACTCCTTGGACTGGCTTCGGGAGAGTTTATGGTAATAGTGTTGGTTATTGAAGGATTTATCGTTTTGACTGGGGAGAATTGGGGAGGAGACTACTTGGTTAAGGAGTCGTTTGTTGGGGAGGAGGGAGGGAGTGTTTTGGACGGAGGTGTTGGGGGGGAAGGCCGTAGAATAGCCACCAGCACCAGGACCGTTAGGGCCTGGCGCTGGCGCCGTCTGATGATTTTGCTGGTGCTGGTGTTGATTTTGGTGATTTTGGTATTGGCCCAGGCCCAGGTCCAGGCCCTGGGGTCCTTGGACCAGTCCCAGACCTGGAGTCCCCCCATTCGAACCAAACATCCCATCAGATATTTGCTGAAGCGAAGTAGGAGTTTGAACCAGCTCTCTTCCATGGGACGGGGTCTGGCCCTGGGAACCAGCCCCCCCATTAGCACCATTTCCAGCCCCACTGGCGTGGCCCGGGCCCTGGCCCTGGTCCAACACAAACTGATAATTATCCAAACTAAAATCCTCCAATTTCTCAGGATTCTCATACATATTCAGCTCCAACTGATGAAGCAAATACTGATCACTATCATTAAACGGTTTCTTATCAAACTCATTCTCATAGTATTCCGACTTGTTCGGACTGAACGTATTCCATTCTTGTTCCATACTAAAGAACACAAACAAATGGACAACCACAAAAGCAAATAATTTGATGAAAGTGAAAGAGTAAAGTTTAAGTATGAAATTACTGCGAACGGCCAGACGGAAATATATGAGTTTACAGGCGCACCCCGCCAGATCCAGCTGCCAGTAGGCCCATGGCTCTGGCCCTACGGCCCTACGGCTACTACGCTAGTGCTAGCTCTAGCTTTACTACAATGGCATTAGTCCTAGCTCCAGCTCTAGCACTAGCTAGCTCTAGTAGCTGGACCCTCGATGCGAATTCTTATCTGATAAGCATTACTAAAAGCTGGGTTAGTACTAGCACCAGTGCTAGTGCTAGGACTAATATTGCTGGATCTACGGTGTATGGGTCTCGTGCCGTTAGTACTACGCTAGTGCCAGTGTCTGACTCGTCAATCAGATCAATACCGGTGATTATTAGTCCCACGTGGTGGGACAGCCGCAGGGGCTGGGGCTGGTACCTTATTATCGTGTGCTCTGCTAAGACCGAAGGTCTGCCAGGCTACACTGTCACGTGACATATTATATACAATTTGCTACACACACTATAGACTCAACTAGTGCCAGGGCTAGTAGCACTCAGGGCTAGTACCATAGTCTAGAACTGTCTAGTACGGGCTAGGGCTAGGTTTAGCGAGGGCTAGGGCAGTAACACTGTCACGGCTAGACTGTCACACCTTCGGTGTAACAGTTTAGCACGGTTTAGGGGCAACGTTACACCTTCGGTGCAACTGTTACTCCCTCATTATACTTCTGCTTAATCACCGTATTACTCACAATCTTCTTCTTCTTAATCGCCTCTCCCTTAATAATCAGCTCCATTTCATCCTTGGTCAACGTCTCATATTCCAATAACCCCTCTGCCAACCGACTTAATTCCACCAGTTTACTCTGTAACAACGCCCTAGCACGATTTTCACTAGTAATTAAATAATCTCTAATCTCTTTATCAGCCAAATCTCTTAAATTAATCGACCAACTCTCCCAATCATCACTCAACTTAATAGGTCCAATTTTATCACTCATCCCGTACGATAAGACCATAGCTCTAGCCACATTGGTAGCATTACTTAAATCACTAGAACACCCAGAAGTAACATTTTCTGGCCCATTAATCATTTCTTCAGCGATTTTCCCTCCCATACAAACATCTAACCGAGCCAAACATTCAGTTCTTGTCATATCAACTTTATCCATTTCTGGTAATTGAAATGTAATTCCTAAAGCTCTACCTCTAGGTAAAATAGTTGCTTTATACAAGGGAGTAGCTCCTTTAGAAAACATTGCCATAATGGCATGCCCTGCTTCATGATAAGCCGTATTTCTTCTACTCTCCTCAGTAATTACCATTTTCTTCTTAGCTGCTCCCATTAAAATCTTATCTTTAGCCCATTCAAAATGATTCATATTAACAGAAGGAGCCGATAATTGTGAGGCATGAACAGCAGCTTGGTTAACTAAATTCATTAATTCAGCTCCACTTAACCCAGGAGTTCCTCTGGCAATAATACTTGGGTCTACGTCATTAGATGTCTCCACATTCTTCATATGATGTTTAATAATATCAATTCTCCCTCTAACATCCGGTAAATCCACGTTAACTTCTTTATCAAACCGGCCAGGTCTCGTCAAAGCTTTATCTAAACTTTCAGGGAAGTTTGTAGCCCCAATAATGATGATACCAGAAGTTTGGGAAAACCCATCTAATTCCACTAACAATTGGTTCAAGGTTTGTTTAGCGTATGCTTGGTCTTTAGGGTTTCTCTTTCCACCAATAGCATCCAATTCATCAATGAAAATGATGGCAGGAGACTTATCCCGAGCTTGGTTAAACAAGTCTCTAATTCTTTTGGCCCCAACTCCCACGTAAAGTTCGTCAAATTCAGACCCAGACATAAAGAAAAACGGTACTTCCGCCTCGCCCGCCGTGGCCCGTGCCAATAGCGTCTTCCCAGTCCCGGGTGGGCCTGTTAACAACACACCTTTAGGTAATTTCCCTCCTAAACCTGTGAATTTGGAAGGATCTTTTAAAAACTCTACGATTTCTTCAAGCTCAGCCCGAGCTTCGTCACACCCACACACGTCGGTGAACTTAACGGTAGACTGTGTGGCATCCACAGACTTATCGACCACCTCGGTGTTTTTGAAAATAGTTCCATTTTCCACAAGATAATTAAAAGCATTCGTAGCTCCATAAGTTAGCAAACCCACAGGAATTAACCACTTTAACCATTTGGAAATGATGGTGAAGATACTCTCACTAACCACCACGTGAACTGGCTCGTATTTCGACCCAAAACCGTTGGGGAACCCAGCTCCGGCCCCGGCCCCGTTGGCCTGGCCCTGGTTTAACGCTTGTAGCACCAGTTCGGCCTTACCTTTCTTGCCGATTTTGTTCAACGCGTCGATGTAAATGGCGGTGCACTCGGGCGACGAGGCAATCCCGGGCGTCTCGTACCGTTGTACCACGATATGGGGGTAGTTATTGGCGAGAAGCGATTTGTAGAACTCGGCTTGGGCCCCGCTGTTTTTGAGGTCGCTGTTGGCGATTTGTTCCTGGGACTGGAGGAGGGAGATGGTACTAGAACTCACCGTTCTAGCGCCAGCTAGAATGGTGCTAGTTCTAGTACCAACACCACCAAATCTAGGGCCAATAGCACCAACTCTAGCACTACCAAGACTAAATCCTCTAAATCCTCTAGCAAATGCTCTCGCTCCAACCGTAGCACCAGGTGCTACAGCACCTGGTCCAAATACTCTAGCACCAGCCCTGGCACCAGCACTGGCGGCGCTGGCACCGGCTGTAACTCTTCTTACTAACATCTCTAGACTATTCAGTCGTTCTATTTACAGAGTGGGTTTGAGGTTGAATGATGATGTCGCACTGAAAAGTGGCGATAGTTGTGTGCAGGTCTGGGGGGAAATAGGACGAGCGGGCCTATTTTTAGGCCCAGTCGCCCTATTTAGGCACGCCGTTCTATCTCTTATTCTATTTATTCGTATCTAGATATACATGGACCTAGGCATGGACCTAGGTATAGACAGGGTCATGCACATAGGAATAGCCCCAGCTATCGCTGGGTCTATGCTGGGTTAAAACCCCGTGATTCGTAAGTCGTCAAATGCCTCTGTATTCAGCACATCCAACCCATGCTCATTGGCCAAATGCAAAAGACATATAAAGCAGAAACTGGTGGAAAGATCTTTCCGTTCTTCATTACTATACATCTTCCCAATATCATCCACCAAATCAGCAAACTGTTTCTCCGTTTTAATTGGGGGGTCTGGCTTCTCTGGGTCTTCTGGATCTTGTGGTTCTGGGGCTGGAGTTTTTTCAGATTCTTGCTTGATTCCCTTCCAGAGATTATCTTTCAATAACTTGATATCCACCCGCTTGGCGATTCTCGAGAAATTCACATACTCAGGTCGGACCTTCCGGCCTCCAATTAATAGGTTTTGATTATTCTCAAGGTTTCCCTCAGCAGCTTGACCCTCAGGACGAGACAAATCTTCCAAGGCATCATTAAAGTCAATTCCCCCGAAAACATCTCCGTCGTCATCTTCATAATCTTTATTAATCTCTTCAAATTGCGCCTGGTGGAACGACGTCATCCGGTCTTGCTGGTTATACTGGTCAGCAAAGTAATTCTCATCTGTTAGTTGTGGTTCCTTGGACCCTTGAAGTTTATTCTTAGGAATTTTGGGGAAATGGAGAATGGAGTTATGGGGTTTTAAGAATAAATTCACCAATTTGGTCGAATTATATTGAATATCATCTGGTAAAACCGTTTGAGATCTTTCTTCTTTCTTAGTTAACATCGCTACCGGTACGGTTTCAGATAAAATATCATAATCCTCATCTTCTTCATCATCAAAGAAATTCACTACATGTGATTCTTTCTTCTTGGGTTTAGGTTTGGTTGTCGTGGTATCATTATTCTCTTGTGGATTAGCTTCAGCAATGTTTTTGGATTTCTTATAAGCAGCCACCTTCCAATGTTCTGGGCCTCTCCAATTAGCTTTCATGGTTTCATCGAAATATGCCATTAAATCTTCATCCATGATTTGGTTTCCAGGTCCTATAGAAAATTCTTCTTCTCTAGTACTATTACCAGCAAAAGATCTATTAGACTCAAGCTCTTCACCAAACCCATCCCCAAACCCGTCATTTCCATCAGCACCTCCGTCATTATTGTCGTCAATTCCCCCAAAGTCATCAAAGTCAAAATTACTTCCAGTAGTCAATTTCTCCTCGTTTTCATTCAAATATTTATTGTTCACATCTCCCAAGATCGATTTGGCTTGGTCTATATCATTCAACACAAGCTTCAACTGCTCGACAGAAGGACACATCGTCAAGTCGTCCAACCCATCTTCTCGGAATAACATCGACTCGATTTTATTCAAATTGATATGCTTATCCTCTAAGGCTTGAGCCTCGTCCAAGTCAATTTCTTGCTTATTCCCAGTAGTGGTAGCATCAAAAACCACTCTACCAAAGTTATCGATATTCAAAGTGTTTAAAAGTAAACTTTTGGCCCCACCTTCATCGAATTCTGCCAATGCCTTTTTAAATAATGGATCTATCGCTAGTTCTTGATCTAATTTCTTAACTCGAATTGTATCAAATTGTACCAAAGTAGATTCCATCACTCGGTTGATTTTACGGCTTTTTCGGACTTCTCCGTTCTCATTGACATCTTCATTTTCTGCTTCTCCATCTTCATCTTCAGCAGTTTCTCCATCTTGTTCGTTTCTCTTTTTGGCCAATCCACTCAATAACTTCCCGGTTTCCGTGGCCACAGACTCAACTCTACTGGAATAAATCTTCACACACCCGTCTAACGTGGCAGAAGCTCTTTGGAAGTTGATATCGTCCCCATCTTTGATGACATTCAAGTCATGGAAATAGTCAATTAAGGCAAATTGCCACGAGTTCTTCGACGTGATCTTGTTATCGGTAGACAACTTGATCCATTCCTCAAAGTTCGACATGATGGTGTTCCGGTTCAAGTCGAAGTTGATGGCATCTTCGCCAAAAGAGCCATTGGGATCGGCTCGGTTTGAGATCACTCGTTTTGATTTGGAAAGTTGCCGCCCAGAGATGACTCTACCTCGGTTGGAGAGTTCCTGGAGGTTCGAGTAGGCTCGGCTGTTGGAAGTGCTGGGATTCCTAGACCCACCGGGACCATTGGGCCCGTTTCCCCGTTTTTTGGGAAGGATTTCGGACATTATTAGTTATATTGTTTATATATTTGTTTATATATTTGTGCGCATAGTATTTTTCGCGATCCTATATTATCACCAAATGGTACTGCCACTACCGTCTTTTCTTATTAATTCTATTAATATCCTTTGAAGAGATCACCAACCCGTTTCTGGTGGATTTCCCTACGGAATTGATCTTTAAACCTCTGTCTCTGACCCGCCTGACGTCTTTTTTCCCATTTCCAAGCCGATCTGACGCAAAAGTAGCCCCTTTTCCTGAGTTCAAGTCTCGTAATTGGCCCTTTTTAACCTTAGACAACACAATCCCAGCATCTTTGGCTTCTTGTTCATATTTCTGAATCTTCCGTTCACGACTTCGAATCATTCCTTTTCTCATACTCATAGGCATTTTCTCCAACTTGGCAGGTTGTCCATCCGTAGAAGAGTTGGTGGTAGATAAGTTCCTTAACCTAGACGTTAAGGCCTTTTTCCGGGCTTTTCCGGTGGGTTCTTCATAGTCAATCGTTTGCATAGTTAAATCAGCCCCGGAATAGTCTTTATTGTTTGCTAAGATATGTGATTCTTGTAATAATCGTTGCAATTGCACATCATTTTCCAAGTTTTCTTCATCTTCTTTTTTACCTTGCTGGGCTTGTTTGGCGGTGATTTTGTCTAGTTTCCGTTGTTTTTCTTCTAGTTCTGTTATGGTAGGGGCTCTTCCAGACCGGATTTGTCTTTGTTCTTTTTTCGATAGTATAGGAGCTGAAGTGTAGTTATCTTCTAGTTTAAATACCTTAGGTTTTGGTTTCTCTTCTTCTTCTTCTACTTCTTCTTCTTCTGATTCTTCTTCTGATTCCAGCTCCAGTTCACTACCAGAAAAACCTCCAAAGTCATCACTCATTTGCAGCTCATCGAGCTCATCGCTTTCATTTCCAGTGTTTTCCCCTGATTCTTCACCATTTGAGGTCTTTTTTGATTTATCTTCAAACCCCATGGTCTCCAAGCTCCCGAACTGGGCCTCGAAGTTTCTCCGTTGGATCTCTAGTGTTTTCATATACTCATCGTCACTCATAGTACTAGAAAGTTTTGCACTATAAATCGCACTATCAAATCTCAAAAGTGCACTATCAAATCGCACTAACAAAGTGAAATATTGAGAACTCTAAGAGACACTAGTTCTAAGGTCTAGCAAGTTCTACGGTCTAGTAAGTGGTGACCAAGGCAAGATGACGAAATTCAGAGGATGTATCGATATCCACTCCGGCCAGGTCAAACAAATCGTCGGAGGAACCCTCAAAGGCGACGATACCACTTCTGAGTCCAATACCACCGAAAACTTTGTATCCACAAAACCATCATCATTCTATGCCCAACTCTATAAAGAAAACCAATTAAACGGGTGTCATGTGATCAAGCTTGGGACCAATCCAGAAAACGACTCTGCTGCCAAATTGGCGTGTCAAACCTGGCCGTTAGGGCTACAAATAGGAGGAGGAATAACTGAATCAAATGCTTTGGAATGGCTAGATCACTATAAAGCCTCCCATGTGATTCTTACCAGTTGGCTATTCACAGATAGTGACGCCGGCAAGCAATTTGACTTTGAAAAGTTGAAGAGAATCTCCCAATTGGTGGGGAAACACCGGCTAATAGTAGACTTGAGTTGTAGAGAAGTTAAGCAAAACCACCAAACTCAATGGGTGGTGGCTATGAACAAATGGCAAACCCTTACACAAAACCAATTAAATCCAGAGTTTTTACAAGAGGTTAGCAAATACTGTGACGAGTTTTTGATCCATGCTGCGGATGTAGAGGGTTTGTGTAATGGAATAGACCAGGAATTAGTAATAAAGTTAGGAGAATGGTGTCCAGCCGGGTTTGAGGGGAAGATAGTTTACGCTGGAGGGGCCAAACTGGTAGAGGATTTAGATACCGTCAATCGTTTAAGTAACGGCAAGGTAGATTTAACTTATGGAAGTGCCTTGGATATATTTGGCGGGAGTTTAGTCAAATTTGACCAAGTTATCCAATGGAATAAGAGTCATTAATTACATATTTTAAGTAAGTATATTCATATAATACACACAAGCCCGGTACCTAGCCCCAGCCAGAACCTCCGTAACTACTCGACCCATAAGGATCCATAGGAGAATCTTCTCCAGATCTTCCATAACTAGTGAACCCTCCAGAGGCCGCATTACTAGCTTCCACCGAATCTTTATTTAATTCCACCGAAATCCCGGCCAATTTCAATTGTAAGGTTTCAAGGGATTTTATAAACACTTCATTAGGTGGTAAATTCCCTACTGTTTCAATATTAAAGTAATAATTCGAAGGTTTGGCACTATAATCAAAGGGAATATTAGGATCAGGAGCTTCTTCCCATTCACAATTTTCCGACTTGGGCCATTCTTTATCCACGTCGGTTTCAAACCAATAGTCTGTGTGTTTCAATTTGTTCCAAGGATCATATTCAAACCCTACTGCTGAACAAGGCGACCATTTGGCATGCTCTTTAGCAATTCCCTTTTTGGCTATACAAGTAAGTCTGAGTTCTTGATGTTTTCTTAATTTACAAATCAATGGTCCTTTCCCCTGAGCGTCTCTTATCACTGGGTCACCCAAACTTGACCCATTTTGAAATTTAGCCAAATCTGAAGCATAGATATTCATAGTACTATCCGTATCACATTTAGCAGCAAGTTCTAATTTAACAGAACATTTGTTACAATACTGGTCACAAGTACAATCTCTGGAGTAAGACATGTTTTCTATCCCCTCACTGACCAAGGGCACCAACCCTAACCTATGAGTAAGAAACTCATCTGCCAACACGGAAGAATTTATGTCGATTTCAACCAAATCAATAGCCAACGTAGGAACCTCGGCCAACATGGTTCTTCTGATGGTGTTGGCCATGGCTAAGTCCACGTTCTTCAACACAAAGTCCACATCGTCTACTTCGGTGTTTCTGATCGTGATGGCGGGGCCTTCGTCCCCTTTATCGATATCCATTGTGTGATGAAAATTTTATATTATCAACACTCGCACTTTGTACTACTCAAAATACTACCAGCGCACTAACTACGGCCAGAATTACTACCACCACACGGACTCTACCGCCAGGGACAGTGCTAGAACGGTGCTAGAACAGAGACCATACAGAAAACATACAGAAGATGTCCCTAAATATCCCCCTCCCGGACCTTCGGTTCGAACAAGCGTTCATGAAAACCCTCAGAACTTATTCTACCAAACCTCAACTGTCTGAAACCCAGCTTTCCCATACAAATATAGAGAAATTGAACCAGGAAATCGATGTACAAGAACAGAAGGAACTCGACCGGCCGCTAGAACCAATCACGCCCTGGATCGTGACGTATGCGGTGCTAAAAGACCAGATCCTCATGCCGTTGGTGCAAGGGTTTTTATTCTCAGGCTTGATTTTACTTAGTCGGCCTGCCTTAAGGCTTGTGGTGCAACAGGGCCAGAGATGTGGGGTTTACTTATCGACTATCTTAGGACTCCCGCCCCGTGGACGAGTCTACTGAGTCACTGACGAGTCACTAGTCCCAGACGAGTCAGTCACATCCAGTGTCAGTGTATAGTGTATAGTATATAGTGTAATGATTATGATAGGGAGAGATCGGCCCGAGCTAGGCCCACTGGCCCTAGCAATGGCCCTAGCACTGGTACCAGCCGGCCCTGCGCCTCAGTAGTGCGAGTAGTGCGCGCACTACTCAACAACCAGCAACCGCCGCACGACCATCCCGAAATTCTCACGGAGCCATTTGAAACGATCCAGGTGATTCCGTGTAAACTATTGTTAACATCGTCAATTCCATCGTTGACTATCCAATTGACCTCCGTCCCGCACCCCAACACTCGTGCCACCGCAGTGCCACACGGCGTACCACGAGTTCCCCAAAAAGTCCCGCCCCAGTGCCATTGCTCCCTTCTCCAAGGCTCCCTCCAAATTCAAGTAACTGATGTTCTCCAGAAGAAAGAGTCGAAGCGTACACAATACCGCCTACACCGGTGTCAACCATGCGGCCCCACTTTCGAGCCAGCCTAGTTCCAACGCCCTAGCTGCCGCCCTAACTATTGGCCACGGGTCCAAACCCCCTGGAAATGGCAATAATGTCAGTAGAAACACCAGTATTTCAAATACTAGTACTAGAACCCCTGCTAGAACCGGGAGTATCCAACGATCTCCTTCCATGCAATACAAACGGGCCAGTGTCACGCCCCAGAAGTCCAATTCGCTCTTAAAAAGGTCTTCTTCAGTGTACAAAACCCCGGCCAACAACCAATTCAGAGACTTTTCCGGGTCTGGTACCCACCCAGATGACCTGAAATTGTCCTACGACATTGACGATACCATGAACGATTCATATATGGACGAAATCACCGATGAAACTTCCAGACACTATAATAATCACGACACCGTTAAGGATTTGAAGCTTCAACACACGCCTAATAAGAACGTGACAAAGCGCAATTCTTACAGTGGCATGAACAATCAAGTGAAGATGGTTAAGAAGTATGTGCCTACTCCGAATGGGATCAAGGTCATTGAAGTTCCTGAAGTGAACATGCAAAAAGAGATTTCTCGGAATAATTCCATCCGATCTGGGGCTAATATTCCTAGAACTAATTCCATAAACTCTTTGAGTGCTCCTAGAACCGCCAGGAGACAGCCGTCGTCCCGGTTATCGAGTCTCATCAAGTCTCCGCCGTTGGTGGAAGAGGAACCAAAACCTGACCACACCGCCTATGATCTGTTACAGAAGAAAATCGACGAAGAGAAGGAATTCCAACGGAAATTAGAAGCAAAACGGTTGGAATATGAAGAGTTGAAGCGGAAACGGTTGGTGGATGAACACCAGTTGAAACAAATGGAACAAGAGATGAATAATGATATGAGTAAGTTTGCTAGAGTGGACGACTCGATGGTGATAGATTCTAAAGATATGCTGTCACTTAATTCTATTAATGAAGACCAAGAACTTGAGGCTGAAAATGTCAAGGGTTTGGGAATTGATGAGTCGTATAAACCAGAGGCTCTTTCTAAACCGATTTTAAATGATGTGAGTACTTTGGATACGGAGAATGATAATACTTTTATTTCGCCGGTTTCTACTAAGGATACCGAGAGTTCAGACTATCCTGAGAGTTCAGTGCAGGTGGATATGGACCAAGGAAATACCGTAGACCATGTGGCCATCACGGTGGTAGACCCACCGGCTGAGACAGGGTCGGCCCCAGTTGACGAGGCCCCCTCTGTATTAGCACCAGTGCTCCCATTGGACGACCCCGCTGAGTCTGTGGATTCAATAGACGAAACTGACGCCGCCATTGACCCCGCCAAAATCAAGGTGGATGAACTTGAAGGTAAAAAGCTCAACACTACCGGTGACGAAACCTCGTTGTTAGACGATAACACTATAGGCAAAGCTGATGATGACTTTGGAATAGAAGAAGTAGCTCTTGGACCGGATGACACACCTAATTTGAACAAATCAGGGCCTACATTTGATACGGTTCCCAGTATCATTACCGACAATGGAGGTGAGAATTCCATAAATGGGGAGACGGGGTTAAAGGCTCCAGCTCCCTTTTCACAAACTGGAAGTTCAGGCTCTTCTATTCATTCTGATCATTCAGGGTCTCCTTCAAGAGGTAAAGTGCCTATGAAATCAGCTATGAAGAACTCTTCTTCATTTTACAATAAGAACAATCAACCTACTAAAAACGCTGCTCAAGAAGCATACTTATCATTGGCTACCGCTGAGAACACCAGACTTAATTCTAAGCTTTCAGCTCCTCAATTGAATGAGTCTAATATGCTTAACCAAAGTCATCATTATCCTACTGCTAACCCTGCTAACATTAATAGGAGAATGTCTCAGACTTTAAGAAAACCTCCACCAAACCAAGGTACTGCTAATGGCGGGTTTGCTAACCGGACCTTGAGACCTCAGTCGATGCAAATGGATGGAGGAGCGTTCCCTCGGTTCCAAAACCCTAACCAACAGCACCAGAACAATCAGAACCTTCCTCCTCCTAATCTTAACATGAATCCTAGCCACAGCCCTAGCCCTCCAGCCCAGGGCCAAAATCACCCACACTATCAAACCCAAAACCACAATGGGTTCCATGGGCCTCATAATGGGTCTAATGGCCATGGGTCCAATGGAAATGGATCCAACGGAGGGTTCAATGGTGCTAATGGGAATGCTATGCCCAAATCTCGTATGAGTGATCGGACTTTGCGTGATAGAAATTCCACCTATGTCCAGCCAATCAGCCCTCATCCTGCCCTTCAACCAAACTACCAATCGCTGTCTAAAGCCAAAGCAGCAGAACTCTATGCCAAAGCTAATAGAAGACCTCGTTCAACTTTTAACTTACAAAGAAAGTCTTCATTTGAAGCTGATCGTGCTCCAGAGGGTCAGGTAATGCAAAAAACCACTTTACGGGAACCTAGAGACAGTCCTGAAAAATTACAACCACCCCACCAATTACAGCAACCGCCACAACATCCTCAACAACAAGCACAACAAGCACAACAATCACAACAATCACAACAAGCCCAAGCTCTGGAACATTTATCAACGCCTGTCAAATCGTCAGCCAAACCATCGAGGTTTGCCGATTCAGACGAAGACCTTGGTACTTCTCCTGCTAGTGCTATTTTCTCCTCAAGATTTGTGGATTCTGACGACGAAAGTAAAGGTCCTATAAAGGTGAACCATATTCCACCTCCAACTAACCCTAATCGGTCGCCAGAGTATCCAAGTGCTTACCGAGGAGGCGGTGGCCAACAGGCCCAGATATTAACTCTTCGGGACCCACCAGAGTCAAAGAAAACGTCTAAGAAAGAGGCTCCTAAAGAGAAAAAGAAGTTTGGCAAATTAAAGAAATTATTTGGCCGGTCTTAGTTTCATTTCGTGTATATTGTAATACAGTACTACAATAAGTATCTCGTAGTAGAGTAGTCTATGTCTCGAATTCAATCAAATTATCATTGGTATGGTCAGGTTTGGAATCAGCGATACTTGACTTGGGCCGGTCAGAACTACTGGCCGGCTTTAACCCTGCCACTTCGGCTCCCAAAAGTACATCCTTATCTTTATCATTAAGAGAAATACTATTGAAATCATCATCTCTTTCTTCCTCTTCTGGTTCATGGATTTTATTAGATTTCCCTGATTTGACCGAAACCTCTTCAGACTTAGCACTAACGGCATTGGAAGCAGCAGAATCCATCCGACGACGAACCTTGGTAGCAACAGCTCTTCCATCGGCCAAAATCCCATCAAACATGTCCCGCAAGTTCCTCATGGTATCGAACCGAGAGTCTAATGGCTTGGACACATGGATCGAATCCTGTAAGGTTTTACTAAAGAATAACTCATAAGTCTCGTCTGCCAACACCACCATTCTAAATGTTGGGAGATTAAGGTATACCGGAGTATTTGGATTAAGGGCAGCGTTATGAGAGATCTTATTATCACTTATGGCCAATTCTTTAAGAAGAACATCTTCTTCCTCTGGTTGAGCATACTCAAATGCTCTGTGGATGAAGGAACTGGCTGCTGATAAGTACCGTTCTGTTTGCTGACCTTCAATTGATGCTTTATCGATATTGACTTCTGTTGGAAGTTCCATATCTTTTTCTCCTGAGGCTTCTTTGGCTTGTTGTTGCTTATAAACCACATCAGCTATAGCGTTTTCAATAGACTTTTCAGTCATTTCATCCAACACCAAACAATCCTTCCAAGGAGAAGTAATAGCCAATAAATCTTCAGACATTCTTAATATACCTTCTCGGTCAATTCTATCTTTTACTGGATCATTATAAAGTTCATAAAAATTAGACATCATGTTCATAAGATCTGGTTCTTTTAATTTATTCAAACAAGCAGCAATTTCCGGTAAACTAATGGAACCATCGTCGTCACCCCAAAACTTGAATAACCGGTGAATGAAATCTCGCACAATGGTTCGGTGATTATCGTCGATATCAGAGCTAATAAAATCACAAATCTCTGACATGAGTCTATAAAATGCCTCGAAATCCATGGTGTTTTTCCCACTGGCCATGGTGATATTGTATGTTTCCACAATAGAATAAAACCGATCATAAAGAATCCCTAGCTCTTCTTGACTAAGATTTGGAGTTTTGGGTAAGTTTCTGATTTCAGTTCTCTTCACAAATGTTGAAACATTCAGGAAAATCGAATCTCTATGCTTTGCTCTATGTTTTTCAATCACTGAATCTTCTATAACTGAAAACTCCTTAAAAGCCGTTACCAATAATTCTTGAAATTTGGTTATCGATCTATATTTGCTATTAGGGGAGTCCGGATGTGCTGATTGGTCCAAAGTTAAAAAGTAATTCTTCAAAGTGGAAATAAACATCCCATCATCCTCAAGTTTAAGAAGTTCTTCCCCATTTAATTTCAAAATGGCCAACGCTACTTGGAAAAGAGTTTTAGGTCCATGTTGGAAAAACACATCCAAAATCCTAAACGCATATACCAAAGGCAAGGAGTTGAGATAAAGCGATAAAAACCAAGGAAGGGAAATCACCGATAATTGAATATCATATTTGGTAATATGTTCCCAAAGCATAGGCATTGTTTCTTGAACCAAAGACTCAAACACCTTTTGATCCAAGAGGGTTCCGTACATGGTTTTAGAATAATATCCTGGAACAATTCTATCACAAATCACATTCAAACACCAAAAGGCTTGTTCTTCAGACATGAAAATCAAAAGAGCTGCCACCACTATATTCATAGCTTGACAATACCCCACCTGAGGATTCTTCCATGAATAAGCTGTCAACACATTCCGAAGTCTTCCAATTCCTTCTGGGCTTTGATAGGCCGCATATTCCGGTAACGACCGGTTCAAATCTTTTTCAATTTCTTCTACGGCAATCGACTGCTTATCAACATTATCGTGTAAGATCTTTTGATATTCTCCGGTGTTTTCGTACCGTAAATACATCGATCCACACGACAATTCCCATATTTCACCCCGTAACCGGTTCGGTAACCCAACTCTGACAAGTTTATGGAACATATTAGTTCTCACAAGCGATAAATTCCTACCATCAGCTCTGAACAAATCAAACCAAAGTTTCATTTTCGACTTATCTCTCAAATCCTTAGCGTTCCCCGGGAACTTAAACATCAATCCTAACCCTCCCGCAGGTACTGCATCAATTGGCTCATTAGATATCTTATTTTTAGCCAAAATATACTCAGAATAGCACGTTTGAATAAACGGTTGTAATTTCTTGACATTTTTCAAATTCTCCTTCAATGCCAACTTCATAGCATGAGCAAACCGTTCACTATCGGATCTTAACCCAATTAAGTAAATGGTAATACAAAGTTTACTATGAGTGGTAATACTTAAGGCAAACCCATAGGAACTGCTAGGAATTCTTTCCACCTTTTTTACCGTAGATAAGTGTAAGGTAAAAGAGCAGTTTCTTCGATCATAAGCATCAGCAAACACCAAAAAGTGTTGGGTAAGGTATATTCTTCCTTGGGGGAATGAATTGTATTCATTAAGGCTATGGTCCGACTTAATTCTTAATTCTACGGCCGACTCTGCCAAGATGGTTTCGCCGTCAGGGAGATTATTGGCCTGGCAAAAGAGTTCATCTCGTGACAATGTTTCTTCCTTACGCTTTTCAAGCACTTGGTTCAAGGTATTGACGGCCCGGTCTCGTATGGACCCAAAGAATGACATTGGTCCGTGTATTTATAGACTAGACCCTTCGCAGTTATACTTTCGCGGCTGTTACTTTAAGTATACCTTTGGAAACATCCTTACTCCAAGCCATTGAGCCTAGTCCTATAGTCTTATAACGACCTAGCCCTATATAACTAAGCCCAGTCCTAGTCCTACGGCCTCGTCTACTAAATCGTTTATTATTATACACTATACCACACTATCCGTATCCTCCTCCTCTTCCTCATCGGCGATTTCCTGTAACACATTCAGAAACGAAGTGTTCCGGCCCGGGTGTAACAATTCACTATCGCCATTCCTTCCATCCAGTCTACGACGATGGTGGTGCTGGTGGTGCCTATGACCATTCAACCGCTCCCGATGAACCGTCGACTCATTGGTCTCTCCCTCAGTGTTCTGTAAGTCTTGTACTGAAACAAATGAAGCATAATTCGAAATCTGCTTTAACGGCTCTTTAAGTAACTTTCTCCGTCTAATCTTAAACTTATTCCCAAGAATATGGCCCGTGTGTTGTAAGATAATCTTGATGATATCTTTTCTGAGTCGAAGAATAAAGTCTTCTCCTGACCACGTCTTATTCAGGTACCGTAAGTTAGGAATGTTTAAGGAAAGATTATGAACATCAATGATATTAAGATGTTTGGGGGCTTTGAAACTTATAAGAAGTTTAACTTTTTCCACTTCAATGTCCACAATGGAAATGAATTTGGAAGATCTGGAAACAATTAAGGAAATGTCGTCTCCTTCTTCTTTACTCTTAGCTTTCTTGAGATTTCCTGGTAAAAGATTACACTCTTTTGCTGGTTTCAGGGGTTTAGATCCTTCAGGAGTGCTTAAATCTTCACTAGAAGAAAACCGAGTGGAGATAGAGTCAGGATGTCTGGAGGAACTTGGGGAAATAGAATCCTCATCGTCTGTAGCACTCAGAGACTGGGACCCTTTATTCATAAAGTTTTTAAAGATATTCTTGGGCTTTTCTGGTAACACTTCCATCGACCGATCAAATGAACTTATATCACTGCTGGTATCCCGTTTTAACTCTTCTTCAGGTACCGGAACACTATGATGTTTTTCATCTTCACTTTTTGGAAATAAATACTCAAAAAGCATTTTGGAAGTATCATAATCCATTTGTATAGACAATGGTTGGATCAGAAGTTTGGCTTGTTGCATAATTGGAATCCCCCCTACAGGGTTAAGCATTTTCCAATGCATCTTAAGAACAGGTGGATGTTTAACACCGTCATTTTTGTTCTCCACCATCGGAGATAAAAGCTCAGGGTATACGGCCCGTTTCTGTAAATTAAACCCTTGAATCATATCTACTTCCACCCGGTTATTATTAGACCCATCCATAGAATCCACCCGTTTGAAAGATGTCCCAGCAATGGCCAAATCCACAAATGGTTGTCTATTGGCATCCAAAAAGTGCCAGATAATTTGGTCGATGGCAATCAACCAAGACTTGGTGGCCCGTTTATTGTTACTCTTCATGTTTCGTAACTTGAAACTCCTCATGATCATAGACAATTCCAACTTCCGTTTCTCAAGTTCCAATTCCAATCGAGAGGTTTCAAACTTCTCGTGTTCGGTCAACTTCAAACTCTTAGAGTCAAGTCTTAACAAAAGCTCATGGAATTCTCTTATAGAAGCTTGTAAGGCTTTAACTCGTTCATCCAACCCCACAAAATCGTCACTACCTGCTAAGGAAATCACTTTATCCAATTTGTTCATCAAAGAATTCTTCTGGCTCTTTCCTGACACCAACAAGTCAGTAATAATATAGAAAAGAGTAGAATATTGTCTTGAATCAGCATTAAACACAAATTTAGCAAGGTGAACCTTGATTTCATTCTTCTGAGACTTAGCAGAACTATCGACATAAAGATAATTGGGTTTTCTATAGGTTACCCCCATACAATTCTTTTCGGTTATGACTTCATTTTCCATCCAAGAATTCTCATAAACATGTTCGGGCTCCACCCAAGGAGGCCAGTCCACCGCTAATTGTCCATCCACATATCCATACGGAATATTAGGGTGAGTTATCACCGTTTGGTCTTTTCTAAACACAAATATCGACGAATCGGTGAAAAGACTTCCATACCGACTCTCAATGATTCCCGAAACATCATTATCGGCATTAATTAACTTATTGACTCCTTTAACATTCACAGACATGATTCTCAACTCCACATCTTTTGAAGTGATCACCGCTGCCGAATCGGGGTCTTTCTGGCTCATCAATTGGATCTGAGGATGTACAAGTTTGACAAGAAACTTATGTTCTGCTTCCTCATTCTCATTATCCACATCATCCAAATAATCATCAAAATCGTTGATAATCTCTTCCCCAGCTTTACATTCCGTACAAAACTCATCCTCTATATTAGGGAGCTTGATTTCTTCCGGAACACTATTAATCACCGTTTCCACCAAATCCACGGCTTTCTTACTCATAAAGTAGATTTCAGACTTTCGATCACTAACAAGTTGAGTGTATGTCATAAACATGTCTTTGAGTCGATTATCCCATTTCAACTGTAAATTATGAACAATAAACCGATTATGGAATTCACTGGCCTCTTTATTCAAAAGCCGGGCTTTTCGGGCTTCTTCATACGATTTATGCCCGGAATATACCGATAACAGTCGGGAATTAAGCCTGGTGATATTACTGGACCCGGTATCTTCATAGGACACTTCACCGGGTGCTATTCTCCCAGTGATTTCTTCATACAATGTTTCAAGCAAATACTGTTTATCTTTAGTATCCTCAATAGTCTTTGAAACCCTGGCAAGTTCTGTTTTATTGATACTTTCATCCCCAGCTGCTTGTTTCAACAGATTCAAAAGCTCTTCATTGGCTCCTATTTCATCCTTTAAGGTGTCGAGTCTATTAGCTATCAACTTCCCTTGAGTATCCTCTGGTTTTTCTGCTCCCAACTCACAGTCATGGGCATCTTCACTTCCAAATGGGAATGGTCCCTCTTCCTGAAGAGAGAATTCCCGAACATAAGAGAACCTAGGCGAGAAACAAAATGGAATTATTGTGATCTTAGGATATGGAGAAAGGATTTCCCGAACTTCCAATTCAGTAAAATCTTCCTGGTTGATCCAAGAAAGGTCCCCTCCTTCCACATCCAAATTGTCAATCCATTTCAAATAATTCCCATTATCACCAGTTTCACCCGAAGAAGAATCAGTAATACTCCCGGCCAAATATTTGGCCAAATGCGATTGCACAGACTTATCAGCAAACACAGCATTCACCAACCGAATATCGGTTTCATCAAAAGACACTTCTGCCTGGTTCATCTTCAAATGTAAGATCTGGTTTTCAATGTTAAGTTTTCGGTTGATATATGTCAAAACTTCTTTTCTCTGGTGTAAGTCTATGACACATTTTGAACTTCTACCTTTCAATCCGGTGAACGTCACCTTATTATCCTTTTCTCCTGCTGAGTGCATGTACATATGACAGATATTCAACGGTTCAAAAATCAATTGGTACTTTACTGTGAAAAGATGGGTCCCCATCTTCACATGACTATGATCTATGGCACTGTCAAATAACCTTCCTTGTCTAATAGGAAGAGAGATAGCCTCTGTGATTGTATCCCACCAGTAGAAGAAATATTGGAATGCTAACGGAGATAAGTGAACATTGTTAAAGGCATTGCCAGATTTTGATACCGACTTGACCGAAATCGCCAAATGGATATAATCTGACCGAAATCCCTTATAGGAGTCAGGATGCCATTCATGGTCAGGTCCCGTGACCACCACATCATAATGAGGAATAAATTTATCCACTCGTTCTTCCTTATCACTCAAATTGGTGGTTTCGTGCTTATTCCGTTCAAACAAAAGCCCTAGTCTCCACTGAACCCTTTCATCAGACGCCAATTGCATCACCTTCTTCAGATACTTCTTCGTATCCGATTCGGTTTCCGCTCCAGGCACGTTCAATTCATCGTAGAAAAGACTCCAGGACCGTTTCTCGGCCACTGAGTAATTAGGCACCGCTAAAAGGAAATCATCACTATCTAAAGTAATCAAATCTTTCCACTCTTCATTAGGATTAATCTTAAGACTTACATTGTTTTTCCAGCAGAATACAAACCCAGCACTACGACCAGTTAAATCATATGGATTCATAGAAGATTTCATATGGAAACACAATTCGTTAGGAATATTGAAAGTGGTTCGTCCGTGTAACAGAAGACTCATTTTATCCCACCACCCAATAGGACTATCGTCGATCTGGGGCTTGGTGAAGTTATCCACTGCCGACATGGCTGCCAGAAGTCCCGCCTGGTACGCTTTACACCAACTAATTATCGCCGGCCGTTCTGAATCGATAGTGCAATCCAAATCCACCATAAACTTTACGGGAGTAAGGGTTCTAGGCACTAGCACCGAATAGAACGTGTCGTGGTTCTGTTCTGGGGCCATGGGAGGGGAGAATGGAACCCAAATCCGTCTCATTTCCTCGACCCGGGTCACCAATTTCTCATTTACTACCACATTTCCTGAGAGTTGAAAAGATGGTTTGGTAACATCATCATTCTCGGGGAACGACACCAATGGTAGAGCATAATCTTTCAAAAAGATAAAAAGTCCAGCACTTTTAATAGATAAGTATAACGGCACCAAGATGGAATACTCTAGTTTAGGCTGGCCCTTCCCAAGATCTCGTAAGAAAACATCAAGATCAGGAATATCAGCTTTACTTACAGTAAGATCCAAGTCTCGGAAGAACCCTCCCATAAGAAGAGGACCATCCAAGTAATTCATGATATCAAAGTTCTTGGTGAAGGCTTCATTAAACTCTTCAGCTCCCCATGCTCTTTCAGACCGTTCTCTCCAGTTTTTGATTTTGATGGCCCTAAACTTCTTGAACTTATGTATCCAAGACGTGGAGAGTTCCGATTCAAATTTGTACCGGGCGTCTTCCACTTGTTTGTGAGCATCTTCTTCACTAAGGAGAGCGTCATCAAGACTATGGTGCCCATTCATGCCATCACCATTCATTCCTTTGGTACTAGCATTCTTCTCATTGACCTCATTGGCACTGTCAACATGGCGCAAAGGGTGGAATAACTTGGTGGCATGGTTAGGCTTACGCTGGCCAGAATTTACCTCCAGTAATGGAGGTCCCAAACCAGGTCCTTCCAGTAAACCAGCCTTACTCTCGACTGTATTGTTCAAGATCTCGGTTGCCCTCTGGTCAAAGAGCCGTTGCTTTCTCAACCTCATCCGCTGTTCCACATACCCTAGCTCTAAAATATACGAAAGTTCATTTTCAAACGGGTCGTTTTCCAACGTAATTCCAAAGATCTTACTCTTTATATTGACGGTAGGAACCTGGAATGCTTCTCTAGCTTCTGGGGCAATCCCTTGAAAGTCCATGATCCCCTTGTTCAAATTCGAAAAGTTTTGGGTGATTTGTTTGATGGCCTTCCCAAAAGTCACAATGTTATCAATAACGGTATAGAACAAAAAACCATGAGGAATATTCAATCGAATCCCTCTACAAATAACATCCAACGCTTGAGCATCCTCTACCTTGGAATTCATCGCCACAAAAGAATCCTTCAACGTCAAAAACCGGGACCAAAGCTTGGTTTTAGGGTGAACCACATAACTCCGGAACCATTTGAATTCTATGGAATGAGATTTAAATACATCTCGGATATGAAGAGAATCAAATTCTGTCAACACATCCACAGTATTAGGAAGTCTGACCACAAGAGTTATAATCAGCACCAGAATATCCATTTTAAGTTTCTTCTCTTGTTTGCCCATTAACGAATGCATTTCTTTCTTTGAGCAACTTCTTTCCACGGTAGGTGCAAACATCTTTATAAGGGTAGTAGCATAGATTGAACACCATACCAAAAAGATATCCACCCGACCATTGATTTCTGGTATTCGGACCGAAAGCCGATTTTTATCTCGTTGTCGGTTGTTGGTATTGGTGATTTCAATCTCATCTATATTAAATACCTTTTTGACTTGTCGTAAGTCTTCTTCTTCTCGTTCGGCCAAGGCAATGGATTCTAAACTGGTAACGTCACTTAAATCTGGTTGGTTATTTGTATACAGAGAAACCACATCAAAGTCTTCCATATAATCCAAATCAAGTTCACTCAAGGTGAAACACTGAATGGATCTGAACCCAGCAATAACTTCTTCCTTGTCTTTCTTATAGTTGATTCCAGTATGAGCAAACTTTATACTGACTCCTCTTCCGTAATCTTTCAAGTCGAATTGTTGGTTGGTTTCTTCATCATAGTATATTTGCAGGGGAAGTCCATCTTTACAAATAATATCAGTTTGGAAATCATGGATTTCCACCTTCACGTGGTTTACAAACTCAGGTAAGATCTTGAAGAGTTCCCAGTACTCCCCAGCCAGCACCGTAGCGGATTCAGGAGCGTCACAGAAACTAACATTGTTATTCGGGTCAGCTCTTAGCTCACTATAGATTTTATTCTGAAGCAAGATCTTTCTGGTTTGGATTTCTCGGACCAATTGAAAGATAGCACTGTTCATCGACTTAACCTTGATTTTCTTAGTGTTCACCTTAAGTGATACCAGTTCATTAGTCACGTCATAGGTCACTAGAACATTGCACTTCGATAAATAAATAAGATTGTCAAGGAGATTAGCCTTAAAGTTTTTGACTTTGAAAAGCCCATAAAGATCTCGGCTTTTACTTCCCTCCAAATGTTCAGGGCTTAAAGCCTTGGATAAGTTTTTAGTAGCAAACCGTTGAACAATGGCATCTATGGTATAAAAAGTGGTTAAATTCAGTTCCGATTCTCTATGGAATTCCAGTTGTCCAAACGGAGGCACGTGAATGGTGATTTTGGAATCTACTATAATCATCTTGGTCGAAACGTATTCCAAACAGTAGAATAAATTCATGATATTAGCATGAGTTTTAGTGGGTTTCTTAGCCCTTCTCAAGCTCTGAGACTTAACCTTTATGATTTGATCATGATAAATATCAAAAGCTGGCCCCGTAAGAGTTATATTCAACTTAAAGTCCAGGGAGCTATTGACTTGTTTGATCATTTCCTTCAGATGAGTATTTTCTATTCCTTCTAATAACCCAAATGGGTTGAATTCACAAGCACAAGCCCCCGCAGGCAATTCAAAGCATTTGGTTTCAGACTCAAAGAGTCTCATAGAAGTTATATGAAGACTGAAATCTGCCACGGACTTGACACTGTCTTCAAGTTTCTTATTATGGACTAAACTGGTTTGAAAAGTAGCTAACCGGAGAGACCAAGGCCCTTTTGAGATGGTGAAATCTTCCAAAGTCACTTTGGCATCACTGAAATGGTTCCATACTTGTCGAAGTAACCTTATAGTGTTCTTACTGACTGGATGGTATGGTTTAGGAGCAGAAGGTTTAGGTTTAGATTTTCGAATATGGAAATGGTCTAATGGGATATGGGTTTTACCTAAAGAAACATTCAAGGCAAAATCGCCAATCTGGGCCTGGAAAGCTTGGTTTGGCACTATGCCACACGAAAATATCACACTACAAGATAAAATGATTTCGATATTCCGGAATATATGGATCCGTTCGGTGTCTTGAATTCCGTGTAAATACCCATTGAATAGCAAAAGGGTTAAGGAATTGTGACTGTCATGGCAAAAAAAGTTCTCTAACTTAGCATAGTCAAAGTAGAGGGCCGTATCTTTATCGACATTTTCATTATAGATCGAACACCTGAACACGAGAATATGAATTTGGTTTAATAGTCTGTAGTAGAAGATCATTTCATATACCTTTTTTGGGACCACAAGTTTGAGGAGTTTTTCAATATCAATGGAGGTAGGGTCAGTGCTAGCACCACTATCAGTGCCAATGGAGCTATTAGTACCAGTGCTAGAACCACTGTCAGTGCTAGCACCAGTGTCAGAAGACTCTTCCCTAGTACTTTTTTCAGGGTCTTCCATCGGGTCCTCCAGCACCCGCTTCTCAAGGATCTTGATCTCTGGATCATAGATCTCCAAGTTAAACAACTTCAA
Source organism: Yamadazyma atlantica (assembly GCA_030561325.1). Classification (NCBI taxonomy): domain Eukaryota; kingdom Fungi; phylum Ascomycota; class Pichiomycetes; order Serinales; family Debaryomycetaceae; genus Yamadazyma; species Yamadazyma atlantica. The sequence goes on from JAKTXA010000007.1 coordinate 335,265, forward strand.
TGGCGAATCCTTCCCTCGTAGCAAGTTGATTCTTAACCGTATCAATCTTATTCGAATGATTTTAGCTGGCGACTCAATAACAATACCTCTTACTGAAAAGAATCCCAAAGACCTTATCTTCACGTGAGGAATTCTATTAACAAGGAATAAGATCCCAAGGTACACCACACAGATGATGGTTCCTATAACGTACAACAAGTTCATGGTGGAATTGGCCAGGGTCTAAGTAGGCTTTTTGCTTCTGCAACGCCCTCGCTAGATAAGCTGTCAAATTCGCGGGAGGTTCGGGGTCCAAATTTACGGTGCGTGCTCCTGGTCTATGGACGAGAGAAAGACGGGACGGGGAGAGGGACGAGGGACGAGAGAATGTGAAGAGTTGAAGAAGAGTTGGCTAAAAATTGGCGAAGAGAAGAGATAACAAAAAGAAGAAAAGAAGAAAGTCAATTGGACGAGATGAGGTGGCTGGGTCATCGTAAAGATGATGATATCGTGTAGCATTGTTTGGCCACGCGAGTTAATGTAGGAGAGTTTTCAGTCACGTGTGGAGGGGTGGATTGTTAGTGAATGGATTGTTAGTGAATGTGTAGTGAATTGTTTCAGTGCTTCAAATACTGTGCATTGGCATTGGCATTGGATTACATAAGCATGGTTTATAACCGGTTTAGTAGCTAGGAAATAAAGTAATAAGGAAATAATGTAATAAGGCAAAAGAAAAGGCAAAAGACAAGGCAAAAGACAAGGCAAAAGACAAGAAGGTACACGGTTACGGCAGTTACGGCCGGTGTTAATTGTACAGTAACCTTGGTTATATTCTACCTCTTTTGGTAGACGTAGAACCAGGCTTTGCTTTGCAGCATTACTCTATATAGTAATATATGTTATGGGCCGCGCACGACCTGGAGTATAATGTGGGGGACTTTTGAGGATGCGACGGGCAACGAGATGCTATATATAGTTTAGTTGGTTATTTCTAGAACCGGTTAGAGTTGGGGATTACTTGATATGATACTTCTTATCTACTAGACCAATTGCTTGTAGCTTGTAGACTCGGCTTGTACTAAACTCTGCTTGTAGCTACTAAACTAAGCTGCTTCTTGTCTAGTAAATTGCTTGTAGATACTAACTGTTTGGCTCATCTTTTCCACACATTCCTTAACTACATACTTACATAATCGACTATCGTAACCATACTCCTATGGAGCTTATTATAGTCCCGTCGTTTCTAGGTATTCGTTTCTAGGTCGTCTAAAGGTAACTAGAACGTTATTCGGCTACACACGCCCAAACTACCTGCGAGTTCCAATATCTTCCTAATTAGGAATAGTAATTAATAAATAAAACTTTCCCAAATAGGAATAGTTATTTGACTGCGAATTTAGGTTCCCATATAGCCTATAACCCACAAATCATAACACCAAAATCGGACTGTATACCTGATTAATTGCTTGATTGGGAAGTCAAATGAGTATACCTAACTAATTATTAGTATATTTTTCTAAATTACTCCTCTCTTAATTACTTAAAGCGGTAACCTTGAATAATAGTTCAAATTGATGGAATTATTATAAAAATCAATCAATACCTTTCAATTTTCAAGGAAATATTATTTTGTTTCTTCTTAAAGTTTTATTTTCTCATACTTAACATTCGTTAACCAAGAAACTCCTTACATCATGAGATTAACTACCACTTCCGCCGCATTAATCTTAGCTTCCACCTTAACTATTCAAGCTGCTCCTGCCAATGTTGGGGGTGAATTAGCTGTCAGAGACACTGCTATGGTTCAAAGGTCTGTTGATAACATCGAAGACTACCTTAAAACTAGAGATGACATGTCTATGACTGAATTAACTAAAAGAGAATCTCAAATTGTTACTGATGTTTTAACTGCCATTAAAAACACCGATTTAGCTCCAGGGATTCTTAAATATTTCGTTACTGACGATACCCTTGCTCCAATTGTGGAAAATACCATTGTGGCTTTAATTAAAAATGGTACCATTAATATTGATACCTTATTAAAAGCCTTAAATGATTCTGGTTTGGCTGTTCAAGTTATTCAAGATTTAATTAGTGATTGTTCCTTTTATGCTGATATTTACTCTTTGGCTTTAGGTTACATTGGTGATTTAGCTGATAAACTTGCTGATAAACTTACCGGTAACAGTAAGAGATACACCATGGTTCCAGTTGACGATGGATTGGTTGTCAGAGCTGATGATGATGACAGTAACTCTATTCTTGTCAGTTTAATGGAATCTTTAAAGAATTCTGGTTTGGCTTCTCAAGTTGTCAGAGAATTAATTGTCGATCCAGACTTTTTGTCTTTCGGGGCTGATTTGATCAAGAAATTATTCGATGAAGATGCTATAACCATTGGTCAACTTATTGACGCCTTATTAGATTCTGGTTTGGTTCCTTCCTTGATTGAAGCCTTCTTAAACTTGAAGACTTTTGATACCGTCATCACCAATGCTTTGGCTGCTGCTTTCGGTAAATGTGACGGTTCTTCTGTTACTTCTGATGTAACGAAAGCTTCGACTGTTTCCGTCTCCCCTATGCCAAGTTCGACTGGTGGTACTGGTGTTTGTAGAAAGAAAAAGAGATCTTACAACTATTAAGTTTAAGAACCTTATGTTTTCTTCATTCATCATTTAACGATCTTCAAAAAAAATTACTATTGTTGAAAAATAATAATTATTACCCCACATTATTCAAAATTATGTTTCGTGACAGCTGCTATTCATATTATACTTTACTTTGTTCATTTATTTGCCTTTCAGGAAACAGTTCACTTGCTGCAGGGCAGTTGTAATTTAGTTTTCTTTCTATTTTTAGTTTTAATCTTTTCGTGTATTTGTGTTTAGCTTCAGTCCAATAAATATGTTACAGTATAGAGAGTAGACTCCTGGGTTAATGGGGATTATAGGTTAGACTAACAGCTATTGTTAGAGATATTTGTAGGGACTATTAAATAGTCGTGTGTGTACCGAACGAAAAAATTCAGGTGTGCATGATGTGCAGTGGGCCAAAACTGAAGTAAAACTGGGCGTGTGGCGTAGTTGGTAGCGCGTTTGCCTTGCAAGCAAAAGGTCACTGGTTCGAATCCTGTCTCGTCCATTTAATTTTTTTTCTACGATTTGTATACATTTGTATATTTTTTTGTATACGTGTTAAAGACAACAGCTGCTATTGTATACTTGTACCAGATATACTTGATATAGTCATTGTTAAGTGGACCTAGTTCCCCAATCACCGCTCCCCACAACCTCATAGTGAAGCGAGCCTCAGCTGAGGAAATATTTCTACGCGATTGTAAACAAAAACAATTAGATTTAACAAGCTACAACTTTAAGAAACCTTTTGTCACGATGCCAGGGTATGTAATTCAGAGAACTTGTGGACGCAACATATACTAACTTCTGTAGTGAAACCATAACCCTTCAAGCAGGACAGTGTGGGAACCAAGTAGGTCTTGAATACTGGAATCAACTAGCTTCTGAACATGGGATTCTTCCCGATGGAAGTCCTACTCCTTACCCCCATTTAGGAGACCAGCCAGAATTCAATGGGTCAAACAGTTCAACAAAGAATCAAAGAGAAGATAGACCTGAACTATTTTTCACTATTTCTGATACCGGAAAGTATACCCCCAGATCTATTCTCGTAGACTTGGAGCCGTCTGTAATTAATAAAGCTACCAATACGTTACCTATGTTTAACCCTCGAAATATCCATCTCAGTAAAATGGGGAATGGGGCAGCCAATAACTGGCAAAGAGGATATTCATATGGACTACAATACGAAGAGGAATTGATGGAATTGATCGATAGAGAGTGTGATAAATGTGAAAATTTATCTAATTTTCAATTGATTCATAGTGTTGCAGGAGGTACTGGGTCAGGAATGGGGTCCTTATTACTAGAACTATTAAGTGATCGATATGGAACCAAAAAATTGATTAATACATCGTCCATTTTCCCTTCCAACGAAAAGACTTCAGATGTGGTGGTTCAACCTTATAATACCGTTTTAACCTTGAAACGATTAATTGAATATAGTGATAGTTCTTTAGTGTTTGATAATGATTGTTTGAACACGATAGAAAATAGTTTATTTGGGGTGTCACAACTGTTAAGTGAGTCTGTTCTCAATAATAATAATAATGCGTTTGAGGGAACAAATAAATTAATATCATATGTAATGGCCAGTATGTCCAACCCCATCAGATTTCCAAGTTATATGTACAGTTCCCATGAATCGATATTATCAAGTCTTGTCCCCACGCCAGAATTGAAATTTTTAACGGCATCAATTGCCCCTTTTGCTGATTTGTCTGCATTTAATAAAGTGGCTACCAAATATAATTTTACCAATATGAATGAATATGATTTAATATTGGAATTATTGGATGATAAATATAAAATGAATCGAATTGGGACCGAGAATAAATACATTTCCATGATGACATATTTAATTGGTCAAAATTTTAATCAAACTGATATACGAAAAGGGGTATTAAGGGCTCAAAAGCGGGTCGAATTTGTGCCATGGACATCTTCGTCAATCAATGTCGTCAATGGGAAAAAGTCTCCTTTCCTTTTACAGAAACAACAAAACAACCATCGGAATTTGAATGGATTACTGATATCTAATAATACTTCTATAATTCAAGTGTTTTCTCGGATCTTGAAACAATATGATTTATTGGCCAAACGGGAAGCGTATATAAATTACTATACCGAATCCAAAGATGCCGATGAAAGAATAAGAGTGTTGGATATGTTTAATGATTGTAAAGAAAGTGTATTAAGTGTGATTGAAGAGTATAGAAATTGTCAGTCGATGAGTTATTTGGAAGATGATATAATAGATGAAGATGCTATGATATAACCCGAGCGGGTGATTTAACCATTGAGGATAAACCACCGCCCAGTTGACAACCACAACCAAGGGTTACCTACAGGGTAGGTATCCAGGGTAGGCTAGAATACCCGGGATTCACCCTTTAAATCACCGCTCAACCTGTAAATCTGCCAAATATATATAACCCACCAATGACATGTCCCATTTGGTAGTATTCCGTCCATGGACAAAGGCTGAAACTTGACACACGGCCACACCTGCACGGAGTTGAAAAATTCCATAGATCTCTTATCTATGCGCACTGATAAGGAGGTGACTAATATGGATTTAAACGGACATTAGAACAATATAGGCAGGTGTCTATACGCGAGTATTTGTAAGCCAGTATATATAGGGATCAAATTGTCAGAGAACAAATTTTTTTCCGTAACATTATGACTAAAGAAGACGAATTCCAATTGGAACATTTAATTTCTAAAAGGGCTGCTGGCAGGGTCAGGGTCCATTTTACTACCACTAACAGTGAAAATGCTCCTGAAGGGTATAAACCTCATGATAGCCCCTTACATTTGAGTTGGGGGACACCTAATGATGGGTTTTTCCCCGTGGATTCAGTGGAAGTTAAGACTGTTGATGCTCCATTTCAGAGTAGTTTAGGGATTACTCATACAAACAATTCGTTAGAAGTTTTACCTAAGGATTCTAATATTGAAAAAACCATGAAGGATTTGAAAATCGGCGCTGAATCAAAGAATAAAGTGGACATTTTAAAAAGAAGAGAAGATAAGGATTTGATTGATATTCGTCAAGGGTTTCAATATTCTATGTCTACGGGGATGCCACAACTTGTGAAATTTACTGAAGATTTCATCAAAAGAACCCATAAACCATCTTATTCTGAATGGGGTACAATTCTTACCACCGGAGCTGGAGACGGGATTTTGAAATGTACTGACGCATTATTGAATGAAGGAGATGTGTTATTAATGGAAGAATTTACTTTCACTCCTACTTTGATGATGGTTAAAGAAGCTGGGGCTACAGCTGTTCCTATCAAGTTGAAAGTTTCTTCTGATAGTGAAGGGCTTGATCTTGAATATTTAACTAATTTATTAGAAAATTGGGAAACTGAAAAGCCGGGGTTAAGAAGACCTAAAGCTTTATATACCATTCCAACGGGTCAAAATCCTACTGGGTTAACCCAAACGTTAGAATTTAGAAAAAAAGTTTATGCTTTGGCTGAAAAATATGATTTTGCTATTATTGAAGATGATCCTTATGGGTACCTTACTTTACCACCATATAAAAAACCTGAAGAAGGAATTGTAAAATTAGATGAATTCATTGATATTGAAGAGTATATTACCAAACATTTGACTCCTTCTTACTTGGAAATTGATACTTCTGGAAGAGTGTTACGGATTGAAACTTTTTCCAAATTATTTGCTCCAGGGTTAAGAGTTGGGTTTATTGTGGCTCATAAAAGATTTATTGATGTGATTAATAGATATACTGCTATTGTGACCAAATTCCCTTCGGGAGTGGCTCAAACGGTGCTTCAAAATGTGTTATATCAAAAATTCGGGGGAGTTGACGGATGGATTCAATGGATTTTGAAAATGAGAGCCATTTATATCCATAAGAGAAACTTATTAGTCAGTCAATTGAAACATTCCGTGGTGTATGAGAAAGGCTTAATTGATATCATTGATCCTAAAGCCGGGATGTTTATTTCTGTCGTGTTAAAATTCCCTGAAGGTACTGATATTCAAAGTAAAATTGATTTACTTAACTTTAAATTCTCTGCTTATGGGGTCGGGGTCGTGCCCGGGCTCAATATGGCGGTGGATAAGAAGTTTAGTGTTGAAAGAGGGAACTTTTTCAGATTAACCTTTGCTCCATTGAACAATGATGAAGAAGTTGTGGAAGCTTCTAAAAGATTTATTTCTGCCGTGGATGATTTCTTCACCAAAGGCTTAGAGTATTAATATATTTTATATGATTCACACCGTGTAGATATTATTGAGACACTGTAGATTTGGGTGACAGGATGTCGCACAGGGATAAATTAATCTCCGATTTAGTTTTACTAGCACTGCCATTAACCGTCAGGCCTTTTACGCCCCGTTAACTAAAGCATAACTCATCGTCAGAGCTAAAGCATACCATCAAAAATGTCGTTCAACTTTTCTAACTTCACCAAAGACTTGAAGAATTTGGGTGATCGGGTCACCACTGAATTTAACAGTGAGGTGTTACCGTTTGCTCAAAGAACTAGTAGATTGGTTCAAGAACGGATGGGGAGAGTTAACGTGGATGAAATCAGTCAATTGCCTTCAGAGTATATCGAATTGTCTAATAAGTGTAATAACGTGGAGAAATTATATAAAAATGTCTTGAAAATTACTGCTACTTATGATAATGAAAGTTATGATTATCCTTCCAATATTCAAGAATCCTTTCAAGATTTTGGGAAAAACATTACTACCAGAGTGCAAAACTTATCTAAAGCCACCACTCCAGCTGAAGCTCAAGAAGCCATTATTAATCCTAGTACTGGAGAATTTAAACCTCCAAAGACTTTGTATCATGCTTTATCTAGAGCTACAGATGCTTCTATTTTGACTTCAACAGATCAACAAGATGATCCTTTGGTCAAAGCTTTGGATTTATATTCTTCTACTTTGACTAAGATTGGAAATGCTAGATTAGGTCAAGATCAATTGGTTCAAACCAAATTTAATAAGCCGTTATCTACTACTTTACGGCAATTGATTTCTCAAAGTAACAACATTCAAAAGAAGGTTGAACAAAAGAGAGTTGATTATGATTTGGCCAGAGTCAATTTGACTAACTGTACCAATCCAAGTAAAGAACCCCAGTTAAGAGTGGTGATGGAAAATGCTGAAGATGATTTTGCTAATACGGTAGAAGATGCCATAAATATCATGCAAAATGTATTGGAAAACGCCAGACCTTTAGAAGAGTTTTCGGAATTGGTCAAGGCTCAATTGGCATACCATAAGTTGGCATCTGAGTTATTGGGAGGAATTGTGGGGGATTTTGAGGGATTAATTGATGAGAATTCCAAGTTGGCTCAGTCTTCTCATAGTAGAGAGTCTGGGGATTTTGATATTTGAGGGTCTATATAAGTGTATAGTCAACTACTGGATAGCCTACTGTTTCTATCTCTGTCTCTATCTTTGTGTCCTTGTCTATGTATTTCTATAAATATTGTCTGATTATTCATACTTCAACGACTCGAGTTTCAAGTTGATAGCACTATCATTTTTAGGAAACTCATAGTTCCCCTCCAAAAGCTTAGCATGGATTGATTTCAATGCCCTTAAAGTATCAGCATCATTTATAACCGCAGATATATTAATTTCATTGGCTCCTTGGGAAATCATTTCTATATTGATTTGTTCATCGGCCAATACCTTGAACATATTCCCAGCTATACCAATGAAACTCACCATTTGTTTTCCTACCAAAGAAATAATGGTCATATTTCTAGTGATATCCACTGACCCCATTCTCCCTAATTCTTTTAAAGCATTTTTTAATTGTTTTTCTTGATCACTTTGAATCAGAAGGGCCATCGACACATGAACCTCTGAGGTAGAGATCAAATCCACTACCAATTTGAAATTATCTAACGTGGTGAAGATATGAGCCAAAAATCCATGCGATAACGTCTTTTTGTTGGAATGAACATTTACTACCACAATATCTTGTTTAGCAGTAATAGCAGTGGCAGACCGTCTCTTTGAATTTATATAAGAGTTTGGTAAGGTTTCATAAGCAGCAGGAGGATGTGGAGGAGTGGATTCTCCTCTTTTGGCAATATTATCGGGGAAAATAACCGTACCATTCCCAGAAGGGTTTTCGACATTTTTGATTCTGATAGGAATTTTAGCCTTGATGACTTGTTCCATAGTAAAAGGATGAATGACTTCCGATCCATAATAAGTTAATTCGGCCGCTTCTTCTGGAGTTACACTATCTAAAAGTCTAGCATTAGGAACTTTTCTAGGATCAGCTGTGAATATCCCATCAACTTCTTTCCATACTTGTAATTCATCTGCTTGAACCCCTACGGCAATTAAAGCAGCACATAAATCAGTGTACCCTCTCCCCACACCGTTTAATAATCCTCCAGGGACCGTACCGAAATATCCTGTGACAACAGGAACCGTATCTTGATCCAACAGTAACAATTTCTTTCCTAATTCTGAAGATAAAAATCTATAAAAATTATCATCAAATCCATTGGTGAAATCATAATCTATAGGAATGATATCAGAAACATCCACATACGTAGCATTAATGCCATGATCTTTCATTAACGCCGTAATGAATCTACATGACAACTTTTCTCCTATAGACATAATAGAATCCAAGGTTCTATTACTGATTTCTCCAATCACTTGACAGGCCGATAATAGTTCTTTAGCTCTTTGGATTTCGGTTTTTGTGTCTTCTACCAACTCATGTTGGAATTCTTTGTTGGAGATTCTGTATTCAGCGTTGGCAGTATGGTCGTCTTCAATAGTTTGTAACACCAGTTTGAAATCGCCGTTATCGGAGGCCAAATCGGCGGCTCTAAGAAGTCTCGAGGTAGTTCCTTCACTTTTGGTCTGAGACGATCTGGCAGAACATACCACAGCCACCCGGTTGTTCTCTTTTGTGGGTTTGACAATGTTGTCGACAATATTCTCGGGGAACTTTCCTACAGAAGTCCCACCGAATTTCTGAATGATCCAGCCCTTTTGACTCAGGGATTTTAGATCTAGCACCGAGTTGAACGATGACTGTAACGGGAACAGAACCATGATGTGTGAATTCCTCTAATACTGGGTCTAAGACGGTTGTTAAAAGGTGAAACGTTTAAAACGCTCTGTTGCTAATAGTTGAAAAATTGACTCGTTGGATGAGTCAATCGGAGAAATGCGATCGCGAGATGTCTGGAGTCACGTGACTAGACCAGCTGCGACGAGATGAGATGGCCTGATTGTACTATCAACTAAGTCTAGCTATACTCCAAGTCAAGTTATTATGAGCAAAAGACCGGCTGAAGGCAATGGAGATGCCAAAAGACCAAACATGCTGTTTGAAAAAACTAACATCCACTCTTTCTTCGACTCCCAAGTGTGGAATGAATCCAACCAAGACCAGTGGAAGTCTCAAGTCTCGGACAGTCAACCGTATCGATGGGGCACCATTAAAGGATTAATGGATGATACTTTGTTAAGAAATGTCCGTAAAGAGGTTTTGAATGAAATTGCCTTCACTCAGAAAGAAACTGACATTTATAAAGTGTACCAATCGGGAGATTTGGCCAATCTTTCTGGTTTGGATTGGGAAGATCTTTCTAGATTACCATCTTTATATAAGCTTAGAGCCGGGATATATTCCCAAGAATTCCGGGATGTGATTTCTAAGATCACGGGGGCTGGGAAATTGAGTGGGATTAAGACCGATATGTCGGTAAATACTTATTCCAAAGGATGTCACCTTTTAACCCATGATGACGTAATAGGATCTAGAAGAGTTAGTTTCATACTTTATTTACCTGATCCTGATAAAGAATGGCAAGAACTGTACGGAGGGGCGTTAAGATTATTCCCGGCTATTGTTCCTAATGTTCCAGCCACAGATTATCATACCAAACTCACTCCACAATTTAATCAAATTGCGTATTTTACCGTACAACCAGGGCTTTCATTCCATGATGTAGAAGAAGTTAGGGTAGATAGGCAACGGTTATCGATTCAAGGGTGGTTCCACATCCCTCAGCCAGGGGAAGATGGGTATATTCCTGGTGAACAAGAAGAGACAGAATCCAAAAGTACCCTTCAGCAATTACAAAGTAAAGAACTACAAGAATTTGATTTCCCTAAACCTTTCAGAACAGACTTTAGTCCTGAAGAAGTGAAGATATACGATGGATTTGATACGTTTGAGCTTACAAAACCAGAAAAAGAATACTTACAAAAATTCATTAACCCAACCTATGTGAATCCTGAGAATGTGGTGCAATTAAACCACACTTTTATCAATGATTCGGTAGTGGAATTGGTGAACTTTCTTAATGATGATACTGCAAGTGTATTGAAGCAAGTGATGAGAAACCAAGAAATCGAAGTGCAAACTCCCCAAAATTCCAAAGAAATAACCTTTCCCTGGAAATGTGCCGTTCCTCCTCACAAACATCGGTTTATGTATATTGATGGAAAACCCGACTTTGAGTTATCAGAACCATCGATTCTGTTCACCAATAAACTCGGCCCTCAAGAGGCCCCTAATTTCAGTCTTTTGACCAAAACAAACCTTAACAAAACCGACACTTTATTAGTAGAAGTCAGTCAATTTTTGAGATCCATAACTTTTAAGAAATGGTTAAGACTGATCACCAGTTTGATTCCTACCAGTGACCAAGTGTTGGTAAGAAGATTCAGACCAGGACAAGACTTTATATTGGCCACCACCACCGATCGAAAATTGGCCAGAGACCATTTGGATGAAGCCAATGTATTACTAGAAGCTACCTTGGGGCTTACGCCAACGGCTGCAAATCTGAAGAATTGGGAGCTGGGAGAGTTTGGTGGGTATGAATTGTGTATGGGGTTAGACAACGACGGGTCAGATTTTGAAGATGATGATCCGGCTATATATAAACCAAGTGATCCTAATGATGATAGTGTGTTATTTTCGAGTCAATGTAAATGGAATACTCTTAATTTGATGGTAAGAGATCCTTCGGTATTGAAGTTTGTTAAGTATGTTAGTGGGAATGCCAAGGGGTCCCGGTGGGACATTTCGTGTCAATGGAACGTGAAGAGTGTAGAAGATGAAGATGAAGAATGAATGAAAAATCATAGTGAACCAATAGAAGTTAGTAAGTCCATGTGAATACAAAGAAATGCGATTATCGCAGATATTGAAAGTTACAGTGTAGTGTAGAGAATTGTAGTATTGAGAGTAGTATTGAGAGTAGTCTTGATAGTGGCATTGATAGTAGAGAGTAGAGTAGAGTAGTAAAGAGTAGAGAGTAGAGAATAGAATAGTTTTGAGTAGGTGCAGACAAAGTAGTATGGACTAGTCTAAGACTACGGGTAACAAACGGTTAGATGGAGATAATGTCAGAGGATCGCATAACCCATTGCGGTTAAGAAATACGGCCGGGTAACTCGCACCTGAAATATAAAAGCTGCCAAATCACCAAGTTCCAAAATATCAACCATGTCAAGTGCTGAACCTAACCCATTAGTGGTATTTGCCACGATTTTCACCATTATTTCCAGTGTGGTGGCCATTTATTTCATTCAAATCAAGAGAAAGAATCAACCTGTGTTGGATAAAGATCAATTCAAACAATTCCCCTTGGTTGAAAAAATCAGAATCAGTCATAATACATGCATTTATAGATTTGGTTTACCTAAATCAACTGATTCGTTAGGGTTACCTATTGGTCAACACATTTCCATTGGAAATACCATCAATGGAAAGGAAGTGGTCAGATCTTATACTCCTATTTCTACTGATGATCAAAAGGGATACTTTGATTTATTAATTAAAGTGTATGAACAGGGGAATATCACCAGATACGTTGACTCTAAAAACATTGGTGAAACCATTAATGTTAGAGGTCCAAAAGGGTTCTTTACTTACACTCCAAATATGGTGAAAAGTTTAGGAATGATTGCTGGAGGTACTGGGATTACTCCAATGTATCAAATTATGACTGCGATCTTTAAGAATCCTCAAGATAAAACCAAGGTTCATTTAATCTATGCTAATGTCACTGAAAATGATATTTTGATGAGACCTGAATTGGAAAAATTACAAAAGGAACATCCTGATCAAATGTTCATTCATTATGTGTTGAATGAACCACCAAAGAATTGGGAAGGGTCTGTTGGATTTGTAACTCCAGAAATCATGGACACTCATTTACCTAAAGCCAGTAATGATACTAATTTATTACTTTGTGGACCACCTCCAATGATTAGTGCCATGAAGAAATCTGCCGTGTCTTTAGGTTATGCTAAGGCCAAGCCAGTTTCGAAATTAGGTGATCAAGTATTTGTTTTTTAAGTTATAGAATACACACTAATCCTTACTCTATTTCAGAGCTTCTGATGTCGATAGTATGTAACATGTGATAGCTGGGCGTGCGCGGACCAAACACGCTCGGTCATGATAACGGCTTTTCAGGGTGCAAATAAACATTTAATTAAATCTAGCCATACTAGAATAACAATTACACTAGAACCATACTAAATTACACTAGATACAACAACTACACTAGATCTAGTACCAGCACCACGATATACACACTAGATACACACTAGACAGTCCTAGCACCAGAGAGCACCAGAGCACCATGTTGCTCCAGAGTCTTCTCCTATTAATTCCCCTTTGCACAGCATCTTGGAATATAGATAGCGGCTACATCCATGACACAATCAATTCCGATACCGCCCATATTGATAGCATGCTCCGGAAAACCCCGGGCCGGTTCCAGCATCTTCCTCCCATAATATCCAATCCCGACCCGTTTCAAACCACTATAAACCCTGGAGAAATCCCTGATTATGTAGTAGAATATGCTCCCGTGGTGTATTTATACTCAGAAGAACGCTATTTACCGTACGATATCAAGAGTTACGTCACGAATTTCCACGTAGAATACCCCAATGGTACCGTGGTAGAAGGCACTGAAAAGGATATGAATATTCAGAAATTAGCCGAATTGAAAAACGATGAAAACTTATATTTAACTTCTAACTCCGATTTCGATGCTGATCCTGATTGGATCACTGGGGTTAAGAATAAACCTTCATTATCGAATGGAGAAACTAAAAATGCTCCCTCTACAGTTATTGTGGTAGATAAGGGGAATGGTTGGGTGGATGCTTATTGGTTTTATTTTTATTCTTTTAACCTTGGACCATTTGTTATGGGTCTGGGACCTTATGGTAACCATGTAGGAGATTGGGAACATTCTCTTGTACGGTTTTATAATGGAGAACCAGTGATTGTATGGCTTTCAGCTCATGGAGGAGGTCAAGCATATTTCTATCATAATTTAGAAAAATATGAACTTAATCCTAATCATCCGGTGATATTTCTGGCTAGAGGTACTCATGCTAATTATGTTTCGGTAGGACAACATCCTCATGATTTACCATATGCTATATTAAGTGATTTTACTGATAGAGGTCCTTTATGGAATCCTACCAAAAATTATTTATCTTATACTTTTGATGGATCTAAAGTTACCCCAGGAACTACCAATAGAAACCCTCATCATGTGGATCGGGAATTAAAATATCATAATTGGTTGAAATATAGTGGATGTTGGGGTGATAAACAAATTCCGGATGATGATAAACGGCAAAAATATCTGTTTATTGGGGGTCATCGATATATTGATGGACCTAGAGGTCCTCTTATGAAGAATTTATTAAGACTTAAACCTTGTGAAAGACATAAATGGTATAATTTTTGGGCTGCTTGTAGTGTAAGAGAGAATATTAAATGGGGAATTGGGGTTGAAAGTGAAGGATATAATTGTGGCAATTTGTTTATACATATCAAGCCTGATTGGTTAAGGAAGATGCTTCAAAAGGTTACATGGGGAGGAATGTTTTGTTATATGGCTGATTTAATCTATGGCTAGACAATAAGATAATATATTAATATACTAATGAATACATAATGTGATAATGAAATGGCGTAGAGAAAAGTGCAGTAAAAACAATTTACCCTTGCTTACAGAAAGTTCCATTTTTAAGTCCAGAGCTTTCCACTAGGTCAAGAGCTACCATTTCGCTATTGTTTCCTATACTGGCGTTTTGGGTGCAATTATCCATGCCTTAATCTGTGGATAGCTTCCCATTTTGCTTCAATAACCTCCGTTTTTAAATCAAAAGCTTTCCACGATACCCTAAGAGCTTTCCATGTGACGTCAAGAGTTGCTTGCATTTCCTTAACAACTAAATTTATTTCTCCAATGGTCCTTCCTTTCAGCATCTTGGTTTCGAACAGCTCGTGTATAGCTTTACGATATTTGTTGATAGCTGGTTCATAATCCGCTATATATGTCTGTCTTATTTCTCGTGGTAGCTTTCTGTTCGCTTTAATTGCCTTCGTCGCCTCATTAAGCTGCCCATTTCCACGGCGAATAAAGCTCCTTTTTTGTTCAAGTTTGGCCATTTCCTCCCTGATGACTCGTATCTTGTCCTCCTCTACATTCCGTTTAGCAATAAGTGCCTTGTGTTTCTTCAGGAGTACCAACAGTTCTTCCAACATTTGTCGCTGCTCTAAGGTTAGTGCTGCTACTTCTGAATATCTATTGATTTCTGGGATTCTGTTTTCAGCTAGTTCCAAATCATAGTGGCCAAAGTGTTCAAGATGATACGAGCTGGGTGTTCGTGGCAAGTCTACAGAAATAGTAGATGCTCTAGAAAGGCTATTCTCTTCCATCTCAAGGCTCTCTTCCATGTCGTGATTACCCAGATGCTTTCAGTATATATATATGCTATAAATTATCTGTTGATGCAAATTGCTGCAAATTAATGCGAATTGCAACCACCTTTGCGCTATTGTTTCCTTTATTGGTCAGTTAGTTGTTCCTAACAAAAGCAGTTTGAATGTCGTCAGTTCAGTTCAGTTTATGGGCAATCTAGATCTCAGCACCACATGTGATACACCCTATACACAAACGGCTTAGTTCTCATTACCGCACGTTCTTCTGCTAATTCGGCTTTAACTGCTTCAATATCAGTTTCTCTTCTGCCACTATCAATATCTATATCTCTAGCCCTTACAAACAAGATCCAATTATTCTTCCAGATTTTGTGTCCCACATAAAATATTAAAAGAATTACAAATCCCAAATAACTAGCAAAAAAATCTTTGGCACTAGGTTTACCTCCCAAAGGAAATAAGGCTATCCAGAATTGGGCTATTAACACCAATAAATAGAGCACAAGCCCATAAAGTGACCCAATTGTACCAGCTTGAGAACTAAATGCTAGTTCATCAGTAGTTCTATTTTGAAGATGCAATGCTCTTCTAAACCGAAGATGAGCTAAACAAATAGACATCCAGGTAAAAATAGAGCTAAGTCCACTAATAGACATAAGCCAATCAAATACTTCCCCTTGCTTTCCACTTGCAGCTATAAAACTTAAGAGACCAAACACATTGGTAATAATTATAGCTACCAAAGGTCTTCCCTTTCTATCGATATATCCACATATTTGAGGAGCAAATCCTTGTTCTGATAATGCTACTAAAGTACGTGAAGTAGCATAAACACTGGAAGATCCTACCGAAATCACCGAAACTAAAATCACTGCATTCATGACCGATGGAAGTACTGGGATCCCTCCATCCACAATAGCAATAACAAATGGAGAAGCAGTTACATCTACTGAGGATTTTCCAAGTAATCTTTCATCATCAGAAGGTACCAAAAAACATATCAATGTTAATGACACAATATAAAATAATAAAATTCTCCAAAACACTTGTTTGGTGGCTTTTGGTAAATCTTTCCTGGGGGTTTCTGTTTCAGCTGCTGTCATTCCAACCAATTCGGTTCCAGCATAAGCAAAAGCTGAAGATACAAAAATTGATACTACCCCTTTAAACCCATTTGCAAAAGGACCTGGGTTGTGCCAATTTTTACCACCAACTGGTTGACCTTTTGGAGCACCCCCACCGGCTATAACAATACAAACAATGATGAACATTATCACTGCCGTTACTTTGATACTCAGAAATATGAATTCAGCTTCTCCATAAGCTCTTACTCCAAACATATTAATAGAAATCACCAATAAGTAAAACACAAGAACCCAAACGTCTGGGTTGATAGTTGAGGTCCAATATTCCATAGTAATAGACCCTGCCACCAATTCCAATGGTAATAACACCAAATATTGAAAGAAATAATTCCAGGCCACAGCAAATCCTATAGAAGGATCGATAAATCTACTAGCATAGACGTTAAATGAGCCCGAAATTGGGAATGTCACGGCCAATTCTCCAAGAGCTTGAATGGTGGCAAACACTGAAAGTCCTGTAAGAGACCAGCCTATCAATACAGCCCCTGGCCCACCAGTACTTAAAGCTCCACCACTGGCCACAAGAAGTCCAGATCCGATGGCAGAGCCAATAGCTATCATTTGAAGATGTCTTTGTTTCAATGCTCTTTTAAGTGGAGTTTTAGCGGTTTTGATATTGGCCTTTTCTAAGTCGGTAAGCTCCAAATACCCGTCATTATGATAATCCTCCATTTCATATCGTTTAAATGAGTCTTTAAAATCCTGCCATTTTCCAGGATTATTAGGTCTGATGCTAGGACTATTGGCTCTACTACTAGACTGACTCGTCACTTTAGTATCCGGTCTACTCCTATCGTAGGTCAACTCAGACCCTTCCTTCTTATCCATCTTATCTCTACTGGTTTATATTCAACTCGTTAATTAGTATTGGCTGTTAGAAAAATTTTGACGGTTTGCAGCAATTGCTCATCTCGCTATAACCTGCCCGCATTATCCACAAGACCCTCACTTTGAAAAAGGTCGTGAGAGACCCAATAGTGGCTGCGAAAAGTAGTTTGACACAAACTCATAAAGCTATACCTATATCACTTTTGCTATATTCATTAGATGCCTGACATACTCAACCCGGAGACCATGGCGGAGCTCGAACAGCTTTTACATCAAAACTATTATATCGAATTTATAAATGAAATTCTCACAGATAGAGTTACGGAACTCGAATCCTTCCAGGCAATATTAAGACGCATTACCCAAGCAGATGCTTGGGATTTCATGGTGGATTTAGTGTCCAAGTATGGAATTGATGAAGTAATTAGACATGTTAAAACTTCTTGTGGGACTGATGAAGAAGTATGCCAATTCCTTACAAACTCTTCTGTTAGTAATATTAGTATTATTTTGAAAGCCCTACCATTCTATTTGGAAGCTTTCGATATTGAAGGTCTTTTAAACGAAGCTATGAGTTCTCTATTTTTGAGTAATCCATTCCATATTGCAATTCAGCCTCCTATTACTACCAGTAGCCACAGGAAAAAGAATACGGACGGCCACAAAATCTTTTTCAAAGACCAATACCTGGTGAAAACAAACAATTATAATTGTAAACTCCTTGACAATCTTCGTTTGAGATGTGAACTTGATGTGGGGCCATTAGCAGAAATATGGGGCCGCCTCTTTTATCTTAAAAGTATAGGGGATGATTTAGGCGCCAAATCAACAAATATTCATACATTTAAGCAGATCGAAAGGTATTTATTGCCGGCATTTCCAAAATTGAAGATTAGGACCGATGGTAAATGGGGAGATCTCAAAACAACTGATTATCCCTTGTTGAAACCTTTTTTGGTAATAAAGTTTGATGAAAAACGGTGTTTACTAGTAATAAACTGTAATGGAAACAATGATAGTATTGGAAGGTATTTACTCAACGAAATCCATAGCCTTGTAGGTGTGTTTGATGACACTTTAAGGGAAACATTTCATTGTATGTTGGCTGCTAGGAGTAAATATACTATTTTACGGGTTGGGAAGGTTTCAATCCTTCTCAAAATTTTAGTTGATCAGTTCTTTGGAGATATCCAAGGATTCAGAGATAGTAAAATTGTACCTCATGAGTTTATAATCTTCGACCATCGCGTAGATTCCTTACATACTATGATAAACTTCATCCTACAGGCCGAAGCAGATCCCGACACTAAAAGATTAGAAGAAATGAAGGGCTATTTCAAGGCACAAAATTCTAGCTCAAGCGAACCTGAAGTATATCCCGAGTTAGAAACTGGGGTCTTATTGTCACACTCTGAACTTATGTATCCTCTTTCTTATTTTTCATAACTATAGATAAACAACTAGCTTCTCTACCTCTCTAAGGATCTTCTGTAGCATTACAAACCACTGTTCAATGTCTAGCAAGAACAATACTCTGATGTAGTACAACAGTTATACAATGCGACATTTTTTGCAACCATTACTCTGTCGCACCACTATAAATATTGATAGCATAGAAGAAATCATGACATATCACCAAACGACATATTGAACAAGTGGCCTATTATCGTTTGATAATAAACCCAATCCTTGCCATATTTGGCCTTTAACGGTGGCTTTTAGTCGACACTTTTAAAATAGAACCCGTTATACCATTTGGTCGTGGAAATACCGATTGAGATTTTCTGTGCGCACCGATTCACCTTGAAGGTGAGATTGCAGCATTTCAAAAGCATCATGTCTACCCATCACCCGTCGTTTGGCCGAAGTTCTGGCCTAGGTAACGTCT
Organism: Yamadazyma atlantica; assembly: GCA_030561325.1. Classification (NCBI taxonomy): domain Eukaryota; kingdom Fungi; phylum Ascomycota; class Pichiomycetes; order Serinales; family Debaryomycetaceae; genus Yamadazyma; species Yamadazyma atlantica. Next base: position 354,489 of record JAKTXA010000007.1, read on the forward strand.
TCAAATCGTGGACTACGTCCCTAAAGTCCAGTCCCAGCAAAGATGTTCCCGTGAAAATCAATCCCACGGTTATAGGGGGTGGTAGTGATCAAAAAAAGCTATTTCTCCAGCTTCAAAAAGGTCCTTTACCCCAACGAGCTTCTACGGCGGCCAAAATGATTGAAGTCTTGGAAAAGTACTCCATCTCATCGATTCCCGAGGTCTGGTACCTCGCCAGAGACATGTGTGACCCCAGAATCCAATCTTATATCCGAAGAGTGGCCCTAAAACTTATGATTGAGTGTATTAAACATGATGACTTAACAGCCACAAGCAGTAAATTGGTGTTCTACAAAGATATATTACTATATTGTCGGTTGACCGAGACCAAGGTGGACCAAGAGTTTGACTTATTTCTTAAAGCGGTTAGAAATCTCACCCAAAATGGCCGAGATATCCATGATTTGTGTATGTACAATGGGGGTCCCAATTTGTCCCAGTGGCTAATGACAGCCCTTTCGGCCATGGGCAAAGTGTCTCGGAACTACAGCACCAAGGAAAGTGCCAAAGACGTGGAAACTGATTTGGCGTACCAGAATTTGGTCAATACCCTTGTATTTATTAAGGACTGTTTTAAGTTTAATGCTAATATAATGGATGAGTCTTACATCAATGAAATCACCAAAAAGACCATTTATATTGGGTCTAGAACCAATAATGTGGGCATCCTAACGGCGTGTCTTGATCTTTTATATACGATAGTGATATTCACTAGTCTTGAACAGCCTACGTTGTTTAGAACCATTGAATTCTTTTGCTCAGTATATGGGTCCAATGTCGACCTTACAAAGACTGCCTGGAACGCTATTGCAACTCTAGCTTCTCACGGGACGTTTTACGTCATAACCTCCTGCTTGTGTGATATAATTACAAATGAAGAACTTCAATCTTTCAGGTCTACAGATGCTGATAATGTTCTCTCTGCCATTCTGACAAATGGAACTATCAACACCATGGAACTGAAATATTCCAACTCCCTGCTTTCTTCATGTATAGGAGCCATTCAGGTCATAGAAAGACTTATCATCTCCCCTACCATCATTAATAGTAATGATACTGCCTTCATCTACTTCTTGCCAGCCTTGAGAGAAATGACGACTTTTAATGTCCCAGCCATCAACACTCCATTGCTTAGGACTTTGGATAGACTTTTTTCTAAGGAGTCTTATCAAAACCAGTCTAATGTTAATGTTAACAATGTAATGGCTCAAATATACCTGTTTCAATTATGGTACTCGTCAAAAGGGTCTATCTACGATTTGTTGAATAATGTCAAGCTCTCCAGTGATATAGATGTTAGTTATTGGGGGTCTATCTGTTCTTCTTTACAAACAGCCTACGAGAACCATGAACTTCATACTCCAAAGGAAAAGTTGATTAATCTATTCTCAAGGTACTATCAATACCTTCCAAAGCTGGTAGTGAAATTTATTTTCCGGTACTATACGGAGGAGAGACTTTGCACGGTGTTCAATCCTCTTTGGCAAGAACATTGTATGAAACTTATTAACTATTTCTACCACAACCAAACTCCCGTGACGTCTAATTTTTTGGTATCAAATGTGTCTGGGACTGATCCAGAAATAAGACTCGAAGTGTTGAAAACAATAAAACATGGATATAAGATTTCTTACTCTGTTGATCAGGCTGACATCAATGCTGATATGATTATTAATGTGTTAAAGAAATCGGTATCTGAAGATGATCCTAATGTATTAGCCTATTTGGTAGAAGAATTCTTTGTGGATATCATTGCTAAAACTGAACCTTCAACCATGTTTCAATTATTTGATATAATTTTACCATACTTTGAGATTTCCCTTTCAAATGGCAGGATCAGGAGTCTTGTGTCTGTGAATTCTTCAGATATCAAGAGCGGGTCTCAGGTAAGTCACGAGCCTATGAAAACAGGAGAATTGTCTAATCGGTTCAAAGTAGCCATTAGTCAAGGTATCGCCAAAGTGTTACTCATAGAATCTACAAGAAACCCTCAAAAGGCCCTGGAGGCTTTCAAGGCTTGTATTTTAATTGCCCAACACGCTTTGACTACTAAAAACACTCCGGTTTTATTGGTGATGCTTAAGATACTAATTAGACTAAGAGTTTCCTCCAATAATTTGATCTACTTCACCTACCCTGCCGACATGGAGGGTTTAGCCAATGCTTTTGGCAGAAATGTTCTTGATCCAGATTATAAGGAGAATGATAACTTCCAGTGGAGGTACCCTGAAAATGTTGATTTCTTAGATGAAAGATACTACGATAAACCATGTCAAAATTTGCGTCTTTTCAGTCCCAAGGCATTCAAATTGAATGTAGAAAATACTATGGAAACCATTGATATTGAAATCTGGTTTTCTATAGTTCTAGACATTACGGAAAACTTTGTTACTTGGGAAGTATACTCCTTTGTATGGGCCCATTTCTGTCCCCAGCTTGCGAATATGAAACTATTTGACAGTAAAGAACAATTACTTCGTCTCAAGAAGATTATCTGTGATCTGTTAACACTTAACCTCCCTTCTTCAGTCACCATTCCTGAAACCTTTTCCAAATCACAATTGCAAGTGGTATTTGTTCGGAACCTTTCGGGGTTAATAGGGTACCGTGGACACTTTTCAAAGTACGATGAAGATGATATTATTAGATCTTTGATCGTGGGTATTGATTCTTGGGAGAGAACGGCCATTCCTTGTATTCACATATTAACTGTGTGTTGTTATGAGCTTCCATTGTCTGTCAAGAAGTATTTATCTAATATCTTGACCAAATTTCAAACTCGGATTAGTAGTACTTTTGCCAGTTCCCATATTTTGGAGTTTCTTATGGCCCTTATTAATATTCCTACTTTGACTTCCAATTTCGATATCGATGAAGTGAAGAGGATCTTTGGGATTGCGTTCAAGTTTGTTCAACAGTGTAACGACTTGCTCAAGAACACTCAGGTCAATAAAAATACCGATCCGGTAATGACTCATGGACTTAATGCCCTGATTGATAATACTCCCTCCACCCAAAATACTACAGAACATAGTGGGCTTCTTTCTCAATACGTCCTAACCTTATCCTATAATATAATTTCCACGTGGTTTTTGAAAATAGATATGCCAGAAAGAAAAAAGTTGTCGTCGTTCTTATTGAAAAACCTTGTGGCTTTGAATTCAGACCCTCAGAAGCTTGAACCTCAAATCATCGCTTACGTGGACCTTATTATCCGGTTCACATACAATGATTTGCCGTTGAAGATTGTGAACCCCAAAGTGGCTCTTGATGCCATCAAAGCAGAAGAAGGAACTATTCAAGTTTCTAGCTGGTTAATGGGATACACTGTTGTCACAATTGCTACTAATACCGAGAAGGGTGATTCTGTTCTTATCCTCAGAAGACCTACTGGAGTTTCAATTCACAAAATCCAATTGGATAAGGATTTGATACCTGCTCTGGAAAGATTCAGAAACCGTCAAATCTTATTCCCCAGTTACCTTCTTCTTCAGGGACTTGATACGTTGGATGCTAAATCGAAATTAAAACCTTTGCCTTTGTTAGATGATTCAACTACCACTAGAGCTCTTTCTACGTTCGATCGGATTCCTATAGTTGAGTTTCATAAGATTGGTATCTTATATATTGGAAAAGGACAAGGAACTGAGGCAGAAGTGTTAGCCAATAACGGAGGATCCCGAGATTATCAAACCTTCATCAATTCTATTGGACATTTAATTAAATTACGGAATTGTAAAGATATTTATGTGGGAGGGTTAGATATTGAAAATGGCACTGATGGGGATTATGCTCTTTATTGGAACGATAAGACCGTCCAAGTAGTGTACCATACGACTACATTAATGCCTAATTCAGAAAGAGATGTTTATTATGACTATAAAAAACGGCATATCGGAAACAACTATATTAATATTTATTTTGATGAGAGTGAAAGACCATTCAATTTCAATATCATCAAGTCTCAGTTCAATTTTATTAATATCGTTATTGCTCCCCATACAAAGTCGTTCAATGTGTATGAACATGACTCTGGTGATTCAGGGAAAAAGTTTTTCAAAGTCAAGTTATTCCGAAGAAGTGGAGTGCCTGGGGTTTTTGCAACATGTCATTTTAAGATTATTAGTGAAGAGTTATTACCAGCATTTGTAAGGAATCTTGCCATTACTGCCAATCAATTTGCTAATGTATGGCATGCCAGTTACCACGGAGCCTTTGTGTCCAACTGGACCCATAGAGTCAAACAAATTGATATTTTGAAAGAAAGAACCATGCAAAGCCATGAACAATTAAAACAAGAACAATTTCATAGTAAAGATACCAAAGATGGGGTTAATGATGCCACCCAATCATTCCTACAACAATTGGAATTCAATGTGGCCTCTGCCAACAACGACTCCCAACACCGCTATGAGTATCTTACCGATTCCGACAACCCATTATACGCTGCGTTGGAATTCAATTCTTTTACATAGTAAATATATTTTTTAAATATTTTCTTCAAAATGGTTGCAAACTGCAGATCATGACGCACGGCCACGCACTGTGGCGGCCTCGAGACCCATCGGTGTTAAGACTTGCGGTCACGTGAACTTACTACCGAACCACAGTTGGCGTTCCATTATACTACCACCAGACACTAGTAAATAAACTATTGACTGCCTCAACAGGTGTTGTAACATTGTACAAGATCCCTTGCCATTAGATAAGGTTGAGAGCCAAAGGCAATAGAAACAAAAGGGATCGCTTCGCCTTCGGAGCCGAGCAAGTTTTTGCGACAACCGCAGTGGCTGATAAATCTTATTCACACAATCTCATCGGAGCCATTCAAACCGGTAACAGGTGTTAGTACAACATGTCGTCGAAAGACTATAACTCACTCATACTCAAAGGGTTGAACTCGGTCCGGAAGACGTTGGGAGCCGAAAAAGAAGCGATTTCAAACCTTGAATACCAGTATAAAACCGACAAGTTTTCTCAATTGAATCTTTTAAAGTCATTAGATATCCTTCTAAGTACCAAAATAAAAGGGGGAAAGATCGTATTATGTGGGATAGGAAAGAGTCATAAGATTGGAAGCAAGTTGTCTGCGACGCTAAACTCATTATCCATTCAATCGGTGACTCTACATCCTACAGAGGCGCTCCATGGAGATTTAGGTATGCTCAATGATAATGATTGTATTATCATGTTATCAGCTAGTGGGAATACCAGTGAGTTAATTAATATGACTTCCCATGTCCCAGCTTTAATCCCAATAATATTGCTAACATGCAATAAAACCTCAAAGTTAGGGGAAGATCCAAAGGTCAAGTCCCTTTTATATACCGAGTTGCCACCTCACTTGAAAGAAGATTCGGTTCATGGAGTTCCTGCTCCAACCATTTCGGCGTCTTTGTCATTGATTATGGCCGATTCGGTGATTCTTGCATTATCTGAATTGTTAGAAGAAGATACTTTAGTAAGAAAGAAACTCTTTTCTTTAAAACACCCTGGTGGATCTATAGGAGCCAATTTGAATTATTTGAATGAAGATTCTTTGCATATTGATGGAAGTCTGCTGCTTGGAAGCTATACCTCTTTAACTAGCTTGGATCAATTGAAGCTTAGTTTGGAAACAGTTGACTCAGAACCAAGTTCCGTTTCCACTTCTGATGATGAAAAGGAAACGCTACGGTATAACAAAGAATTACAATCAGAAATATCACTCACAGACCCCAAAAACATATGTCTGGTTTCAGTTAAAGATTTAAATACTCTTGATGAAACCAAGTTTTTGAGACTTATAACGATATATGAAATTATAATAGCTAAGGATGAAACCGTTAGTATGGGATTAAAGGCAAATGTATTGAAAGAATTATATATAGAAGAATCGGTATCGAAAAACAATACCTGGGATTCATTTCTTTCTATGGTGATGGAGAAGTTTAAGACAGGATATATTTAGTAATTATGGTTTAACGATTAATATGTACATTTAAAATAGAACAATCACTATAAAACAAGACGATATTTAACATATGAACAATTGACTATTGGGCTATTGACAGCTTTTGATCACAATATTTACATAGAAAACATTAATCATACACAACAAATGCCTGGGGGTAATTCCCGAGGCAACACAAAATTTTAGAAGCTGCAATGAAAAACAATAAAAACAAGGGGGCCTAGAACAAGGAAAGGAGGGCCTAGGAATTTTCGGCTTCAATTAAAGCCGTTTCAGCAACAATAATCATCTTTTCAACAGAAGCAAGGTGCTTACCATAGGTATTTTTGGAAGAAATCTGTTTCAAGTATTGACGCAATTTTAACACCAAAAGTCTCTTTTCTTCACTTTTGGTATCGAATCCTTCTACAAGTTTTTGGATCACATAATTGGCATATTGATCTTTCATCATAAGGGCCAAAGGTGAATCATCTTCCACCAGTTCGATGGCAAGATCTTCATTTCCCAATAACACCTCGTGTAAGATTTGTCTTCTTTGTTGATTCGATCCAAACTTGATACATTTTTCAATGACATTAGAAGCAAATTTATGTTTGGAAAAATTAACCACCGAACCAAGAACAATCTTTAAAATGGCTTCCTTGTCAGGTTGGCTACCTCTTTCCAAGATATGTTGCATGACATAATTACCATACTGATCTTGAATCAAATAAAATATAAACCGGTTCAATTCACTCAAGATTTTTTTCTGATCCAGTTCGGATGAGAATTCCAATAATCTCTGGATCACTCTACATCCATAAGGATGGGTTGATAAATGATAGATTTGATTTTCCAAACTATCCAAAATGAATCTTACATTCTCAAATGGAATTCTTTCAATGGATTTTTGGATGACATGGTTCCCGTTTTGATCCTTAGCACAAATCAAGACCGAATTTCTCAATTCTGAAATGATTTTAATTTGCCCATCGAGAGAAATAGCTTCCAAGGCTCTTTGAACAACTCTACAACCATACATCTGTAACGATAAGTCATAGATATGACCCAACATATACTCTAACAACACATTCTTTTGAGTGGTTGATCCATGTTCAAAGTATTTTTGAATCACATAGTTCCCAAACACGTCAGTCATCAATTCAAAGGAGATATCTCTAATTTCATTGAAAATCACCTCTTTTTCTTCAGCAGACCCGGTTGGAAGTTTTTGTTGAATAAACCGAGATCCATGTTGATCCTTAGTGAATTCAACCGCATGTCCATAAATATCCTTCAAATAATATTCTTTACCTTTGAAATTGGACCGTACTTCTTCAAGTAATGGAGACCGGTAGATATGAGGAGCACCTTTCCCACCATTGGAGGCTTTAGGATTCCCCTTTTTTCTTCCATTCCCATTCGAACCTCCTTGTGGAGGAGTATTGGTATTCGAAGAATCTTCAGCAGTTTGACTTGGAGATTTGTTCAGAGACATTTCAGGAGTACTAGCTTCAGATTCTTCTTGAACGGCCACATTCATTAAAGGAGGTGATTGTTGGTACATGTTGTAAGGATTGAAGGAATGAAACATATATCCCTGAGGATTCATTTGTCTCGACATTCCAATCCCTGGAGTATGAGGGAATTCTCTTTTGGCATGCTCTTTGCCCTTTTCTGATTTGTTGGGAGATTCTTCTAAAGAATCAGGAGAATCAGCGGTAGGCTGGAAATTCATGGAGTACATTCTAGGATCCATAAATTGCATTGGTGGAGAAACCATCATAAATGGAGGAGACATTGGGTTGGCTCTATTATAGTACATTTCATTTCCAGGTCCAGGAGGGAACTGAGCTGGTGGGGCGCCAGGACCTGCAGGCCCAGGGCCATAACTGGGAGTAAACAGAGCAGCGGTTGCAGGGTTCCAGATATTCAGCTTATCTTCCTTAAGCTCGGCAGACATCAAAGTAGCACTTCCTTGAATAGGGGAAGTGCTATTATAATGATCAATTTTGTCACTAATGGATTGATGGCGAGAGTTTCTAGTATTGTTCAAACTTTCATTCAAAGATCCCGTAGGCGAACCATAGTTAACATCGGTAAGGTGTCTACTACCACCGGTCGATCCAGTAGCGTTAGAATTCGAATTACTACCACTGTTCCCTGGAGGAGTGGTAGCCGACCCATTACCAAAACTAGTTCTTCTAGAATTCGAAGAGTCCAAATTCAATTTCCCGAAATTATTCGACAATTCAATGTCTCTAGTAGCTTCAGCGACATTTGAAAACTTATTTAAAAATGAATCCTGAGGAGGATGTCTATTGGCAATACCGCCACTAATGGAAGCAGTTCCTAGGCCGAGCCGTTGGCCCTGGCTGGGGGAAGTATTGGGGTTATACCCGCCCACCGGAGCAGTTATGGCCGACAAGGCTCCGGTCCGGAACCCAAATAAGTTGCCGTTACTATCAAGATCACTACCGTCATTCATAGATAACCTTCTGGACAGAAAATCCCCCTCGATATCACTCCCAATATCACCCATGGGATTATTATAAGCAAACATCTTGGCGACTTCCGGGTCCATCAGGTCCAACACGGTTTTATAATTGGCATCATTATGGGTCAGGCCCGGCTTGGAGCTATTGGACCAGATAGTTTCTGGCATGCTGAACAGGAGTTAAAACAACACAAACACAAATACGAAGAATCGTCACACACGGCGAACACACGAGGAGGGCCGTACACTCTTAAGGGATGTACACTTTCAATGGACAGTACACTAGAAGAATACTGGGGCAATAGTGTTCCACCACAAGAAGCTAAAGTGGGAATCAGGATGTTGATGTCCATTCCACGAGGCACTTATCGGAGGTAGAGACACGACCGGTTTATTATATGATGGATTTAGATATTTTTATATGGAGGTTTGATAGAGGTGGGAGTTTAGGTGTGTGGTGTGTGTGGTGTGTTACTGTGGCATTGGGGTTGTAGTTGTCAGGGTTAGTACAACAATTCTACGTATAGTGACCTTTATTAGCCTAATACTAGTGGTTATTTTAGTGTGCGTTCCAATGAGCATTGAGAAGTTTAGGAGCAGTAGAGCAGTTTGACAGCAGAACAAAAGACAGAACATCAAAGATGTCGTCAAAAGTCGCCAACTCAAAGCTACTAAAGCTTTTATACGACTCGACGGCCACAGAAGCAAACCGGCGAGTCCCACTAGCCGTGAAGTATCTTCAGGCTAGTGGATCTAGTTCTAGTGGATCTAGTTCTAGCCCTAGTCCTAGCTTCATTGGCGGCTCTGCTTTGGATAACCTACTCCAAAATGATTGGAACCAAAAACCCTTCCACCAAGCCATTGCATCCCTCCCCAAACATCCCGATACCACCACCCAAAGTAATATACTTATGCTCCAATGTCCTAATTCCCTCCTAGTTAACACCGACTTTTATAACATATACCCCCTCCAACGAGATCGAATGTTCCTGCTCCCCAACTCCTTGAAGCTGGGAATCAAGTTTTCCGTCATAAAAGCACGACATCCTCTTTCTTTGTCGTTCCGTAATGCCTACTACTTGGTATTCCCTAGTTATACTCATGCTGCGACATATTGGCTTGAGACCAGAAATAAAGCTGTCAATGGATTCCCTTGGAAGTTACGGTTTGTGGATATAAACGACCATCTTAAGTATATGGCGTCTCCGTGGTTGAGTCCTGATACTCAATTGGCTCCGCTTAATAGCCAAACCATGGTGGGAGTGCCCACTGGTGATATCTTCAAACACTCAGCTCGCAAATTCAAATTAATGAATAGTGTTTCAGAAAGCCATTTTGATACAAATTATGAAACCATTAACGAGTTTGTGGATATCTCTTCTAGAGCCGCTTGTGTGGTGGTACGAAACTTACCGTTTGGATTATCTAAACATGCTTTACCTCGGTTACTTTGGGACTACGACTTTCCAGAGTTACCCCAACAGAAATGCTTTGTTCCTATAATAAGAGACCCTCTCAGCCAATTGAATCTTACTTTAATTCGATTCAAAGATCATGAGAATGCTAAGCGGTTTGTAAGATCTTTTCATGGCAAAAGATGGCACGGGTTTCGATCTGGGGCCGATAAAGAAAAGTTCAAAAGATTATATGAACCGCTACTTTGTGAAATAGTTAACTAGTACTTGTATATACATTCTGACTACCTAGCCCCTGACCCCTGACTAGTTATTTGACATATTTGTCTAGCCCTTACTAGCATTATGTCTAGCCTGACTAGTCTATATAGTCTCCTCGTCCTATTACAGCTCCAAAGGATTATCTAAACTCTTCCAGCTGGTCCGGACCAACTCCCATTCAACCCCATGCTTTGTAGACTTTTCAAGTATCACATACTTCTCCCAGGTCTTTTTCAAGCTCCATACTATTATAATACTATCATTTCCAGACCATCCAATAGTCCCTTTATCATCCAAATTCTTATCAAATTCAGAATGATACTGGTTGGTATTCACAGAACAGAAAGACCATACCGAATTGAAATAGTTATTGAATGGTAACGGCACTAGGAGTTTATTGAATATGTGTTTCCGATTAACTTGATCAGAAGTCTCATTATCTCCAGAAGCAGTATCGGGTGCACTCGAGGTCTGGACAAGGTTAAACACATGAAGGGTATTTTTATCAGATAATACTGCCAATCGGGTATCATCTGAAGAAAACTTCATTGAAGTTATTATGGCTCGGTCCAACCCTCTTCTAAACTCATAAAGTAAAGCAGTATTTTGAGTGGAATGGATCCGAATAATGGTTCCAGTCTCTGAAGCAGATGCTACCATTGACCCCGACCGATTTAATGATAAACACCTGATTTTGGATTTATGGGCTTTAACTATGCTAATTAAATTCTTCTCTTGACCTGAAGGGGAAACATCTACAATTTGTAATTGACCCACTTGACGGCCCGGAAATGCTAATGTTTGATATCTCAGAGTTTCTTTGGCTCCAAATGATCCTAACGATGATAAAGATGAACTAAGACTGGTGCTAGACCCATTGTTAGTTGAGGTATTAGACGAGCCAGAATTTACCGATAAATCAGCTAATCCATATTCATTATCACTGGTTTCATAAGTAGCAAACTTTTTTGGCGGGGACGAAAACCCATACACCAACACTTGGTTCCGGAGCACCACCACGATTCTTATTCTCGATAATAACACGTTTAAAACCGGACTCATAAACTCAAGATTCAAGCTATTTTTACGTTTCAAATCATCCCATATCACCAATTTGGTATTAGGAAACTTGGGCCGTTTCCCACCACCTACCAACGCTAGGTAATTGGTCCGATGGAGCATGGTGACATGGCCTATACCAGTGCCAGCGGTGGGGGAATTAGGGAATGTTCTTTTGACCCGTAAGTCTATGGGATTGGTATTATACACCAAAAACCCTTGTTCGTGACTATAAGCAAAGCAACCATGGTCTTGGTTAAAGTTGACACAGAGAACCTTGAAGTCGTCGTTGGCATTGGAGAGGGGGGATTGTGTGTTCATTATTGAGCCCCTTTCCTACCCTCTAACACTCTCTGGATACACGCTTTTCCAGGGTACTAACACTCTCAAACACCCTAATAAGGTACACTTTAAAACCGGTAACTCAAACAAACTCTTAATATTGCCAGAAAACAACACTGACAACCTCACAATCTATAAACACTCTCGAGAATCTATCTAGGCACCGCTAACAATAGACAATGACAGGAAACTGCAGCCGAGTTTGTTATGGTTCGCGCTTGACGATAAATACTAGATTATGAGATTTGATTATGAGATGTTATATTACTCTATGATCTTATATTACACTATGCACTGGGCTAGGACGGGGACGGACCAAGACTGGGACTCGACTAGGACTAGGACGGGCCTAGGTCCAGTGCTAGCGACACCTCGGCCTGCGGCCTCGGTCTAGTCGCTCTCTATATCCATCACCTCTTCATCACTACTCTCTCCCATCTGAAGCTTTTGAGCTACCGCATTTATATCTGGCAAGTCATTATCAAACCCAACCCCCATATTACTTGGACTACTAGTAACAGGCCCTTGTCCCAACTTATCCATCTTGGCCAATTTATCGGTTCCCTCAAAGAAATACGTACTATTCTTATTACACTCCAAGGCTCGTTTCAATAAATCACTGGCAACAGGATCAGATGGGGATATGGCCAAAGCATCGTGAAGTATGGCAATGGCTTTGAAATAATTCCCTAATTTTAAATACACTAGCCCCATAGACGATAATAAATTGGCGTCGTTCTTGTTACTGATACGAAGCACTTGGTTGAAACAATCTAAGGCTCGGTGGGGATCATTGGCTTTTCGATAGACATGTCCTAGATTGGCATGGATCGATACCCAAGTCTTTGAATCGGAATTTAAATTCTTAGAGGCTGCCAATGCTTCTTTGAAGAAACTTTCCGCTTTAGCCAATTCATTTCTATGGAAATTAATCACCCCAAGTTCATTCAATAATAACGGATCCACATTACATATTTGATATGATGCTAGTAAATATTCCTCTGCCAAATTCAAATTATCCATTAAAAGGTGTTGCATTCCAAGAAAGAGATTGGGCAAATGAGTTCCCGGGAAAAGTCTGGCGGCAAAAGCATAGGCACTAATGGCTTGTTCGTGTTCTCCTTCAGCTGCAAATGTATGAGCAAACCCAATCCAAGCTTGTCCAAAGTTGGGATTTAATAATGTAGCTTTACTGAAAAACCTTCTGGCTTCTATGATCTTATTGATTGATAAATAATATATCCCAATGGCTAACCAGGTCATGGGATTGGATGGGTGATCTTCTGCTAATTGATGAGCTTTTAAGAACAATTTATTCTTTCCTCCAAGTTCATGTAAACAACTTAAATAGTTTGGTAAAATACTAAAATTGTATTGATCTTTAGCCAATACTTTTTCACACACCGCCAAACAATCATCAAAATTACATTGAACATATAAGTAATCAGCCCGAGCCAATAGGATATCGGAATTATCCCCCAAATCATATTCTTGTCGTAATATTGATTCGGCTTCATCAAACTTATGAACATTGAAATATTTATTCAATCTCGATGAATATAATAATTTGATCAATTCATCATTATCATCAGCATCTCTATAATTCAATTGAGTAATAAACTCCCACTCTTCACTGGGCGTCATTAAGTTATTAGTGATCAATTCATTGAATGCTTCAAAACACTTGACATCTACAAGTACGGCTTCTTTATATGCTTCTTTAGCCTTTTCAAAATTACTCTGGTTGGCGTATATCAACCCTCTTAAATAACACATTGAAGCTTCGAGTTTAATCCCTCCATCGACATTTCGGATCTGATAATTCTCATCTCTTCTGAATGGATTCGACTCCCCTATCAAGTCCAAGGCGTCGTCCCATAATTCCAATTTGATCAAACAAAACCCCGCCAAGTATCGACAACTGACGGACTTTGCAAATTCAGGTTTGGACGTCAATAAATGTTTGGCTCGCAAGTAGTTCCCGCTACTGAAATAAACCTGAGCCAACCAAAACGCATCGTTAGGATCATTAGTAAGCGCCAATACCTTATCACCAATAAACTCTGCTGTTTTGTACTGGTGCTGCATCAATGCATCATGGCGCCATAATCTTAACTTCTCAGCTTGCGACAACGGCTGGTCTGGTTGTTGTTCGTGAAGGTTTTGGTGCTGATTGTTCCCCATATTGAAGAACAGCGTCGTGTTATTATTGGTACCGGGGCTGTCAAAAATGGTGGCCGCTGGGTTGGGAGGCGTCACAAAGATTTCATTTCGGCCTCCATGTACTAACGGGGAAATAAACAAGATGGAATTGTGTTGAGACGGAGTCTTCTGCTGCTGAACCATATCCTTTCAATTGGCACAAACCGGTTGTGACTGTGATATTAGGGTCTGTACACTTACAGAAGAATTGAAACAATGGAAGTTGACCAGGTTTTGACCAGGTTTTGAAATAATGGTACTGTTCTGGTGGGCAGTGGAATCTCTGACTTTATATGTTTTGTGTATACGAGATCAAAGTAATGTCGCGTCGAAACCCAGCTCCGCGACACGACTCATCTCATCGCACTATACATGTTTAAATTCCAATTATCTACCACACAAATGGCTACCACCGGACAAAAACCCGACCAAACGGGAGACAAATCAAAGCATACTCAGTTCCGGATCCTTGTAGGTTCATACGAACATAACTTATTATGTGTTTCGTTGATGATGAACCCTCAGCCCGTGTTCCAGCCGATTTTCCATTTTGAAGCTCACTCTTTATCTATTAAAGCTATCGATGTGGCTAAACGGTACCTTGTCACAGGGTCCAATGACGAACATATCAGAATCTACGACTTACAAAAGAGAAAGGAATTGGGAACTTTATTAAGTCATCAAGGGACCGTGACTTGTTTGAGGTTCTCTGATGAAGTGGAATCGAATAGTAGTGAAAAATCTGGGAAATGGTTATTATCAGGCTCTGAAGATGGAAAGATTATAATATGGCGTACTAAGGATTGGGAAACGTTTGGTACGTTAAAAGGACACCTGGAAAGAGTTAATGATATAGACATTCATCCTAGTGGTAGAGTGGCCGTTTCTGTTTCTAGAGATCAAACTGTTAGATTATGGAATCTTATGACTGCTAAAAAAGCTGCTATTTTGAAAGTAAAGGGGAGAGACCATCTTGGACAACCTTGTGAATTTGTAAGATGGACCAAAACTGGAGATCATTTCATCGTGGGACTTTTGAGTAAGTTTTTCATTTATAACACAAAAGATGCTAAAATTTGTAAAAAATTCAGCTTTAAAACTACTTTAATGTGTATGGAAGTAATCAAATTGGATGGAACTGAATATCTCGTGACAGGACATTCTAATGGGGTTATTGAATTCCATGACATTCAAGCTATGATTGACCAAGAAGATGAAGATCTTAAATCTGTATTCAGTTTAAGAGGCCATACCAATAGAATAAAAGATATCACATTATACAGAAACCCATCCGAATCAAATGTTCCTTACTTGGTATCAGTTTCTTCCGATGGAAAGATTGTTATTTGGGATCTTTCTGAAGGCGTAAGGGATCAAGTGGCTGTTTATGATAGTGGTGAAAGATTGAATTGTGTAGCGGTATGTTCAGATACTATTGAATCAATAGAGTCGATGAAGAGAAGATATGATCCTAATGAAGAAGAAAAAGATTTCACTGAATCTGAATATGAAACTGATGGTGAAGATGTAAAGAAAATGCTTGTTAAACCTAGCAAAAAGCAACGGAAAAAGGGTAAAAAATCTAAAATCACCATTACTAGAGAATAATTCTTTCAAAGTATATATATTATAATAATAAACGCTTTTTTAAACTTATTCGTTTAATCTCCCAACGTGTTTGTTGAACAATTGTTTGGCTCTTACCCATACTGGAGAAGAGTCTCTACTAGGTAATTCCAACAAAGAAGGTAATAAATCTTTAGCAAAAGATTCAGAGGCTTCTCTAGGTAATAAAGAAGGTAAATGGTCAATTGAACACACAGATACTTTTGGACCAGCAGTAGTTTCAACTGGGACCGTTGGGTCATTGAATACAGTGGCAACAGTGTAAACTGGAATTGGGTTGAATGGGTTGGTGGTATCAGCAGAAACATCCACAATAGAAGTCAATTTTCTATTGGCATCATTCAAGGTTTCGTAAGTAACAAATGGTGGGATGGATTTAGATAAGTAGATACAATTAATAAAAATATCTGACTCGATAATCTCTTGGAATGGACCGCCTTTAGCAGTTTCAGCCATATCCCATTTCAAAAGATTCTCTTCAGGAATCCCGGCTTTTTGGAATAAAGAAAGAGCACCAGATCCACATCTTCCTAAAGCACCAATCACCAAACATTGAGGATATTTACCACCATTTTTAGCTAAAGCCAAGTCCAATTGTTTTTTAACATCGGCAACTAAAGCATCTTCATTGGGGTATGGAGTAACACCAGCCAAGTTTTCAGCATCAGAATGTAATTGTTTAAAAGCCCAATCTAAAACCCCAATGGCAGCACCGGCAAACCCAGCATAGAATCCAAAAGCAGCCACTCTTCTTCCTTGGTCATTTTCTAAGAACTCCAAGTCATATAAAGTTCCATTACCCTCTGGGAATCTTTTCAACACATCTTTCCAGCCTTCTTGATCTTTGTAACAATGAGCAAATTGAATGTGTTCATGGACCAATGGGAAGGTTTCATTTTCTGGTAATTCTTTCAACCCGTAAATGATTCTATCTTTAGGAGCTTCTTTCCAAGACCCTTCTGGAACAATTTCAGCTCCAACGGCTTCGTATTCTTTGGCGTCAAAAGTAGATTGAGAGCTTTTCTCCACATATATTTTGAACCCAGCATCGATCAACGCTTTGGTGGTGGACGGAGTCAAGGCAGCTCTGGCCTCTAATGGTTTGGTTTCGGCTCTTAAGTGTAAGGTTACTGACATCTTTTACTGGTGTGAGTTGTGAAAATTAATTATGATTCAATCTTTTGCTCAATGCGAACTATTTAACTGCCAGCCATTTAGTCATAGCTGCGAATTTAGTCATAGCTGCGAATTTAGTCATAAAGGTCACATGACCCACAGTATAAATACAGCTTAAGGTATAGAGTTAGTAAAGGTTATATATTACATTCTCTTCATTTGTTCAGATATATACTCCGCCAATTTGGGCTGGGCGGTTTCCCAGGAATCTTGTTCAAAAGCATCTCCATAGACCTTGAATAGTTTCTTCAAAACCTCTAATTCGTGGTCGGCCAAAGCTTTGGTAGAGACGATTTTATCAAACATAAGAGATGCAAATTCTCGGTCTCGATTGTACAAAAATGCCAACATGATCGACTCATTCAAGAGCCCTGCGGCAGACCGGTTTGTAAACTCGTTGGGTTTGTTGCTGACATGGTTGATGTATTTGTTGTAGATATCCAAGCACTTTTCGGTGCCAAAAGCTGAATTAGCAAGAATTAAATTCTGGAGTACTTTTATAGGGATTTCTTCTTGCATTAAAGCATCGATTATCGGTAAAAGGTTTTTGTCTGACTCAGCAAACGTCTTCCAGCAGTAGCATTGGATCAATAGGTTCTGGATAATCTCCATCCCGAAATCGCTGTGGATTTGATACTGATGATATTTCTGTAAGAGTTTTTCGAAATCATTCATTTGCATCCCATAAATTTCAAAGATTTTCAACCTCAATAACAACGATTGGGGCACTTTGTTGTTAACGTCCATTTTGTTCTCTTCTATGTAGTCCAAGATCCCTTGCAATGTCACTTCTGTGGTGTTCAATTGTTTGCCAGTGAGCTGTTTAAATATGGTAACAAACTCCTTATTAATTGAAACTGGTTTAAAGCTGTTTAATGCTTTTACATATAATTCAAACTCCAAGCTACTAGGGTCAGATTGGAAAAGTTTTTGAAACACAATAGAGTATTGTGATTCACTTAAAGTGGTCATATTTTTTAGTAAGAACTCCTTAGGAAACTCAAAAAAGAGTAGGTTTGGCGAGTTAGTCTCACATAACTTATCAAAAACAAGTTGCTGGATCTCCGAAGCGTCGTTCAACTTCGTATAAATAGAAAGGATCTTGGCCCAATCAGAATCAGAAGGAGGTTCCACCATCAACTTTTCAATCAAGGCCGTATACACCAAATCGCTAATTTGAGGATTTTTCACGGTTTCTTGATGACGAAGAAATAATTCCCAAGAAGTATCCACCCTTTCAGGATTGGTTTTGATCAACGATGCTAGCTGTTCTGAGGTCCATTCGTGGTTTTGATCTTTAAGTAAGTAATAAATGGAAAAATCGTGGGGTAAAACGTCCACCAATTCATTTCTAATCGGTGGTGTTAATAGTTGAGAATTGTCTTTTAAAACCGATTTCAACTGATGAAACTCGTTATTTTTAAGAGCATTTTCGATCAACGACTTGGTTATAGGTACTTCTCCATTCACCAATTGGTGTTTGATGGCCGAGATCGAATTAAATCGTACGAGCCGTAACATTATCTACTACTGGAGGTTTGAAAAGTGTCTTGTAGTCATCGCGAAATCTGGAGAAATACTACTACTGAGAAGTACTACTACTGAGACAAGAACGACAAATCTACTGAATGACTCTATTACAAATCTATAAATCTTAATCATGTTTCAAAGTATCTTCCATCTTGGCTAACATGGCAGCACCAGTGAAATAATTTTCCCAGGAATCTTCCACATCAAAATGATCCAATTCATTAAAGTTGAATTTTTCATTCAAATATTGATTGAAATCAATGAATTTCCCAGCCTCTTCACAATATAAACTCCAACTGGCCTTGAAAGCACCTCCCAAAGCACAAGCATTTGGAATTTCAACTTTATAGTTCTTCTTGTTAGCACCTAAAATACTTCCCATTTTCTTAATGATAGAAAGATTATTGGAAGCCCCTCCCACATAAAAGATATTATTAGGTCTAGCCGTTAAAGAATTGAAATTTTGTTTTTTACCATCAGTATGTAAATCACCAAATTTGGCGTGGACATCCTTGTATAAATCATGTAAATGGTTTTCAAGTGGAGTAGGAGTAGACTCTTGACTGCTAGAAGAATTAGCCAACATTGGACCAGTTCTTAATCTAGCACTTAAGGTTTGTGATTCGACAATTGAGCTCACGTCATCTTCAACATCCCAAGTTTTATCATCAGCATCAATTAATTCAAATGTTTCATCGTTCAATAAGTTTCTTTTGAATTGAGCAGATGCATTGGGGACAATTTCTCCTAATGGGAAATAAATTCCTAATTTACTATTGAACTTGGTAGACTTATCTAACACTTCATTAAATTTATCCCAAGACTTTTTATCTTCAACTCCATATTTTTCATTGATAGCATCTCTGATTTTTTCTCTGGCTAAAGATCCATTACAATAACAAATCATTCCCATATAATGGTCTGGGATTGTAGGATGTTTGAATAAATGGTATTGAGAAGAAGGATTGAAGTTCTTGGTAATCAATAAAACCGTGGTGGAAGTTCCCAATGACACCAAAATATCATTAGGATTCAATGGTAAGGAAATAATGGTAGCCAAATTGTCCCCTGTAAAAGAGTAGATTTTACAATCTGGATTAAACCCATATTTTTTGGTGAAATATGAACTGATTTTCCCATCAGCATTATAATTAATTGGTTTAATTTCTCCCAACTTTTGTTTCAAAGCTTCCACTCCCTTTGTTGTTTGTTCTGGGGTACAGTTATCAACTTTAGGGTGAACCCCAGCAGCCAAACTCAATAATTCTTCATTATATTGGCTGGTTTTGATATCATACAAGTTCATTCCACACCCATCCGCTTCTTCGATGTTGGTGATTTTCCCCAAAAGAACACTAGCCACAAAACTTGACACCAAAGAAATCCGTGAGGTGTGGTCATAAATAGATTTATCTTTTCTGGTAACAATCTTTCTGATTTGTAAACCGGTGAATCTATAGTGAGCTCTAGAACCCGTGACTTTAGCCAATTCATCCCCACCACCGACAATTTGTTCAAATAACTTCAACTCTTTGCCGGTAGAATGGTCTTGCCAATTGGGACTCATAGGGTAAGCAAACGCATCAGATAACTGATCAGATAAATTCTTTGAGTCATCCAAAGATGTTAACAACCCGTCGGCTTTATCAGACCAATAAACCGATCCATGTTGTTGGCCAGACCCAGAAATCCCCATAACTTTTTCAAATGGGAATTTATCCTTAGCCATTTCACTAAACAAGTGATCAATGGCGTCTAACCACATGTTGACTGGCGACACGATTTCCCCCGTGTCTTCATCAGAAATCACTCCCTTATGAACTCCATACTTAGTAAACGTGTCCAATTCAACGGAGTATAAGTTCACCACCTGTAATTTTTCATTGGTAATAATGATCTTGAGTTGTTGGGTAGACAAGTCAAATCCCAAATATAATTGGTTGGAATCACTGTACATAGTTAACGGTTAAGAATTCCACTTGGTTTTTGTTATAACTTGGATAAGCAGGAAGGACTACTAATAACACGAGAATAATTCCAGCTCCGAAACTATAGATGGTATAAGTAATTTGTTGAAACCAAAACCCAATGACAACAGATACAACAGAAAGGATATAAAGACTGAAGGTAATAAAAGTGTCGATAAACAGTTGAGATTTGAAGTCGATAGTGAATTCCCAATCAATCATCAATGAAAAAATCTGGAGGCGCTAAGATATATATACGAAAAGACTGGGGTATTTATTCGGAGCAATATCGTTGAATAGTAATCCGAGAAACATCTAATTAAGAAGGTAGTGTGCGAGCCCACTGGGCACTAGTGGGGCACTTGTGGAGACAATATCGTTTGTTATGGTGGGGTCTAGATATTGGACTAGAGGATGCTGGTGGTACATAGATCCATTAGCGATACTAGTGATACTACTAGTATTAGTAGCATCTTAGTATTGGTACAGATGTTCCCTATGGCATTTGGGCATTATAGCAAAATGACACCATTAGGTTGGTCGTGTCCCGCCCGCTTACATAATTCAATGTCTATGTCGAATGTCGTACCAACCGTCAAGTCATAACTCCCCCCATTATTAACCGATTTTTCTACAATTTTTACATCAATCATTCTCCCAAACTCTTCCCTAGCCCATATCAAGCCCTAATACCCCCATCCAAACTTCAATACTCCATACCAACCTCCCCTAGCCTACACCCACCTCTCACTACCTCTCACTTCTGGTGAAATGTTTTTCTCAAAATCTTCAAAAACGCTGTAAAGCGCTCCTTAGTTTTTTTTTTATCCCATAGTTTAGTTCTTTTTATTATAATTCCAACAGCAACGGTGTCATCTACTAACAAGGTCTCATCATAGTCTGTTAGTTGTTTGTGTCTGTTGTCTGTTGTCTGTTTGTGTTTATCTTGTGTTATATTGATTTTGCCTCGTTTTGTGTGGGTTTGTGGAAGTGATTAATTTGTTTTGCTGTAAGCGCCATGTCATCTTCGGGCTCCAGAGGAGCCCCACTAAATCGTTATTCGGATGATTATAAGAAGAGAAAGGGCTTTAGGCGGAGTCTTAGTGGCAATGGTCCCAATGGGTCTGGTTCTAGTGCTGGCCCTGGCCCTAGTTCTGCTGGTTCTAATAATATAACTGGGTCTAGCAATGGTCCTGGCTCTGGCCCTGGGTCTAGCAGTGGTCCTGGGTCGAGTAATGGGCCAGGGTCCAGTTCAGGGCCTGGTGGTAAGAAATACAACTCCTATGGCTCCAAATACAATACCTATTACCCCAGTTACGGCAGTTATAATACCTTTAAAAGGGACCGAGAGCCTTCAGGTTCTAATCAATCCTTTGAAACCGAAGGTTCTGGATATTCTAGAGCTAATGATAGATACGATTCCTACTCCAAAAACTATTCCAGGCCTCCGCTAAATAACCGGTCTTCCTTATCCAATTCTATTCCAAAGCCTAACCGATCCAGAAACAATTCCCTTATGAATTCTAAACGGTCAGATACGTATTACCCATCGAAAACATATTTTTCCAAGTCTCAGGTGGACCATTATTCTACCAAAAAGAAGTATCAGTATGGGCAGGGTTACCATCCTTATGAGGGGTATAAGAAGAGTGATGAAGATAGTTCTGGGGTGAGTAGGACTAATACAGAGTCTCCTAATGAACTTGCTCAGTCAGAGCCACATCAAGAACATCACCCGTCAGATCCTAGTCAAAAGTCACACTCTGACTCGTATTACACTGAGTCTTACTCCGAACATCCTGACTCCTACTATTCAGAGTCACATCCCGACTCACATTCTACCCATCCCGACTCACACTACTCCAGTACCCACTCAAACTCTGATTCCCACCCGAGTGCTTCATATGAAACCCTGAAATCAGAGTCTCATGGTCCAAGTATAAAGTCTGAAGATGTCAATGAAACCAAAGAGGAAATTGAGAATGAGAAAGATGAAAGTGATAATGAACAAGATGAGAATGAAAATGACGGTAAGCATGAGGACCGTCCGGAAGATATGTCAGAAGATGAGGCCCAGCTCGATCAAATGGAAATTGATGTTCCAGCTCCAACAAAAGACCTTGAGCCTGGAAAAGATCTTGACGAAGAAGCGAAACCTGAGATGGAAGAAGACGTCCAACCAGGTCAATTACCGCTTACCAGAATGGATGCTATGCTCCAAGAACTCAAAGAACAATACCAATCAAATAAGATTGTTCCCAAGTATGCAAAAGTTTATGAAGATATCAAAGCGTACCCTTTCTACCACCGTAACATCAAACTTTATCAGTATCACCGAAATAACATTGTCGAAATGTTCCGGACGAATAATGAAGATGTCCATCAACTTCAACTCACGCTATGGAAAAAGTATAAAGTGTTGTTGAAGAGATGGGAAAAGGAAAGAGTTAATATGGACCAGCAGTTGGCAGTATTACACCCTCCTAATGATGATATGAAGCGGGAATTGGAAATGGCAGATATAAGAATCAAGGGCCAGGTTGCTGGTGAAACACCTATTCCAACTACACCTAATGGCACTTCTCGGAATGGCACCAACAATGGAAATGGAAGTGTCAGCGGGGAATCAAGTTCAACAAATCCTAACTTTGAAGATACAATTGTTACGGGAGGATTTGGGAATCGCCGAGCATCTCGTAGACATGGAGATCTAGTCACCACTGAAGCGGAATTCGAAGAGGTTTTGAAAAACTTGAGTAAGCAAGATGATGAAGATCCAGAGTTGAAAGCATTGAGAGTATCAGCGCCAGTTCCAGATCTTTTATTAGATGCAAATGAAAAGATTTTATTGGAATTCTTAGACTCTAACAATATCGTTAAAGATAAGCACGATTGGTCATCAAGAGTTAGAACCCAGTTTTTCGATACTTTTTCCCCAGAAGAACACGCTTTATTCTGTGAAGGGTATGTTAAGTATCCAAAGAAGTTTGGATATATTTCCAAATATATGGGAGGGTTAAGAAGCTTCAGAGAATGTGTGATTCACTATTATTTAACCAAAAAGGGTGTCAATTATAAGAACTTGATCTTGCAATATAAGAAGAAAGTTTCTAAGAAACCGGTCAAGAAAAAAGTCAAGTCTAGAAATGTCTCTGTTACCAACACTTCCGGTGATGGTAATGGGTCTGAAGTAAATGAGGAGAATGCTGAAGAGAATACTCCTGAGGATGAAAACAGTACCGAAGGGAATACTGATAAAGAGACCACTATCAAGGTGGCAGTAGCACATCCTGCGGCCACAGAACCATTTAGTGAAGAGTTATTTACTGAAACTGGTAGAAGGAAGAGAGCCGCTGCTCCATCATTTGAAGATGCTCAATCGGCTGCTAAACGTAATAAACATGCGGTGGAATTACAAGTACGTCCTAATTCTCCTACTCAATCCCAAGTGATTGATGTGAAGAAGAGAGCTAACAAAAAGAAAAAGGATGAACATGAATCACCCTTGACTCTTAAAGATACTCCCAAAGATGTGGCGCAATTTGACCCTGCGGCCATGGCCGTTCCTATGGGACTTGAAGATGGGTTGAGTGAAGATGCTAAGGATAAAATGAATAATCGAAACAAGGGACATTCAAGCTATTGGAGTATTACTGAAGCCAATGAATTCCCAGTGTTATTGAGACAATATGGGAAAAAATGGACCACCATTGCAGATATCTTATCTACCAAAACCCCTACGATGGTGAGAAACTATTATCATAGAAACTGTGATAAGTATAATTGGAGAGATATTGCTGAAGATGCTGATAAACGGTTGGAACAAAAATATGCTGCTGCTATTTCTAAACCAGAAGATGAAGAGGAAGACTCACAAATCAAACAAGAACATCCTCACCCCCACTCACAAATGCCTATTGGACAAGTTCCAGGGTATCCAATGGGCAATCCAGCAATTATGAATCCTCCTGTTTTAGGGACGTTTGGTAATAGGCCTCCGTTTCCTCAACAGTATCCGGTTCAATATAATCCCATTCAACCTCATCCATCCTACCAATCCAACGTGGGGATTATGCCATATCAGCAAATGCAACCAATGCAACCCCATCAGCCAATACAACCTCAAATTCAATCCCATCAATCTCAAATGCAAATGCCCTACATTCAACCTCAACCTCATAGTATTTCCATGAACAAACCATCAATTGGGTCTTTGATTAATAATGAAAAACCCATCTTACCTCATTTACCTCCAAAAGAATCTCATAAACCCTCAATCATGAGCTTGTTGAATACCGATAGTCCAACCAAATCACCTAGTACTCCCGAAATTCGGGAATCCAACCCACCCCCTAGTCGGAATAATATCAATTCCTTATTGAATTCTCCTTCTGCTACTGATTCTGAGTCTAAACTGGCAGAGATTCCTCTGTCGTTGCCCAAATTGAGTGCCATTTTGGCCGAAACCGATCAGAAATGATCTTGTATTATATTCTTGTATAATAGGTATTGTATATAACTAGATACTAATCACTAATATCCTAATATCATTAATAGCACACTAGTAATATCTTTAAATAGGCTCACTAGCCTTAACCAGTGCCCTACCCTTAACTAGTGCCCTAGCTTAACTATGGGGATAAATGTCGCGCGCGACTTGACCGAAAAATTTTTCAACCAAGCTCCAGGTTTACTAAAACACTCTCTAGAACAACTCTACTAGTCACTATAGCTATACTAGATATAACTGCTAGATAGAGAATACGAGGATGTTAAGAATAAACCGTGTGTTGGGTATACGCCAGTTCTCCAGCTGCCGCAGGCTAGCCCAAGAGAAAAGACCTCTTGTTCCAGAATCAATCAAAGACCAAAGAGTTCTCCCCATAATACCTAATAGATTAGGTAAAGATCAAATCAGAAACGCCGAATTCGATAGATTAAGAATCGTTCCCGAACTAAATACTTATTACGGTGGTAATCCCTTACATGACTCCACTATAAATAGACTAACTGGGTTAGTAAGAAAGTATTTGCATTTACCCACAAAAGCTTTAACTTATGAAGAACTTCATGATGTCAAATTTTTATCATTCGATGAGTATAAAAACACATACATAGCATCTGACAAAGTCAAGGTGGCCCATCATAAAGAAGTTTTGGGATTATTGAATAGATTAAGAACTATTGATAACCAATTAATGCCTCCTGAAGTCCTTGATATCTTAAATGAATTCATCAGTAATTCCAATCAAGCCAATACTCAAAAGAAAACCGTTAAGACCTTAGATTCTAATGGGGTAGGGAAGGGGAAAAGTGGGAAAAAGACCTCTGTTGCCAACGTAAAAATCGTTAAAGGTGAGGGTCAAATAATAGTTAACGGGAAAAATTATACTGAAATTTTCACTAGAGAACAAGATCGGACTAATATTAATTTCCCATTGTTAGTCATTGAACAAATTGGTAAATTAAATATCTTTGCTTCTGTAACTGGTGGGGGGATTGGTAGTAAAGCTGATGCGGTCAGATTAGGTTTGGTAAAAGCCTTGGGATCTCTTAATCCTATATGGAAGAAGAGATTGAATTCTGCCAATTTGAAATCTGTTGATGCTAGAAAAGTCGAAAGAAAGAAACCTGGTAAACTTAAGGCTAGAAAGTCTCCAACCTGGGTCAAGCGTTGATCAAATCATATTCATGTATATATATAATAGAACAATCTATAAATAAGTCTAAGACATTATTCAATAATGTCTGTCTAAGTATCTCTAAATGGTAAGAGAATCTAAATATCCTATTAAGGAATTGATTTCTCCCTTTTCATAATTGGAAATCTTCCCCTGGAAGCTATTACCTTTACCACCACCTTTGACGTTGGTGATTCTTTTCTTAACTTCTTCTTGAAGGTTAGTGGTTTCAGGTCCCATGATTTTAATCATTCCTCCTTCTTTAAATCCATTGAAAATCACTACTGTATGGGTCTTATCAAAGTCAACTCCAGAATCTTTATTGCTATTGGCCAAAGTTATTAATTCCTTGTGGAAAGAGTTGACAGCTTCAGGACTACTATCTTTTCTGTAGAAATATTCCACTCCAGAAGGTTTAGATTTAAGTTTTTCAAACACATTGGCAGCCTCAATGGCCACTAACTCCTTAAGTAAATTAGATTTGGCAGAATTGGCTTCTCTATAATTATCATTCAATAATTTGGTTTTATCATACACTTCATCTATTTGGCAGGAAAGAAAGTTTCCTCCAACATTCTTAAGAATTTCATGATCCTTAGACAACATTTTAGAAACTCTACTACCACAAGTAAAGTATAGTCTCGAATTACCTCCTTTGACATGGACTTGATGGAGAAGAGACACACCTTGAATTTGAAGAGTACTGGCCAAATGAGTTCCACAACATGGGTTTCTATCTAAATCTCCAATCCTGACAATTCTAACAATTCCTTGAGATAAATCATAATCATCTGGGAGATGAGAAATGTCTATTTTATCGCCATTGAGATCAGGAGTTTCTACTGTAATAGGAAGGTTATCTAAAATGACTTGGTTGATCTTTTCACTTACTTCTTGAATAGTCTTTTCATCAACTTTCTTGGGTAATTCAACATAATTCATAGTTTCTCCCGAAGACCAACTTAACGTTTCCAAGCCATATTGATCAAAGATAGCAGAGACTAAATGCTGTCCCGTGTGCTGTTGCATGTGATCAAATCTTCTGGCCCAATCAACCGATAATCCTACACTTGTCCCAGGACTAATTGGAGTTCTAGTTAAATGAAGAGCAGTTAACTTGTCTCTAACAACCTCTTCCACGTGATGTTTTTCAGATTCTGATTCGATGACCCCAGTATCATACGGTTGACCTCCACCTTCTGGGAAAAGAATCGTATCTTCTAATTCAATAGCGTATTGAACAGCAGCTGGAGTTGAATCAGTCTGCTTTTTATTATTCTTGTTCTGCTTATCTTT
Organism: Yamadazyma atlantica; assembly: GCA_030561325.1. Taxonomy (NCBI): domain Eukaryota; kingdom Fungi; phylum Ascomycota; class Pichiomycetes; order Serinales; family Debaryomycetaceae; genus Yamadazyma; species Yamadazyma atlantica. The sequence continues at coordinate 381,512 of JAKTXA010000007.1, forward strand.
CGACAGCACATGTCCCTCATGTTCATTACAAGCCAACACGGTGGTTTTAAAGACTTTGAGGAACGAATCCCGTTGGCAAGCCAAAGCTCCTACTATAGTACTGCCAGATTTTGTTGCCATTTTAGTATAAAAGATAATCTGAAAAATGAGATCTCAGCAGTTTATATAGTCTTATCAGTGAAAAATGCGATTGAAGTATCTCGAACCTTCTTTGACAATGACTCACTTCCAACTAACTGAAGCCCTGAGGAAGGTTCTTAAGAATGCCATTCCACCTCAAGAGTACTCCAAGTTGAACAATGACAAACTCGATCATAACCAGTTGGTGCAACTCTATGAAAAGTACCACCCTACCAAATCATTACTCGCATTAATTCAAACCACCAAATTAACTATTCCCAATAAGAATGTGCAAGAGTCCAAGCCAAAGACGCGAGAGTACACTCGATTGATGGAAAGGTTAAGACTTGAGGCGAAGGAGAAGGAGTATAAACAGTTAAGTCAACCAAAAGTCGATTATGATATGTTATATGAGCCTACTGGAGAAGAACCCATGACTCCAGCTCAAATGAATAAAGAGTTGAAGAATTATGTTACTACCATTATCAATATCTTACTTAGTGTGGTAAGTGTAGCTTATGCGATCTGGTATTGGACTGATACGTCATGGAAGCTTGAAACCAGTTACCGAGTATTATTAAGTTTATTCTTTGGACTTGTGGTACTTGTGGCCGAAGTGGTGGTATATTTAGGATACTTAAACAAAATAGAAGAAGCTAGAAAAGCTGAACGCAAAAAGAAGGAGGTTAAAAAGGTTATCAAGACCATTTAACGCTGACTAACGGTTTTATGGGGTGGGTGTGGTGCTAGTTCATTAAGAATATTATGATCTTTCTTAGCCAGAACCGCTGGAGGAGGTTGATTCTTAAATTCTAATTGGAGGGTTTTGTAATACCCCCATTTGACCAAAACTTTTACCATTGCTGTGAAGGCAAAATCGGGCCATAACACATCCACAAACTCAATGGTACAATTATAATTGCATTGCCATAACATGAAATCACTCAATCTAGTTTGACCACTAGTTCTAACAAGAATATCTAAAGGAGGGGTATCAGGCCCATAGTACATACTAGACACCAACATGTTCAAATCAATATCGGCTTTGGTGATGTCACTATTCATGGTTTTGGCAATACAACTTTTCATCGAATGAGTGATATCATCTCTGCTGGTGTAAGGGAAACATACATTCAAGACTTTGGTAGCATTATGGGCAGTTTTATGTTCAATACTAACCAAATCATCCAAGATATCTTTAGGAATCATGGATCTATTGCCAATGATTTTAATCTTCACCTTGTTATACATGGCATAACTTTGTTCATTGTCAGATAAGAGCTTTAACCGTTCCCTCAACAAGGCAAATAAAGTATCGACTTCTTCTTGACTTCTATTGAAGTTTTCAATGGAGAAAGCATAGATGGTAACGTGCCTAACTCCTACTCGATAACAGGTATCCAACACGTGAACAAGGGATTCAGCCCCCGCCATATGGCCTTCTTTCAAACTCAAGTTATTGGTTCTAGCATAAGTTCTATTGCCGTCCATAATAACCGCCACATGGTTTGGGATCGGGCCTGTTTTAACTATGGAGATGACTAGATCCTTGAAGAAGGAGATTAGGTATGCCACAAGGGGGAAGGTCGTCAAGAGCTTTAACACTCCATTGGGAGCCGGAGCCAGGTACTCTGGGACTGAAGACATATCAATTGGTATATCTGTATCAATATATGGATATTAAATGGAATGGATATAAAATGGATATAATAAATATCAATATAATATCTCAAATAAATATCACGAATAGAACTCCAGAGGATACAGATATATTTATACCGTGTGGATGTGGATGTGTAGCGAGTGATACATAATTTGCAGCAACAAAAGTGTAACCACGAGAGTGTGCAACACGAGAAAGCTTGGTAACATAGTGGTCAGTAGTGTAGGAACTAGATATATAGTAAGAACTAGATATATACACTAACCCAGGCTTAGGTAATGAAGAAGAGTACAAAGCTGGAGATTACAAAAGCATAAAGCCTTTGTGATCTCACTAGATAGAGCACACAGAACACACAAAACACACTAGAACATACTGAGAGTGTAGCAGAGTACTGTAGTCTAGTAAGTAGATTCTAGCAAGTAGTAAGTCTAGTGTCTATATAGTTACTTGCCACTATATAGTTGATACTATATAGTTGACCCTATATACTAGTGATAGTCAGATCTTATCAGTGTGTTTATCAAAATCTCATTCTCAAGTCGTAACTCGACTACAAACCGTAGGTGGTGGAAGATGAAGTCTCGCAAGTCGGCCAGCACCAGTGGCTCCGAAAAAGATTCCCAAGTGTCAGACTCTCGAAGACGCCAAACCAGAAGAGATGATGCCATCAGAAGGAAAATCGAATCGGATTTGAACAAAAAAAGACGACAGGGGAATACTCACCTGATTAAACAAAAGAAGGGAGTTCCAGGAACGGTGTTATCCCTCAAACCATCTGAGCCCATAGTCTCCAAACCCAATGCCACTGTGTTTGAAGTATCCCAATTGATGACTGCCAAACGAGAAAATTGTATTTTGGTGGTGGATGAAGCTAATAATGGTCAAGTGTTGGGGATCTTTACTGCCAAAGATTTGGCATTTAGAATTGTAGGGGCTAATTTAAATGCCAATAACGTGACAATTGATAAGATCATGACTCCCAATCCAATGTGTACTCATACCAGTGACCCGGCTTCAGATGCGTTGAATTTGATGGTAGAGAAGGGGTTTAGACATTTACCAGTTTTAAATGATAATGATCAACTTGTTGGAGTATTAGATATCACCAAATGTTACGCCCAACAAATGGAAAAACTCGAAAGAATGCATGATTCGTCCAAAAAGTTGTATGAAGCGTTAGACACGGTTCATTCCGAAATGGGGTTGATGCAACAACCTCTTCAGGTATACCAATACTTTGAAACCTTGAAAAATAAAATGAATGGTCCGACCTTGGATTCAGTGTTGGATAACTCGACTTTTGCCAATTATTGTTCCATGAAAACTTCGGTATATGAAGCTACGGTGTTAATGAAAGATCATAAAACTACGGCGGTGTTGGTCAAAGATAACTATGATAAAGTCAATGGGATTTTCACTTCAAAAGATGTGGTTTTAAGAGTTATCGCTGCTGGGTTAGATCCAAAAACTTGTTCTATTGTACGGGTCATGACTCCCCAACCGGATGTAGCTGATCAGAGTCTTTCTATCCAAGAAGCTTTGAGAAAAATGTTTGATGGGCATTATTTGAATTTACCTGTAAGTAATGATGCTGGCGATATAATTGGGATAGTTGATGTGTTGAAATTAACATATGCTACTTTAAATCAAATCAAATTAATTAATGAACTGGAACTTGGTTCGGATTCAGATTCAAATGTTAAAAGCCCGGAAGGGCCTGCTTGGAATAAATTCTGGACTTCTTTGGATAATGATAGTGATTCGGTTCACTCTGAAACCACTTCTGCTAGAGCAGAAACTCCAGTAGATAGTTCTGCTGCCCCTGATTTTACTGATATCAAACCATCAGATTCGATATCTGCTTTTGAAACTCCCAAGAAACTGGCAATTAATGAAGATGCTCCGTTTATATTTAAATTCCGGTCTAGTGCTATTGAAAACCGGGTTCATAGAGTTTCTCTTAAACCAAAGGAAGGACTTGAAAAATTAAGATTGTTGATAGACGAAAAATTGCATGCTAAGGATTTCGAAATGTTAAGGGTTACTAAAGCTGGTGAAGAAGGTGATAGTTATGCCATTAGTTATAGAGATGATGAGGGGGATATTGTTTCCATTACTTCAGATGATGACTTGATTGATTGTATTAAAGTGAATTCTCAATTGAATAATGATAAGGCCGACCTTTACTTACATAATCCTCATGAACCTGCCCCCATTGCTGCCAGTAAAACCAGAAAGACTAAAACTCATCATAATAGTGATTTAATTCCTGGAGTACCAAATGAAATCTTGTTTCCTGGGGCCATTTTAGTATTGGCTACCTCAGCAGTCATTGGGTTTAGTATAAGTCGGAGATAACGGAGTTTATAGAATGTGTTTTTGTTTATTTATAGATTTAATTTCTTGGGTTGATTCCTTATACTTCTATTTACATGGTTTCTATATGTACATCATTAGGTTTATAAAGATTCTCTGGCTTTTTCTACCAATTCATTAAACTTCCGAGATTGTTCAAATTCAGATAATTCTTCATTAAGATAAATATTAGGAGCGGTGAAATCTTCGGATCTTAAAGCAATGTCATTAGGGTTTCTTTCGTTTTTGAATCTATTATTGATGGTGGTATTGACTTCAGTGAAAAGAATTTCCAAATCATGCGATTTGGTGAGAACATAATCACTAATATCAAATCCTAACGTTTGTTGTAACTGTTTAGCAAATTGGAATCTGTAATTCAAATCATCCAATTTATGATCTTTTAAGGTATCTTGAGTGAGTTCTTGAGTGGTTCCTTGGTTCAAGTTAGCATAAACTTGGTTTATTATACTCATTAAGCTTTCGGTGGTGTAAGTGCTTTCAATATTCTTGGGTGATACTATTTTATGTTTCCATTGTTTTATGGAGAAGTTTGGCATGTGGGTTTCCACTTTAAATTGGTCGTATTTAGGGGAGTTTTGTTTATTTAATATGACGATTTTGGCATTTGGATCGACTTCATAATCATCTTGTTCCTTAACAATGTCTCGTTTGGCTCTCTTAGGCACGGCCTCTTCATCGCTCGTTTTCTTTTTTCTGTTGAACCAGTCTCCAAGAAATGATTGGACGGGTCTAGTGCTGTGTAAATACCTTACATTCACTAACCTTTGGCTGATATTACTTCTAATCATGGCTTGAGGTTGTACTAGTATTGAAAATTTTCGGTTCAAATTTTTCATGGTCGCACAACTTACCCGGCCACGGCTGCAAAATATCTACAGTATTAACAAAGGCAGCTACAGAGGCAGACTATGGGTATAAGGCATATATTACATGACATGAATACGTAAGGCCGGTCACGGCTACACACTATCTCTGCGTTTTGTCTTTAAGAATCTAACGGTAATTAGACCCATAACTATGAAAAATGCTAGTCCAATGTTCTGGACTTGAATAGAATGCACATCTGGAATCCCAGAATCTATATGGTTCCCGCCCAATGGTTCTGGCAGTTGGAAAAATGTGTCCAAAGACCGTTTGGTTGGACTGGACGACCCGGAGTTCTCAATACTATCAGGAATATCACTTTGAGTTGAATCATTATCGCTATTGGTGCTAGAATCTGAGCTTGAACTTGACTGGTTTTGCACTTGAAGGGTACCCATTTCACACCAATTGTTTACCGGGATACAACTGATGTATTTGCACCAACTACAATTGTTGGCTTCAGTGATCACTTCTTTTTCGAAAAAATTGTTACTTATCAATACAAAATAAACCACCACCAATATAAAACAAATAACTCGGACTCCTATCCATATAAGAAACCTGGATCGGATTTTGTCTTGAAAGTTATACATTGGATTCCAATTATTCAAAAATTGTTGCCATACCGAAACTTTGGAATGATAAGTGATAATCCCATCTTCGTATACAAAATATGGATCTTGTAATAAAATAATCGATGTCAATAATCCTATGGCAAATCCACCAATATGACTGAAATTATCAAGTCCTGGTAACAATCCCAATACAAATGACACCACGATTTCTCCCACCATAATTGCTAGAAATAATCCATACTTTTTAGTTCCATACATGTTGGTATTCTTTCGGCCACAATATACAAACATTAAGATGTTAGTGGCCACGATTCCAAATAAGCTTCCTGAAGCTCCACTTGATGCTATACCACTTGGGGTGAAATTAGCCCCTAAAAGAAACCCTGAAATCCCACTAATTAGATATATGATGGCATATTTAATTGACCCAATTCTTCTTTCTATACTATATCCCATAGAAATTTGTAAGAGCAAATTAAATATGATATGAAGAAACCCCGCGTGTAAGAAAATGGGAGTTATAATCCTATACCATTGATGAGGACTATATTCTCCATCAACAAGTGGGATACCTGATAACCCACAAAGTTCATTAAGATTACACACATTTGTTTCAAGACTAGTGGAATTAGGACATGGGTAATTAAGACTAGCATCGGTGGTGATTCCTTTAACTCCATTCATACAAGGCACATACCTAGCCCCCATATTAATGATTACGTATGTGGAAGGACCCAACATTGGGTTGAAGTAAGGTTTTGTTTGGAAAGCCGACCCGGTTAACTGGGCCATTTTAGCCAATTCTGCTATAAATACTGCCACTTGAATGATTGTTACCACGATTCCAAAGTAAGGTAATCGAGAATAATGGAATCTTGGTAAGGATCTGAGTTGTTTCAACCGTTGTCTTTCATTTTGTCTTATTTTTGTTTCTTCATTATATTCTGGAATGGGAGGCTGGCTCTTAGAAGGAATATAAGATAATGGAGCATTATCAAAAGGATTTGAGGGAAGATCAGGAACGGATTTATTAAGGTTTGGACCTGAAGGATCATCAAACGGATCTGCTTGTTGAGGAGGGTAGGTTTGATCATAAAAGGCATTTTCTTTACGGGCCATAGCCGCATTTCCATGATCAAATGGATTATTAGGAGGGGAGTTATTAAGGGTAGTTAGCTCATATTCATTTGAGTTATATGACGTGCTTTTCTTTAATAACGGATTGCTATTTGCTTGGTCCAAGTTTGAGGTGGTACTACCCGAAATAGCCCCGAAATTGAAATCGTCATCATCATCCACGCCCTGACCATATACCACATTTCGACTAGAGTTTGGGTAATTGGAGGAAGGGTTTTGGGCCGGGATGGGCCTGAATGTGTCTGTAGAAGGATTTGTATTGGACATGAACTGATTTCGTAACTCTTGATGGTCTGGGAGGGTCTGAGTGCTTCTGTGGTTATTGTTTGAGCTGTTACCGTTATAAGAACTTTCAGGGTATGGAGTATTCAGACTGCCTTGGTACGGCGCATTCATCACGGGGTAGGGGGGTTGGGGCTTTCGAGTGTTATCGGCGCCACTGCGGCCACTATATGGATTATACATAGTTCATGTATTTGAGGTATTTTTAGCGATAGGCTATGGGAGGCTTTCTGTAAAACGGGCTAAACGGTAGCGGAGATGTACTAGCCGGGTGAGATTTTATATGGGACTAGTTGCAAGGAGTACGGTGAGGGTTCAGTGGTATCTATTTCGATCTCTTAAGGATGATGCTAAATATAAATGTCCTAAGATACTGCCCCTGAGCCACGGTGGATCTTAACTATGTTTATTCAAGTTAAATTTAGCGCAGCAAATTTTCGCGACGGATCAGGACGTGCGCAGTCGCCAAAGATCCATAGCGCGGATGAGTGCCTTTTTGGTAACTATGGGACTAGGGCTGGCACTAGAGCTAGGGAGGCTAGGGCCAGGGCCAGGGCCAGAGGGGCTAGGGAGGGCCAGGGGGTAACTCTCGTGTATGTACTATATGCCTATTTGAATACAGATTCATTGGACAAAGGATCTTTGGCAAGAACCTGGTCTCTTCTTCTTACTTTTCTATCCAAAGCAGCTTTGGATCTTTCTCTGGCTTGTTCAGCCGATTTTTGTTTTAATTGAGCTCTAACAAAATTAGGACTTACGTATTCCTTGTTTTCGTAGATCTTAGGGCCTCCGAAGGATCCTTCCAAAATGGTGATCAAGGTTAACACTAATCTTGGTCCTATTTCAATAAGGGATAAATCTTCTACGTTAAAGTCATTATCGTCACTTTCTTTGTTTTCAACCGTCTCATTAATTTGGAAGTTTCTAATCCAAATCTTGTTATCTACAATAGAAAACGTCATGACATGATCCACAAATGGCTTGGATTTTCTGGCATTAGGGGGTACTCCGAAATTGTGGGTGAATAATTCTTTTAATAATTTGCTATGGTCATCTAATTCAAATGATTTATCAAAACTTAAAATTGGTCTGGATCCTTTAAGACAATTCCCGGTGAAATTTAATTCATCTAAAGTGTGTAAGTTTTGAATGTGGAATTTTAACGTGGGTCCATTAGGAGGTTTGGACATCCATAAGTACAAATCTTGATGTTTTCTGGCTTCAAAGAAGAAGATGTTGTTACAGTTGTATAACTCAGCTACTTCATTCAACTGGTACAAGTTTTTCTTGGAGTCGAATTTAGGTTCTTTTCTGGCGTGTGGTAATAATTGTAATAAATCTTGAATCAAATGACGATGTCTAAACGTGACCCCTCTGGATGATATTACCAATAATCTTTGTCTGTTGATATGCTTGGTCTTCTCGGCCTTGTCCTGGGATGATTTGGACTGTAAAGCCTTATAAATAGCTGACATTGTAATGAGGTTTGTTAGATAAGGTGTACTAGTGAAAAAAAAATTCAGCTCATCTCTTCGCACTGGATGAGATGAGCCGCGAACTTGAAGTTGGCAGGGAGCTCGCGCCAGACATGGGCCTAGACATGGGCCCAGAGCTCTCCCTAAATTTGGCAGTAAAATTGCGACTAACAATTCAATTTGGCCCTTTGTGTGCGGAGGAATCACTACACCAATAGTCAATTCACCGAAGAGATCCTACAATTAATCCTGATAAATAATCCATTACTCTATGTATGCATCTACTATTTCCATTTTGGGTTGACTAATGTTTTTTGTCGTCCAAGTTCTTAGCCAAAAAATCTTGAATAAATTTCTCTTCTTCTGGAGAGCTGGCATTGACAGCAGGATGAGCTGGAGGAGCAGCACCCCAAGGTTTTGGCATCACGAGGTATACCACCAGTCCTAAAGTAGCAAGAGCTAAATGATGAGATGGAACAGATCTACCTAATATTTGGTAAGCGGAAGCCATGGTTTATATAGTTAACTTGTTGTCGAGTTTTTTTCACTAACCTCGATTCTCAATAGTCTCATAGTGAGTATTGTGCGGGGCACGCCGCGGATGTGATTGGTGAACCTCTGGCAGTGTTAACTACGTGCGAATTTGTGGTTGCAAATTCTAGACACTTACGGCTAGAGAGTAGACATATAGTAGACAGATAGGCAAGGAGACTACCAGAGTTTAACATATACCCCATCTACACCATCAGTTGTTGACATTCAGGCTTCTAGACAACACCCAGATAGTATTAGTCATGGGTCTTTATAGCTCAACGTTCCTGGTATCTACCATTGCAGGAACCGAATTAAACGAACTAGCAGGTGGTTTAGCTGTACATCCACGTCCCCATTCAAGAATATGGTCCTATGGGTCCATCCAAGGAATCCTTGGTAGTAGTGATGACAAGAAGAGGGGTCATTCTAGTAAATCTCGCGGAGACTTGACCAGAACCAAAGTGGTTGCAAAAATCACTGCGATTCGCCAAATTTACAAATCGTGGAAAGCCAAATTGAAACATAAAAAATCAGTAGAACCAGAACCTAGAACCCCTGAAATTCCCGAATCTGAATGGGGGTCAGTCCTAGAGCCAGTTAGTGCAAATAGTATCCACGAGTTCCGACTCTCAGTAATTAGTGACCCGGAAGACAGTGTTAGTTTTCCTAGTTTGCCGTCTCCTATTTCATTGTCTCGGCTCACTAAAAACGATTTACAAAATTAAAACAATAGGGCAATTGCGCTCACGGAGTTCTGGAATTATATGGATAAAACCAAAACACCATCACTGATGGTGCATGAATCGACACTTTGCAAAGATGATAATGAAAATTAGTTCTACAACCAGGGCAGATTCTTGCAGAATAAAACCTTAAACGGGCCCCTTGAAACTTAATTAAGGTTTCAATATACGTAAGCCGAAAAGATGGTTGCCTAACAAAAAGGTAAATTATATAAGCCATAATTTCAGGGTCCTGACGGTTTAATAAGCCCTTAACTACATACTTCCAATATACATACACAGGAAGTAACACCTAAAGTCGCCGGTCAACCACTGTCCATTATAAGCCCACGAAAAAGAAAATTGACAGTTTCGCAATTAGGGATGGAAAAACGCAATATAGCTTCGGGAGATCATTGGCCCACCGTTGGTTCGAATTATGGAGTGTTTTGCCCTTAAGATTTTAACTAGCAGAATGGTTCATCTGACACAATAACCTCTATCACTCATTCATTCATCCATCCCTCCCATTCCAATCAAGTCAAAAGTGGTGATTCTCGGATAAACGCTTCAACCTTCGGAGCCCACACAATTAACGGTTCCTGCACCCACATTTGTCCTCAGATGCTTCTTAACCTCATATTCAACCTCGGGCATATGTACAGGTCTCGGCCCCGCCATCAGAATTGGTCGGATCGAAATGGTACAACCATTGCTATTTTGGTAGCACCCCACGGAACACCTCCCACCGTTTTATCCCCAGGTTTCAGGATCACCTTTTTTGTTTTTCGGCTCAATGGCAATCTCTTGTACCCATTTATTCTATATGAACTGATCACCCTCTATATCACCTACAACCTCTTACCCCTTAGACCCTTACCCTCCAAAGGCCGTGGTCAAAAACTTAAATTCCAAAAAGAAACCAAAAAAATAAATGCCTGATTATCTTTCACCCCAGGTCCCATAACCGTTGAATTTCTGCGAACTGAGAAAAAGGATTGAACTTTTCTCAGAGATAACATTACCGTTGTTTGTTAGCTTACTTTGCTATCAGCACACATAGCGACGAGTTATAAGACGACGACTTGTGGTGTTACTTGTTTCTGTGGTTATTGTTTACTTGTTCTGTTCCTTATTTTGTACTTGTTAGTTAGCTGTGTTGGCTATATTTAGTTGAGACTTGAGAGGTATTTTTTACACATCAATATCATGGCTGACAGCAGGCCCTTGAAGACGCAAAAGTCTCAAGATAGCCATACAAAGTTACTGCATGAGTTCATAGACTCGTTGACCAAACGGTTGGAGTCTTTCTTACCTTATATCACCGGATATTCTCTTTCTGATGTGGAGTTGAATCCTCAATTTGTGGTAACAAAAAGAATCTTGGTGGAAAAATCGTTATTAAACTTGGATAACCAAGATTATATCACCTACTGTTTTGTCAAACTATGTAAGATCTTGAACTCCATCAATAAAGATTCGAATGATTTGAAATTACGGGATAAAGATGATAAATTATTGGCTTCTAGTGTAATAATCTTGAAGCTTTTAACAGATTTAATAAGGAATTATTGGCGGTCAAAGTCGATTCTATCCAACTTTAAAGATGAAAACTTTTCCATAAACTTCAACATTTTAACAAATTATTCGTTTTATTATCATTTCCTACCCCCTGATAGTCTTAATCCTAAGGATGTGCCGTTTTTAATTGATACGTTAATTGATCTTTTAAGTGGAGAAGTGATTAAACGAGTGTTGAACTTGATCCAGAAACGGCCCATAGATAATAATAAGTATTATGGATCAACTACTCAAACTTCCTCATCTAGCCAATTAGATTCTTCTGGAACCACGGTGATAGATCTTGATCATGATATAAATCATTTGATTAGTGAAATTGACTTGAATATCGAAATTTGTTTGAGATTCCTTGGGAGTGCTAATCCAAAACAATTTTACGATTACATATATTCCAATTTATTCAAGTTTAGTTATAGTGATGAACAATTTCCAATCTATGTGTTACAACGGTATTCTCCCCTTATAAAATATACCTTTTATACCATGGATAATGGTCTTCCAATGGCTAGGTCTATCAATAAATGCTTGGAGACCGTTAAAAATAACACTTGGAGACAGATAATATTGGTGTTTTATGCAAATAGTGTCAGAGATCAATCATTTGCTAGACCTGAAGATTATGAAGCTATTGTGGAAAGTAGCAATGAAGTGATGGTTCTTTGTAAAAGTATGTTTGATCAAACTTGTTCTATTTTTGAAGAATTCCCTTCTTCTGGTGTTTCTTCCATGGTGCAAAGTTGGATCTCCATTTTGAATCCAAGTGATTATAAAGAGTATGAATTAAAACCTAATAAATTGAAGCTTAATTTTAATAAGAGATTAAAGTTTATCCATAGTCTAGTCAAGGATTCTCATAATAAATCTAACTTAACTTGCTTTGATTCTTTAATCACTTTATACCACTTGGCAGGAAGATTCCCTCTCAACATGCAAACTCATCCGATTTATTTGTTCTCCATAAATCATTTGGATGAAACTTATGATAATTTGACCAAAGTTAATTTATCTAATTTTTCGGACAACCCCAACTCCAACCATGAGATAAATTTAAGTTATGATAATTTGCTTGTTAACTTTTTCATCGGAGCCATTATGTTGAAACCTGAGAAATATGTGAAACTATTATTGAAAAAATTTCATGAGACTAAAGATAATTTCAGAGAAGTAAGAGTCATTATCAAAGTCATCAAGGGGTTATCTGAGTCTACATTAACGGAAAAACCGTTTAATAGTATAATTAAGTCCATATCAGATCCTTTGAAAAATTTGGTTTTCAATGCTTCGAAAATCCTCGACCAGTGTTATATGACCCCCTCCATGATTAATACCAGTTCCTCATCTGCTTCTATTCAATCAGACAGAGCCAGTGTAACATCATCCCTTCATAATGCTACCAGAAAATTAAGTTTTGATGAGGAATTAAGTCCGACCTCCAGTAAGATTTTACATCAACATCATACTCAGATTCAAGAATTATCCCGTCAACACTCGTTATCGCAACTGCTGGCCCATCATTCTCATTCCCATTCACAATCTTTGCCGCAATCACAAATCCTGTCGCCGGTTCAATCACAACCACAGACTCCATCCCACAACCATACTCAAGGGTTCCTATTACCAACTCAAGATATAAAGCTAGAAGAATTGAAACTTTCTTCTTCATCAAGCACCTCAATATCATCCATTTTGAACCAGCCTCATAACAGCACTAGCCACATGAGATTAGTAAGTTATACTGAAGACATTTTGAGTGATGTTTTCGGCATTTATAAAGCGGTTCCCCAAAAGTTTTTCAATGATTTAACGTTTGTGACTGAAGAACATTTCTATAACGATGAAGAACAAAGTAGAAACCGGATCATCAAATTTGTCCTTGATAACGTTAACAGTTTGAAAGTAGGCTTACAATCGAGGTCAGTGAATAATGACGAGTCCAATTTGTTCAAGTCCACTTGTGATTTGATTGTCAAGATTGTGGATAAATCCTCCCTTATAGCCAAAGATTACAATAATGTGACAGCATTTGCCAACTTTTTGAGTTGTAATTACATTGTTAAAGCTATTTGTGACTCGTGCTTATCGTTGTCTCTTACAGATACTAGATTCAAGTCGAACTTTCTCTTCTTGAATGAATTTTTGGCCAAAAAAGACTTATTTGATGATATAATAGCAGATAATAAAATTATCGGGGACGAGAGATCACACGCGGATGAAGAGAATATAACCAATTCTATTGAACGGGTTTTATTATTGTCTTTATGTACCCACGACATTCAGTTTTATAATATCGCCAAAGAAACCATGAAATGGTATATTGTTCAACTTGATTCCCCTATCCATTTGTCCACTTGTCACTATGACACCCTTTCAACCACCTTCAAAAAGATTGTTCAAGATGACTTTGTATTCACCGGGTTTGTTTCATTACATAAACGGATAAGAAACATCTTAAGAGAGTCTAGACCTACCAAATCGCTCTACCAAATTTGGTTAGTGATTCATGAAAGATGGTTGGATTTGTTATATAATAAATCTGCCAGCTTGAATGAAGAAAATTTGTTATTCAGACACTTTACGGGGTTCTTAGTATCCACTTCAGGATGTTTCTTATCTAATGATTTTGCGGTGGAAGATCTGAACTTGAAATTAAGACTGCAAAATTATATCTCGGAGTTCTTTGACAAGTGTATTGAATTATTAACCTCTCAAGATTTGGTGTTACGGGTTATTGTAAAGGATGCATTATCTAATGAATCACATTCAGCGGTTTATCGATTAATCTCCACCAAATTGAGTAATGTTATTACTGCATTTGAAGAGAATGGTCATTTTAATGAAGAAAGCGTTTTGTTCACAGAGCAAGCTATAATCATTTTGACTTCAATGGTGGTAATCCCCAATGATGGATCAGTGGTTTTGACGGTTTTATTACCTGAAATCTGTTTTGTATTAATCAAATTGATTAACTTATTTGAGGATCCTGTTGATTCATTAAGATTGAAATTGAGATTTTGTAAGTTGGTAATTAATATCGAGTCAGATAGAGCAAGAGTGTTATTAGCGGGTGCTCATAAAACCAGAAACTTTTATGCCAAATGTATTTGTGATTGGTTGGAACAGGCAGCTTTCTTTGATGAAAGTGGTATCTCCAGTCCCTCCAATACCGGATTAGGGGTCAACCAAAGTATTGGTCCTAATAGTGCCATATCACCACCATCAAAACAGACCCCCTCTTCCAGCAGCAGTGCCGCCACCACCAAACCTAATTCCAAGGATTCAGAGTTGGTGTATATAAATATCGACTTAGCCACCGAAAGTTCTAAAGCCTTGTCGTTACAACTAGAAGAATTAGTGTTGGAGATTCCTGAAGGAACTTTAGAGAAAGATGTTGCCAAGTATAAGGATTTAGCTTTTGCTAACTATTTCTCATTGTTCTACAAAATCTTGACTAAATATACCTCCAATGGTTCTACCAATGCCAAGTCGAAGTATAAGTCCCAACTGGTGGTAGAAAATGTCTTAAAGTGTATCACCAATTTATTACAATATGATACCGATATTGGGTTACAGTTTGTTTTCCCATTAGGATATCACGAGAACAAAAAGATCCGGTCCCTTTTCTTGAGCGTTTTTGCTGATATGTTGTATGAGCGTAAGATTATTCGGAAAAAGGATGCAGAATTTTCTGATGACGTGATTTTGAAGCTTTCTGAATCTTATGATATAGTACGATCCGCTAGTGTGATAGCTTCGAACCATAACCATAACCTATTTGCTTCTGCTATGTTTGGGCTTTATGGTCACTTGGATTTATTGGATAAAGTTTTTGATGTTTTATTGACAGACGAAATCACAAATGTATCAAGAACATCTGATATCTTCAGAAGAAATAGTACTTTGACCAAATTATTGGCCAAGTTAGCAAAAGATTATGGTCTCGATTATTTGTCGCTAGTGTTGAAGGATTTTATTCAGGAATTCACCGAGAAAGAAATCGTGTTCAATGTAGAAAGAGAGCAGGAGGAAAATTCCAACCCTGATTTGTTTATGGAATATTTGAATAAGCTAGTGAACGCCATAGTTAACTCGGCCCTGTCAATGCCACCAAGTTTCAAATATGTTTGTGCTGAAATTAATAGAAAAGTCAGTGAGAAAGTTCCAGATTCTGGGTTAATAGCCGTGGGATCTTTTATTTTCTTAAGATTCTTTTGTCCTGCCATTATTAGTCCCGAATCATTCTTTGAAACCGAAGTGATAAGCCATAATAATAAAAAATCATTATTACAATTGGTCAAGGTAATTCAAAATATGGCCAATAAGACGTTATCATTTTTGAAATGGAAATCTTTGAACCATAAGATGGATGAATTGAATGGTTTGAATCAAAAGATTTTCGACTTTTTGGCGGAAGTATCAGTATATGATTATAAAGTGTATCCTTTCAAGCATATTGAGGAAAGACCAGTTCCTGAGATGAGATACTTACATAGATTCTATTTCACCTACTACAAGGAGATCAAACAACATTATTTACTTGGGGATTTGAGCTCGGAAGAATTAAGCAGCCGTGTTAAGTACATGCGGATTTGTGATGCAATCTTGAAGGAAATCGGTCAACCGAAAACTCTTTTGGCGTTACAAGGAAGTTCTGGGTCTTACAAAAACTTTGATCCTTCCGGGACATTAAGCAGTGAGTACACTGACTTTATGAACAAAATGTCTAACAAGTATGCCGAAATGGTTTTGGAAGTATCATTAATTCATAATGCCATTTTCCACGACGGGACTCCCGTAGTGGTGATGAACTTGAATAATTTGAAAATGGTTGATTTTGATGTTCATCTTTTGATCTATAAATTGTTTGAAACTGCCAGTCAGGTCTGGGATAACAAGTTTTATTTTGTGTTTGATTTCACGGGCTTTTCATCGGAGATGCATTTGTTGATAACCTATTCATCATTATTAAATGCTTATGGTCCGTCACAGTTATTCAAGAATTGTATTAGAATTTACTACTTCAATTTACCTATTACTGATGTGTCTTCTTTCTTCAATATAGTCCGGCCTTCTCGGGTTGAGGACAAGGAATCAAGAGCCAGAATTTATACATATTCTCATTGTGATTCAATTGAGATCATCTCAAGTCTCTGTTTGAGTGAAGATACTATGGCCATTACTAGAGATAAGAAGGTGGAATTTGAAAACTGTAAAGTGTTGGATTCCAAAACCCAAACTTTCCGTTCGTCTACGATCAGAATTGGAAGACAGTTTTTGCTCTTATGTTCTGATGATTTTGTTCCAACTGCTCATGAATTATGTGCCACCAAAGGCTTTAGACCAGTGGAGATATTTGGTTTGAGTGATATCACCAGATGTGAAATAACAAAAGCTAGTGGAGCCACTGATGAATTCACAATTTATTTTAACAATGAACAAAGTGTAATTATCAGGTCTTCCGACAGACTGGAGATTTTACGGTTTTTGTATTTCACCACTTCCAGGTTACCCAAAGCATTTGTTGATGATGATGACAAAAACTTCCATAGCAGCGATATTTCTAACTTGTGGTTTGGAAGATTATTCAATATAGTGTTCCAAAGTTTGTTATGTGAACATGAGGACGTACGATCTTCTGCTTCATTACTTTTTGCGTCTGTTGCCAATTACTTTGAAATTGATTACAACATTTCAAAAAACCATGCTAGAGACCTCAGTTATCCTGCCAATACAACCGATTTCATAGTGGCGATATCTGAGCATTTGTCAGACAAGTTTCCAGAAATGTCTTATAGGTTCTTGAGAGCCTTTTTTGACTGTTATGAAAAGCTTCCAAAGAATCACCGGATCAATGCCATCTTATATGTGGCACCGTGGGTAGACAATATCTGTGATTATATCTACTTGAGAGATGAAGAGAATGGTCTTGATAGAGTGGCAGGGATTATTAGACAATTTTGTTTGGTTTCTTCGATGAACAAAGAAGTTGTCTCTGCCATCAACGACTATATTTGGAAAAAATTATTTTCCGAGTCGATTCTTGTCCCCTTATTGCTTGACGAGATTGTCACGTTTGCCATGGATAATAGAAATGACGATCCTGATTGGTCATTTATTATCTCGGTGATTTCTCCAAGTGTGGAAATTTGTGGTGAAGCATTGAACCGATTGATTGATTGTATCAATAGAGCCACCAATAATGATTCTGAAATCGCCTCTGAGAGTAAGTTATTTGAAATTATGATCTTGGTGAAAATCTGTGCCTCATTGTTCTTTGACTCTTTCATTTACGCTCAGTTATATTTGGCAGATGTATTTTTCGTGTGTACCTTATTCATTGATAATCCATCACTAGAGTTTGGGGCTGACCTCCAAAAGTTAATGATAAACACTATCCAATCTTTCTTACACAAACCTGATTTGACCGAAATTGAACAGAATACCGTGGAAGAAACCTTGACATATTTTAGTGGACAAAGAGCTAAAATGTTATTTGGATTAACTAGAGAGAAATCATCAACCGCGTCTGATATTGGCCAATTATATAACAGAGCTGCTAGTTTTGAGACGTTGTGTGATTACTTGAATGACTTCATTACCGTTTTAGGTTCAGCCGATGACAGATCTGGATGGAGATCAAGATGGTGTTCATATGCCATTAATGTGGCATTTGCTGAATCTTCACTTTTCCAAGTCAGAGCCATGTTAGTGGTAGGAATATTGTCAAAGAATGGAATTAGTGATCATACCGCAGCCAAAATGCTTAAGTTGATGAGTAGAAGCTCTATCAACACAAGTTTGGAGTATATGACTAGTACTTTAATGAGTGCTGCTAGGTTATTTCAGGGATTGTCTGAAGATTCTGTTTTCCCTCCAATTATCATTTGGCCTCAATTATATTTTGGAATGTTAAATTATTCCTCTTTATACCAAGCTAGTATCCAATGCTTACTTCACACTTTGCTAAAGAACTTTGATCAAGGTCCTGGATTTGCCGATAGAATGTTTGAACAAAGAAAACATTTGTCAACTTTCATCGACTCGTTTGAGAGTTCTCATGATTTCCACATTGATGAACGGAATATCTTGTGTTATATCTTTTTCATTTTCACTCAAGGGTTGAAGTTGAGTCATATCAAACATTCATCTTTAAACTGTTTACAAACCGTGTTTAAGATTAGATATGTCTATGAAAATGGTGCTGATAATGGGAGTGAATTTGAAGTGCCTGCTGGTGTTTTACCTTACTTGACATTCATCTGGTTCTCTTGTAACCAGACTAATTTTGATGCATATATTGGCACTACTGAATACAAGCCATCCGAGTATGTCAAAGTTGGCAAATACAAGGTGCCAAAAGTCGTGGTTGATTATTTGTTGTCAGACCATTTATACGCCAAGTTGACGCTTTATCAAGCATGCTTTCTTTTCATTATCGATTCGGTTGATGCTGGCTTTAAAATCAGATTCTTGTATCTTTTCAACCATATCTTTAACCTAAAGAGAGAAAAAGGGTTTATGGTATATCATATTATAAGACCAGCCCTTGAGACCTTAATTGTCAATAGCAATTTGCCAGAAACTGTAGAATTGGTATCGGACATTTCTATTAAGGTTCTTGCTGAAAAATCATATTCTTTAGAAGAAAATGAACAGAAATCTGATGAATTTTTATAGAAATACGGATTGATGATCATGAAGCATTATAAATTCCGCAAGCTAAGTGAATTATTAGAATCGGAAGAGAACATTGGTGAACGTATCGACAGAGATAACGAGAGGTTGCAAGAAATGATCTATAGAAGTGCCTCATCTTATGTTGAAAACCAAAGGCTTGAAAATTGATCGCCAAAATTTACATGAATAAATCTCGTTATGACTTTTAATTCTTATTGTACACTATTAATTTTTCATTACGGTCTATATAATATAATTAGATAATACATGACAAATTTTAGAATAGGTGGTTACCTAAATTTCAAACTCTTTTCGAAATCTTTTCTATACATTCGGAACAATAACATGGTAGCTCTAGCATCTTCCACAGACGAATGCTCCCCGTCTTGAATCTCAATTTGTAAAAAATGTTTGGTTAACTTTTTCAACCCAGGAGTTTTCCCCATAGCAATAGCTCTAAAAGGTTTATACTTTGTAGTATCTCGTATCATGGATTTTGGATGTGACAAGAACAATGATTCTAAATCGTGGTTGACCGAATGACCTACCAATATTTTCCCATCGAGGATTTTGGCGGATTCGGTTTGGGCTTCTGAAAAGCTAATAGCATCTTTCATGTGTTTGGCAGTGATTCCACTAACCCAAGTTCTCCAGTCTACCACTTTTTCCCGAGGCTTAACAAACTTATCGTAGACCACGTACCCATAGAAATTTACTATTGATACTCTGGCTAATGCATTCTCTTCTCCTTCTGGTCCTACACCCACAAATTCACAATCAATGGCCAAATACTTCCCCGGTTGTTTCTTCTTGGAGTCATTATGGTTGATTTTCACTTGGTCGGCACTGCTTTTGATGTCATTCAACAGAATATCTTTCTCATTAGACCACAAGGTAGCCCCTATCGAGGTGGCAGAGTGAACCACTGGGGTGGTTGTTTCTGGAACTGGTTTAGGCGATTTGCTGCTGATTGGCTTAGTAGTGGTTTTCGAGACCGTTTTTTTAGAATCTGCCACTGTTTTCTTTATCTTCGTCTTAGTCCTAGCATCTTTGGGCGCTATAGTGGACTTCAACCGGGCCCAGTTACTGGAGAAGCCGGCCATTATGGTTAAAGAAGTCTGAGATGAGGTGCGAAATCATCTCATCGCATAGACCCCAAATTATGAGAACAATGAGACTAAGGATTATAGTTAAACATTCATTAATCGTATATTCGTGATTCGTATCTATTTAATGTTTGCCATTTCGGCGTTGTATAACTTGGAAACCCATCTGATCTTATCGATGATAGCCTCACACTCAGACTCACTGACAGCCTCTAAATCGTACTTTTTCTTTATAGGGGTTGAGTCTTTACCAGGTTTTTCAATGACAATCTTGAAATGGTTGGGGTTTTTACTGCCTTTATATTGTTTCAATTTCACCAATTGAGTGATGTGGAATGAACTTGTCTTCATCATCGACCCATTATAATAGTTGGAGTAGTTATAATGATGTAAGGGATGATGATGCGAATGGCCTCCTTGAGACGCTAAAAATGGATTATCATTAGGATCTTTGGTATATGCCTTGTCCTCTGGTGGTTGTAACCGAATGTAGTCTCCATCGATGATTAAAGATTTTTCAATTTTATTCAAAATAGTAGTCTTCTTCCGCCACACTTTCCACGTAAAGTACTTGGTTTTAGAGTTACTAGGAAGTTGTGAGTTCATACCAGTCATTAAATCATCAAAGTATTTGTTGGAATCTTGAGCAGAAGATTTTGCTGACTTGACTGGTTTAATGGTGGTAGAATCATCTTCCTTTTTACTTCTCTCTGGAGGTTTCGATTGAGTAGTGTTAACAAGAACCCCCGCCAGATTCTTTGGTGGGGTAATAATATTCATATCAGCACTTGGGGAGATATTATTATCAATAGGACTGATTTCCATGGAATTGTTATTTAAAAGTGATTTAACAGGGCCAATTCTAGCAGGAACAACTTGTAATATGGTAGAGCCTAATTCTCTAATTAATTCATTATTCATTAACATTCGGGTGGTGGTTCCGGTATCATTCATAGTTGAGGAAGCTTTTAATGTCGAGGCATCATTACTATTATCACTTAAGAAATCTTTACCTTCAGGGGCCATGAACCGGAATCGGTAATTATCGGGATTAAGGTTTCTGGCGGCACAAAAGTCGTAGAGAACTTCTTGTACTGAGGCGTTACTATCAACACTCATAAAAGCTTTAGAGCTGTCAGTAGTGACTATTGTCAATTCAACCATTTCCAGATCATCATGAGTCCGTGATTCAGTACTATCATCTAATTCTTCCAATACTTTCTTCCTTCTAAAAGCTACCAAATTTTGCTTAAATTCCACTGCCAAAGGAGTTTGATTTTCATTCTTCATCACCTCTTCATCATCTTCCACTCTACAAAGAGCCAATTCTTTAGGATTATTATAGGACGAAAGCAATCTAGTTCTATCCAAAATCCCAAACGATCCATAATTTTCTCCATCTTCATCTACCAATTCTAATCTCCAGTGATTAGGATTAAGACAATTTAAGTCTGATTTAAAATCTGGATTATCACACAAATGTAAAAGGATATACCCAATACAATCGACTATAGCCACATTGTTATTGACAGAAAGATTGTGTAAAGTTGGGATTCTCTTGGGGGGAACAAATATATCAAGTAATACCTTAGCAGACTTAGTAGTAAGGTCATCGTTAACAAAGGAATAATAATTAAGAGGATTGGAGTTGGCAGATTTTGATCTGGATTGAATCAAGGAACTCAAGTTGGAAGTCTTGGGAGCATCCTTATTCTTAACCTCTTGAAGACCGACTTTTTCAAATTGCATTGAAGGAGTTTTGTCTATATCAAGAGTTGAAGATGAAGAAATAGGAGCTTTAGGTTTGACATTATCATGAGAATTGTCCTTGGTAGAATTCAAACCCGCAAATGAACCGATTCTAGATTTTTTCTTCCTCATTTTAGAAGATAATCCACCAGACTTTTTACTATAAGAAAACTCTGTTGTATCAAAAGAATCAAGTAACATGGAGGAATTCATAATCGAATCTGTTTCAATATCGGTGAAAGCAGAATCAGTGGACGAGCCTTCGGCCAAGTCTTCATCATCATCATATATTTCGTCGTCGCTGTCGAAATAATCATCTTGGTCCCCTGGAATTGAACTGCTACTCTCGGTTAAACTGGCACTGTTACTCATCAGTTTATGACGCAGTTTCTGGCTACTCAAGGTGGCCAAATCAGAATCCACATTATCACCATTTCTATTCTTATTATAATCCGATGGGGCTAAAGAGATTGCATCTTCATGAGACCCCAACATTTGAAGGGGGGTACTTTCAGCCATTAATTTCTGGGTGGTGTCACTGCCAATTTCCGGGTCTGAGATCTGGTCATCAATCTTGGTACTTTTAACAGATCCATTGCTACTATCTGAGTCGGAGGTATCGGTGTTCTTATCAGAATTCCCTTGGAATATCCGCATAAGTCCAGTTCTCTTTTTAGGTTTAGGAGTAACGGTATTTAATTGATCATAATCTGGGGTTTCATCTGGAGAATCATAAGCCAAGTCGTGGGGGTCTACTTCATCGTGGGATAGGTTCAGTATTTGATCCAGCCCCTTGTCCAGCGCCTGGTCCAATGGTTTCAAGGGCTGGTTAGGCGCCGGTTCCAGTAGTTTCAGGACCGGTTTCAGGTGTTTCAGTAGTCTCAGCTGGTCCAGGGCCCGTCTCCGTCGTACCTTTCTAGACCGGGTGGACCGAGCGGCCGAGCGGGCCCCATACCCAAGGCCTTGTGATTCAGATGTAGCAGCATGTAACGCAATAGGAGGTGAGGACAGAAGCGTCAACCGATCAAATATCGGCTTGTAGACCTCACCATCCGGGTCTTCAAGGTATGGTTTAATCAAACGTCTAGCATCATCATCATCTTCAAATTGTACCAAATATGAACTTCGAAGATGTGAGATCACATGGGCACTATCCAACGGGAATGCCATAGCTTTCAGTTAAAAAGCTCCTATCAAATTTCATAATCGCGACAGGAGATCACCACCCTAAAATAGGCCTTGGAAAACAGTGAGAAACACCGACAAACCGCGCCGACAAAACAAAGGGTGGAATTCATTGTGTTAGTCAAGCAATCTGGGGCAATTACCAGAGACAAAACCTGAACCAACGGAACCAGAACATCGTGAATATCAATCCCTTGATCTCGTGACCAACCCCTTTTACCGTCTGACAATTCAGTGCTATTACGCTGACAATAGATGAACAAGTATGTCAAATAACCGTCTATCGTATGATGGGGATGGTTCCTTCGGGGACATCAATGATGATCTTGATAATATCTACTACAGTTATGTGAACCAGCACGCTGACACCCACCACAATGGTAACGGGGGCAATGCCCATGCCAATGGCAGTAATGATACGTTAGATTCTGAGTCTTACAGGGTCCCCGCTCCTACCGACCGAAGTAAACGTTTAATAAGGGAAGAAGTGTTGAGGAAGTATAATCAAGACCATCCAGCAGACTTGCCGGTCCATATTTCATCCCGGTTGTCGTCCATGAACAATAATGAAGGAATTACTCAAAGTGCCCCTCAAACACCTCAATCTGGCTCTTCATTTGATTTCCATCAAAACCCTCACCTGGCCATGTCCAATGCTTCGTTGAATATTTTGGACACGCCTACGATCGAGGAGGAGTTGAAGGATATTTTGCCCAAGCGGAACCATGTCAATGAGTCGAGTGAAGCCTTGAAGTCGTTGGCGTTGGACACGCCGACAGAGGAATTAGATCAATTGAATCAATTGGATACTCAAGAAAGTAGAGGTGATGATGATGGCATTGATTACGCCCCAGGGTACGGGCCTGGCGGACCAAGGACCGGTGACAAAGAATGGCAGGAAAAAGGAGCTGCCACTAGAAAAGTCAGTGATGCTAGCCATAAAGTCATAAGAAGAAACGTGCAAGATTTCGAATTCGGGAAACAACTAGGCGAAGGGTCTTACTCCACCGTGGTTCTAGCCACCGACAAAATCACCCTGGTCAAATACGCCGTGAAGATTTTAGATAAAAGACATATCATTAAAGAGAAAAAAGTCAAATATGTTAACATTGAAAAACACGCATTAAATCGTCTTAGTAATAGATTAGGGATAATTTCGTTATACTTTACGTTCCAGGATAAGGAGTCCCTTTATTTCGTGTTGGACTATGCTTCCAATGGGGAATTATTATCATTAATCAAGAAATATGGGACTTTGAGTGAAGATTGTACTCGATATTTTGGGGCCCAGATTTTAGATGCTATCAGGTATATGCATGATAATGGGGTAATCCATAGAGATATCAAACCAGAAAATATTCTTTTGGATGATAAATTACGGATCCAGATCACGGATTTCGGGACGGCCAGATTATTAGAAAAGAAGAATGATCAAGATGAAGATTATCCTCTTGATGTTAGGGCCAAATCCTTTGTCGGAACTGCTGAGTATGTTTCTCCTGAATTGTTGGAAAATAAATATTGTGGGAAACCGGGTGATATTTGGGCTTTTGGGTGTATTTTATATCAAATGATAGCAGGAAAACCTCCTTTTAAAGCTACTAATGAGTATTTAACCTTCCAAAAAATCACAAAGTTACAATATGCATTCAGTGCTGGATTTCCTATGGTATTAAGAGATTTGATAAAACAAGTATTGGTGTTACAACCATCTAGAAGAGCAAATGTTAGTACTATAAGAAATCATTATTTCTTTCAAGGAATTGATTTGGATAATTATGATCAAATATGGCTTAATGAACCTCCTGAATTGGGGCCTTATAAGATGTCCGCCAAGTCGATGATGAAGGTTCCAGAGATTACCAAATCTCCTTCTAGTCAATCTGTGGCGGTTAAAAAGAAGAATGGTACTCCTGGAACTCCTGGAACGAGCGCTGGTGGTGTAACGGGTAGACGGGCTGTTAGTGAAGGTAAAGGAGTCAATGCTGCTTCCGTGGCAGCATTTGTCTTGAATAAAAACGACCCCGAAAATGAACCGGAAGAAAGTGACGTCCCTGATACCCCCACCGACCCCGTTGAACCTAACTTATCTAAAACCGTCTCAAGGAGTAGTAACAGTAACAGTGGTAGTAATTCAAGACATCCGTCTACCACTACTCAGGCTGACTATATCCCTGGCACCAACATCTTACGTCCTACCATAAATTCCATTCATTCCTACCGGTCCACGTCTAGTGTAAAGAAGAAACCTGCTAAACCAAAATCAAAGAATAAACCTTTAGAGGTTGCTCCTATGACACCATTAGAGGCTGCTTGGGGTCTGTATTTAAATCATCCCGATGAAAGAGTCTTAAAGATTGGAGCCGTACTTGCCCTTAAAATCAATACCGATTATCTCGAAAAGAAGTATAAAGGTTTATTACACGATTCACCATTAGGATTCCAAAACCGAAACCGAGCTAACTCCACCTTTTTAACTCACGTGGTGAATGGCAATGGCAGTGGATTAAGAGGTGGTCAAAACATCCCAGAAGGATTAGATATGGAAGATGGTGATGAATCAAATGCTATTCATGATTTTTATCTAGTAGAAGAACTCCCACCTCCATCAAGTGCTGAATCATCAGATCCTTCTATCGGTAGTAAGCTGAGTAAGTTTTTTAAGAAAATTGGATTATCAAATAATAAAGATAAAAATGCTTCTAATGAACCAATCACAAGACACCCATTGGAAAAACAACGGACTTGTACTATGTTAATTACTAGTCATGGAAGAGTGTTGATTTTTTTCAGAAACGACCCAGATATGGATTACCGGTTGATCTCAGAAATTAGATTAAATCATTCATTTATCCACTTTAAGGAAGTTGTGTCAAATACTGCTAATAAGTTGCTGAAAATCATTCCTACTACAGGGATATTTGTTATTCAGTCTACAGACACTTCTTTTACCTTTGAGGTAGAGAAATATGAGGTTGGTAACTGGACTGAAACTTTGGCAAAGGCTCAGACTAACCAATTTGAAAGAGATAAAGTTGAACAGGAGAATAAAACAAGAAAGGTATCACCTCCAAAAGTGGCATCGCCAAAATTGAATTCTCCTAAATTGCTGTCACCAAAATTAATGGAGTCACCAGAGTTTGCAAGGGATGAGAGACACGAAAGATCTGGAAAAGAAGATAAAAGAGGTAGAGCCAAACCAGAAAAATCGGGTCCTCATCGTACCAATCTGCGGCACCAGAAACGGGAAGCTACTACCAGTCCACATAAATCCAAATCCCCACCACCGGCTACTAATTCCCAAAATTCCCAACCCAATTCCCACCATAGAGAAAGTTTATTTAATACTAAACTAAAATCCAGATCATCTGTCAAGAGAAAACCTCCACCACCATTGTCTAGCTCGACCGGATTAGACATGTCCACCGGTTTAAGTAACATTCCCAATGGTGGGATGTTGCATGCTGCTCAATTGGCGGTATCTAACAATAGCCATAATCCTGTCACCAATAATCGAAGATCTAGCTTTACTAAAGAAGATAGGCCCCCACCCCCTCCACCACAAAGGAAGGTCGTTAGAAGCCCTCCACCGTCGGATGGCAGCAATGCTATCACTTCTAAAAATTCAAAGTTCTTAGCTAGAAGTCATCGAAGTAAGTAGTTCTATATATGTAATACTATGTGAGCTTATACCTTAGAAGTAATTTGTGTGGGGTAGGAAACAGTCACTCGCGTCACGTGCGCGTCGTGTCTTTTTTAATGGTCGCACTAGATTGTGGCTCTTGTTGCCCCAAACCTTATTTACTGGGCCTACGCTCGCAGTAATCCTGGTAGCAAAAATCCAAACCCCCGAGAGTGCGCGTACCAACCGAAGCCTCACAAGACGTGCCTTGACCAAGCAGTTTTTTTTTCACTACCGATTCCATCACCACTCAAAAAAATTTTCAGATATTTTGCACACTCTTGTAACTCAAGTTAATAACAATCAAAGATGGTCAAATTCGTTAAAGCAGGTAAAGTTGGTATGTACTAATATTCAATACTTGCAAGACTGCCCAGCATGGGATTCCTTCCATGATGGTGGTGTTGTTGTGGCTCTTTTATGAAGTTTTGGTGTTGGGCTAGACTAAATAGGGAGGGGAGTTTTTCACTGCCCTATTTTGTTGAACCAAACATAAAGTGGGATTCTTCCAAATACATGTCCAGTATAATACAAAATTCATTTCCATATATGTTATTTGTTGTGTCATTTGTTGTGTCCCTTGTTTCTGAAGTCTTTTTTCCTGAATCCTTTTTTTCCTGATTTTTTTTTCTTTAAAAGACTATATTCCTTATACTAGTATTATAATATTACTAGAACCCTACTAGTCAACCCAACCACTTCTAAGCCAAATTCTCCTAGTAAATACTAACATTCTTTTAGCTATTGTTGTCAGAGGTCGTTTCGCCGGTAAAAAAGTAGTCATTGTCAAACCACATGATGAAGGTACCAAGACTCACCCATTCCCACACGCCATTGTTGCTGGTGTTGAACGTTATCCATTAAAAGTTACCAAAAACTTGGGACCAAAAAAGACCGCCAAAAGATCTAAAGTTAAGCCATTCATTAAAGTTGTTAACTACAACCATTTAATGCCAACTAGATACTCTTTGGATGTCGAAGCCTTCAAAGCTTCCGTTACTTCTGAAGCTTTAGAAGAACCATCCCAAAGAGAAGAAGCTAAAAAAGTTGTGAAGAAATCTTTTGAAGAAAGATACCAAGCTGGTAAGAATAAATGGTTCTTTACCAAACTTCAATTTTAAGATAATAATTACCAATACAATATAAAACTTAATTGGGGTTTACAATTAACTGAAAAACTATATATTTTTATCAATGCATTGGGTTTAAAAAAATCAATACACACTTTTTAATGATTCTTTTTTAAACTTTCTGTGTAGTGACTGATCTCATGTATATTTACTTGATGTATTTATAATACAACAGCAACTCGAATCACTGTAATCATTGGATTGTGCAATCATTCTACTTCTGGCCTTTTCAACCTCTTGACTGTCTCTTTGATCTCGTCTGACCTTTGACGGCTGAAAAGTTTTTCAAAAAAAAAACTTTTTTGCAAGTTGCAATCTCCGAAGCTTTTGCATGTTAGATCCAACCTGCAAACCACTGGAAAATGCGTAAAAAGATATCGTACTAGTATTTAGAGTCATAATTGTGGGATAATCTTACGTTAAACCAAACAACACGAGACCAACATGGCTGAAAAAGTAGCAGAAGGACTTAAAAAAGTGAATTTGGAGTCTACAGACCAAATTGTCACTCCTTGGGAAGTTGAAGGAGCTGTGGTTGATGGGAAAGATCAAGGAATTGATTATGAGAAATTGATTAAACAATTTGGTACTAATGCCATTACCCCAGAGACTTTAGAAAGATGTAGAACTTTAACTGGACATGAACCTCATCCATTTTTGAAAAGAGGGGTGTTCTTTAGTGAAAGAGATTTCAACAGAATTTTAGATTTATATGAACATGGAGAACCATTTTTCTTATATACTGGGAGAGGTCCCTCATCGGATTCGATTCATTTGGGTCATATGATTCCTTTCATTTTTACCAAATGGTTACAAGATGTGTTTGATGTTCCATTGGTTATTGAGTTGACTGATGATGAAAAATTCTTGTTCAAACAAAAACTTACTATTGAAGAAGTGAGACAATTTACTAAAGTTAATGCTAAGGATATTATCGCCGTTGGATTTAACCCAGAAAATACGTTTATATTTTCTGATTTAGATTACGTTGGTGGTGCTTTCTATGAAAACATTGTTAGAGTATCTAGACAAATTACTACTTCCACTGCTAAAGCAGTGTTTGGGTTCCAAGATAGTGATTGTATTGGTAAACTTCATTTTGCTAGTATTCAAATTGCTACTTCTTTCCCATCTTCTTTCCCAGATGTTTTGGGATTACCTGCTAAGACCCCTTGTTTAATTCCTTGTGCTATTGATCAAGATCCTTATTTCAGAGTTTGTAGAGATGTGGCTGATAAATTGAAATTTTCAAAACCAGCTTTGATTCATGCCAGATTTTTCCCAGCATTACAAGGAGCTACCACCAAGATGTCAGCTTCTGATAAAACCACTTCTATTTTCATGGATGATACTCAAAAACAAATTGCTAAAAAAATCAACAAGCATGCCTTTTCAGGAGGTCAAGCCACCATTGAAGATCATAAGAAATATGGTGGTAATCCAGATGTTGATGTTGCTTACCAATATATGTCATTTTTCAGTTATGATGATGACAAAATGGCTTCATTAGCAGAAGGTTATAAAAAGGGAGAAATTTCATCTGGAGAAATGAAGAAAGAATGTATTGAAGTGATTGGTAAATTCGTTCAAGATTATCAAGAAAGAAGAGCTATCGTTGATGATGAGCTTTGTAGCAAATTTATGACTCCTCATAAATTGGCCTTATCTACCAAAGAAAGATTAGTTCCTGCCAAAGTTAGAGAACCAAAGAAATCCAAAAAGTAAGTATCTTTTTTATAGAGCAGTTGTATAGAACCATGGAATTTCGTGATCTTATATTGTGATGCGTATTTACAGGGATTCAGCGTGTGATGAGTTCTTTAACATTAGCCAAAATAAACATTAATTTATTGAAATCTTGGTCTGACGTCTCGTCACCTCTGCCGAACCATTTTGATCCTAAAGAAAGGGTAACATTCTTAGGTTCTTTGAGATCTTTCAAAAGCAATTTCCCGATTTGAGTGGCGACTATCTGGATCTTGAGATTTCTATGATCTCCCACTAGTAGTTTAGGATCTATTCCAAGGCTATCTTCATTGTCTTCAAAGTTGGAGATATCTGAAAGAATGTTTATAGCTTGTTGTGAGTTGAGGGGAAGTTCAAATGTAGTATCGGCAATTCCTTCGATGATGATATTTAAAATGAGCGTGTCGTCGACCTCTACTTTCTGGAACAAGAATTCTGTTTGATCTTCAAAAGTTCGGACGAACTGGGTGTTAAATGGCGGCTCCATTATGTGATCTATGTTAGTTTAGGATTTTATTATGGATTTCGCATTTTTCACAGATATGGCTAAGTAAGAGAGAACCACAGAGACCATGGCACTTGAAGAAATGATTACTTAACAAGTTATTGAAAAATAAAACACTATAAAATCACTGAAAAATCACCACCTCTATACTTCATTCACGAAAATTCTATCTCCAACATTAATACGATTTTTTACAATTTTAATTCTATTTAGTCACAGTTGTTATTTTGCAGCTGCCGGATAATAGTTATTGCGTAAGCCATAGACCACCTAGAAGTAGACCAAGCCTAGAAGTCAAGTCCAGAGCTAACCCAGTACAGACCCATTCAAGACCCATAAACCTTATCTCCGCCATGATCTAAGCTGACACATCTCCGGCAAGTTGGTTATGTCATCATTAGTAATGTGCGATGCTAAAAATGATGTCAGCCGTTGGTCGGGCTGATCAGTGCACCGAAAAAAAGTCAAAGTGAAAAATATAAGAAGAGTCATTATTCTAGAAAACCTGAATAACTAAAATTAGTTTGGAGTATAAACCATGAGTCAAGTGTTCACACCAATCCCCGAAGCCATAGAGGCCTTTAAAAACGGAGAATTTTTAATTGTTATGGACGATGAAGACCGAGAGAATGAAGGAGATTTGATCATCGCTGCAGAGTTGATCAGTCAAGAGAAAATGGCCTTTTTGGTTCGTCATTCTTCCGGATATGTCTGTGTTCCATTATCAGCAGAAAGAGCCGAAAAGTTGGAATTACCACCAATGTTTGCTAATAAAACCGATAAACATGGAACTAATTATACTGTGACATGTGATTATGGAATCGGGACCACCACCGGGATCTCTGCTCATGACAGAGCTTTAACTGCCAATAAATTGGCTAGTAGTGAATCTAAACCAGCTGAATTCATAAGACCAGGCCATATTTTACCTTTAAGAGCTGCTCCCGGGTTATTAAAGACAAGAAGAGGCCACACCGAAGCCGCAGTTCAATTATGTGAATTATCAAATTTGCAACCAGCTGGAGTAATTTGTGAATTGGTTAGGGACCAAGATGGGTTGATGCTGAGATTGGATGATTGTATTGAATTTTCCAACACTCATAATATAAAATTAATTAACATCAAACAATTGGTGGAATATATTTCTTAGGACTGCTAGCCTTTGATCACGATCCTAACCCTGCCATGACCACGACTCCACAAGTTCTTTGTATATATTGAATTTATAGACATAATTTGTACACATACCTAGACTACCATACTGTATTACTACTTGCATTTATTTTCCTACTTATCTATTTATCTATTGCAATATTAATTGTACTTTTCTCTTCCCAGAAACTTCATCCTTAATAGACTTGATGTCCACCGTTACCTTATCGAAGACTCCGATTTGTCTTTTGTTCTTCTTCAAGTCGGTAAAGCGTAACTCAAACTTCTCTTCATTATATATAGCTGAGTCAAGATCTCCCAAATCCTCTAATCTAATCAACCCTTCAATTCCAAATTTAGGTACCAACACAACAATACCATTATTGAAACATTTGATGACATATCCTTCTTGAACAGATTCATTTTGTTTCATCACTTGTCCCACATAATATTCAATACTGGCCCTACCAGCAAATTGAGCATTTCTATGACGTCTATTAATATTCTTAACAATCAATTCCATTTTGTTTTTATCCCTATGACTTAAAGCCAAATCTTCATATCCAATGGCCCCAGCCAATTGTCTATGAACCACTATATCACAATATCTTCTGATAGGTGAAGTAAAATGGGTATAAATATCCACTGCCAACCCATAATGTCTGAAATCGGAGTATCCGAAAAACCCTGATGGGAAATATTCAGCGGCCATCATACATCTAGTAGACATAATTCTTACTAAGGTATTGAAATATGGATCTTTAGGGTCTTCACACTTATCCAATGAATCCGCCACAGCTTTAGAATTCTCCAATGAAATGTGCATTCCATTCTTACGAGTATTCAACATATCATTAAGTTGTTCGAAATTGGCTGCTGGTGGTGAACCATGTCTTCTTAACATGGCTGTTTGTGGATAAGAATCATAAATTTTTCTGGCCACAGAGATGTTAGCAAACAACATGAATTCTTCCACCAATGAATTGGTTTCAAATAATTCCTTGATTTCAACTTCACCGGGATCAGAAGTTTCACTATCCATATGAACTTTGACTTCTGGAGATGCCAAATTCAATGCACCAGCATCCAACCGTTTTTGTTTCAATTTTTTAGACAAGTTTAATAAGATTCTCATGGAGTTTGTTAACTCATCATTTTGCAGCTTATCATCAATTCTTTTTTGAGCATTTTCATAAGAAAAGGCTTCTCTAGATTTGATAATGGATTTCATAAATTCCACATTGACAATGTTAGCATCAGCATCCACTTCCCAGATTACTGAGAAGGCAAATCTATCGACATATGGTTTCAAGGAACAAAGATTGGTTCCTAATAACATGGGTAACATATCGATTCTTTTGTCTACCAAATACACAGAAGTACCTCTTGAAGCCCCTTCTTCATCTAATGGAGTATTAGGCTTTACAAAGTGGGTAACATCAGCAATATGAACCCCAACTTCATAGTTCCCATTAGATAATTGTTTGGCATGTAAAGCATCATCAATATCTACACAGTTTGGAGGATCAATTGAACAAACCAATTTATCTCTTAAATCTTTTCTTTTACTCAATTGAACGTCATCAGTGTCAAGATTTTCGGGAACCTTCCAAGTGTCTCCTTCTTTAGGTAAACAGTTTAGCACGTTGGTAGCAAAAGGTCTATATTCCACATCATGCTCCAACAATAAGGCTTCAGTTTCAGCATCAGCACTTTCAATTTCACCTAAACTTCTTACAAAATGCCCATGAGGATACTTGGAAGTAGCACTCCATGAGTCTACCGAAATGACAATTCTTTTACCCAATAATTCTTTGGCTCTTCTGGTTTTGATTCTAACCTTGGGTAATACATTATCCATCAACATTACATAACAATATCTTGAAGAATTACCTCCATCATCTTGGGAAACAGAACTAGGAACAATTTGTCCCACGTAAAACCGCCAAGATCTTCTCATAATACCCACCACTTTGGCAGTAGGTTGGAGTCTTTTGTCAGAATCACCCTCAGTTGAGGCCATGGAAATGGCTTTAGATGCTTCTTGTGCTAATAATAACCGTTCTTTATCTGGAATAATACTGGCATCGGCACCCTCTTCATCATCTTCAGCGTCTGGATTATCATTATTATCAATACTACCACCTTCTATAACAGTAGACGATGGAGCTCTCCATTTATCTTTCGGTAATAACTCCACCACCACTGAATCACTATTAAATGCCCGGTTGAGGTTCTTAGTCCCCATTATCAACAAGGGTTTTTTGAAATCAGGAACTTGAACCGTTCCTTCTAAGAAATTATATCTAGAGATATTCAAAACCCCTCTAAACAAAGTCTTGTTTTTAAGACCTCCCATGATTCTAGCATCAGAATAATACTCTTGATATGACATTTCATTACCAAACTCGGTAAAGGTTTTGTTATCTTGAGGAATTAATTCTCTAAGAATATCAGCATTTGGAAGCATTTCTATATAATTCACCAATGATTTGGCATATATTCCTTCAGCAATGGCCTTGTTCCGATTATCTTTATCGTTACAAACGAAAACCATTTTGATTTTGGCGTCATTGGTTTTATTAAGATGTTCATCGTACCATTTAACTACAGCTCTAATGGCTCTATCATTTTTATCATTAATGCTTTCACCTCTTTGTCTTTGAATATAGGTATTTTCATTGAATTCATTGTGGAATATCACAAACCGTTTTTCATCGGCTTTAACTAAGGTTCTTAATCTTTGATATATCGGGAACGATTTATTACGAACTTCTTCTAACACTGTTTGCGGGACTACCACATCATAGAAACAATCAGGGTTTTCTAATAAATCAATGGCTTGGAGGACAATATTGGTATCCAACACGATATAATGTCTTTCACCATTCAACTTGGCAGGAACATCCGATAAGGCGACATTTGGAACTTGGCCATCGGGATTTTCTTTAATCATTTCAGCACATTGATGACATGATTTAGAGTAACAGATGATATCATCTCTCAAGTAGTGTTCTCTGACGACCTTCGTGGCGCCCCCGTGCCGGGACATCACGAACACCTTGGACGTGACTGTCAATCCGCTAGACAATCTTTTCTTATCCACCATTATGGTTTGTGTTAGTAAGACTGAGAAGTATTGAGAAGTAATACTGGCGATGAGGTGCGGTTGTCACGCGAGCCAGGTCAGGTGAGTACTGTTAGTACTAACTAGTACTACTAGAGGATGGATCTAGATGGATCTAGATATAGAGTACTACTTAATAGACGGAATGGTGCTAGATATACATTACTATT
Source organism: Yamadazyma atlantica (assembly GCA_030561325.1). NCBI lineage: Eukaryota > Fungi > Ascomycota > Pichiomycetes > Serinales > Debaryomycetaceae > Yamadazyma > Yamadazyma atlantica. The sequence continues at coordinate 416,073 of JAKTXA010000007.1, forward strand.
ATACAAGGTTTGGTCATTAAATCTCACCAAATGAACCATTCTCTATTTCACTTTTTAACTTTGTCATCACTTCTTGCTTAGGACCATCCAAGTCCTGAATATCCTCTTCACTTAACTCCTTAACCCCTTTCAAAATGTTTATCTGTTCGGGAGATAACCTGATTATTTCCTGTTTTTGTCTATTCACAGCATACTCTACAAGGTCTCGTTTTGTGATGTTTAATAATAATGAGGTTTCCACTAGAGCATGAGCTAATTGGGGGGACTTTTGTAAAACCTTTTCCATCATTAAAGGATTTGTAGAACTCATATCTTTAGCTTCTTTAATCAACTGTTTGGCGGTATTTTGATCTAATGCTGATAAGATATTGGAAATCACTTGTGAGGTATTTTGATTGGGGAAGATTTGAATTCCTAATGGTAATGGAGGCAATTTTTCAAGGTCTCCTACGGGATCAAACAAACTGGGATCATTGGAGAACGAACACTTAAGACTTCTGTTTCCTATAGTAAAGTTATTCAAATTCCTGATTGCTGACTCTGCTGTTTCTCGGTCACTATACTTCACAAAAGCGTACCCTTTTGACTTCCCGGTAGTTTGATCAAATAACAATCGTAAGTCTTCTACTGGTCCTACAGACTTGGCGATTTCTAACACTTGTTCTTCGGTGTAGTCGTACGGAATATTCCCTATGAACACATTGATTCCTTCCATCTCTATCTTTTAAGTTTCCTTTTGTTCCTTTAGTTAAGACTGGAAACCTGCTAAAAGGAACGACCAGCGCGAAAAAGTTTTGAACTTGATAGTAACAGTTTGTGAAAGAAGGTGCTCAAGGCAAGTTACAATGGAAGTAAAGGAGATCAAGTCTACGTTGGCCAACTTGGAAAAGTCCAAAGATGATACCACCATCTTGAAGTTGTTGAACATCTTGAATGATGGAGTTAAACCTACGGAAGGAATATTAAGAGAAACCAAAGTTGGGGTTGCAGTCAACAAATACAGAAGCAGTGGGAATAGTGACATCAGTTCTTTAGTTAAAAAAATGATTAGAAACTGGAGAGATGTAGTTCAAGCTGAAAAGAATAAGAAAAAGAGTACTCCAGACCTGACTCCAGCTGGTAATAAATCCAGTAGTTCTAGTGCGGTTGGAACTCCCGGTAGTACTACCAGTAAGTTTCATGGCGGTCCTAGAAATCCTAAAATCGATGGGGTTAACACCAGTTTGTATGATGATTCTACCAGAAATGCTTCTATTAGTGCGTTATACACGGCTTTAGCCATTGAAAGAGGAGAAAGTGGTGATGAAATCTTGACTGTAGCCAAAGAAATCGAACTTGAAGTGTTTAAAGATGAATATCTGAACGTAAATGATTCTTATAGAAACAAATTGAGGACATTTGTGATGAATTTGAGAAACAAAAAGAACCCTGAGTTAAGAGATCGGTTATTAACCCGTCATATTCTTCCGGTGAAATTTGTTAAAATGTCACCTAATGAAATGGCTCCAGAAGCTTTAAAGAAAGAAATTGAAAAATTACACAAGCAAAATCTTTTTGATGCTCAAGGAGCTACTGAGAAAAGAGCTGTTACCGATAGATTTACTTGTGGGAAATGTAAGCATAAAAAAGTTAGTTATTATCAAATGCAAACTAGATCTGCGGATGAACCTTTAACTACTTTTTGTACTTGTGAAAATTGTGGTAATAGATGGAAGTTTTCTTAGACATGAGAAGAAGTTATGATATAGTTGTAGTATAGGAGATTATGATGAGACGTTGTACTTATACATTTATTCAAAAAGATATGGAATAAAATCAAGTAGAATCTTTTTACATTAGAATTATTTACCTATCTCTATCATTAAATACCTTTAAGCAAAAGAGGTATTTTTGGCTAAAAAGGAAATCAAATCAACCTTGGTAACAATTTGCACTGGTTTATATTCGTCATCAGTGATAATGGCATTAGAATTAGTTTCAAAGAATTTGTTAAGTAAAGTCAATGGAGTTTTCAAAGTGATTGGTTCATATTTTCTCTTGGTGAACCCAGATTCTTTACTAATAGTAAACGATTTTTCAAAATCAGCCAATTTTCTGAAATCTATCATAACAGGTCTAATGGAATTAGTCATTTGGATTTTCTTGGAAGAAAGAGCTTTCAAAATAGATGATAAAGTAACAAGACCTACTAATTTACCAGCAGTACTCAAAACTGGTAATTGATCAAATCCATTCGATTGAAGCAAATTAAAGGTTTTTTCAACAGTATCGGCCAAAGTAACAGTAACAACTGGAGCCTTATCAGAGACCAAATCACCAATAGTTTTAGAAGATAAGAATTTATCATGTTCACTAGCAGATGGGTTAGTTTCTTCCACTTCAAATCCATTAGTTTTCATCCATTCATCATCAGCAAATTTAGATAAATAAGATCTAATAGAATCTGGGAACACAACCACAACAGTATCATCTTCAGTCAAATCTTTAGCGACTTGTAAAGCAGCTTGTAAAGCAGATCCAGAAGATCCACCAACCAAGATCCCTTCTTCTCTAATGATTCTTCTAGCCAATTTAAACGATTCGAAATCATCAGTTTTGATCCAGTTATCAACCCATTCTCTACTTAAAACATCCGGAATGAAATCATAACCAATCCCTTCAACCATATAAGGTTCAGAAGATTCATTAAGAGAAGCAGGAACGGCCAAAATAGACCCTTTTGGATCAGCACCAGTAACCACAACTTTAGAATTTTGTTCTTTCAAGTATTGAGAAATCCCAGTGATAGTACCACCAGTACCAGCACCAGCCACCAAGTGAGTGACTTTACCTTTAGTTTGTTCCCAGATTTCATACCCAGTTCCATAATAATGAGCTTTTGGATTGGCTTCATTAGAATATTGATCAAGAATAACTGCATTAGGAATCTCTTTTTCTAATTTTCTAGCCACTCCAATATGAGATTCTGGAGCATCAAAAGCAGCTTCAGTTGGAGTTCTAATAATTTCAGCTCCTAAAGCTTTTAATACTGAGACTTTTTCATTAGACATTTTTTCTGGTAAAGTAATAATAGTTCTATAACCTTTGATGGCACCTACAAGAGCTAACCCAATACCAGTGTTACCAGAAGTAGGTTCGATCAAAGTATAACCCGGTTTGATTCTTCCAGTTTTTTCTGCTTCCAAGATCATATTTTTGGCAATTCTATCTTTAATAGACCCCCCAGCATTAAATAATTCAACTTTAGCATAGATATTGGCCTTGATTCCTAAACTTTGAGGAATACGGTTCAATTTGACTAACGGAGTGTTTCCGATAAGATCCAAAGCATCATCCACCAATGGTGGGACATCCTTACTACCAGCCATTTTCTTTAGTGGTATGTTATTGTGAGGAAGTATATACGAGTGATTTTTTAAAGCCACAGCACAGCGATGAGTATTTAGCCACCACACGACCATACATTGTCTCAGGTGATTTATACTAATTATAACTCTCTATACATTTAAAATATTTCTCTATACTCTATCTCTACACATTAACTATCTTACACTTGGTAACATCTGAATCTTGGCCTGGAATTCCCTTGGTGAAGTCGTACACCATAAGAATCCCCTTTCTATCCACCACATACACCTTCCCTCCATCTGCTGAAAACATAATGGTAGCAGCTTCTATATACCTCTCCGCATTCGATACTTCCCCTAATAAAACCACAATTTTTTTAATAGAACTATACAAGTTCAATTCATAATTAGGGATTGACACAAGATATATTCTTCCATCTTTATCTAAGAACGCCAAAGCATCACGACGAGGCAGAATGGCTACTTTATGAATGGAAAACCCTACTTCTTGAAATTTCAATAAAAGATCTGACGATTTAATATTGGTGATCTCTTGTTCATCATCTGGTTCATGTCTACTATGTAAACTACTGTCCATCGAAAGGGAATCGGATATGTTTCGATTCCCATTAGAATCCATTGATGACCCTTCAAGTCGTAACATAATAGGAGGTCTGTTTTGTAAGGAACAAGAAGTTAAGACTAAAGTATTTGGAATGGTTCCAAATTTAGCATCAGTAATCCCCTCGTTATCCATCATCAATGCATCATCATCAGGGGCTTCTTCATCTGAATCATCATAGAACACCCCATCAGACTTTTTCCGTTTCTTAGGAATCGTGGAATCAGTCCAGATTAATCGAGGTTTCCGGAAATTATCTGATCCAGCCCCTCTTAATCGAATAATAAGGTACCTTGATTCCCAAACCGTACAACAAAGAAGATGAGTGGAATTAGCATTGAAACTAAGAAGTTTAATTGGGTCCCTATAAGGAATGGTAATAGTAATAGGTTCTACTGACCCAATGATTTTATCCCCTACTGACGATCTGACCAATTTATGTAACACTACAAAAGGTTGTTCTTTACCAGAAAGTCTTTCCTTTGCAGTAATCCCACATGCCAATAAAGGATCTGTATTGGAAATGGCAATACATCTTATAGGGAAATTGGTAATATAAGTATAAACTGGTTTACCCATTTCATGAGGTAAAGATGCTTTAGAAATATTAAACACTCTCATGATTCCTTTGGTACCAGAAATCACCAAAAAATCATTACTCAATTGACAATTCAAATGTTCCCATTGACTCAATTTCTTTCGATGATCTTCATTACTAAAAGGATCATTGGCTTGTGCATTACCTGAAAAATCATTGCCAATAACTACTTCATGGCCATAATCTTCTCGTAAATTACTGAACAGGGACCCATACTCACCCGTCAGCTTCCCGCAACAAACAAGAACCGGCTTGAAGTCTGTATTATTAGTTAATTCATACAATTCCCAACGTTTTTCCGTAATCATCACAAATCTCGTGACTTCTTGTCCGGTAACCCGATAAATAAAAGTATTAAGATCAGTTCCTATAAATCTAGAAGATTTCATTACCGAACTTTTAAACGGATTGGTTGAAAAAAGCTTCCCCTGTTGGGTTTGATAAGCACTGATTTTCCGATGGAATGGGAAACATTTACTGAAATTATATTCTTTTTCTTCACTTAAAGTCGACCAAATATAATCTTCATACTTTGATGTTTTACTTTTAGACCTTTCATGGTACCCATCATCCGGTCCATAGCTATTACCTTGAGGAGACACTTTGCGAAGGGGAGAAATCGAGGTAGAATTCCCATGATTTGATACTAAACTCCTACTTTCATCCTTATTAATTTGAATAGGTTTGACATCAGGGGTTACTGAACTCACGACATCGGGATGAGCGTGTTCTTCCTTAGCGTACTTATAAAACAAACTAATTAAATCCATTTGTTCTCCCCCAGCCTTGTCGTTTGGATCAATAGTTTTAAAACTCCGTTTACTGGAAGATCTTCTTCGAGATTTGGTGGTGGTATCACCTTGCAGTTGTGTGATCAATGAGTATAATTCTCTCAACTGTCTAACAGGTTTTAAAACCCTAACATTAGGAGTCAAACATTCTGGACAAGCATCTACACCTGAATCGATGGTGGAATTGAAAAACGTTTCTGAAACTATACACCCACACGAAACAATTGAAGCATCTGGGGTGAGGGCGTTGGGATCAAGACTTCCGGGAAGTTTGAGCAACGGTTCCAAGCTCGAGACCTTGACTCTTTCCATGATATCTCGGATCGGGTTGAGATGGTTATCAGGATTGCGAATAGACGATTTACGCGTATAATACGAGTGAGCATTCCTAAGGAGAACAATGCGATGAGGAGAACAATACGAGAATAGGACGACAATACTACGACGAGGAGAATACATGATGTCTCTATTGATGAAGATATAAGTATAGAAGTAGTTGATGTGTAATGACAAGTTACAGTCTACGGAAAGAGCACGGGACAATCCCATATATTACCTAACCTGACCTACCTAACCCTCAACTTTTGTTTCACTCTCTTCCTGATCTTGTATAGTCTCTACCTTTGTAATGGACGGTTGAGACCCCTTGATGGAACTGGGACCTCGAGACTCTCTCTCATCCCCTTTCAATTCAGGGGTATACGTTCTTTCCAATTCTGGTGCTGGCTGTTCTTCATAATCATTTTCAAAGTTTATCACCGTAGCCCGTTTTTGTTGGTCTCCAATAGAAAACACTTGAGGAGATTTATGGTCTACCATATCAATCGTATCATCATTATCTTCATCAACTCCATAATCAAAGAAGGAGTACACGGCATTACAAAATTGTCTTACCGAAGTATTGACCGATTTCAACACACTCCGATTATGTTCATAAGCATCTTTGACTGATTCATCAAATAACGGTTTCAATACCAATACAGATCGTGGCATAAGATTAAGCTGGGTTAGGGTCATAAATTCGTGATGGTCTTCAAACGTGGTTCTAGGAATACTAGGACTCTGGAACGCATACCGCGTGGCATGAAGCCCGTCCGGTCTGGTAAATGAAGGCATGGAGTTGGATTCTGGAATGATATCAATACCAGATTGAGTATCAAGCCATAATCTTACTTCATTTAAAGTGTTAGTTTCATCAAATTGTTTTCTTAAGGTAGTCCCATCCAAAAGCCGGAACGATAATACACACGATTTTGCAATACTACCTTGGCGACCTGAAGCTTGAGGATATTCATTTTGTTGTGGCGGCTTAAACTTCAATAACTTGTCAAAGTTAGCTTCGGTAAACTGGGTCATCGATTGCAATACTTGGCCGGAGCTTACAACCATCAAACTAGGGATCACTGGCACCCGGTACAACCGCTGGAACTGCTTGAAATCCACAGTTCCCTCCGCTAACATCACCAGTACAAACATCTCTGACACTTTACTGGCCACAGTTCCCGATAAGATCCGGGCCATATCGGGGTCATACGCATCGGGTCTATTTGTAACATACACCAATAACGGCTTTTGGTCTCTGGCAGCGGTGTTGGTAGCGTCTTCCACTGACCGACTGAATATCTGGCTCATCTCTGGTATGGGAGACATGTTATTTTCTGTCATTTTTAGCAGAATGACCCTTAATATATCGCAAAGTAAATAAGGTTAGTATTTTGAGTGTTGCTATAAATGTCTCACACGTCAAACTCGCGGTGTTAAGTGGTGATGGTAAGTACACGCTCGTCTAGATCAACACCAAAACATCGCCAAATCCATTTACTAGTGTTATTGGCTCTTGTTTGTTAGGAGTCCAAGAACACATACTGCAATATATTCAACCACTTTCTATATCCATTCAGTATGAGCAACAATTCTATCGGAGTTCTAGTCCGAGTCCGCCCCCTCCTTAAGCGAGAACCTAATATTGATTCGCTAGTCGAAATGCCAATGGCTGCAAAAACCAATTCAAATACAGTGGTTCTTCACGGTAAAGAAGTTGACGCCGATTGGCGTGGAAAACGTCCATTGCCCGACAAAACCTTTCAGTTCGATCAAGCAATATGGTCTTTTGATAACGCCGATGGGCGTGGAGTGAATAATTCGAAATTATACAAAACCACGGGCCCTCGGCTAATTGACCACTACTTCGAGGGTTATAACGTATGTTTGCTTGCGTATGGGCAAACCGGGTCCGGAAAAACCCATACGATGATGGGAGACTCGGAAGATCCGGGAATAATTCCTCTTTTAGTGAAAGATATCTTTGAGTATAAAACCCGTTTGGTGGCTGATAAAGTCAATTGTCAGGTGAAAGTATCGTATTTTGAAATCTATAACGAGAAAGTTCAGGACTTGTTGTATGAGGGACCTGAAAAACAATGGAAGGTTCGAGAACATCCTGAAAAGGGACCGTATGTGGAAGGTCTCGAAGAGCATACAATTGAATCTGTGGAAGGATTCACCCATTATTTAAATAAAGGTAACGCTAAGCGAGCCACAGGGTCTACCTCCATGAACGAAAGGAGTTCCAGGTCTCATGCTATTATTAATATTCATTTGAAACAAACTAGATTTGGGGATAGTACTAATAGCAAAGACTCAATTGGGGATGCTTCTACCGAAGTAGAATCGCATATAAAGTTGGTAGATTTAGCCGGATCCGAAAGGTTCAACAAAACAGGGGTTTATGGTCAACAGGATCGAATTAAAGAGGGGACTTTGATCAACAAGTCATTAGCAGTTCTAGGCAGATGTATAAATGGGTTATCGAAAAATATATCTACGGGCTCAACCGATCGAATTCCATACCGAGATTCGTCTTTAACATACATTTTGAAGGAGAATCTTGGGGGGAATTCCCAGACAATGATGATATTTTGTATTGCCCCGTTGGATTATGACGAGACGCTTCAGACCCTTAACTATGCCACCAGAGTGAAACAGATCAAAACCCGGGCTAGGGCCAGTGAGGTTAAGATTTCTGACGTGAAAATGGAATGGCAGGCTGATTCAGTGGACAGTCTTAAGAAGGAGATAGAGGAATTGAGTAGGAGACTAGAGAAGAGTCAATTAGAACTGGGAACAGGTCACCTAGAACACCAAAAAGGTCACCTAGAACCAGAACAACCAGAAAAGAGTCAGGCGGAAAAAGAGACTAAAGCTTCCAGCCTTGTAAACTACCTTGACAAGCAACTCCAAAAAGCAGAGTTCCAGAATACTTACTTACAGAGCAAATTAGCCCTGGAACAAGAGAAAACCCGTGAACTCACAAACCACAATCAGTATCTACACTCGTTGCTTGTGCAGCAGTTCGAATCCCAGCACAAGACGCAGCTTATGGTTCAACAAAACCAAAAAGTCCATACCTTGGAAACTGTAGCCGTGCAATTGAAGTCTCACCAAAAAGACCTTCTGAGATATCTATGTGAGTTTGATCCTAGGTCCGTCATTTAGGCCGGCGCGCCCCATTTCTCGGTAAGTCTCTCCCTAAACCGGGCCTAGAGAGTTTCTGGTCTCAGGCCTCGTCAAAGCGCGCAAACTTTTCAGTTTTCAGTTTCTTACTACTGTTCTGTCAGTGTTCGTCCAGCACCAACACAGTATCAGCATCACCACCCTAGCACCTAAAACCATGGCTACCGAGTTCTTGAACTATACGGTCGACTTATTCTTAAAGGACGGGACCAAATCGTCCGGGGTAATCACCGCCGTGGAACCTACTCTTGTAACCTTAGATCTGACCGGTAATCAGGGACAACCAGGTACTACCGCTCAGTATGCCAATTCTGCCATTGCTGACCTTAAAGTTACCAAACTACCACCAGATCTTATCAAAAACTTACGGGCCGCTGCCAAAACCACTGCTAAAAAGGCCACCAAGCCCAAGACCAAGAAAGAAGAGGGGATTTCTGAATTGGAAGAGAATAAAGATATCAACGACGTCAAAGTATCAAATGATTTTGATTTTGCTGCTAATTTGGCCATGTTTGATAAGAAAACCGTGTTTGAAGACTTCCTGAAGAACGATCACGTGAAGCCAGAACATCGGTTGGTGGGCCATAATAAAGTCGAAAAAGTCCGCAAAGATCAAGAGAAGTTTAGAAACGATGAAATGGTGTTGGATTCGGCCAAATCCGATAACTGGGACTTGATAGGAAACATGGATCGTAAGGAAAGTTTAAGAAACGCTTCGGTTACCGGTAGATCCACCCCTATCAATGATGTTTCTCAAGCTTCAATAAGTAAAAACTACTCTTTATTGAACTTGGGAACTGGAAATACTATCCCTGTATGTTCCCCCATTCAATTATTGGATATTGAAAGAATTGCTGCTGATTCTTTAGGCTACTCCCAAGCATTAATGGCAGAAGTGTTTTCTTCTAACTTATCGGTATTTATAACCCAAAGAATCTTAGGAGGGTCTAGTAGATTGAATCCTAATAATCACAATTTGCCTCCTTTGGTGGTACTTTTAATTGGGAATGAAAGATGTTCCGCAAGGGCTTTTTCATTAGGACGTCAATTGTCAAACCATGGGGTTAGAGTGTTAGCATATATGGTTAATCAAAATATGACTAGCGATGAAACTTTTAACCAACAGAAACTGATGTTTCAACAATCTGGTGGGAAAATCGTGTCGGAGCCAGTAGTTCAATTTGTGGATATCTTAAATAACAAGTTAAACACCCCTGTTGAATTGATAATAGATGCCTTACAAGGGTACGATGACCATCTTGAAGATATTTTCTATGACCCCGTGGAACAAGATCAAATCAAACAATTGATTGGCTGGTGTAATCAGCCTTCTCAAGCCAATAAAATCATGTCTCTTGATATTCCTTCAGGTATTGATGGAGGAGCCGGTACCATTACCAACGCCACCTTGACCATCAATTGCAAGTGGTGTGTTTCTATGGGATTGCCAGTGGCTGGTATCACTCATGCTTATAGAAATGAAAGCTTAAAAGTCGACTCCGATTCCCAATTAATTCACCTTTTGGTGGATATAGGCATTCCTAATAAGGTGTACCACCAGAAATCCAACCTCAGACGGTTTGATAAAATATGGTATGGGGCTGAGAACGTGGTAAACATGAGTGTTATAGAGTCTTAGGTCATATATTGTCATATAGTAATGTTAAATAATGTAGTAATCTCAAATCGGTATAGTAATCTGAAATCGTCATTTTGCAACTGGTTCGCACACGCAGGTTGTTTTTCTCGCGACAGAAAATTCAAGACCCATCAACTCAAGGTTTACAACTTCAAAGAACCGGCAACTTACAACGTGATGTTTGGTGCAAGTCAACCCAGCAATGGACCTACGGGACTGGGAACCGCCGGCCAAGGATGGGGCAATTCCTCAGGATTTTCCGGGTTGTCCAAGCCCAATAATGGCGCTACTTCTAGTGCAAACACTGGATCTGGAGGACTCTTTGGAAACAGTTACACCCAGCCTAAACCAAACTTGTTCGGTAACTCAGCACCAGCTGGTTCCAGTACTTTATTTAATACTGGTGGTGCCAGTGCCTCCAATGGTACCAATCCTTCCAATAATTCCAATCTTTTCAGCACCAGCAATGGCACCAATAACGGCCCTTCCAAACAACCTTATGTGCCAAATTCTGTATTCCAAGGTATCCCTACCGACTACGAAATGCCCCAGTCAATCACCGGGTCTTTATTTGCCGACGAACACAAACCCAAACCCCTTTCCAGCTTGAATTCCAAGCAAGAAGCTCCCATTAACTCGGGATCTATCTTTTCCAAAGTGGCCAGTAAACTTAATATATTCAAGAACTCCAAGCCATATGAGAATATAACCAATCAAATCAATGGGGTCTTCGCTTCAACAGACTTCCCTAGCACCAGAACCACCATAAATCCTCCTAAAGGGACCAAACCTAAGAATAAAGTCACTAAACCATTGGCGTTATCACTGATTGAAGCTAGAAACACCAACGAAACAAAAAAACTTATTATCAAATCCAAACCTATGAAGTTTCATCTGATCAATGCTGATAAAGTCTTGAATGCTAAGCGGAAGAGAATATTGCCTTCTTTAGTTCTGTCCGATAAACTTCTAAATGATGAACCCAGCGATGTGTCTGATAATGAAATTAATAGTACAATGGAACAAGAAAAGCTTTCACATCATTCCAAAGTAATGAGAGGCATTTCCGAAGAACCTAGTTTATCTGCTACCAGTTCTCATAGTCTTTCAAGAACTGAATTGAAACCAGGTAATTATTGGTGTTCTCCCTCCATTGAAACATTATCTGATTGGTCCTTGAAAGACTTATCTAATATTGATAATTTCATCATTGGCCGTAAAGGTTATGGTCAACTTGCATTTAATCTTCCGGTGGATTTATCGGATATGAAACGGAAATGTAATGAGAATGGGGTGGTACTTGAACAAGAACTTTTTTATGAAACGGTAGAAATAGGATCCAAATACGTGAGGGTCTATAAAGATAATGATACAAAACCTCCTAGAGGTTTTGGATTGAACGTACCTGCTACCATAACATTAGAAAATATTCAGCCTAGTCAGGGGAAGGATTTGAGTGCATTTATTACCATGTTAAAACAAAAAGATGGCATGGAATTTCTTACATATGATCCTATCATGTTCAAATGGACATTTAAGGTGGAGCATTTCAGTATTTGGGGTTTAGTTGATGACAATTCCAGTTTCAATGATGAAGAGTATCTCAAAGAGTTGAAAAAACAAAAGATTAGTAATGAGACTAAGGATTTACCAGGGAATTGGGGAGCTGAAAATCCAAGTGATTCGATATTAACATTCAAAAAGAAGCTTTTGGATAATGAAATCACTTCACAAATTGGCCAGGTTAAAGAAATGCCTAATTTTGTTGCTAAAGAACTCGTCAAACCAGACTCTCCTGTATCAGAAGATGATATGCCAATAGATGAAAAACCCGCTAATAACTTTGAATATTTGAAACAACTCGTCAGTGTGTTACCTACAAACGTGGATTTGCTGGATATAGTTCAAGAGAAAGCGTATGAGCCTGAGATTAAGGATGAAAGCACATTCAACAAGATCCAACCCCGTCCCAACATTGCCATTTCTGATGACTGGTTAGTTCAGTTGAAATTGACCAATGATCTCAACTCTTCGTTGGCAGAGTATTTATCTAAACCAGGGGTTCGGATTCAAGAACAAGGTAAATTGAAGTATGAGCTGATAGATGATATTTTATTTCATAACTTCAACCAAAGTGCTGAGTCAAGTAAAGAAATGTCGACTCCTCTGCTTAAAGCAGCCGAGGGAGAAGAGGTTCCCACAGAAAAAATTGATATATCTGCTGACAACACTGAACAAATTAAAAGTCTCAAATTCATGTTACATAAACTCCTTGAACAATCCGATTTTGAAAAACGGTCCAATGGACTTTTCAAAGTTGTTAAAAATCAATTCAAGTTTCGTGACTTTATTGATCCTGCAAACTTATCAGCCAAAGTTGTTGAAGTTTTAGAGCCAAGTTCTGCTCTTTTCGATCAAATTGAAATCAATTCTGACGACTCAATGGATACAGATATATCAATCGAAGGAGGAATCACTAGAAGCCAGCACCTTGAAGCCGTGGAACAACGGAAAGTGTTTAATGACTGGATCAAAAAGTATAATGAACCAAAAGTCCAAGAATTAGTTGCCAATGCTAATAGTTTCCAGAAAATATTCATTTATGTTTGTACTGGTAATATCAAGGAAGCCATCACCACCGCTATTGAGACTAATAATAGCCATTTAAGTGTGCTACTCAGTTTGGTGGATTCTAACTATCAAGGGTTTAAAAATGTCGCCAAATCTCAACTTGCAGAATGGACGACCAATGATTATATCCCAAATGACTTGATTGATATTTATAAATTATTTGCTGGAGACTCTGATCAAGTGTTAGAACCATATCCCTGGAGTATTGCCCTTGCACACAGAGCTTATTTTGAGGATGTCAAAACTCCATTGTATGAAATAATTGATAAGGTAATTCAAAATGTTGATACTAGAGATGATATCACCGATTTATTATCGTTTTATTGTCGTTATAAAACCGAAGGGCTTCCCAAAGCTGTAGCAAACCTTGAATCCTCTAATATGGATATCTCCATCAAATGGATTATTTATAAGATCATGGGAGCTGATATTGACGATAATACTAATTTGAGGTTCGGAAAACCCGTGGAACAACTAGGATTATGGAAAGAAGCATTATATGTCTATGCCCATTTAATTAACGATGTTATTGCCGAAAAGTCCATTCGGAAAGTTATTAATGATCATATCAAAGATATCAAAAACAATAATATCGATGAAGAACCATACTTGGTCAACACCTTAAGAGTTCCTAATAGTTTAATCTATGAATCGGTGGCTGCGGAGATGAATTCTGCAAAAGATTATTGGAAAGCCTGTGAAGCATTTATTGCTGCGAAATTATGGGAAAAGGCTCATGATTGTATAGTCCATCAACTAGGACCCTCAACGGTGATATCTAAGAATACCACCAACATCAAGAGATTGAAGACTATATTCTCTCAGTTCCCAATGGCAGGGCAAGGAATTTCGACTTGGAGCAAAGGAGCTGGAGTATTTGAGAAATACTTGGAAATCTTACCTTATACAAAAGACTTGTCAGTACCACAGAATAAGGTAGAGGTTCTTGAATCGTTATTGGAGAACCTTCCATTACTTCCAGTGGGCGATGCATTGGCTTCTAGAGCAGCCCTTTGTATTATTTGTAAAGATGTGGGGGACTTAGCCCTTAATACTGCCATTCCTGATGTTCGCAAGAAGATCTATGATTTACCGTTGGGAGAGGCCGAAATTACTTATTTCAACGGGCGAATAGAGGCTAAATAGTCACCTAGAGAAGCTAGATTGTTCATATAGTCCATATAGTACTATATAGTTCATAATACCATAGATACCATATAAAGGCTATAGTATAGATCCCATAGTATAGATCCCATAGATTCCTTACCATAGTAATCTGCGCACTGATTAAATAGATAGCGCGATTCTTACTAATAGTCATCAGTCATCAAATATATCACAGAAAGAAAACATCACCATGGCACCTTCAGTGGTAAACGATGTTTCTAAAACACAACTAAGTGCCCCCGAGCCCGAACACTGTCCCGGCCCTGAGTCGGAGCAAGCAGGGAAAGAAGACGCCTGTAATGGATGTGCTAATCAAGATATCTGTTCATCGCAAATACCTCAAGGCCCCGATCCAGACTTGCCTCAAATCTCCAAAAGACTTAGTATGATAGACCATAAGATCTTGGTGTTATCCGGTAAAGGAGGGGTGGGCAAATCGACCTTTACTTCCATGTTAGCCTGGGCGTTGGCAGCAGATGAAGATATAGAAGTAGGGGCAATGGATCTAGATATCTGTGGTCCATCGCTTCCTAGAATGTTAGGGGCCGAAGGGGAATCCGTTCATCAGTCAAACTCAGGTTGGTCTCCAGTATATGTTGCTGATAATTTGGGGATGATGAGTATATCATTTATGCTACCAGACGCTGATTCAGCGGTGATTTGGAGAGGAGCTAAAAAGAATGGGTTAATTAAACAGTTTTTAAAAGATGTCAACTGGGGGGAAAGACTTGATTACTTGGTGGTGGACACGCCTCCAGGGACTTCAGATGAACATTTATCTGTATCTACATATATGAAAGAAAGTGGGATTGATGGAGCATTATTAGTATCTACCCCTCAAGAAGTTTCATTGTTAGATGTTAGAAAAGAAATAGATTTCTGCAACAAGGCCGGGATTAAGATCTTGGGGTTGGTGGAAAATATGTCTGGATTTGTATGTCCTAATTGCCATGGAGAATCTAAGATTTTCAAGCCTACAACTGGTGGGGGAGAGAAGCTTTGTAAAGATATGAATATTCCATTTTTGGGGTCTGTTCCTTTGGATCCTCGTATAGGAAAGGCATGTGATGCTGGGGTATCATTTTTTGATGATTATGCTGATTCCCCTGCTGCTACCGCCATTTTAGATGTGGTAGATGCTTTGAGGGATGAGATTGAGATTTCTTTAGAGAAACTTAAGATTAGTTAGCACTAGTATTGAGCTTGCTCGATGCTAGCGGAGTTAATGGCAGGTTAGGTTATACATAGGTACATAGTATAGTAATAGTATAGTATTACTCAGATATTCAGTAGCTACTTTCATCTAAGCTCACTATAAGCTTTATATATTTTGGTGCGGTCCTCACAAACCAAATAAGCAAAGGAGAAACTTAAAAGACTACATAGAACAGAGAATAGAACGCTACAGAGTATAGGAGAGGATGAGTGAAACATTTGACTTCCTCAAGACTCACACCAACTACTCCGTCACTCGAATAGGAACGCTCTATAAAGACTTCAAACAAGACAAGGAGTTAAACCCCGAAGGATATGAAGCTAATTTGATCTCCTGGTATAATATTTTTAAAACCCTTTTGGTCCATGACTTTTTCCACCAATCCAAACTTACCATCCCCCATACCAACCCTGACTTATCCACTATGCTATTGCTACCGGTGATAGGCAAGCCTTTGAGTTTAGATCTTGTGATCAATGAGCTAGTTAATAAGAAATATCTCATTCCAGTGTCTACTTTCATTGATTATGAGGCAGACTTTCATACTTATATATCGCCCCAGACCAGTATTTTGTCGTACCTTTCTCCATTCCATTGGGCCAATGAAGCGTCTAAGAAAGGAAAAGAGTTGTTGAGATTATATCATTTTAGCTCCGAGAGGTATATTGTATGGGCCAGTTTGTGTGAGTTTGGCAAAGCATTAATGTCCCAATTAAATCATCATATGGACGATGGGATATATAGTAGCAAGGTTTTTGATGAACCGCTACTACTACAATTCATCCACGAGCACATGACCCCCAACTTTTCTATGCTTGATTTGCAGATTTTAATCAAATATCTTAGTAGAGATACCAGGGAATGTAGCTCCTCAATTAATGCTGAAGGAGTTACTATTGTCAAGTTTATAAGAGGGTCTGAAGTGACTAGTCAAGATATGGATATAGCCCATGTTCGAACCAACATTGATGAGATTTCCAAGAGAATTGGGGCCATAGAGTCTAAAATCGCCTCTCTTAACAAGAGAATAGCTCAATATCCTATGGATTTGATTAAGAAAGATGAAACCATAAAGGCCACTGTGATGCATATAATATCCCAGAAACGACATCAGGTCAAGACCCTTCACCATACAGCTTCAATTCATACTCAATTAACCGAAATCTTAACTAAGATTGATAGTGCTAGCTCGAATGTGAAGATTTTTAATGTATTGAAGCAGTCTGCTCAGACCTTGAATACTTTGAATGCTCAAGTGGATATATATGAAGTAGAGCAAGTGAACGATGATATAAAAGATCAAATTGACCAAACCGATGAGATCTCAGAGGCTTTGGGAGGAAATGCTGACCAAGATGTGGAAGATGAGTTTAATGAGCTTCTCAAAGAGCATGAGCAAGAGCAAGAGCAAGAGCAGAAGAAACAGAAACAACAGCAAGAGAAAGATAAGAATAGCACTGACGACCTTTTGGATAAACTAAACCAACTATCTGTTGATGATAAAGTAAAACTTGACCAACCAGGTAAAAAGGAGGAAGTCCACACCAAAGAGAAGACACTAGCATAATTTCAAGTATTTTTATAACAACTATTTAATTTATACAAAACTACCATAGAACTCTGAACATTCCTGAATAATCCAGCGAATTGAGTAGTATAAGACTTCTATTATTTTATAAGGAGATATTAAATAAAATAATGGGAAAGGCCCAAATCATAAAGTAATAAAGAAGGATTATCTGAGTTTCACAATGAGGGATAATGGCTAGGGGTAATGAATAAGGAGGTTGATTAACCCAAGATTTGAAGAATTTGTTGGGTAAGATTAAATAATTCCACTCTAGGATCATCAAATTGATCATCACTAGAAGGTATTTGTGATTGTTGGGATTGTTGACTCACGCCCAAGCTTTTGATTCCCGATAAAATCGATTCATTTTCTTTTATCAATGCATTGATTTCATGATTATTGGATTCTAATAATTGTAATATGGTCCAAAGAGCAATATGTTCAAAAGTAGCACTTTCACTTTGTAAGAATCTGATTAAAAACCCATAAATCCCATCATTAGGTTGAGACCAATTGTTGAGAATATATTGTTTATGTTCATCAGAAACTCTAGAACATAAATTAGCCAAAGCAGCAGCAGAATTACCACAAACTTCCCCATTTTCACTAAAAGTTAAAGGAATTAAAACGTCAATTATATGGCTTTCATATAATCTAGGTTTCAAATCATCAGCTAAAGCTAATATGGCAAAACAAGCAGAAATTTCCAGTTGAACTGAAAGTGGAACTGTTAAAACCAAATCTTTACATTTATCCACTGCTCCAGCTGCCAATAAGGCCAATCTATTTCTTTCACTTGAAGCAGCCAAGTTTCTTAAAGTTGATACGGCATGGCATTGAATTTCTTCAGAATCAGAATAATCTAATAAACCTACCAAAGGTTTCAAGAACCCAGCTTCAATAATTAAAGCTTCATTTTGAGGATGAATAGAAATATTTCTGATACAAGCAATAGCAGCCAATACTAAAGGTTGATGGTTAGAAGTCAATAATTGAACTAAATGTGGTAACCCACCAGCTCTTACAATTTCCACTTGATAACCTGAATCGGAAGCCAAATTTCTCAAAGCTAAAGTAGCTTGACATTGAACTCTTGGAGAAGGTGAGACCATTAATCCAACCAATTGAGACACTAATTTAGGCTCAGTAGTGGATAATTTCTTTCTATTAGATTCATCAACGGCAATATTAGAAAGAGCAGTAGTACAATAATATTGAACATCTACATCTTCATTAGATAATAAAGATACCAATACTGGTACTGCTCCAGCATTGACCAATTCTTGTCTATTTTCCCCCGAGTGAGTCATGTTCAAAAGAGCACCAGTAGCATTTCTTTGGACTCTAATATCTTTTGATTTTGCCAATTTGGCCAATGGTATAAGAGCCCCACTCTTGGCAATTTTTGATTTATTATCATCTTGAGTAGCCAAATTAGTAATACACCCAACGGCATTACACTGGACTTCGATATTAGTCGACATCATTTGTCTAATTAAAGGTTCCAACCCACCCATTTCCACTATTAAGATCTTATTCTCATTATTGACAGCCAAATTCCCAAGAGCTCCACAAGCAGCTCTTTGGACTTCAGAATCAGAACTTTGTAATAAAATCAAAATTGGTTCCAAGACATCCCGGTTGACTTCTCTGACATCTTTTTCGGTGATTTCAGCAAATGCTAAAGCAGCACTTCTTTGTAAGTCAATATTTTCAGAATATACCAAAGTACTTAGAGCTCTTAAGGGTCCATTACTGAAAAAGTCCACATCTGACCGATTTTCCAAGTATTGCAAAAGAGCCGAAATGGCCTCACGTTCATTTTCCGCCAATAAAAGTGGAGGGTATTTGCTATCACCACTCCGAGATGATAAACAACTGCAACAAGCACCCATAACTTAAACGAAAGGCTTTAACTGGGTTTAGTAGCAAAAGGGCTGACTAAAACGGTTGGTAAGAATAAACAAGAAGAAGAACTGTGCCTGTGGTGAGATACGAGCGTGGGGTAGTTAACTAGTTAGTTATAACACGTAAAGTATCAGGTGTCACGCTGGCTCTTCAGTTATTAATCTGTCAATGTATCTCCGGTTACGACTAAATGACGATACCAGAAAACCCGCGCTTTGGGCCCCGCACGCCCCATCCCTTACTATTCATTCCTTTTAGGTACATTAGGCGGACTTCACACCTAGAACAATAGAATAAGACGCTGTTTGTTTGACACTTCAGAATAGAAGACATGGACAATATTTAGATACTATTTAGTATGGTACACTCAATGGAGCTAGTGCTCTCCTTCTCTGCCCTTGTATGTTACATTCCTTATGTTGCATTCTCTGTCCTCATCCCTACATTCCATATTACCCTATATTAATCTATTTCTATGTACTCATTAACCATTAATGTCTATATTTTGATTCTCTTGAACCCTCCATAAAGGTAACGGGATACCAATGCTCCAGCAGTCCCGATTACTGACAGAACTGCCACAAAAATTACCATATTATCAAAGCTATCAGGGTCTCCTCCACTTGCAATAGCTCCTCCAATAGGAATTCCAATTAAATCCCCAAAACTAAACACAAAAAATGCCGTTCCAGTACGTTTAGCAAAATCTTCAGTTTTACTAATTTGTCCCACACAAGCAGGAGATAAAGATAATGTAGACCCAGAAGTAAACCCATAAACTCCAGCAAATACAAATAACCCCGTCAAGGAATGGGCTACTTTGGGATTAACCCATAATACCAAGATAGCTATTGAAGACAGAATACAAATCAAACACAACACATTGAATCTTCCGTACTTGTCAGCAATAATACCCGGGATTAATCTTCCAGGAATTGACAAACAATTGAATGTTAAGATCAATAAATAGGATTGGGATTCTGAAAATCCATGAGCTACTGAGTAGGATGTCAAGTATACCATGGAAACTAAAAAGGCAAACCCTGAACCTAACAATGAAAACACCAAACAGGTATACACTTTATCTTTAAACACTCTAATATCAATGGATTTTACAATTTCCATAGTAATAGAAGGTTTCTTTTCATCATTTTGTTCTTTTTGTGAAGCAAATACTTCCCGACGATCTTGGATTAATAATAATGAAACTATCAGCAATCCAAGAATAATAAAAGTCCCTACTCTTATGGTCCAGCCAAATCCAATTTTTGGGAATAAAGATCTATACATCACTGGAAATAAAGCACCACCTAAAGCCCCTCCAATATATGATAACCCAATAGCTTGACCTCTTTTTTTCAAAAACCAATGAGATAATACACTGATATTAACACAAAAAATCAAACTACTTCCAAGACCTCCCAAAATACTATAACTTAAAATAAATTGGTAAGTTTCATGAGCCCAAGAAGAAGATAAAAACCCGATGGTAGAAAGGATAATCCCTACTATTAACGGGATTCTAGCCCCAACTCGGTCAAAAATTGGCCCTATCACCAATAATGCTCCAAATTCCACAAAGGAATTTATTGAAAAAATCCAACCTATAGTGGAAGGCTCTACATCGGCCAATATATGTTCTTGTAAATAAGATTGAAGAACTCCACTGGAGTTTAAAAACGCCAAAGACCCCACCATACCACAAAAAGATCCAAAAAGTACCGTATAAGCTCGTACCCCACCTTCAGGAAATAAGGTAGGATCATCTAGTACTGGCACCTCATCGGAGCTACTATTATCAGTTGGTCTAGTAGCATCGATAATATCGGCCTTCTCTTCCGTCGGAGTGTGTTTTTCCAAATCCTCTATATTCAGCATCCTCTTGTCTATAAATATCACTCAACTCCATACAAAGATGAACTGGTAATTTCAAATTTGAAAATGTTGCAAGACCAGGGCTTTATATAGATATCCGCTAAGTCGCAAAATTCCATTTTTCCAGGGCTTCGCAGCCTCCGGTATCTGAAAATTTAGACCGGAAGCCAACCGAATGGAGCAAAGCCCAGGGAAACAATGGAAGGATGGATCCGAGTAATATAAAGAGATCGGGAAGATAATCTCGGGTACGTCAAGGTTATAGTTACCCTTTGTCAGATCAATTGTCATTGGCTGTCATAGGCAGACTGTCGTTGGCTTAGTCTTTGCAGCATCCGGGAGTTTAGATAAAGCGCAATTAGGTTCCGTGTTAGCGGGAGATTTGCATTGACGCGATAGGAAGTACGAGCTGGATTGGAATCAGACACAGTATTAGTACTAATTCTGGTACTAGTACAGTATTGGTACACTACTACAATAGCACTAGAATTGCACCAGATCCCTGCCAGCTAGTACTAGAATTGGTCTACAGAAGCCTCTTGTTAAGCCGCTGTTAAGCCGCCTAACAAGACACGGCTCTGAACGCGCTCTATGGATCTGCTACCTTAGTAAATTGGATCTAGATAAGAGGTAACCGCACCATTGAGTTCTACTATATAAGTCGTGATTGTACAGTGTACAGTGTACGCGTAAGGTGCCGCTATAATACGTCTTTTACTTTGTAGACACCGCTATAGTTTCCTAAAATCCTCACAGCCAACGTAGCAGATAATGGAGAATATTTGATCATATATGACAAGCCATAGTATTGTCATAGAATTGTCACATTGACACAGTATCGTCATTGGCTCGTCATTGGCTCATATACATTAATGGTGTTATATTCTCAGTTCTACGTTAGTCAGCTCTCATTCTTCATGACACCCCTCTCATTGTATGATCATAGAGCCGCAATTGCCAGCGCGCGCCCAGGAAATGACGTCTCCACCAGAACATTTTCCAATAACCTTACAACTTAGCACCGTTCTTTGCACCGTTCTCAACGATCTAGCACTTCATAGGACACAATCGGTACATTAGTCCAACAGTCACACCATGGGTATCAACAATCCAATTCCCAGAAGCTTGAAGAGCGAGTCTAAAAAGGCCGCCAAAGTGCTTTCTTCTTTCATCAAACCAAACCAAGTAGCAGGTCCTGACCAAATCATCCCTCCCAACGTGTTGAAAAATGCCAAAGGGTTGGCAGTCATAACAGTGTTAAAAGCCGGGTTTTTATTCTCAGGAAGAGCCGGTTCCGGAGTCATTGTGGCCCGGTTACCTGATGGGTCTTGGTCTCCTCCTTCTGCAATTGTTACCGCCGGAGCAGGGGTTGGGGGTCAAATTGGGGCAGAACTTACTGATTTTGTGTTCATTTTGAATAGTAAAGCCGCCGTCGATTCGTTTGCTCAAATGGGATCCGTCACTTTGGGGGCAAATGTTTCGGTGGCCGCTGGTCCTTTAGGGAGAAATGCTGAAGGGGCTGGAACTGCTTCTTTAAAAAGTGCTTCTGCAGTATTTGCTTATTCTAAAACTAAAGGATTATTTGCTGGGGTTTCTTTAGAAGGGTCTGCCATTGTAGAAAGACGAGAAGCCAATAGAAAATTCTATGGAGAGAATTGTAAAGCTAGATATATTTTAAGTGGTAGAGTAGAGGCTCCACCAGCTTGTGATCCATTGATGAGAATACTTGAAAGTCGGGTGTTTAATAATAGATTACCTTTTGATGATGATGATTACTTAAACGATGACTATTATGATGATATTCCTGGTATTGATGATTTCTCCGATACTACTTCTGAAGCTCCTTCTTCTAGAAGAGGTGGTAGTGGTCGTTCTAGTAGAAGAAGATATTCTGATGATTACTCAGATGATTATTCTGATGAGGATGATTATGGGTACAGTAGAAACAGTCGAAATAATAGAAGTAATAATATCCGGACCAATGCTCGTACCAATGGTAGAACTGGTGGAGGGTCTAGTTGGGAAGATGATATATATGATAGTGGGAATGTGAATGGTGGCAGAAGAAGAGGTAATAGTGACGTTGATGCTTTGGGTTCTAGACTTGGTGGGTCTAGAATATCCAGTGGTCCTAGTCCTAGTAGACCTTCAGCTTCTTCTAAACCTAATTTTGGTGCCGGTCCAAAAGCCAATTCCAATCAAGCCATTGCTTTATATACTTTTAAAGGGGAACAATCCGGTGATTTATCGTTTAAGAAAGGTGATGTGATTGATATCTTGAAGAAGAGTGAAACAACCGATGATTGGTGGACGGGTTCCAACAATGGCAGTACTGGAATCTTTCCTGCCAATTATGTCGAATTGATTTGATTGTGTTGTATACTATGATGTGAGTACTTCCTTATGCCCTGTTATATAGCTTGATAGAGATTCAAAAAAGTAACACCCAAACCGTGAAAAATCAAAAAAAAGTGATCAAAGAGTGTGAAGTACTTACAATATAAGCTGTTTAAACAATATTCATAGGATCTAAACAATTAGTTTCTAGCTCTAGCTCTAGCTCTCTCCTGGCTCTCCTGGCCTAGTCCACGGCATAGTTAAACACTTCATTAACAAAGTGTCCCACCACAGACTTCCCCTCTTCAAACGTAGGATTGTCATGTCTAACAATAGCAGCTCTATGGGTCTGTTTAGTTAATCTTAAAAGAACTGGAAATTTGTTCCATTTTAAGCTGTTCAAGTTTTGAATGATGGTTTTATGATACTTATTTAATGGAAGATTAAAGTCGTGAGCTTTCCCTTTTAAATTGACTAAATCCAACGTTTCAGAACTTTCAACCTCACTGGTAACAGCTTTGGTGGTATTATGATAATTCTTATATGAATCACTATTCATGGCTGAGAAAATCGATTCAAAGAATTGTTCATTTTGATCTGACACTGTGTTACTGATGTCATGTTCAATAGTGTGCAATAAAGAATCATTTTTGGAATGGTCAGCAAACGCTTCATGTAAATGAGATAATCCAGGACCAGAATCTCTATTAAAAATAGCAACTCTTGTGTAGGTTCCAATCCGTTGATAAATCGAATTTCCTACAAGATAAATTAGCCAGAAAGGAGCCATTACCACAGCCGTAAGAAGGACCTTAACCCATTTGAACTTTCGACGAGCAGAATTCTTCCCTCTGGTGAATTTATCTTTATTGATATTATCATTAACATCACTTTTAAATTGTATGGGTTTATCAACATCTATCACCACTGGATCATATCCGTCAATAAAAGAAAGAGTATAGGCACTAGCACTTTCATTAATCATGGATTTAAACGGATCTATCGCAGAAATAGAAGCAGTATACCAAGCAGTTCTCTTATCATTAATCACATTAGCATATAAAGATAAGTGTTTGAAGCTCTTCAATGCCTTAATAAAGGTCGACCGAGGATCAGACATCCAAACTAAAAGTGGTAGTCTATCCTTCTTCCCATCAGCCAAAAACATTTGAGCCCCTGAATGAGCCAAATAGTACGAACCAATAAAGTTATAAATTCTAGTTCCCCAACTAGTTCCTGGATTCATCACTCCTACATGAGGAGTACAAAATGTAGTAAAGTTCACTGGTTCTCTTGAATCAAAATACCCTTTGGAGTATAAATACCCTATAGCATAACGAGATATAAGCCCTCCAAGAGAGTAACCAATCATAGAGAATTTGGTGACATTACCCTTTTCCTGCTCCAATCTCATGGTTTCAGCTTGAATTTCATCACTAATTCTCTTCCCATTGACATCAATTCCATCATAAGTTAAAAACCCTGCGTGTGATCCAGTCACATAGCACACTAATTTGGTATCACCTTTGTCCTTAGGAATTTGTTGTTCTAACTGAGTCTTAATATACTCCATGTGGTCTGGGTTTCCCCAAAGCCCATGGACCAATACAACCAAATGATAATTCACCATTAATGCTAGTTTGTAGTAACAATTGGGATTTAATTGTCCTGGTATAACCCAACACAATTCTCCTCTGTAATACTAATTATCCGCACATGCGTGTGATTGTGCTGCAATTTTCCGGTTCCGATGCGCATGCTGCAAGCTGCAATAGATTGCAGCTACTTTGCAGCCACCAGTTTAGTATCTACAACTATTACTGGAAGTTATATGGTATCTAAGTCCTTGTAATATGTTACGCACCTATTACATTTTATATACAAATATTTGGTTTTATACTGATCTAGAATTCCTATGTACATTAATCCAAAAACTTGGAAAGAAGAATCGAAGTGGCCGTCCCCACATTCAAACAATCAACTATAGTATCATTTGAAATCCGGTTCTTTGGTAATGAAACAAAAAAGTCGGACAAATTCCGTAAATTGGTACGAACTCCTGACCCTTCACTGCCTAATACTAAAAGCACTGGTGTTTCAGCTAACATTCCTGAAATCTCATTTGTAGTTAGTGTCTTGGATCCACTTTGAACATCGGTTGTAATTATAGACCAGGGTCCTTGTTTGACATCTCTCATGAACCTTAATCCATTATTCACTTGATAAATATCCATCAAGTCTAAAGCTCCTGCGGCCGCTTTACTGGTAACTGGGCCTATTCGAGCAGAATTATGAGATGGGGTGACAATAAAATCTACCCCTAAAAAGAAGGTTGTTCTTATAATGTTTCCTAAATTTTGTGGGTCTGTAATTTCATCCAAATATATCCCTAATGGGTTTTTGGTTTTTTGGTTTTTTCTGGCAATATTTTTGTTAATTGTTGATTTGGCATTAAGTTCCCGGTCCCATACCAGTAACTCATATGTTCCATTATCAGAGTCTACTGCTCCTAAACTAGTGAGTTCTGGTAAATCAAGCTTTCTTGTTTCCAATACTACTCCATTGTGAACTCCATTATTCGTCAAAATGTTAAGATCATTCTTGCTTCCTCTTTCATCTATCTTGATTCCATATGAATTGGCAACGCTAACAATTTCATCTAACTGCTCTTTTTGCTTATTCAATATCAATCTATCGTACAGATACCTCTTTTTGGCTTTCAAGGCTGCTAACACAGAATGTCTACCATAAAGGTACTCGTTAAAGGGATTCTTATTTAAGGGCTGACGAGGAGTTTCGTCAAATCTATCGTCACTATCTCTATTTCTTTTATACTGGTCATCTCTACTTTTCTTAAAATGGTCTCTTTTTGCAGTTTTGGCTCTTTGTTCCCGATCAGTCTTGATTTTCAAACTCTCCTTTCTCTTGTCTGACATGAAACTATACTTTTTGACAAAGAAATCATCTTTAGACATACCCCTTTTTTCCCATTCTTTTTGCTTTTGTGGTGGTTGCGATGGTAGGAACCTATCTATAGTCTCCTTCTTGCCTCTTTTGGTGCTTTTCACCGCTAGGTTTCTGGTGGGTACCACACTAGTTACCTTTCTGAACATAGTGATGGAAACTTTTCACCTTTCGCAGAGATGAGATTTTGCGATGAGATCTGGCTGATAAGATAAATATAATACATTTGTCCAGTTATATAATTATATACATGTAAGTGACAAATAAATAGTGACTAGTGACAAATAAATAGGCTGGTGACGAGTGACTGGTGACGAGTGACTGGTGACGAGTGACTGGTGACAAGTGTGGTGTCTACTAAAATAAAACTCCTTTGGTACTAGGAACTTCATCAGTTCCATTACTGGAAATGGCTTCCTTTATGGCAATTGCTAAAGCTTTAAAAGCACTTTCAGCTCTATGGTGATCATTAAACCCTCTTAAACAGTCTACATGTAAGGTAATTCCAGCTCCTTGAGCAAAACTCTCTAAGACATGAGGAATCATTTCACAGGAAAGATCCCCAATCTTTTCTCTTTTCAATCCCAATTCAATAACAGCATATGGTCTATTAGAAAGATCCACAACGGCTCTACTTAAAGCTTCATCTAAAGGAGCAAACCCACTCCCGAATCTCTTCACCCCTTTGACTTGACCTAAAGCTTGATGGAAGGCCAGTCCCAAGGTAATTGCTACATCTTCAGCCGTATGGTGATCGTCAATATGTAAATCCCCAATACATTCAATTATCATGGACCAGCCTGAATGTTTAGCCAAAGCATGTAACATATGGTCCAAGAATCCAATCCCAGTTTGCACATTTATTACTTGAGATGATGTGGATTGGGAAGCATGCTCTTCGATTTTTTTATCTGGAAAAATGGATTTTTCTATGACAAGTGGACCCCCATCCAACGACAATCCAATCTGGATCTTTGTTTCGTTGGTAGTTCTAGTGAAAACCGCAGTTCTGGCCATTTTAATAATATATCTATTGATTGAAAAATGGCTTACCATGACTCAAAGTTCACACCCACACGTGCGACATTCCGCACGCGACACTGCGGCGACATTGTTCGTGATCTAACACTTCAGATCGATACATTCCACCAGAATATATATACCACTATATCTATTGTTGTATATATCTGAGGGTATTCTTTGTTTCACGGTTGATTGGTTGATTCTAGTGTGTACTACTACGACAGACAACTAACAACAGAACGATGAATTCCACCAGCTTGTTCAAGCGAACAGAAGTGATTGGCCGAGGAAGGTTTGGGGTTGTATACAAGGCGTATAATAAACACACCAAACAAGTGGTGGCCATTAAGGTGTTGAATTTAGATACCCAAGAAGATGAGGTGGCAGATGTGCAACAAGAGATCCAGTTTTTGGCCGAACTTAAGAATGTTCCTAACGTAACCCATTATTACGGCTCCATACTAAATGATACCAGACTATGGATTATCATGGATTATTGTGCTGGGGGGTCTGTGCGGACATTATTAAAGGCTGGGGTATTTGAGGAAAAATATATTGCTGTTATCGCCAGAGAATTATTAATAGGGTTGTCCGCGGTTCATAAGATAGGGGTGATACATCGAGACTTGAAAGCTGCTAATATATTGATTTCAAAAGAGGGAAATGTTCAATTATGTGATTTTGGAGTGGCTGCTAAGGTGACGTCAAATTCGTTGAAGAGAACTACCATGGCCGGTACTCCTTATTGGATGGCTCCAGAAGTTATTCGGGAAGGTGATACATATAATTCCAAAGCTGATATTTGGTCTTTAGGGATAACTTTATATGAAATTGCTACAGGGAATCCCCCATATTGTGAAAAAGATGCTATGTGGGCAATGCAAATGATTTCTAAATCTACTCCTCCACGGTTGGAAGGTCGAGATTATTCTGCCAGTTTGAAAGAAGCAATTGCCTTATGTTTGGATGAAAGTCCTGAAGAAAGACTCCTGGCTGATGATCTTTTAAAATGTAAACTTATACGATTTTATAAGAATCATTCGACATTTATTCTTAAGGAAGTGATTTCTCGGTATTTATTATGGAGAGATAATAATAATAGAAGAGATTCTACGGCATTTGTAAGTTTGGATAAAGAATTAGGTCATGAACCTCAACCTGAACCTACAGTTCAAGGAGATAATAATATTCAAGTCAAATGGGATTTTGATTCTTTGAGTAGTAGAGAATACATCATCGAGAATGAAATTGATCTTAATCAAGTGGAAAATCAAATCGATTCAACTTATGATTTGGGTGAATACAAAAACCCAGATGCTTATCAAACTGAACCAACATTAAGAGCAGATACTAATCTCAATTTGACTGAAAAAAATTATCCATCATCACAAAACTTCACCAATGACAAAACTTCTCGTCAAACCCCTGTACCAAATAATGGAATCCCCAAATCTTTGCAAAGTCTTTTTGAAGAATCTCCGGAGATAAGTTCCCAACAAGGAGCAATCCCAAGTAATTTTGAGCTTCCACCTCCAACATTAGCAGGAGCACAAGGTGAACCAAGAATGGAATCACCCACCATTGAAATTCCTGACATTGATAAATTACAAAATTTATCGGCGGTTTCATCTGCTACATCTCAAATTGCTTCGCTGAATGGACAACCACACCTCAATAAGCCCCCTGCATTATACCATTCTCAATCAGCTTCAGGGAATTTGGAAACTAGATTTGCTAACAGTAGTCAACCTGGGAACCGACCAAGGAAAAAGACCATTTCCAATTCATTCGGAAGTAATTCCAATTCTCAGAATAATTATTTCAGTGCTGGGGTAGAAAGTGCTACTCCCCACACTCCGCCATATTCTACTTTGAATAATAACAAAAGTCCCTCACCCAAACCCCCACCTAATACTGGTTTAATAGGTAATAACGGAACTAATTCACCATCCAAATCCATGAAAGCATTACAATCCAATTCCAACCCTTCCACCAACCCATTACTTCAACCAATTAACTTTAAAGCAAGCGATAATCATACGGCATCCAATCAAAATACGGTTTCAAATAACAATACAAATGGCACAAGTCTGGCAATGGCTAATAATCAAAAACAACGGAAACCTCGTCCTGGGCTCCATATCCAAATGCCTACGCCTAGTAATACCATGAATCCACTATCAGCATTAACCAATAACAGTATGCCAGCCCTTGATGGAGATGGACATCATGAAGGAACCAACCAATTTGGGGTTAAGCCTTCACAATTTGGAAGTGTGTCGATGACACCTGTTACAGAAAAAGATTCTTTTGTTTCGAGTGGTGATAATTATGAAAAGACTGAAAGTACCCAAGCATCCCGTGATAGAGCTGAATCGCTTGGTAATATAAACCCTAGACATCCTGTTCCTCAAAGGAAG
This sequence comes from Yamadazyma atlantica, assembly GCA_030561325.1. Taxonomy (NCBI): domain Eukaryota; kingdom Fungi; phylum Ascomycota; class Pichiomycetes; order Serinales; family Debaryomycetaceae; genus Yamadazyma; species Yamadazyma atlantica. The sequence continues at coordinate 445,694 of JAKTXA010000007.1, forward strand.
ATGACGGCTCCTACTTTACAGACACCTAGTTCATTTTCCATTACTAAGCATTTGGGACCTAGCATGTCACCTTCAGGATTACCTAAAAACAAATTTCCTCTGATTCCAAATATTAATGGGGAATTTTTCATTGATTCGACTCCAAAACAGAAACTAATCGCCGAATTGGATAGTATGATCAAGCTTTTCAACACCGGGTTGGATGCTTTAGAAGAGAAGATCTAGGTTACACGATCTAGACCAGAGTATAGACATATAAATAGGAATAAATAGTATTAACATAGAATTAGTTCTACTGCTTACTATAATCTCAATTCTCACGAAATTCTCACTACAATTAAACTGAAAAGTTCGCGATTAAACTACACCTAACCAAGATGGCACCACGAATGAGACGGCGGATCACGTCGGCCAAACGTGAAGAAATCGAGAAGGAGCAAGAAGCACTTGCTAAGTCGATTGTTCGGCCATTTGATGTGGTTGCTGGCTTGCCTGTTTCGTATAATACGCCGCCCTACGGCCGCTACGAAGACGTGTTGAAGAATCCACTCACGGTCAAAGACTCGGCCATTTTGTACAGATCACTCATGAAATCCCGTAGTAATTATGTCAATGGAGGTCCCATGTTCAAGCTTTACTGGTTGAAACAGAGCAATTATATAAAAAGATTGTGGAGTGAAAATAAACCTACCAAAAACGACAATGAAAGACGACCTATTTTAGGTGCTGAAGTCAATGCTAGAGACGTTATGGTTAAGTTATGTGATTCAGGATTGACTTTAGGTCCTCATACTTTTGAAATCAGAATGTTCATTGCAAAAGACGAACGGTCAGACAAGCCCTCGAAGGATGAGCTGTTGGTGAAATTAGAATCTGAAAAGTTAGATAGTGAGCTTATTCCTCAGCCCACTGTGCCAGAGTCAAAGGATCTGGAATTGTCCCAACCCGCTGCAGCTGGTTCTCAGTCGCCTCAGCCTAACACTCTTCAGTCCAATAGTCTGAAACCTTCCCCAAGTCCTGCCGAAACTGGGCCCCAAAACGCTGTACCAAACACCACAGAAAAGAGCCCTTCTCATGAAACTCCAAAGAGTACTGAAAAGAGCCCTAGTGTTGAAAATAGTCCAACACCAAACGACTCATCAATCATTGAAAAAAACTTGACTCCTAACACTACCCCTAGTTTACCTCAAACCGCAAATGAACCAACTAACCTGAACCCTGGACTGCTGTTTTCACCTTCTGTGAAGCCACTTGGTTCTCTAAATGGTTCTGGCTCTGGGCCTGACTCTGGTCCTGGTGGAGCTTCTGGTATGCCTGCTTCAAGTCCATTAAACTCCTCAGCCTTCCCATCCATTAACAAAAGCCCCGGGTATCAAAGACAATCCCCACCTCCATCCATGTTAGGTAGACCTGTGCCTCCTAAAAAGCCACGGTTTGATCTTGATTCTCCTGAAAACGCCCAAACGATCAAAAATTTGACTACTTTAGCCCGGTTCGATCCCAATTTAGAAAAACTCATGGAAGAAATTGCTACTGGTAAAGCTCCAAGAGACAAAGTAGCAGTTTTCCAGGGTTTTACTGCAAGAGCTAGAGAAATGGGACCACCTCCCCATCCTTATTTAGCTCCTAACTTTAGAATGAATCCTCATATTCCATTCAAACTCAAAAACTTGCTTAGAGATAGGAAGCAGTCTAGACCTCCTAAGCACCTGAAGGAACGTGACCAGCGTTTAACGGCTTTTCAAGAACGGTATCTTACTAATGCCAACTTATTATTTGAATTCGTTGAGAACCCAAATGTAAGGTTTCTCTTTCCTAAAACCGCCATTTGTGAGGTTTTGGCTTCCAAAAGTAGTAGTGATGAAAGAGATATATTGATTAGTTTCCTTTGGATTCATAATCTGAATGAAGTTGAAGCCTATGAAGAAAAGTTGAAGAAATATGAAGATGCTATTAAGGAACGGGAACGGAAAGAAAAAGAGGAAGAGGAGAAAAAGAAAGCTGAAGAGGAAAAATTGAAACAGGAAGAAGACGAACTGCAACAACAGATAGAAGAAGGCCAAAAGTCACCTGATGCTGGTGATGCCTTGCCAGCAAGTTCTAGAACCCGGAGAAGACCTAGTGCTCCACCTAAAAAAACTAAAAAGCCAGTGAATAAAGCCCCAAAAAAGCTAGTACCACCAGAAATGCCTGAAATCAGATTCACGCCAGTTTCGTTTCAACTCCATGAAATTCCCGTCAAGTTTGTGCCTATTGTTACCAATAGTTTTGAACCTGCTGAAAAAGTAAGAGAGTATATGAAAGGTGTACTTGATAGAGGTATAAGAACCTCTAGTCTTAATCTATGGTACCAAGTAGATGGGAAGTTGGATGAAGAATTGGCAGAAGATATCAGAACGGAATTGGTACAAGAAGAACGGAAAATGACTGGTTTCGTTAGTGCCTCGAATGTCACCAAAAAGAGAAGAATATAGGACACAGTGTATAAATATTGTAATATAGAAATGGAAACATTATACTCATCTATCGTATTAAACAGATATATACATATATACAAGATCTATTCTATGCGATTCCAAAGAATTCGTTACTATTAGTTATCAGGTTTTGGCAGGTCCTCAAGAACACTCAATAATGTAGAAAATTGTTTCATATCCTTGGCCATTCTTTCACTAGCTCCACGAACATTGGTATTGGTTGGTTGATACATGGAGTTGTTCAATTTCATATCATTAACCCAAGAGCCGGTTTGGACCCCATTGGCTTCTAGTTTGACTCTTCCGGATTGGGTGATTTCAGCTTCTGTTATTTGGAAAGGAACCACAAATTGTCTTTGGTGTTTACCAGGGTAATTCTTGGTGTAATTCTTTTGTAACGAGGTATGGTCACCTATATTAGCAATGAATCCACCAATAGCAGCTTCTCTAGTATCAACAATTCTTCCAGGAGCAATGGTTCCATATTTAATACCATTGGGGGTGTTGGTTAATCTTCCCTTTTGTAAGTAAGAAAACCCACCAGTACCTTGGATTCTATTTCTAGAATCTTTGGTTCCATTCCGTAAAAAGTTGATTTTAGGCTTAACTAAGTTTGGGTTGGAATTTAAAAAGTCATTGACCAATTTAGTTTCATTTCTAGAAACATTGGAAACCAATTTATCCGGATGGTTCTTAATCATCCATTCGTTAAATTGTTTATATAAATGAGGGTTTTTCAGTAATAATTTCTCGACTTTTGTAGGAGCAGTATTGGTTTTCAAGTTCAACCCAAAAGCCACGGAATCTTCAGTACTTTCATCAAGCTCTTTGGCATTAGTAGGAGTCTTTGACGTTTGAGTTTTAAATAATGGATTACTATTGTGTTGAGTCCTTATAGGAATACCCATTTCTTGGAACTTAAGTCTGTTGTAAAAAGGACCTGAATACTTTTCCACATCAGGCATTCCCTTAGCGTTATCTATGTCATTATAAACGATATGTGAAAACCCAATCTGTTTAGGTAAAGCAGTCTTAATCCCAAAATCAGATCTGATAGCACTGGATTTGGGAGTATAAATGATTTGATGAGTGGGTCCTTGTTGTCCACCTCTTAGTTTTTTGGACAATGGCTTAGCCACTTGAGCGAGTTTCGAGTCTTTGAAGAGACGAAAGAGCTCTTGGTTGTTCATTTTCGCCGTTTAAACTTGGTTCGTTCAAGGTTATACCAGTCTACGAGCTGTTGAGAGTGAAAAAAAAATTGCGAAAATTCTTCGAGTTACCCGGATCCGGTTGCAAATACTATACACTAGAACCCTACAAGAGTGGAATAAAGTATTGGATGGTGTAGTATTATGGCATTAAATAATTCATTACGATGCGTAGGAGAAAGATATCCCCACCTTATTAAATTCCGGCTGGTTTGTTATAGGGTTTAAGCTTAACTTAGTCCCAGCACTCACTAGAAAGTCTTTACAGCGGCCTTCCCATAGTAATTTAACCATTTTATCATTTAAACTAGTAGATAATTTGATTACTGAAGAAAAATCACTTTCTTTAACCAAGTGTTGGAAAGCTGACATCACAGTTTCCTTTTGTCCATTGGTGGGATTTATTATGGTGGATGAATAAGAAGATGAGTTATTTGGAGATAGGGAAACCGACTGAGAATTGTGGGGTATTATTAAAAGGTCTGATGAGGAATTAACAATTTCATTATTGTAAGGAGATGCCTTTTTGGAATAGTTATATAGTTCAAACCCAAGGGATAAATTACTAGCATAGGAGTAAAGGTTGAAATCATATTTGGAACTGAAAGTAGATGCCACTGATGTTTTGACGGTATAAGTTGAAGACAATTGACCTAATATGGGATTACAAGCAACGGTCATAGTCAAAGGTTTACCTGTAGTAGTAGATCTAGTAGCATATCTGAAGGCGGTAGAAAGTCCTGGACTCATGGTCATGGCTGCGTACCAAATTTCTGTTCCTATAGACACCACTGAATTATCAAGTTTAGGAATTATGGGTAAATGCTGAGAAGAAGTATGGTTCAGGCTAGTTTGGCCAAAGTTATATAAACATCGAAATCCAAGCAATGCCTCATTGGTAGAATATACAAATTCTCGCAGGAGTTTAGGTGTATTATTTTGTAAGTAAATTATCATAGTTCCATTTTTGGAAAGATTTGGATTACTAATGGACTTTATTAACAATTGGGTTTGTTTCGACAACCGTTTGATTATCATAGCTTCCAAAGCTGAGCCGGGGAAATACATTCTTCCATATAATAAAGAGCTTTTACTCGAATCCACCACATTCGCAGGAGTATTTGTAGAACTATCATTAGGTTCAAGGATCTTGAATCCTGAAATTGCTTCTTGGAGTGATACATTCTTGGTTCCTAGGGTGTTAACCAAGGGAATGGAAGAATATAAATACGCCAAAGATCCGTTGATGACATTGTAATTGGATAAGGTAAAGCTCGAAGCGGAATAGTCCGAGGATTTGGACGAGATATCAACTTTGCCACCATTTGGAATGGTGAAATCCAAAATGGCCTGAGAGTTACTGGTGATGTTTGGGAAGATGTTCTCTTCTTCCCACCCAGTCGTCCTATAAAAACATTTCTGCAAGTATTCCATGTACGTATACATGTCTTACTCGATACAAACAAGTGTGGGATGAATGTTTTTTTTTCGCACATAAACACTGGCTGCAAACAAAAGGTACACAGTTTGTACTATATTGATATTACTATATGGCCCTAGTGGATACTATTGGATAGTATTGGATACGACTATACGGTTACTAATTAATCTATTAGACTATTTATGTACATTATATTGTCTTAAGGTTATTCAAAGACTCAATCAAATTATCAATATCAGGAAAATCCTGTCTGAAATAATCAGACTTAGCCTTTACGGTTCTTTTATCATTGGAATCCAATGGCTCCTCATCACTAATGTAAAATAGCAAAAACTCAATTACCTTGAAGTTTAACATCTGCTGATTGGCAATCTTGGACGAATTGTCTTTTGGTAATGCGAATTCTGATAAGTTAAGCTTTTTAATTATGATGGAGCACCCATTACAAGCTTCAAATACTCGAAAGTTCTCGAGGTTTTTAAGGAGAATATGTAATAAGGTGGAAATAAAGGTTATGGTGATTTCAAAGGGGGTTTTTCCGTTGTCAAGACCTACAAATTGGATGATTTTGGTCATCTCTACTGAATTGGTAAAACAGGCTCGAGACGCAGGATGAACTAATAATAACCCTTGGAGTAGTCGATTATATAACACCACGGTTTCTAACGGCACATCATCCAAATGGGTGTAGATATAATCCAAAGGTCGTACCATATGGCTCACGATATTAAATCTGAAGTTATCCTGGAGTTTTAGGAATTTCTGTAGCCCATTTCCAGACCGTTTATGGGTTTCTATTTGTGGAAGTAATGATTTTAGGAGCCCATCAAGGCTTGTGAGGGCTGTTTGGATACTGGAATGTTCTAGAAATTGGTTATTGATCGAGACAATCGTCGACTCCAACTCCATTGTATCTGCTGGTATTAATTACTTAGTGTAGTGTCTAGTGTCTTTGTTTTATCTGACGATGTTGCAACGCTAAAAATAAACAGTGCGCGTTTGTATCGTGACTGACACCTAAGCCTATCGTTGGTTATTTTGTGTTCTTAAACGATGTCTGTATCGTCTATAGTACTAGGATGTTCAGTGGCGGTGGTCTCGTCAGCCATCCAGTCGTTGGGAATAACCCTTCAACGAAAATCACATTTACTCCCCATCCATATCACTGAAGAAGGTCCCTTGGATGACGAGGAGCTTCGTCCTCAAGACTATCATCATAACGTCTATAAACGTAAAAAAAACATGTGGTTATTGGGATTTTTCTTGTTCATAGTGTCCAATATCCTCGGCTCCCTTATCCAGATCACAACCTTGCCGTTGATTATCCTATCACCACTTCAGAGTATTGGACTTATCTTTAACTCCTTGTTAAGTTGTGCTCTTCTACCGGGAGAAGTATTCACTTGGAAGTTAGGAGTTGGCACAATAGTCATCTCCGTGGGGGCATTTATAATCGCTTATAATGGGAATGCTACGGCTCCACCTCCAGAATTAAATGAAGATGTTAATAAACGGTTTGCGCTTATTTTAACCAAACTCTCCAGACCTTGGTTTTTAGTATGGTTTGTGGGGACTTTTATGATAATAGGAGTATTATTATTGTGCAACTGGGTATTGACATGTCGTAAGGATCATCTTAATAAGAAATTGGAGATTCGTCAAAGTCGATCTATCATTAGACATATTACCAAATTACAGTTTATTAAAGGAATTAATTTTGGATTAATATCAGGGACTTTAACGGCACATACATTTTTATTTGCCAAATCATTGGTGGATGTTATATTCCAAACCATAGTAAATGAAAGTCATAGTTTACAAAATATCACCAAGAATTTGACTCCTTACTTCTTACTCTTTGTGATGTTGGCTATAGTGGGGTGTCAACTAACGGCATTTAATCTAGGGTTAGCCCAGATTTCTACAGCGATACTTTACCCATTATGTTTTTTGGTGTATAATTTGATCAATTTGATTAATGATTTGATGTTTAATGATTTGATTCAGAAACATATTATGACCTGGGGTCAATTATTATGGGTCGGGGTAGGGTTAACTAGTGTGTTGTGGGGAGTAATCTTAATTAGTTGGGATAGTGCTGTTGGATCAACCGGGTCCCAATTCCATGGTATCACTACCGAAGATGATTACATCTTACACCTGAAATTCCCATATAACGATATCAATGAATCCACCACTTTACTACCTGAATCTCCAGGTTATGAGATGGAAACCAATTATTTCACCAATGATTCAAACCAATTGACTCCTCATAGTATTTATCCATTGAGTAAACCGAATCATAAACCCAAGAAACGTATCTTATCGTTCGAACAACAACATTTGTTGAACCAATTAGATATGGCCCCCTAATGACTCTAATGAGCTGTAACTTATAGATAATACATAACAGATAGTACCATTATGCTCTAGTTGGTCTCACTAGTCTCTCACTAGTCTCTACTATGTAATTCGCATCTCATCGCGAAGAGTACTAAACTACTACAAACCCAATGACAGATGCTGATCAGATAGGTCGGATGTTGAATAAACAGCCGTCTATCGTAAGCTACCGAAGTGTCGAAGACTTGGTGACTCTAAAAGACTGGCTTTATAACTTTAATGACACAAAAGATAATAGAGTTCGAGCCATTCAACGTATCAAAGCTTTGAACTCAAGGGGAAGAATCCCTCATGCCATAGAGTCTACCGGGTTATTAACATCCATTTGTGTGTCAGATCCATCCCTAGTACCTAGTTCTACAGACAAAACGCAACTACAGAATGATTCCAACATTTTACAATTGTCATATTCCATGGCTCTCACCAGATTTGTGAATGGACTTTTAGATCCTCTTCAACAATCTAATTTCGCCATACCTCTCCACCAATTGGCCAAATCCTTACAAGTCCCCAGTTCTTTTGTGGAATTACGTCACATGGCTACCCATGAACGACTACCCAGCTTAAGTATGCTTCGTATGGCGTGTACTGATGCGCTAAATTGGTTGTATGATAATTATTGGAATAAAATAGAAGATGTTGATTCCGATTTGGAGGATAGTGACAGCGAGTCAAATGATCCTTTATTGTCCACTAAGGAACAAGAACTCGTTTCACAACAGGTAAAGATTCAAACTGACGTTTTACCCGAATTAATTGCCAATTTAAAGGTATACAAAAAGATACGAAAACAAGACTTGAACTATGTTTATAAGTATGGGAATTCGAGTGAAACTGGGGTCAAGTATTGGAAGGCAGTTAAGAAGGTCAAAAGGCACTTTACAAGCCATCTTCCTGTGGTGCTTAAGGTTTTGGTGTTCAAAGATTTCATGATATATAAAGAAGAACAGAAATCCAAAAAACTCACCTCATATTTGAATTTACTATATAAACTCTATGCTCCACTTTTGGATGAATTTGGGCTGGTGGTCAAATATCAATTGTTGCAGCTAATGTTGAATAGTTTGGGTGGCACTAAAGAAATAGTAGAGTCATTGGTTAATAAGCGAATGGGGTTTGAGTTTAACCTGGAGTTCGAGCAGACTCAAGCTTCTCATTGGATACTACATCTTGTGGAAGATTTATATAACCAGAAAGACCCATTGGTGATAAATGATGTGGTAATTAAGAAAATTGATCTCATAGAAACCATAAGCCAGCAAGTTGATACCGTTCCTATTGATTATAGATTAATTATTTTACAGGGATTGAAGAGTCTTCCAGTACCAGAAGCTTTGCAACAGCGTCTCAAGAGTAATATAGATTCACTTCAGAAGGAGAAGAAGTTGAAATCTTATGAACAAGTGGAATCATTAGATTCTATACTTGGCCTGGCCACTCCAGAGCCTTCTGAGCCAGCTGTAAAGAAACAAAAGACCCAGCCTGGTCCATTTGAGTCACATGACAACTGGGAACCCGTCCCATTCGGGTCTGTTGTATAACATTAGCGTTTGTAGTATTATATACTATACACTAGTACTAGTATGTTACTAGTTACACACCACTGGTTATATACTATTAGTTAAATACTGCTAGTTAAATACTATTAGTTAAATAATACTACTTAAATACACTAGTTAATTACCAGTGAGCATCTTATCGAGCCAGCTTATCGCAGTTCAAAATCGCGATAACAATAGTCATTAAGATCTAACACAGAACACCAATTCGTTTCGCCATGAGTCCGCAGTGGCTACCCCAGAACTTACAGAAACGATTGTTGTTATATGTGTTGCAACAGCTCTCGCTCTTCTCCGAGATCGATTTACCTAATCTCGAAGAAGTATCCCTTAATAATATCCATCTTAAAGATGTATCAATAGACCCTGAGAAGGTGGGGAAACTCCCTGGTTGTAACCTTCGGTATGGTCAATTGGCCAGTTTGGAGTTGAACGGAGGTGTCATGGGTGGGGTTAATATAGAGGCTACGGGCTTGGAGATGGTGGTGGCTCCTAATTTGGATATGGAGGAAGATGTTACAAAAAGTGTGCAATTGCTGTTGGCTCAAAGCACTGCTGATTTGGCCACCACTATAATGATAGATGCCGAGGATCTACCGGAATTGGAACGAGAAGTGGAGAATAATGGTACTGGTGATACTACCAGTGCTGGTGGTGCTAGTGGTACTGCTACTGCTACTGCTACTGCTACTGGCCAGTCAAAACCCTCTGCTCTAGGCGGTGTCATGCAAAGAGCTGTTGATATAGCACTCCTGAGATTACTGGTGAAAATCAGGGATATCAGCATTAAGGTGGTGGCAGAATCGGCTGATTTTGTCATAAAAATCGATGAAGCGTTTATGAATACTGTGAATGGTACTAGATCTATCAATGTAGTTGGGACTAGAATAATCAATCTTAAGGCTAATGTGAACCCTGGAGACAGTGAGGGGGACGAGGGGGACGAGGAAGACGAGAGTGCTAGTGATAATGACAGTGATAGTGCCAGTGATAGTTATAGTGACAAAGACGACTACGACTCAGATGAGGCAAAAACTCCCGGCCAAAAATCCTTGATGGATAGTATGGTATTCACCCATGAGGAAGCTAGCTCCATATATATGAGTGCCACTGCTCAGTCCTTCCGAAAGAACTTAGATTCAAGTGAAACCCCAAAGACGGATCCTTTGGATTCGGTGCTTCTACATGTTAACGAATTGAATTTCGAATTTGAAGGTTTAAGCTCTATATCCAATTTATTTGTTAGTATAGACCAGTTATCGGTTTCTTGTAATCCTTTGGTACCTACTATACTAGCTGTCATAGATAGTGTGTCACGGGGTTTGAAGATGAATATGTATCAGAGACGAAAGCAAAGCTCAACAAAACATCCAAGTGCTTCAAAGTCTGATGAGGTTGAGAAATATGATGATGACTTTCAGGAAGAAGAAGAAGCAGAGAAAACTGAATCTGGTCATACTACTACAGAAAATGTCCAATTTTTTAATAGACTTCATGTTTCCAATATAATTGTTAGTTTGACATCTGCCATTCATCAGGATGGTTCATTTGCAGCTCCCAAAAATAATCTTTTCTTCAGTTTGCAAAACTTCAATATTAAACAAAAGCGTGATACCTTGAAATACGGAGGAATTGAAGCATTTAATCTTATCCAAACAGATAATGGTGAGATCAAAAAGCTCTTTGAGTTTGAACCTTCTGAGTCGGAAGAACCACTGGATGTCCCGAAAGCTGATATTCGGTTTGAACTATTCTCCAAAATCTCGAGTGATTTGAAAGTAAATGAGTTCACGACTTTGTTGTCAAAAGCTGCCCATATCAATTTGAATGCATATGCTGTGTCTAATCTTACTGAATTGCTTACCTCAATTAATCTCATAAATTCAAATATCAAAAGCTTACTTACAAACATAGATAGCTATTCTCGGCTCAACTCGGGAACAGATCCCAAAAATGAACAAGGGTCTAAATCTAAGGGGACGGCTGCCAGTCAAGTGGTGTTGCAAACTTCCAATATTAATTTGAGCTTAGAGTTAGATTCGATTTCTAGTACCAAGATAGCAGTCCAATTGTTACCTATTTCTTTTAATCTGTTGAATCAAATATTGAAGTGCCAGAAAATTGGTTTGCAGTTTCACAATTCTTTGGAGTCGTTCAACATCGGATCGATATCAAATATTAATCTATCGACCAAATCTGAAGACTTTAAGGCATATACCAGCCATGGAAATACCTTTTCAAGAGATTTGATTATGGCTGCTTCAAATACCTTCAAGGTCTCTAAAGTGAATATTGAAATATCCCTTGACATGTTACTGGGAATAGTAAAGTTATTAGGGACTTTTGGTGACCAGGTAAAAGCCAATCCCACAAGATATGCTTTAAATTCAATACTTCCTGCTACTAGTTCTACCCTAAGAATGGCATCGGTTTATAATCCTAAAAAGCTCAGAAAAAGAGTAACCATTGACAAACAGAAATCTGTGTGTGACTTCAGGGTTTTATTGGAATCTGTGACCTTCAATTTGCATGATGTGACCGACTCATTTGGTAATCTAGTTACCCAGATTGATTCCCTTCAAATTTTCAAATATAACGGAGACTACAACTTGATTATTGGTGACATGTCGGTTACCCGGGTCCTTAAGGAGTTACGAGAGCGGGTCATGTATAATTATGACGGGTCATTGAGTCCCCGATCTTTTAAAAAATCGGCTCCTTTGATTATTGGTTCTACAAGAAATGGAATCTTTGAGGTCAAAATCAGAAATTTCATCATTGAATATTTCACTCAATGGACTAAACTTTTTGATGGATTGAAGAAAGATGAAGATAAAGAAACAAGTCACCTGACTGTGGTAACTTCTGGGGAGTTAAAGAAAACTGATATTAGGCTTCAATTAACCGATTGTGCTATTGGAGTAACTCCTTATCAACTTTCATGTAAGTCTGTGATTGTAATCAATAGGCTTAATTCTGATTTGATGGTCGGTAGTGATAAGATTTATGCCAAATCTACCCTTAGAGACTTGAATTTATTATTAATAGATGATACCAAAGAGATTAAACCAGTAGTTCTGGAGAATAAATTCTCAAAATCACCCGTCAATTGGTTTTTGAAGAAAGGATTTTTGCATATAGGTAATGTGAAAAACTTCCATATTGGGGTTACATATAACCTAGACATGAAGACATTGACTGAACATCATTCTAGTGCCTATAATAAAGCGGCTGTGTTTGATATTAAGTTAAATGTGGATGAGGTCAATTTGGAAACTTGTGGTGATTCTTTTCACACTTTCACCCAATTACTTAATGATTTGAAGATCCCATTGATTTTATCTGATAGTGAGAAGTTTAAAATCAACTTGGGTCATGATATTGATGTGTTTAAAGACATTGATGAGCTTAGTTTTGGGTCAAGTGATTCGGGTGTGAATGAGTCTGAAGACGAGCCAGGCAGTGATACTCAAGAACATCACACTGATTTTGAAATAGTAGATGAGTATTATGATAATGGCAAGTCCCATCAAGAGCTCAGTGATCAGTTTGAGGATTTAAAGGTGACAGATGAGTCTAACAACACGCTTGAAGTTCATGATAATTACTTTAATAGAGTTGCCACAAAAGACTCTAATAAGGTTAATCCTGTCAGTGTGAATATCAATGTAGGGGCCTTCAATTTGTATATGTATGATGGTTACGACTGGAAACAGACTAGACAGGTAATTAAGGGGGTTGTGAAGAGAGTTGAGAAGGAATCTGTTGGAGAAGAGGAGAATGGACGTGCTGGAGCTAGCCCTGACACAAGCGAGATGGCTGAAGAAAATGATGAACTGTTAGATGTCATAGAAGAGACATTGTTCCAATCAATACATGTGACCTTACCCAAAGGAATTAATCCCAACCGACTTGCGTCTAATATTAACCGGCAAGTCAATGAAGAAGAAATTGAGTCTAATGGGTATAAGGATTTGAAATTAAGAAGATCCAACAAATACAAGATGTCCATTGAACTCAAAAACATCGATATTAATATGAACATTCTCTCGTTAAGAGATCCCATCAAGGACCCTATAACACTTGACAATTTGGGAGACTATGAGGTATTGAATGAAATTGAGGTATTGGTTGATTTGGTGACGATATATGACAATCTCATAAACTCCACCTGGAATAAGTATTTGACTTATATGAGTAGTATAGGAGAAAAAGAGATTGGTAAGAACATGTTGAAATTAAATATAGTCACCAGTCGGGAGCCAATGAACTTGAATTTCAATGAAACTATGATGAAAGTGTCGATACTCCCAGTAAGATTATTCATAGATCAAGATACAAATGAATTTTTTGGGAGATTCTTCAAGTTTAATGATAGCAGATTTCATTTGGATAAATTGGAAGAAGATATATATCTAAAACGGTTTGATATTACCAACAATCTCAAGATCAAAATTGATTATAAGCCGAAAAACCTCAACTTGATTGGGTTGAAAAATGGGGAATTTAATCAGTTATTGAATTTGATTAACATCAATGGTTTATTAATCAACTTGAATTCAATCAAGTTACATGGTATTAAGGGAATGGATAATTTATTTGTTAAGTTATTTGAGTATTGGTTACCTAACATTCAACAAACCCAGTTAATTAATCTATTCAATGGGGTTGAACTTTTTAAACCAGTGATTAATATAAGTGAATCGTTTAGAAATTTCATGACTTTACCCATCAATGATATCAACGATTTGAATAATCCAAATTTCTATAAACAGTTGAATAAATCCGGAAAAGAGTTTTTAAAAACCACTAGTTTTGAGCTCCTAAAGTTGGGGTATAGATTAACTAATGGGACCCAAACTCTTTTGGAACAAGGAGAAGAGATGTTAGGAGGAACTGGCTCCAAATCGAGAAAGTACAAGCCAAATACCAATAGGGACAGAACTAGTTCACCCAATAGCAAAAGCACAAGTGCTGGACCCCCTAATGATTTTGATGAATATCAAACCTCAACTAACAATTTATTGGAGAATTCCATTAGATTAAATAAAAATGTGTCTATGGAATCCAACATGTACAGCAGTACCAAAAAGTATTCCGAAGTGGAAGATGAAGAATATGAAACTAGTGATGAAGAAATTGAAGATAGTAAGTTAATAAGTCTTTATTCCAATCAACCCAAAAACTTTAAACAAGGAGTCAAATTAAGTTTCAAATCAATCAATAAAAATTACAATTTGACCAAAGATGAGTTTTTGAGGTTAATAGAAAATGTTAATGAAACCAATAATTATGACAAATCGATAAAACTTTTATTGAAGAGATCACCGCTTTTATTATTGCGCCCAATGATTGGCACCACTGAAATCTTACTGAAAACGCTAATGGGATTGACGAACGAAATTAATTCAGTCGATCAAATCGAATCAAGAGACAAGTACAAGACAGAAGATTAGCGGGTTCAGATCAATTCAATTGATAAGATGGGCTCCGGCGGAGGTCAAGGGCTGGGCGTCTTATCTAAACCCCAGAAAAAACTCGTATCACCCTCTCGTTAGAGATATATAAAGGACGTGTATACTTGACTAAAAAGAAACAATTGCGTTTTCTTAATTAATGCATACGAACATCAGGCACGGAATGCGCTAGTGTAGTGCTAACTTCAGTAGTGCTAGTAACTTCAGTAGTAACTTGTAGTAGTAGTGGTGATAACTGTCTTATGCGCATTCTCTCAATTGTGTAGTGTAGAGAAATGGTGTCCGATTTCCTCTAATCTACGGTAAACTTCCGAAAGCCACATCCAAATCAAACTCAAAAGTTTGCTGCAAAAAGATAAGCGAAAGCGACAAAAAAGCTACAGTAGACGAAATAATAACGAGGACAAGTATTGATCTGAGGGTCTATTGTTGAAAAGTCGGGTTAGATATTCGAACTAAACCACAATGAATTGTATGTAATTTACTAAATCAAGTTAGTGGTTTGTCTCAGTTATGTGAAATTCACGCCTGCAATCGATAAGGCATTTACTACCCTTTACCTAATTGAGAATGGTGTGTCCACTCCCCGCCGCATTAAATGGCTCGGTTGATAAGAAAACCTTTAAGTGCCGTGTAAGGAATGAAACTGGCAGATACAATTGATCTCATCTAACTAGGGCACACAAACCTGGAAAATCATTTGGAGGCTTTTAATATTTACTATGAATGGGATTCTGTTGTACAGGCAACCTTATACACTATATCTGGTATGGAAAGGTTTGCCTTGTAAGGCTGCAAAATGACAATTCTGATAAATCCGAGCATTACCTCAAACCTATGGATTAACATCAGTACAAGAAATATTTCCCAACGTTTGATAGGCCATGGACCTTGACATCCTATCAATCAATCTCCAATGATAATCAAAATCTAGTGACCGTCCAAGACCTTTAATACCCGTGAGCAGTTGCCGTTTACAAAAAGTAGTGCCTGCATCTCCAACGATGCGAAGAGGCTTTTCTGTTCTTTGCATTGGCACTAAAGTTCCCTTTTTTTTTCATTGGTTTGGCCAGACCAGTCACAAGTAAATCCCATGGTTTCATCCTTTTACTCTACTCGCCTTGTAATTCATTGTATATCTCACAAGAATTATTACCATCCAGAAACCGCCCGTATAAATTGTTATCAGGAAAAACTACAAACCTTAAGAGCCGTTCGTAAGAAAAAAACCTGAAAAGTTTCTTTTTTTCCCTCTATCTGACATGCCTTTCACTCTAAGTTATCCCTTTGGACAATAGGCTTTTTTTTTTTTTCTTTTTGAAAAGTTTTCTTCTACTTATCAATTGGGTTTTGGAGTTCCTGGTTATCTGGTTGTGAATGCCCAGATGTCAGGATCTTATTACCTGCATAGGTGATTTTCCGTGCCGTTCAACAGTTGTATTTAAACTGCCCCAATTTCCTAAATTTGTAGAACTCTGTTAATTGTATTTTGTTTCTTATCACGGTTTGTGTGTCACTGTCTGTAACGTTTGTAATTGTTGTATTATATCCATTTATTTGTCCCTTGGTTAATCCTTCAACTGTTAGCCCCCGGACTTATTAGTGAAAAATAATATTTCTTTTTCGAACCCTCCGAAAATCTTGACGTTTAAGTGCTGCTCATCTCATTAACTAGTGACAGACATAATTTTTCACTCTTGTTAATAGACAACCCAACCACAATGGAACCTACCAGATCCAACAAATCAATTGTGGAAGTCGAATCCAAAAACCAAGTAATAGACTTGGAAAAAAACATTTCTGTTGCTGATGAACAACATGCTTCATCTAAAGAATTTGAAATGGCTTCAAATGAAGAACCTAAACCTAAGAACTCTTGGAGATCCATTAAAGCTAGAATTTCTTATTATTCTTTGATTTGTCACGTTATCATTGGATGTTTTTTCACCGGTTGGTGGTTAGCTATCATTATCCAAGATAAAAAAAGAGATGAATGGTTAATTCCAACTATTTTATGGGGATGTATTATGGTTAGATTAATTACTTTCCATTGGAAAATTTTGCATCAACTTTTACATCTTGTGGCTATTCCTTGGGGATATTGTACCAATATTATTTACACCAAAATTTTACCTCAAAGATGGCAAAGATTGGTGGCTGGTGCCACGGTAACGGTGGCAGTAATGTTACTCGGTACTTTTGTTCCTACTGAAACTCCTTATTCTAGAAGAGAAGACAGAGCTGTTTCTTTCTTTGGGATCATTGTGGCTATTACTCTTTTATTTGTCACTTCTAGAAACAAATCTAAAGTCAATTGGAATGCCGTTATTGGTGGTATGTTAATGCAATTTATTATTGCCTTGTTTGTGTTAAGAACTAAGGCTGGGTATGACATCTTTAATTTCATTTCCTTATTAGCTAGAGAATTATTAGGATTTGCTAGAGATGGGGTTGCATTTTTAACTACTCCAGATATTGCTGAATTAACTTACTTTTTCTTTTCTGTCTTACCAGCAGTTGCTTTCTTTGTGGCTTTTGTTCATATCTGGTTTTACTGGGGTGTTATTCAATGGGCCATTGGGAAATTTGCTTACTTCTTCTTCTGGGCTTTAAGAGTGTCTGGTGCTGAAGCTATTGTTACTGCTGCTTCTCCATTTATTGGTCAAGGGGAATCTGCCATTTTGGTTAAAGATTTCTTACCTTATTTAACTAGAGCTGAATTACATCAAGTTATGTGTGCTGGGTTTGCTACCATTTCTGGTTCTGTGTTAGTTGGTTATATTGGGTTAGGCTTAAATCCTCAAGCTTTAGTTTCTTCATGTGTTATGTCTATTCCATGTTCTTTAGCTGTGTCTAAATTAAGATTCCCAGAAACTGAAGAACCTTTAACTGCTGGTAAAATCATTTTCCCTAAGAAGGAAGAAGGAGCTGATGCTCCACAAAATGTCTTACAAGCATTCTCTGAAGGGGCTACTTTGGGGTTAAGAATTGCTGGGACTTTAATGATCCAATGTATGTGTATTATTGGGTTAGTTGCCTTGATTAATGGGTTATTAACTTGGTTTGGTAATTTCTGGAACATTAACCAATTAAGTTTGGAATTAATGGGATCTTACATTTTATATCCAGTTGGGTTCCTTTTGGGAACTCCAAGAAATGAAATTTTAAATGTCACCACTTTAATTGCTACCAAAACTATTCAAAATGAATTTGTGGCTTATAGTAGATTAATTAATGAAGCTCCGTTCAATGAAATGAGTGATAGAGGTACTTTAATTGCCACTTATGCTTTATGTGGATTTGCTAATTTCGGATCTATTGGTATTACTCTTGGGGTATTGAATACTTTATGTCCATCTAGAGGTAAAGATATCTCTTCTACTATCATTTCAGCTTTTATTAGTGGGGCTATTGCTACTTTGATTTCAGCTGCTATTGCTGGAATGGTTATTCATGATTTAGCTGGGTTCATTAACTAGTTGAATTGATTCTGTATTATAGGGCATCTAATCTTTAATATAAATATTTATGGGAACTACACACTAGACACTAGGCACTATATTGTAATACTTCCCTGATACTACACTGTCGTACTGCCAGACTACACTGTGGTACTTCCCTAATACTACACTGTAATTATAGCCAGACTCTAGCCAAATGAGATATCAATGAGCTGCGCACGACCGCGGCATTGACGACCGTATCATTCAAACCACATATCAAGAGATTCAGAACTGCTAAACACTCCACAAAACACCCATACCTAATAGAATTGATAGAGTTTACCATGAACAAAGACAACAGCAAGTCACTACTTCAAGGGTGTCTCAACAATATCAACCATCAGTCCAGTTTAATGAAACAATGCTTGAATGATAATAATCTCCTACAAGCCCTTAAGCATTGTAGTAATTTTTTAAATGAATTAAGAATCAACCAATTATCTCCTAAGCAATACTATGAATTGTATATTGCCATATTTGACTCGTTGGACTACCTATGTAACCATTTGTTAAGTTCATATCGGGCCAAACAACGCAAAAATCGGGATACTCCCTTTTTATCTGATTTATATGAATTGGTTCAATATAGTGGGAATATTGTCCCCAGATTATATATGATGATTACTATTGGTACGACTTTCATGTCCACTAAGGATGCTCCCAATGAAGCCATCATGAAAGATATGATTGAGATGTGTAGAGGGGTTCAAAGTCCTATTAGGGGGTTATTTTTACGATATTATTTAAGTCAAAAGATTAAAGATTTATTACCAATTGGCAATAAGGAAGAATTTAATGAGACGGTGGAATTTCTTATTACAAATTTCATTGAAATGAATAAATTATGGGTCCGGTTACAACATCAGGGACATTCTTCAGAACGGGAATTACGGTATAAAGAACGTAAAGAATTAAAGATCTTGGTGGGGTCTAACTTGGTTAGATTATCTCAAATTATAGATGATTTTACTGGTGATGAAGATTATTCTCCTAGTTTATATTACAAGCAAAAAATCTATCCGATTATTACTGAACAAATTATTCAGTGTAAAGACCATTTGGCCCAATCCTATTTAATTGATGTAATAATTCAAATATTTCCTGACAATTTCCATTTCATTACATTGAATGATTTATTAAACAAAGTGTTTATTAACTTGAATCCTATGTTAAACAAATCGGAATTGATATCTACTTTAATTGATAGATTTATAAATTTCCATGAAAATGAAACCGAAAATGGCGGGGCCATGGAAGTGAAAGAAATCAAACAAGAAATTAATAAAATCAACTTATTCGATGAATTTTGGAATTTCTATGGTAAATTAATTAATTATAATCTTCCAATTGAAGAACATGCATTAATTCTTCAAAGCTTTATTAAAATGACTTTAGTGTTTGATAAAGATAATTATGAAAACTTGAATAAAATGTACAAGTTTTTAACAGAAAACTTCAATTCAGAAGAAGTTGATGAGAAGATTTGGTTGAGTTTATTGATAACTCCTATTCAAAACTTTTCATCTGTTTTGAATTTATTGAATTTAAATTTCTTCAATACGTTTTATAATAAGATTTCCAATCAATTATATCAAAAACAAATCTCCTTAGAAATTTTAAATAAGTTGTTATCATATGAGACCATTTCTTGTGAGACTACTGAAGAGATTGATACGATTTTCAAATTCTTATTAATTTTAATCAAAGAACCAAATGATATAAACCTACAAAAGAAAATTGGTTTAGTTAAAACCATTAAACTTGAAAATGGTGAAAAATTAATTACAAATGAATTTCTACAAAACCAATCCAATATTTGTAAGCTCTTTAGTAAGCTTAACAAAGATTCGCCTAAATTATTTGATAAGGTCAATCAATTGACATATATCAAAAAGAAATATTTGAATAAAAATTTGACGGGGATTATTTATACTTATCCCACGTTAATTCAATTGATTTTAAATCATTTGAAAACTATTGGATTACTTAATTTACAAAACAAAAAGTTCAAAGGAAAGTTTACTAGCAAATTAATCAATCAATTTAAAAATTTATCGATAATTATTGATGAACTTTATCAATATCACCAAACGTTCAATTCGGAATTGGTATTGAATTTATATTTGAATTGTGCTTTGGTAGCAGATCAATTCAAATTATCTACTATAACCAATGAATATTTCAATAAGAGTTTTATTGTATATGAAGAAAATTTAATGATGGGAGGTGGGGTTAGTAACCATTCTTCAACCAATAATAATCCTAATATCAACCCTCATGATTCCTTAAACAATAACGCTATTCAATATCAATCCATATTATTAATTTTGAATAAATTGGAATTCATTCGGAACCTTGAATTAGAAGATTATCAACAACTTATTACCAAATTGACGTTATACGGGTCGAAATTATTGAAAAAGCAAGATCAATGTAGATCAGTGTTTAACTGTGGCCATTTATTCTGGTGGACGGAATTCTTGGTGCCTGATAAAACCGAAATTGAATTATATCAAGATGATAAAAGAGTGTTAGAATGTCTACAAAAAGCCTTAAGAGTTGCCGATTCTTGTATTGACCCATACTTGTCATTAAAGTTATTCATTGAAATCTTAAACAAATGTTTGATTTTCAATGTCTATGGGAATCCTATGGTGAATGCTAATTATATTAGTGGGTTAATCGAACTCATTAATAATAATATTGATAATCTAAAAGAGGATAATAATCTCAAGGATCCTGATGATCAAGAATATAAGCTTTTTGCATCCATTCAAACTTATTATGACCGGACCTTGGATTATATAAGAGACCAGCAAGAAGAAGACCGATTCACCGACATTAGTTTATAGCTCAGACTACTGTATACTAATACTCCGTTACATAGTGTAATATACTTCGTAGTGTCGATTTCTTATCTTGTGAAATATTAACTTGCACATGCACGACTTGACCAATAGCTAGTAACCTCACTTAACCGTATCGGGCTTCAGGCACTGTTAACACCGCCGCCTAAACCTTTAAATCTTATTAAACCCCGACTGGAGCCACAATAAGCAATGTCATATAAAGCCAGGGAATCCTCATTATGGAATCATTTACTTTATAGTGAGTGCCCAGTTAAGAACATGACCCAATTGCCCCATACTAAGGCTGAGCCTTATAGAGATGACCCAATTGCTCCAGTTAGCAATAATGTTGATACCAATGACTCAATTGACTCCACTGGTGATACTATTAATGAGAAGCGGTCCCCTAAATTTGATATTGAAAAAGGAGATGCTTTTGTGCCACCAAGCACCAAACGGATTTGGATTGCTAAAGTGTTGATGGCATTATTACTTGTCACCGTCTACAAAACCACCCAGTTTTTCTACTTTGACACCAATGGCTCCTCTGTGGCAAACCCCCATGGCTCAATTGATGGGAAGAATGTGTTCCATCCCTTCAAGCAATTGATTGCCAATGATGTGAATACCAAACTGGGCTCTGAAATCTTCGAAGTGACTTACCCTCATGTAGCCAGACCCAGTTTCGGCAAGTCCTTGGAACAGAATCTTCTTTTACACCATAAATTTGGTGACAGTTGGGGTGCCCCAGCAGTGGTTGACTATAAAGCTCCTAAAGACTTGAGTTTCAATAAAGTTGTGTTGACTTTAGATACTTCTGTATCCGGAGTTCAATATGATAGATTGGCTCATTTGTTTATGAATGGTATTACCATCTGGAGAACTTCTACCATTGAACCGGGTGGACATTCTACTCATTCCAACTTTGCTAAGGATGTTTCTGAGTACTTGACATTATTCAAAAAAGATGGGGAATTATCATTTTTATTGAATAATCTTGTTTCTCAAGGTTTGGATGGAGTTTTCGATATTAAATTATATGTGGATTATTATTATGATGAAAAGATTGCTGAAACTGAAACTGAAGCAGTGGCTGAAGAATTAAGTTTTGGTTCTTTAGTGTCTTCTCACCGTCCAGCTGATAAGATTCTTCCTTTAGGTAAAGCCTTGTACCATTTACCTGGTGATTCATTTAAGGTTAGCTTACCAAAATTATCCCCTAGTACCACAAAGTTGAAATTATCAGTATTTGCAAGTGGTAATGGACAAGAAGAATTTTGGTATACTAATATTTTGAACAAGTATGTGCCTCGGTTCCCTGAACTTGGTTTAATGGGTCATGGACCAGTGAGATTTGTAGAAGTTTCATTGGATGGTGAAATAATTGCCCTGGTGGCCCCAGAACCAGTGATTTTCACCGGTGGGTTTTCTCCAGCTTTATGGAGTCCTATGGTTTCAGTAAGTGCCTTTGATTTAAGAGCTATCAATTTGGATTTAACTGGTTTAATACCTAAATTGAGTGAAGGTAACGCAAACCAATTAGAACTCAGAGTTAGTACCGGGAATATTGATGAAGACAAAATTGGAAATGATTGGATCTTATCTGGTAATTTACAAGTTTGGGAGAATGATCAAGTGGTGGGAATCTCTGGAATCACTCATGATTTTGATCATCAGGAAAAGAAAAAAGTGATTGATTTAGGTTTAGCTGGTATTGAACAAATCATTACTGTTAAAAGAACTGGATCTATCTTAGGAGAACTTGAATTTAAATTGAAACAAGGTGAACCTCTTAGTGGAATAATTGATTATTCTGTGGCTTCAGATATTTCAAATGTTCAATACCTTCCAAATAGCACAAATCAAGAACTTGTTTATAAGAGTAACGTTGTGAAAGCTACTACCATCAAGAACATTGATGAAGAAGGAAAAACCAGTCTTTTCAAAAACCTTCATGATAGTATTGTATACCCATTGATTATAAATTTGAATTTATTCAAAGATGGAGGTTTACACTTTAAAGTGGAAATTGTTAATGGAAAAGGCGTTAAAGTCGAAACTATCGATGAAGAAAAACACTTGAAACCACTTATTAACTTGGACTCTTATCAAAATGGATCGTCGATGTTTTATTTATCACCTGCTGGAAATCATGGGTTTGGTAAACTTAGAAGTAATTACCGGTTAACCACTGGACCTCCTATGCCTGATGAAATCCAATACCGTACAAAAGTTGAATTTGTCAACCGGTCTTTAACTATTGATGAGGTATGTGATAATATTGATGACCCAGAAGTTCGTTGTGAATATGTCCGTTGATGTTTATATTTCTTATATATTTTATATATATTCTTTCGTATCTTCGTACCTAACCAAACCCAGCCCACTCTACTGAAAAGACTAAATTCTCATTTTGTTCTGACTCACTCTCATTAGACTCGGGGTCTGTAGGCTCAGGCTCTTGGGATTCAGTCTCCTTAGGCTCAGGCTCGGGTTCTTTAGGCTCACTGATTACATACAACTTCTTGACCCCCGAGGCCAATCTCCCACTGACCACCAAATGAAGCATGTTGATTTCAGATATCGCATTCACTATATAATGAGAATGATATCGAATTGGATCTCCAGGATACACAATGAATTCCCCCCCAAACTTCAACCCGGGAAGGATATAGTACCCTTTGTTCCTTAACTCTTTGAATATTCTGTACGAGTTATCATTAGAAAGATATTCAAACCGTTCCAAAAGCTGTAAATGGTCTCTTTCTTGTTCCAGGTCTAGTTGGGACTTTAACGTATTTGTATGATCAGTCACATAAAACCCATCCCCTTTGTTATTCAGTTTCAGTAACTTTTCATTATTCACAAGTATGGCCAAATTCTGTTCTACCAACCACCACACTTCATACTTGGTGAGCTTTAACGGTAACCCCATGAAATTATTTTGTTGTGGAACAAATGATAATGATCCAATAAAATTACCTAGTATGCCAATCTCTCGTAGTTTCTTGACCGTGTCCACCTCAAACACAAGCACATCTTTATCTATCACTGGTAGCTGTAGCTTATCAGTCATCCTTCTTATTTAAAATACTAAACTCCAAAAGGTGTTAGAGTTTAGAGATGAGATGCTCTTCGCGAAATGGGTTATTATTTATTACTATACGATTTTGGTGTTTTAATATTACAAACTAATACAACGTCAAGAAAAGGCCTAGTTAACTAGTCAACTAGTCAATTAGGTTAGTCAATTAAACTGGAGACCTTGATTTTGGTTTCAACTTTTTCCCGTTCCTTCTCAGTGTCATGTTTATTACCATTATTAGCCGTTACCACATTAGATAAATTACTGGTGGATTTATTTAACCCAAAAGTTCCTTGAGTAGGTGAATTACTAATTGAGGTCCGATGGGGGTTATTGTTTGAAAAGGATTGGTTTTGGTTTAATGATAATGGAGGGGGGACTTGATTAATTGGGGGGATTTGACTCAAAGGAGGGATTTGGATTTGGTTCAAGTTAGAATTCATTTTAACTGAATTGGAAGAAATGTTCCGTTTATGATTATAATTAATCCCTGGTGCTCCATGATGACCATGTCCATGAGGACCTCCAGGATTAGTATTGGTATTCCCATTAACATTTGCATCCTTAAGAGGATTAGGGAAAAAGTCTGGAGCTATTGAAGATCTTCTAGAATTCGATGAAGAATTGTTATTTGAATTTAACAAATTGATTTCAAAAGTGGTGGAGATGGAATTATTTCTAGAATTAGCATCAGATAATAATAATGGACTTTGATTATAAGGACTTTGAGCACCTCCATTAACAGGGCCACCAGCTGATCCTGGTCCAGTACCAGTACTGGCATTAGGAAAAGTGGACCCATTGCCGGAATTTTGATGAGTTAAAGTTGAATTCAAATTAGGATGAGAATTCGTTAAACTTGAATTAGAATTGGAATGGTAATTATGGATTGAATAAAATGAGTTGGAAGTGGTAGAATGTCTTCGGTTGGAATCTTCAAATAATCTTCTTTTGTTAATTAATGGAGGTAATTGATTATGACCTGAAGGAATATTAGAACTGACATTAGACCCAATTCCATTAAAATTATGGTTTCCATGGTTAACATTAGAATAATCAAAACTAGCCGACCTTAAAGTGTTATTATATCCTGGTTTTTGGTCATATTTGGTAGGACTTACCGAATCATTGGATTTATTCTGATTATTTTGATTATTAAACATTGATGTATTGAAGGAGATTTTAGGGATCATTTCTTCTTTGGATAAATGCAGTGGTTGGGACGAGAACGGTGGTTGTAATTGGGGAGGACCTCCAGGGCCTACAGAAGTTCCAGGCGGGCCGCCAGGGCCACCCTGTGCGCCAGGACCCCCAGGACCCCCAGGACCCCCGGGGCCGCCGGGGCCACTAGGAGGAGGCATAGGAAATGAATAATTAGAAAACGAGCCAGGAGGTCCACCATTGCCATATGTTTGAGGAACCGACGGTTGAGGTAGTGGTGTAGCACCAGGAGCAGCCTGAGATGGACCGGAAAATGAACCAGTAACCAGAGAATGGCGAGGGGCGGTGGTATTATTCAACTCCGAAGCATTAGTTTGACTAGGCAATTTATTATCATCATGTTGAACACTAGCTCTTCTTCGTTTCGAAGCACCACCATTCCACCAATTTTTAATGGAATTATCGGACCTACCATTCAAATGGCGGGCGATTTCAGCCCATTTTTTCCCATATTTCAATACCAACTGTTCAATCAATTCGCCTTCCTCAGGAGAAATAGGAGTTCTATTCAACGAAGGTTTCAAGTTTTGATGGTACCGTTCCCGGCATTGTTTGGGGGACCTTGTGACCAAACTATTGGAGATCCGGACCCAATTAGTAGGACCAAAAATTGATATTAATTCCATCAATTTTTGGTCTTCCTCAGGAGACCATGGACCCCTTCTATTAAGGTTACTCATTTGGGGGAAACCTAAGGGTTAAGGTAAAGTTATGAGGGTGGAAATAACAAAATAGGGCTATATATATAACACAAGATGTAATCGGGTGGATATATATAGCACCGGTTGGAGAAAGCTTGGATTAATACAGAAGATCTGAAATGTTCAAAGCAATAGTTAACAGAAAACCGTTAAGGATCTTTTCGCTGACGTTCGCGCGGGGGTGCGAGTGTCAAGTTAAACAATAGTAGTGTTGGGTCGTAGGGTGGGGCTAGACAGTATGGAGTGGGGGTAGGTAGGACAGTGGGTAGGGCTAGAGTTGGTTGGACCAGAGTTGGTAGGACTAAAGAGTTGGTAGTACCAGAGAAAATGGTGTAAGTGGAGATGTTTTTTGTGGGTGGTGATTTTTGAGATTGTGGTGAAACACAAAGTTAAGTCCGAGATTTCTACATTTTTGCCGTGGGTACCCGACCGTTTCATTACCATTATATACATATATGCTATTGTCTAGCAAGGCTAGACCTTTTGATGAGATTTTATGAAGCCGTATTATTGTCCAGACTTCTCTTGTTAAACCTTAGTCCTTTGTCATTGCTTAGGATAACTGCTCTAGATATTCCTCTAAATCTTCTGGTTCAAATATTACTTTTACCATTAACGAACAAGAAGGACATATAGCGATTTCTTCTCCATCTTGTAAATCTTCGATGGAAATGGCAAATTTATCTCCACAAGGACAAGGGTGTTGGAATAGATGTGTAGTGGCATCAAATGTAAAGTCCTCGATCTCTATTTCGTCATAGATATCCATTATATTAGTTAGTGAAGAGAGATGAGATGGATTTTTCAACCGATGACCTTAACGCGCCTTGGGGTGGGCCTAGCGATGGGCCTAGGAGTGGGCTTAGGTGGGTCGCGCCACTGGGCCCATCACCCTCATTTCTAGGCAGGAATTACCGGCCTCGAAAGCAGTCACAGACCATACTAAGAACAAATGACCTTCACACGACCATACCCAAAACTCTCATTTACTGCGACCGCTAGGTCCATGATTTGGCCCTCACCCCAGCGATGGTACCATGATCGTGCGAAGGCTACCAGTAACCACCCAAGTGTGTGCGTGCCAAAAAAAAATTTTTTGAGAGAATCTCAGTTTTTCAGTGTAGGATTGAAAAAAAATTTTCTTTTCGCTTTTTCTTTCAATAGTTGATACTTGAAAAAACTATAGATACTATAGCACCATGGGTATTTCAAGAGATTCACGTCACAAACGTTCCGCCACCGGAGCCAAAAGAGCCCAATTCAGAAAGAAGAGAAAGTTTGAATTAGGTAGACAATCTGCTAACACCAGATTAGGAACCAAAAGAATCCACACTGTTAGAACTAGAGGGGGTAACCAAAAATTTAGAGCTATAAGAATCGAAGGGGGTAACTTCTCTTGGGCTTCTGAAGGGGTCACCAGAAAAACCAGAATCGCCAGAGTGGTGTATCACCCATCTAATAACGAATTAGTTAGAACTAACACTTTAACTAAAGCCGCTATTGTTCAAATTGATGCTACCCCATTCAGACAATGGTATGAAAGTCATTACGGTCAATCTTTAGGTAAAAAAATCAACAAAGATGAAGAACCAGTTAAAAAATCCAGAAAATTAGAAAGAAAATTAGCTTCTAGATCTTCTGCTGCTCAAGTTGAATCTGCTGTGGATGCTCAATTCGGTTCTGGTAGATTATACGCTGCCATTTCTTCTAGACCTGGTCAATCCGGTAGATGTGATGGTTACATCTTAGAAGGTGAAGAATTAGCTTTCTACTTAAGAAGATTAACCGCCAAAAAATAAATAAGTTAGAAGGATTTTTCATACGAATAAAATTTTCATTTTATAAAAACTTTCTAGTGTCTTAATAAGATCTAACAGTATACTATATATATGTATATAAGTATAGTGTATAGTATATATATATATATTTGTAACGTTCAATATCTTTGGATATTGGTGTAGGTGGGACTTGCCTGGATCTTTGCTTACAGAGTGAAAGTCTAGTACTAGGCTAGTACCATACTAGCAACAAGTTGGTGTAGGTTGTACACACGAGTACGAGAGCAACTAGATCAAGGGTGGTATTAGAATACTTAGAATAGAGTTTTCGTAAGTCTGACTTGATCTCAAGTCATCCAGAGGTCATTACAATTCAGACGGTAAGTTGGAACTGTTGGACTGTCAGTTCCATATTTCCGTCTGTTGTCCATCTAACACATTTCAATAGTCAAACAATAATCTAAACTGTTAGTATAAGACTAAAAATATGAATTTTCAGAAATAGGCAATATGTTTATCCACATTGTAGTTCGGTACAGGTCTGTGTATATTTTTCTCATCATGAAATTCGTTATTATTACATACGTTTTGTATAAGATAATATGTTTTGAGTAAGATATACAAATTAAAAAGAATCTCTTCGCCGGGTTGAATTTTTCACTTGAAAATTTTCGGTCGTGTGCGGCCGATTGCAAAATGGGCCAGAGTAAGATAAAGGGAGTCACGAGACAGAGTGGGTATAATACGGACCGGGGTGGGGCAATTACTAGTCTGTGATGGTGCCATCGGTACCATGGTCTGGGTATGTGATTTGTCGTGGTTTTTAATGATTTTTTGGTAAATACTAGTTCTTAAACTGAATATCTCTGTAGA
The DNA here is from genome assembly GCA_030561325.1 of Yamadazyma atlantica. Lineage (NCBI taxonomy): Eukaryota > Fungi > Ascomycota > Pichiomycetes > Serinales > Debaryomycetaceae > Yamadazyma > Yamadazyma atlantica. The sequence continues at coordinate 474,269 of JAKTXA010000007.1, forward strand.
ATCTGTGATTTTCACTAATTTGACAAGGATACCAATAGTAGAGTACAAAAGAAGTAGAAAAAAGAGAAAGCAAGGTTAAATGGAACAAGAAGAGTCATAAGTAAACAGAATTGTCTCTAGTACTTTAAATGTTCAATGGCCAATTATTGGCTGCAATTGTTCAATTAAAGCCTTTTACATAGCTCGCGAATGCTTAACTATGGCGGCCCTAGGATTTTGAGCTGAAGTGTGCTGCGCTGAAAAATTTTCTTCTTCAGTGACAATGCCAGGTTAACTGAAGGCCAATTGGTTCCTGGTGGTTAAGGCATATTTACGATGCTTTAATCATTTGTCACTCACTTGGCTACACACAAGTAAATAGGCCACTGTATTAGATGTTGAGTGACAATTTGATCACAAACGACAACAACATCTAATACATTATGCTCAAGGAATCAAGGACCGGTAAATCGTTGATAAATTGGGTATAGGCTTGTATGGTGTAGAGACAAGCTAAAGCAAGGTATAATAGGTTAAACTGGAAATATAACATATTATAACAACAAAAAACAAATAAAACAAACAAAAGCAAGGTATAATAAGTTAAATCACCAAATATAACATATTATAACAACAAAAAAACAAACAAAACGACCTTCTAAATCATGATTCCTCTGGAATCAGGATTCTCAATTGTTTCATTTCTTCGATATAATGTTCTTGCTTTCCAGGAATGCTATTGCTGAAGCTGTATAGACTAATCCGCTTTGAATATAGATGTTTATTTGTTATAAAGAGCACAAGTAAGAAGTAGAATTGAATCTCTATTACTCTAAGTACTCAATGGGTCAATATGTTCGAAATGTTAGTGGCCACAATGGTTCACGTGACATAAATGGTGTGACAACCTCTGCCCACTTGGTTAAATCCTTGGACAGTTGGGTAAAAAAGGGCCTCAGACTGGGACTACATAGTAATTAGGCCCTGTTAGGCCCAAAAAAATGATAAATTGGTTCGGGCACGCTCCGCGTCAAGGGTGAACAGCATATTGAACCACCGCTCAATTAGGGTTATAATTGGTCCCTTGGCCCAGTTGGTTAAGGCGCGGTGCTAATAAAAATCACGTGATTTGGTTACGCCGAGATCAGCAGTTCGATCCTGCTAGGGACCAATTATCAATGGGCGTATGGCGTAGTTGGTAGCGCGTTCCCTTAGCATGGGAAAGGTCTCCGGTTCGACTCCGGATTCGTCCATTCTTTTTTGCTCCCCAACCCTTTGACCCCTACTAACACTACTGTACCTTTTAACCAAGTCCCTAGTCCCATCCAGTGCCATACAATCGCACCCCCACCAATTTGTTAGTGAAAATTGACGACTGCAACTCGCACCAGATTTTCGCAGTGCTTATCAGAAAACCCTCATACTAAAACAGAAATAAACAAGATCTTTTATAGATACGCTTGAATTAACACTGTGGAGTCGTAACATCGACCACTAAGACATATACTAGTAACAGACACAGTGGCGGCTTGACAATGGCCAATCAGAAAGAAGCATTGAGATCTTCCAGCATGAGTGCTGCCAGTAATATAGATCCCCAGAAACATCTAGACCGAAACATCCTGGCTCCACCAGCACATCTATCGGAGTTTTATTCATTTATGAACAACAAATCCAATATTTCCATCTCGCCAAACCATAGCCCCAGTGTTAAGGATTCCCCTGGGTCCGAATTCAGGGGTAGAAGAGTCACGAGACAACCTTCCTTAAATACCTTTACCTCGTTCACCCCGTCAGTATTAGACCTACCGAACATATTAACGTCTAAAGATTTCGAGAATTCCGTGGCCATGTATCAGAAGACCTTAGATAAGGCCGGTAAGTTCCGGGAAGCCCTTTTGGCCGTGTCTCAAGCGGCCAATGAGTTTGGGGAAGCTTTAGAAGATACAATTGATGGGTGTCCCAAAGTGAACAACGGGAAACAAGTTTCTGACGGGTTAATTAATGCTGGAAGCTTACAGTATATAGTGGGGAGTAATAATCAAATTTTGAGTCGGTTATTGGCCCAAAATTTCGAGGAACCTTTGACTCAACAATTAAACCAATTAAAGTATAATTATGCCCGTAATTATGAATATTATCAACAAGAAGTCAAGGCCAAGTCTAGAGCTCTTCGGGTGAAAGAATTGGAGAATTTGAAGATTTCCAAGCTGAAAACTCGGAATTTGACGGTTTATAAGAACAATTTAATGAATTTAACTAGTCAATTAGATGAAATTGATCGGTTAAAATATGATTATTATCATGAGGTGAATTCCATGATTGAGAATTTCAATTCAGAACAATTATTGATCAGAACCGGGTCTATTATTCGAGCTGAACTTGAACTTTTTGAAGGAGTGGCTAGAAAAGGTTGGTCTGGAGGAGGGTTAGATCAATTATTAGCAATATCTCCTGATTTATTTGCCATAAATGAACATGAGGATGATGTAATGAAACATTTTGGAGCAAATGATGATATGGAAATGGGAGTTCCAAGGTCTAGTGGTATGGAAAGTATTAATGAAGACGATGAGAGTTATATAAGTGACGAGGAGCGTAATGGAGATGAAATTGATCCTAGTCAGACAATGGAAACGGTTAAATTAAATCCGGGAGATCACACCGGTGACTACACCACTGAACATACAGATATACAAAGAGATGCTAGTCCTAGTAAAAGTGATGATGTCATACGAAAAGTCTCAACTCCTTATACTGAACAACCAGAAGGGATTGATTCATCGGTGAGAAGTCTTCAGGAGCTTCAATTGGATGAATCTTTTTCCCTACCAAAAGTTAACAATAACACATTGATGGGTCAGAGTAGAAGTAAGGAGGAAGAGATTGAAAATAGCGACGAGGAGGTGGATAATTCGAATATTTTAGATCAGATTGTTGATTGACGAGATATATTTATTAGTATGTGTGGTACTATTTAGTATGAGTGGGTGTCAGGGGTAGCTTGAACATGGGGGTGGTATGGATTAGGAGTGCTGGTGTGGTAATTAACCTCACTAAAACCTTCGGTTTTAGGTTCGGTTTTAGAAAAGCTTTCCATTGGCCTCAACCCCCACTTACTCAACATCTCAATATCCTCATCCCACCCATTACACATAGTGGTCAACATCTTTTCTCCTGTGAAAATTGCATTACATCCACTCATAAAGCAAAGAAATTGTTCGTGATCTTTCATGGTATATCTCCCAGCTGCTAACCTAATAATAGACTTTGGCATAATTAATCTTGCCGTAGCAATAGTTCTTAAGATCAGATCAAATTTCAATTTTCGGTTAGAATCTTTAGGTAATTTAGAAAGCTCATCTACCATTGGAGTTCCCTTGATAGGTACCAATCTATTTATAGGCAAAGATTCAGGATGGGATTCCATATTTGATAAGGTATGAAGAAACGAAATATGGTCTTGTTCCGTTTCTCCGAGTCCCAAAATCCCTCCAGTACACGCTTTAATACCTGCTTTTTGGACGTTTTTAATGGTACTTAACCTATCGTCATAAGTTCTGGTAGAAATAACACTGGGGTAATGTTCTCTAGAGGTATCGATATTATGATTATAAGCTGTTAATCCTGCTTTAGCCAAAGATTCTGCTTGCTGTTGATCAATCATTCCTAAAGTAACACAAGTTTCCATCCCTAATTCCTCATTGATTTGGGTAACCATTTGACCAATTTTCTTTAACCCTGATTTCCGGCCTGTCATATCTCTCCAAGCAGCTCCCATACAAAACCGGGTAGAGCCATTTTTTTTGGCGGTTCTAGCTGCTTCCATGACGGTGTCAATGGTTAATAATTTCTCAGGAACTGTTCCAGTGTCATACCGAGACGATTGGGCACAATACTTACAATCTTCAGAACACCCTCCAGTTTTGATGGATAATAAAGTACACAATTGAACCTGGCTAGGATCATGATGGTTTCTATGTTGAACTTGCGAATGATACACCAAATCCATCAATGGGTGGTTATAAATAGCCCCGATTTGCTGCTTAGTCCAATCGTTTTTAGGGGCTGTCAAAGACATGGCATATTTAATAGTATTTAACCCATTTGAATTAATGGTAGTTGTACTGAACTGTCTTAAAACTCTACCATACATCATAGGATACCTGAGAGAATATATGGACGAGAATAGATCTGAGGATATATAGGCGAGACTAGATCTGAAAATGTTGGGTTTAATATATACTACGATTATCTATGGCGTATTCTATTGGCCTATGGTTGCAAATTGCGGTAGTCATCTTGAGTCATCTGGGCCGCTTTAGGTAAGTGCCTGTGCCCCCACCACACCCCCACTTTTAGTACTCGCACTTGAGCTGCGCGTGCGCAGTGACTGCTTTCTCGCCATTTCTCGTCCGCGCACGCCCTTGCAATGAGCACTCAAGAGTGAAAAATCTCGATTTTTTTTTCACTTCTACATCTTTACTAATTACTAAAATGGCTCCAATCGTATGTATACACTAGATTATGTTGATGATGAAGATAGTATGACCCTCAGGTAAGGGTAACTGCAACCACCAATTTGTTCCAATTTGACCTACCAGGAAGTTTCGTTTTTTTCTTCTGGGTTGTCTTTCCGTTTTGTTTCCTATGTCCTGGTTTTCAAGATGGCTTTGTGAAGACAGATTTGTCAAGATAGATTTTCAAGGCAGTAGTCTTGTCAGGACAGTGGGATGCTTTTTACGGTTTCCTTTTCTTTTTAAGAACTAGTTGAAATCATTAAAGTATATTATAACTACCTTAACCTCTAACTTTTGGACTTGCAAATTACACCTGCATCCCAGGGCTATTCTGTCTTTATCATTACGATAATATCAACATGTGCAGTAGGCTAACCGGGAATTTTCTAGACCACCAAAAAAGCTAAAGTTGCTAAGAAACTCGTCGTTGACTGTTCTGCTCCAATTGAAAATGACGTTTTTGACCAAGAATCTTACATCAAATTCTTAAACGAACATATTAAAGTTGAAGGTATTGTCGGTAACTTGGGAGACGAAATCACTGTTACTGCTGATGGTAACAAAGTTGTTGTTGTCTCTAACACCAAATTCTCCGGTAAATACTTAAAATACTTAACTAAAAGATACTTGAAGAAAAACCAAATCAGAGATTGGATCAGATTCGTCTCCGTCAAACAAAACCAATACAAATTGCAATTCTACAATGTTGGTGAAGACGAAGAAGATGACGAAGAATAAGTTGATCAGGCATAATATCTCTGTGTATAATAAATTAGGTAGATATACTTTAATTTGATTTCAATTATCTTAGAAAGTGTAGGGACGAGGCCAGGCCGAGTCCAAGGGCCCTGGCACTGGTCTTATGCCTCGCTGTGGAAGTATTGTCCAAAGACGGTAAGATCCGCGTACATTTCTCTCTCCCTACGGTCTCGGTAACTTTGGCGCGCCCTGGCACCATTCCTGCACACCCTAATTCCGCCCTTATTTCCTCCTCCGGTTGCAAATGACCTGATGCCAATTGGCTGGGAGTGTGTCAGCAAATAGCGGAGCTTGACTTTTCTCCACTCCGATCCTTTGTTTGTAGTTTGGGGTAATGGAAGTGATATTGCTGTAGTAGTAGAATCTTGTAGTTATAGTTCTGGTTGTCCTTAGTTATACCCCGAGTCATGCTCCCTAATATTGGAGAATGTCTACCGGAGTTTAGCCTAGGGCGAGCATGGCACCAGGGGAAATTGTCCCGGACCCGCTAGCGGGAAGTTTCGCATTGCCGGTTATGGGAAATAAGTCCAGTCCTGTATACACCATAAGCTTTGACAAAACTTTCATGAGCGTTTTCTCTATGTGTTTTTCAATTAATTTTTCTCCATATATCACTTCTTTTATTTGATACTGTTACTTAGAAGTTATTCTAAAGGATCAAACAATAAGAACTCGTGGGTTGAAAGATTACTTGCTAGATTTCAACTGACCACCTACCACCATGGAAGCTATTACCAAACTTTCCATGAAGGTGTGCCCTTTTGTGAAGACTCACTCAGCTCAAGCTTTACGTCAAATCAACACCACCTCATCTTTAGCTAAGGAAGCTAACCAATGTCCATTTATGAGACAAGCCATGAAGCAAAGAGACCAGGTTAGACACTACTCCAGTGCTTCCAAGCCGGCCAATGCTACTGCTGCTCCTGCTACCAAGACCAACAGTCCTTATTCTTTTAAAACTGAACAATTAAAAGATGTTGAAGTGGACTTATCTTCTAATGAATCAGGGTTTGATTATAACGGGTTTTGGAGTAATGAAATCGAGAAGAAAAGATCTGATAAGTCTTACAGATACTTCAACAATATTAATCGGTTAGCCCATGAATTCCCAAGAGCTCATCGTACCAATGAAGATAAAAAAGTCACGGTTTGGTGTTCCAACGATTACTTAGGTATGGGAAGAAATGAATATACCTTGGAAGAAATGAAAAGAACTTTGGATAAGTATGGAACTGGAGCTGGTGGAACCAGAAACATCGCCGGTCATAATAGACATGCGATTAAATTAGAATCTGAATTGGCGGCGTTACATAAACATGAAGCGGCGTTGATGTTTACTTCATGTTTTGTGGCTAACGATGCCGTGTTATCTTTATTAGGACAAAAGTTGAAGGATTTGGTGATTTTCTCTGATGAATTAAATCATGCTTCAATGATTCAAGGAATTAGAAATTCTCGGGCTAAAAAACATGTGTTTAAACATAATGATCTTAGCCATTTGGAAAGCTTATTGGCCCAATACCCTAAGAACACTCCGAAATTAATTGCTTTTGAATCGGTTTATTCCATGTGTGGGTCTATTTCTCCTATTGAAAAAATTTGTGATTTAGCTGAAAAGTATGGAGCTTTGACCTTTTTAGATGAAGTTCACGCCGTGGGGATGTATGGACCTCATGGAGCTGGTGTAGCTGAGCATTTGAACTTTGAAAGTCACTTAAAAGCTGGTATTAATCAACCGGCTGAACCTACTGTGATGAATAGAGTTGATATGATTACTGGAACTTTAGGTAAAGCTTTTGGAACTGTTGGAGGTTATGTTACTGGGAAATCTCATTTGATTGATTTTTTCAGATCTTATGCACCAGGGTTTATTTTCACTACTAGTTTACCTCCAGCAGTTATGGCTGGAAGTTCTGCTTCTATTCGGTACCAAAGATCTACTTTAAACGATCGGGTTAATCAACAGAAAAATACCAGATACGTTAAGAACAATTTGAACGATTTAGGAATTCCTGTGATTCCAAACCCTTCCCATATCGTGCCAGTATTAGTTGGAAATGCTGCTGATGCTAAAAAGGCTTCTGATTTATTATTAGAAAAACATAATATTTATGTCCAAGCCATTAATTTCCCTACGGTTCCAATTGGTCAAGAAAGATTAAGAATTACTCCAACTCCAGGTCATAATGCTCAATTGGCCAACCAGTTAATTGAATCTTTGGATTCGGTATTTACTGAAATGAACTTACCCAGAATCAACCAATGGGAAGCCAGAGGTGGATTATGTGGGGTTGGGGAACCTAATCCTCAACCAGTTGAACATATTTGGACTGCTGAACAATTAGCTTTAACTGATGCTCATTTGAATCCTAATGTGGTTGACCCAGTTATTGAACCTATTGGTGTTAGTTCTGGTGTTCTCACTGTCTAGGCGCTATCTATACACTTTCTAGCTTGTCTAGACATTGTCTACAATCTAGCTTGTCTGTGTCTATACACTGTCTACTGTCTAGCTTGTCCAATCTCGTTAAATCTCTTACTGTAATAGCCTGTAATATTTAGTAATGAATTTTTCGCAACAAACGCGCTCCACAGTACAAACAAACAAATCAAAACATCTCTCACTAAAGCCATACCAGATACAAAATGGCACTTGATACGGCCCAGGTGGTTCGAATATATACCACCCGGTTGGTCAACTCATTGGTACCCCAGGAGTTTGGTGATGAGTACATTCAGAGCGTCACCAAAGAGCTTTTGCGGGTGTTTCTGTCTAGTTCTCAGCCGTCTGGATATAATATTGATTCTGTACTAAATCAATTTAAACGGATGTTTATTAGTACTGGAAGAACCACAGAATGGACGAGATTCCAACAAATCATCGAGTCTTTGATAAACTTAAAGAGTGTGGACCAAGTCAAGAATTACCTAGTGTTTTTGAGTCTAGTTAAAGGTGAAGATATCCTGTCGCCTACTAGTGCACCATTACCGAAACTGTCTTATCAAAAACAAGGATTCCAACACATACAAGACTCACACCATACCCAAACAGGATTCCATGCCATTTCAGCCCCTGACATACGGCCCAGGTCACAGTTCGGCGCCGGGGATGACCGGTTTGAATTACAGTCTTCTCCCTATAATAAGCCCGCCAATCTCACAAACCCTACTTTCACTAACATAAATGGCACGGTGATGGAGGAATTAATCAAACCATATTACGAGACCTTGAACGAACAACAGATCCTTAAATATTTACCCTATACTTTACTAGGAGTAGATTCCAAAATATTCACGTTTTCCAACCACAATGACGTCATTAAACTCGAAATCCCCCATAACATCAACAATAGTTATTCCTCATTATTAGGGCAAATTATAGAGCCTGCCTTAATATTCGTCAAACTAAAGGGTTTTTTGGCCACTAATTTTGGCAGCAGCAGTAGTGTTAATGACTTGTCCCCTATAAAGGTATCTTACCTTACCCTTTTAGATAAGGAATTGAATGACTACGGAAACTTTATAAATCAAATGTTTAATGATCAAAATATTGACTCCCTCATCAAAATTTATCATGAAATTTACCCTAAAGTGTTGAAGTTACGATTATTTTATTCCTTAACTACTCATTTAACATTACTGGGATATGATTTTTTAACCAAGATTCATGAATTGACAAAGTTTGGTGATCCTCTTATAAACCAAACGGCTTTGGAAATATTTGATAACATTTCCACTCCTTATTATGAGATCTTGGAACATTGGATTATACGAGGAGATCTTATTGATACTAATAATGATTTTTTCATTGAGTTTGATAAAGACCAACGTCATATAAATGATATCATAAAATATTTGCCTCAAAAAGTTCCAAATTTCTTTATAACCATCAATAAAGATATCGGGTTTAAGATATTTCAGATTGGTAAAATCTTGATTTTTTTGAACCAATATTGTAAAGAACTCAATTGGGTAAATAATTATATTAATAAGTATTCCAAGAGAATCTACACCAACCAAGGTGGTTTAAAGCTGGCCAACGTCAATAGCATCAATGATTTGATTAACGACCAGTATCATGAATTGGTGAATTATTTCACTTACATACTTCATGGGAAATATGAACTAATAAACCATCTTGACAATTACAGAAAGTTTCTATTAATGGGGTCAAATGATTTTGTGGATTCTTTGATAATAAAAGGAAATGAACTATTTAATGAACCATCTAATCAGTTAACTTCGAATCAATTGGGGAAAATATTAATAGATTCTATCAACTTTTCAAGTATAAGAAATTACAACCTTGATTTTAAAAACCGGTTGGATGCTAGAATCTTGGATTTAAGTCATGGGAGTATAGGTTGGCAAGTGTTTACCATAGAATATAATCTTAATGACTTGCCAATTAACCATATAATAAACTACAATAATATGGGATTGGAATATTTAAAGATGTTCAACTTCTTATGGAAATTAAAACAATTTAATTATTTGTTAATGGATAATTATTTGGAGAGTAATAATGTTAAAAAGAATGACTTGAAACAGTTTTATAACCGGTATAAAAAATTGATGAAAGCTAACTCAAGTACCAAGAATTTAAAAGACTACAAGATCGAATTTATTATCAAGTCATTTAGAATGGTTAACATGATGCGGTATAAGTTAATTAAGTTTTTGAATTTGATTATTGAGTATATTGTTAATGAGATTGATATGAATTATTCCGAGATGGTTTCCAGGTTTTACCTGAAAAACCAGCATGGTAAGAAAATACAAATCAATAAAGCGTTCTTAGATCTCATAAAACCCAATAAGCTAGAAAATAACTCCCAAATTAATAATAATTTAATGGAATTAAATTTTGATGAAGTACTTGAACTAAACTCCAAATATGTGAATAAATTGAATTTCAAATTACTAGACGGGTCAGTAATTGGGAAGTCAAACGAGTCGTACATCAACCAGATCTACCAATTACTAGAGACGATCTTTCAATTCATAAAGAGTAATGAAGAATTCATTAGTTTATTGGTCAATTACGTGTCATTGCTAAATATTGATAAGAACTTGGCAGTGAATGATCTTGATACTGATCTAGATGACATAGAGATTAATTTGAAGCAAATATTCCAAAAGATGTACAAACAAATCTTCAAATCGTTTAATGACAAATATGCCGAATTAGTTAAGGACCTACGGAACGATTTAGAATTAAAGGAGTTTGCCAAATTATTTTAAACCATTTTAACTAGTTATGCGGTTACAGAGCCTCCCCAGTTTGAGTTGCAGACAGCCCCACAAAATCGCCCGCGCACGCCCCTGCCCCTAAAGACCGGGGATGAAATCTGCTTGGACTAAACTCCAATGTATAGTAACTAATATAAGACGATCATTACTCCTAACTGTATATAAATCCCATCAACCAATAGACAAACACTTTGAGATGTTCCCGACACGAAGTTCGTAAACTGGAGTCCTGAACACAGGTCGTTTTGCTCCTTCTATTGTGCGAGGCCTGTGGTGGGACTTAGTCCGAGGGTATGAAAATTTCACGAGACACTATAAAACTCGGGCCTTTTAAGTGAAATATTTATTTTACAAAATTTTAATAACAAATTCTTAATTGATTATATAAAATGGAAGAAGTTGATAGTGCTTTAGTCGATAACGTTAAATCATTTGCTGCCGGAGGGTTCGGTGGTATTTGTGCTGTTTTAACTGGTCACCCATTTGATTTAGTTAAAGTCAGATTACAAACTGGGGTTTATGATTCAGCCATCAAAGGAGTTAAACAAACTTTGGTTAAAGAAGGATTACCAGGTTTCTACAGAGGGGTCTTGCCACCATTAATTGGGGTTACTCCAATGTTTGCCGTGTCTTTCTGGGGTTATGATGTTGGTAAAAGAATTGTTTCTAATTATTCTGGAGTTGATTCTAAAGATTTTTCCATCAAACAAATTTCTACTGCTGGGTTTCTTTCTGCCATTCCTACTACTTTAGTGGCTGCTCCATTTGAAAGAGTCAAGGTTATGATGCAAATTCAAGATAGTGCAAAGAAAGCTTCCATGGGATCTGTGATTGCTGAAATGTATAGAACTGGTGGTATTAGATCCATTTTCAAAGGTTCTGTGGCTACTTTAGCTAGAGATGGTCCAGGATCTGCTTTATATTTCGCCACTTATGAATACTTGAAACAATCTTTAACTAAACCTGGTGAAGATAAATTATCTTTGATCAATGTGTCTATTGCTGGTGGGTTCGCTGGGGTTGCCATGTGGTTGGGTGTTTTCCCAATCGATACCATCAAATCCACTCAACAATCTTCCAATACCAGTGTTTCCATCTTCAAAACCACTAGTAACATCTACAAAAAGGGTGGTATCGGGGCTTTCTTCCCAGGGGTGGGTCCAGCTTTGGCCAGATCTTTCCCTGCCAATGCCGCCACTTTCGTTGGGGTTGAAATCGCTACCCTGTTCTTGAACTCTGTTGTTTAAACTGTTTAAGACCCCCCTACACATATATCACAAACCTGACGTCTTTTTTTGCCGGGTTTTGTGCCTTTTTTGTCCTTTTTTACCCTGTTTTATTTATTTATTTATCTTACTAGTTATAGAGAGTGGTTTCTATTTATTTCTTATTGCCTGTAGCATTAGATATACGGTGAATATAAAAGTTATGTCTTGTCTTTACGTAAGTAATGGTTGCAATTTCATATCTCTAGTATATGGAGGTCGTGCGCGCAACCCATTTTCCGCGAGAGTTCTCCCAGCTCAATTTTTATCAACGTCTTAAGGGAGGACCAACATTATAGCTACAAGAAACCAATCCACCATGTCGTTAACTGATGATCAAGTATGTATAAGTTGATATTTATGGAGTATAGAGATGTCTGCCATTGGACTATCCTTGTTCCTTCCCCGATTGACCTCTTGATGATGGTACTAGACGAACCCCTGGCTTTGGCCGAGATAAAGGTGAAATTGTATACTAACTAAAGGTTTAGGTCAATGCTGAACTTCGTAAGATGAAAGCCTTCATCGAGAAGGAAGCTCAAGAAAAGGCTAGAGAAATCAAATTGAAAGCCGATGAAGAATACGAAATTGAAAAGGCTTCTATTGTTAGATCTGAAACTGCTGCTATTGATGCTACTTATGAACAAAAGTTCAAAAAAGCCTCTTTAGCTCAACAAATTACCAAATCTACTATTGGTAACAAAACCAGATTAAGAATTTTATCTACCAAGGATGAAGTTTTGAACGAAATTTTTGATGCTGCTAAAGCAAAATTAAGTAGTATCAGTAGTAATAAAGGGGAATATAGACCTGCCTTTATTGGATTAATTGAAGAAGGATTATTGGCATTGATGGAAGATGAAGTTTCTTTAAGAGTTAGAGAAGAAGATTTAAGTTTAGCTAAAGAAGCTATTGAAGAAGCCGCTAAAAACTATGAAGCCACCACTAAAGATTCCGTCAAAATCAATATTGTTGAAGATGACTTTTTAAGCAAAGATTGTGCTGGTGGGGTTATTGTTATCAACAAAGATGGGAAGATTGAAGTTAACAACACTTTGGATGAAAGATTGAAATTATTATCTCAAGAAGCTTTGCCAGGTCTTAGATTAGAGTTATTTGGAATGTCTGAAACCAGAAAATTCCTCGACTAATGTCTATAGTTTACTCTATACTTTTCACTTCTATTTCTAACATTGAATCATAATTTTATAAATTCATAAATAACAATATAAAATACATCCTTTAACATCTTGAAGTGGAATTTTATTGTAGATTTGATTCTTTTAGAGGAGATATGGTCTTGAAGTGACCTAATTAGGTGCAAGCATCTTCCGCACCAAAAGCTACTTTAAGCTCTTCGCTGCCTCATAATTAAAATATCCAATAAAGAAAGCACCACAAAGAAAGGATATGTTCATGTCTTCAGGGCTTGGAAATTGGAGATGTCTTAAGACAAGCTCCTCCAGAAGCTTGGTGCCTCATCGAAGGAAACCTTCACTTTCTAGAATAGTCACATTTGCTCCCGGGGTAAGATATAAGACAGACTCTTCAAACAGCGATATTGACATCAAAGATAAGGCTAAAGAGTATGGGAAAAAGCAAGAAACCCTAATGGAAAGGTTTTTGTCCCGGACAAAGTTCAATCCGTTTGATCTAGTCACCGATCCGGACCACGAGATCCCCTCTTTAAAAGGCTTGGGTTTTACCTCCAACCCCAATCAAGGAATTGATTTCAGCAAGTATAATAAGTTGAAACCTATTACCCCTAACGATTCTTTTGTTTCTTGTACGGTGTTTGATAAGAATGGGAACACCATCGCTGTATCAAAGAAATACCCCAAGATGCAATTTTTAAAAGACCATAATTTATATCCTAGAGATTTAAGGAAAATCGATACTTCTACCATTGATGTAGCCCCCCAGATTATGGTTCGGCCTCCTACTACAATCTTGGTCAATTTGTTACATATAAAAGCTTTGATCAAAGAAGACCGAGTCATGATTTTTGATACTTCTACTCCTGAAATTGCTACCAAATTAGGATTATTTGTATATGATTTGGAATCCAAATTGAAATTACCAAACCCGGCTCCTTATGAATTTAAAGCTTTGGAAACAATATTAATCAATGTCATGGGATACCTTGAAGCAGAATTAAAGGTTCATATCCGAAATTGTGGGAGTATTTTATCAGAATTAGAGCATCAAGTAGATAGGAAGAAATTACAAGATTTATTAATCAAGCTGAAAGGGGTTCAAAGTTACCACCAGAAAGCCTTGTTAATTAAAAGCGTGTTGGATAACTTATTGGACAACGATGAGGATATGGCTGGTATGTATTTGGTTGATAAAACTGCTCGTGAAGATATGGGTGATGTGAATTGTGGTGATGAAGTTCGTCAAGATGTTGAGGAATTAGAAAATATTTTAGAAGCTTACTATGGACAGTGTGATGAATTTGTTCAACATGCTGGATCCTTGGTTAATGATATTAAGTCTACAGAAGATATTGTGAATATTATTCTAGATTCCAATAGAAATGCTTTGATGTTGTTTGAACTTCGAGTAACCATTTATACTTTGGGAATAACTTTCGCTACATTGGTGCCAGCCTTTTATGGAATGAATTTGAAAAACTTTATTGAAGAATCTGAACTTGGGTTTGGACTCGTTGTATTTTTTTCGTTAATTCAAGGGATAATAATCACATTTCTTAATGTCAAAGCCTTAAATAAGGTACAAAAATTGACCATGATGGGAGGTGGGGGCCATTCGAAATTGACCCCAAACACTTTGCATATGAAAAGACTTGCTGATTATCATAAACATATAAAAAGTCATCGACTTCAACACCGAAAATGGCTTTGGGCAGATCTTTTTAAATATTGGGGGTCTAAAAAGCATAAACATTGGTTTTTGAAACGTAACAAGTACTATCAACCAACATTAAAGGAGAGACAAAACATTTGGAGAATGATGAACGATAACAAACGTAGATAATGGAATTATAGAAATTGTAAATAGTGTAAAATAGCATCGGAAAAGTACAATCTGTAAATAAGAAATATAGTTAACATTTATTTTATCTTTCTAGTATGGTCTATAAAATGCAAGAGAATCTTGGTGGTGATTTATTCAGAATCATCGGAGTTATTTATAATCCCATTTTCGGCATCTGATTCGTTATTAGCATCATAATGAGGCAATTGAGGTTCATTGGTATCGTCATCAGCAAAGACAGTCTTCTTATTTAATGGAGGAGCACTGAAAGAGCTATTCATAGTTTCGTTATCATCGACATCATCGAATTTCTTGTGACTCGATTGGAATTGTTGATTCGACAATGTTTTGCTTCCACTATAAATAGGCTGGTTTTCTCTTTCGTCTTCTGGTTTAATCAAAGTTCCATCAATAGATATTAAGTTATTGGTGATATAAATGTTTTTAATGGTGAACTTTATTTTCCCTTCCATTTTCAAGTTATTTTCATCTTCCCAATATCCCAAACTCTTAAAGGTTCTCTGGCTTGAATTGCTAGATCCATTCTCAGTATTATTCTCACCTTCAGTGGTACCAGTAGTGGTGGTTTCTTCCTCATCATTTCCATACTCATCGAGTTGACTAGGAACAAAGTTCCAACTGTTAGGAATATTGTATTTCTTTATAGATGCATTGAATGTATCATGTACCAACAAACCTATGTGAGATGCGGTTTGCATGTAACAATTACCTTCCAAGATATCACCAATTTGAGGTCTCCATACTAAGAAATCAACGGTAATCCATAAAAATGTAAATGGTGATGAGGCTGATATCTTAGCCAATTTTATAGGTCTATCGTCAGTGTCCACGGACTCATTCTCGGGCGATAACTTGATATTGAAGTATGCTAAGATCACCCCTTTAGCCTTGGGGAAATATGACATTACCAACGGGTCAAGGTGTTGTGATTTAAGCCCGTTGATGGGACTCCCAATATGACTAGGAGATAACGAGACATAAAGTTTGGTGGAAAATACTTGGTAACATTCGCTTAGTCCGTCCTCATCGACTGAATTGCTACTCTTGGGAATGACGAACTGTCTCTTTCTCCCGTTGAAGTTGGTAGTTTCCGCCATCTTGTGTATTATGTTGAAGATCCAATGAGATAGAAATGAGGTTTGAGTTTTTCACTTTTTTTTCGGTGAGCGATGAGCTGCGAAATATCTTGCAACCGAAATATGGAGAAACTATACGGGAGGAAAGAGATTATGTACATTAAACTAATATAATACAATGTAAGCAAGTGAGAACCATTAAGTAAGTCTACTCTT
Source organism: Yamadazyma atlantica (assembly GCA_030561325.1). Classification (NCBI taxonomy): domain Eukaryota; kingdom Fungi; phylum Ascomycota; class Pichiomycetes; order Serinales; family Debaryomycetaceae; genus Yamadazyma; species Yamadazyma atlantica. Next base: position 490,358 of record JAKTXA010000007.1, read on the forward strand.
TAATTTCAACTTTGTGTTTTGTAAAGGATTGGATAAAAATGGAGAATTAGACTGCGATGGCTGACCATGTTGAGCTTGCATGTATGCCTGAGCTTGAGCCTGGGCCGTAGTTTGACCTGTTCCACGAGCCAGTTGATCTAACAGTAAGTTTTGGGTCTGGTGTTGGGTCTGATGAAGTTGTGATTTGAATGACAAACTTTCCTCCTTTTTGAGCATTTGATCCTTCCGTTTGAACCCTGGTTTACTAGGACTTTTAAATACGGCAAAATTCTTCAAGATTCTATTGGCGTACTTGGTGGGGGCATCTTCAGCTTCAGTATAATCTGGAACTCCAAAAAACCTGACCCGTTTGACGACATTATTTTGAGAATCCACCTCTAAATTCAAGCTTACTTCAGGTTCAATATTCCCGGTTCTGGTGGATCGATCACTCGAACTGTTTGACTCATTGGTAGATGTAATTTGCAAAAGTTCACTATTACGTTTGGTGTTTAATTTAGTGACTTGATCTCTGGTTTTTCTTCTTAATGGAGCCGTCGCAGCTCCACCATTCCCCTTGGTATTGACGTTCCCGTTACTATTTTCAGGGATAGTAGCAGTGCCATTGGTTTGAGGGTCCACGCTTGCAGAAGCAACTTCATTAGACCCAGCTATTTCTTTTTCGTGATATCTTTTAAGATTAATAGCAGAAGGTGAGTTGGGATCAAATACAACTGAGGTCAAAGTCTCACGTTCTTGTGTCATTAAAGTTCCTGATTTAGCAGCTTGCCTTAAATGATGTTGCAATCTTTGGTTGGCACTAAGCTTTTGTATGTTACTCTGGATCTGCAGTTCTTCTTCGACGATCGGCTGCACTCTATTGGCCACTGGAGATCCCTTGGTAGTAGTACCAGTCACTGGACTAATAATTGAGGTATTGCTCGTCATGGAATTAGAACTAATACTTGAAGCAGTTGAAGTGGGTGGAGGTGATCTAATGGGCCTAGTTCTGGAGTTTGAAGGCAGCCTTTTGATAGAAATATTATTATTGGTGTTATTTCCATTAGCAGTATTGTTGGAGTTATTATTATGTTTCAAAGCTGCTGCTGCACCAGAAGCAGCGATTCCCACGGGAGAACTTGGACTTTGAAGCCTTTCTGGTGAGGCTTGTGGTTGTGAATTGGATCTTCTCCGGCCAGTTGGAGTGGTATTAACATTTTGGTTGGGTGATGTAATATTCTGAGGATCTAAATGATTATTTTGTGGCGTTTGGGATGCTGGTTTAACAGGTAAACTATTCGAAGATGAATTCTGGTGATTATTCAAAAAAATCATTGAGTTAGGTCTCTGTTGTCTAGGACTGGTACCAGTCATAGAAGTTCTATTCTTATTGATAGACGATTTTCTGGTTAAAAATGGATCATTTGGTGGGAGATTAGAATTATTGGAATTGTTAGAATTGTTTGACGAAACAGAAGAAGATCTAGAAGGTCTCGTAACAACTGGTTTCTCCAAACCTTCTTTGTGTATCTTAACACCTGGTGGAGGCATTGAGTTACTTGTATGATTCTCATCACTTAGAAGATCTGCTTCATCTAAATTAATATTCTCCACTATGGAATGCAAGTTCTCTACCGGTAAACCATGGTATTGTCTGAAATAAAGTTCAAATTCAATCCAATGACTACTAAACTCTTGTAACATACTGATCTGGGTTGCAATCATATAGTGACCTTGACTATTAAAGTTAATGAAATCCAAAATATTTTTAGGGTTGGTAACAAACTTTGAATTCTGACGAATAAATCTGGTCAAATTAGCAATTAAAACCCCATTTTTCTTTGAGTTATTAAAGTTTTCATCCACCTTCTTTAATAAAGTTCTGAAATAATAAACTGAATGGCCTGTTTGATTCGACAGACTATTATTAATAGATAAAAACTTTGGGTCACTCAAATGATTAAGGTTAGATAAATACACTTTTCTAATAAACCTTCGCAAAATCAAGTATAAATCATTAAGTCTTAAAGTAAGAAGAAAGATTCTGTGTAAAGAAAATTGCCAATTAGGGATTTGTTTCTGGAGGTATGCTTGTTGGCTCTTCAAAGGAACTTGTTTAATCTTCAAATACTTATTGATGGATAATTTCAAATGATTCAAAATCTTTTTGAAGTTGATAATTATTATAAACAACATCTTTATATCTATATCTATCAAGGAAGCTTCATTATAAACCAAGTCATTTAAGGAATCTAACTGTAAGGGTAAGGTAAAGTCCGTAGTCGGAGCACCAATATCTATATCTTTATCAAAAAGACCCTGAATCAACTTATCAAACGTCTCGTCATTGTATTCATGTTGATTTTTAATTTCATTTTGAGCTTGTATCAACCGTTTTTCGTAACCTTGTAAACAATTCTGAAGTAATGTCTCCAATAACTTACAAACTTTTATACTTTGATCAACTCCCGGTAAGCTTTCCAATGGACTAATAGCAGGATCGTTTGTGTCATAAGGAATATGAGACACAATGGGAGAAATGTTGATGGGAGGGATTCTAAATAACTTGTAATTGTTTATCGATTCTAACTTTGTATTGAATAACCCTTCATTTATGGCAAACACATTGCCACATAATACCGTTAAGTAGTGACATATGATCAAGTGTTTGACTTTTTTGTTCTCTTCGGAAGAATCCTCTTCGGAAGAACCCGCTTCTGTAGCGTCTTTCTTAGGAAGGTCTTTGGCAGCAGCTTGTAATTGTTGTACGAAAGGTATCAAGCATTTGATTTTATGAATGGCGTATTTGTATTGCAAGATCTTACAATCAATAGACGTGATGTAAGGCTCGTCCTTCGTCGACATGTTCACCAAACAAGATGTTTCAAACTGCAGACGGGCAGCAATTACAGTCACAATTCAATTATATAGATTGTCGATAATCGCCTTTTGATAACTTAAAGTGCGAACAGATAAAAGATTTTCTTAGCGCGTAAACTTCAACCGGGCCCCAGGCTCGCACAAAAACAACATACAAAATAAACAATCAGGTTTAGATCTTTGGAGAGATGGCGGGGACAAATGTGAAACCAGGCCAGGGCGAAGAGAGTGACTATGATTACGACTATCGAATAACTGCTATATTGACGGAGCATTTTGGGTACCCTCCCCTAGCAGTAATAGATGACATCATTAATGCTGTCAATCATATATTGTATAAGTGTACTCAAGCAATGGAGACATATTTATTGGAACGTCAACAACAACGGCAGCAAGAAGGCGGGGGTGAAGAAGCCATGTGGAGTAAATTGCCCTCCGATGAAATCAATTTGGGAACCGCCAAATTGGAAACTTTACTTGAACATCAAGTGGATAAGAATTTTGATAAGTTTGAATTGTATTCATTAAGAAATATCTTCACGATCCCAGTGCATTTGATCGATGAAGGGTATATACGATTGCAACACCATGAGCATTTGAAACTCCATCAAGATAATAACCCTGAAAATACCGATAAATACATCAACAAGTTGGTTAAAGATATTGAATTAGAATTGAAACTACGAGAAATCTTAAAAATCCAAATTGAAAAGGGGACTCGGCTAGTTAAATTCATGAAAACTTACCAACAAGATTTACATAAATTCCAGGATCATTATAGTCACAATCAAAATAAAAACACCCGTGACATCTTGAATGATTTGTCTCCTATAGACGATAATTTAAAGTTTATTATTGGTCAAGTTAATGAATTGTTTAATCAAATTAATGTATTGTATAAGAAGTTTGAGAAGAATAAACTTCATTTGAAAATCAACTTCAAGCCTAATAATAGAGATTATTATTTGACGGGGAAGTCGTTAAAGTTATTGACTTCAATGGGGATCGATTTCCAAAACTTATCCAAAGATTGGTTGTTACCTAACCAGCAGGATATAACTCCGCAAGACGTGGAAAATTTGAAGAAATTAAATTAGCCCTTGTCGTGGTTTTGTACATTTTGTAATATACTGTAATATAAGTTTAGATACTCCCTAGCCCATCTCGTCACTCTATAGTTCTCTCTAGAGTACTCTCTATGGAGCTGACTATAGAGCTCTTTATAAGAACTTTCTGTAGAGCTCTCTCTAAAGCTGTCTCTCTATAGTTCTTGCGAATCCTGTATACACCCATAAAAATTCTCACGCATTCATCCAATGAAATACAAATTATATAAACCTCATAAACCTCATACTAAACCTCAACTACAATGGCAGGGACATTAAGACCGGACAGAGAATTCCAAAGATTCAACAAGGCTAAGGAGAACGTAGGGAACTACTTCAGATTCAAGCCTAAGAGTATTGCCTTCAACATTATTGCCATGGGATTAGTGCCCTTTGGAATCTTTTACTATGGGTACGCCAACGATGGAAAAGTCAATTTCTACAGAAAATTCAGACAACAACCAGTGTTGAACCAAGAATATGTTCCAAGACAAAAAGACTTGTAAGCAACGAGTTGTGGGTGATTTTTGGCGTGGAGCCAGGATGCGTTGAAAGTGGTGATAATTGCATAATATAGTTTGATATAAACTGCCCCTAGATATTCTCTAGATATTCTAGACCCTAGACATTCTAGCTAGACATTCTAGTCCTAGATATCTAGACCTTGTAAGATAAATATACAAATACTGTGACAAGCTGTAGATACTGAAACGGTTTATTAGACGAAAGATCCTATATCATGATTCATAAATAATAGTACATAGTATGACGAAATACAATAAAGTAAGTAGAAATGGTTCTAGAAACGGTTCTAGAAACCACCAGAAGTAATAAATTAGTTTGTTAGCTAAAGTTCACTTGAAAATTCACTATACCTGACTGCATGTTTTTTAGTGGTTTCCCCGCCAATTTCTTATCGACATTAGTTGACGATAGATTTCGTTTTAAATTGGGTTTATCCACTTTTTTCAGGGGTATAGAATTAGTGGAACTGGAATGACGAATTGAATGACGAAATGAATGACGAATTGAATTAAAATTATTAGCGGAATTAGAAGAAGTGGTATTATTCCCGGGAATATTATTGCTGTTGAAAGCAGTATTAATAGGACTAGACAGATTGGTATTGTCCTTGCTGGAGTTATTAGAAGTTTCGGTCTTACCTTTCATTTGATCTTCAAATATGAAAGAGTATTGGTCATTGACTGAAAAACTACTAGAACATTCTTGTAACGAGAATTGTTTGTTATTTCCCGTGTTGGTAGAATTTTGATTCAGCTTTGGTTTAGTCCTTTTGATATTTTTAGTGACAATCAAAGGCTTATCACCTTTCTTTTTGTCTGATTTTGGTGATTTATTTGTTTCTTCCTTCTTATAAACCTTAGGATCTTCCACCAAATCTTCAAATGGGTCAGAATTTAATAATTCTTCCAAATCAATCGACTCTATGGTATCTTTACTATGAGAATGGGTATGACCACGAGTATTGATTTGACTATTGGTATTGCTATTACTGTATTCATAATCATCATTGATGAATGAGAATAATTCTTCTGGGGTCAAACTTTCTATAGAATTATTCATATTATCAACAGAGCTGGTATCAGGGTTTGAAGTTTGATGCTCTGTCAACTTGGGTAATGAATTGATTCTTTTTAAAGACTTGAATGTAGAAGTTTGGTTGATAGGTTCAGTATGAGGAGTGGGTATAGAACCATTGAAGTGAGTCACATTTGGGGTGGTAGGATTCACGATAAATGAAGAATGGGAAGAAGAAGATTGAGGTCTTGAGGTATTGGAAGGATTTTGAGCCATCATCGAACCTTGAGAAGGAATAGATATTGGTGATGTTTGATAGTCGTTCCCTACTGCCGATACTGGAGGGGAAATATTATTATATGAGCTGTTGACTGGAGATTGGTTCTGGGTTTGGGTCTGGTTAGAACCAGCATATGTGCCGTTATAAGAAGGTTGTTGAAGCGACTGTAATTGCGGAGCTTGCATTTGCATTTGCAGCATTTGTGCTTGTAGTTGAAGCTGTTGCATTTGGGCCTGGACTTGGGCTTGTGATACTGGTTGCACAGGCGACATTTGAGAACCAGTGGACCCTGAGCCGGGTACCATTTGTGGTCTAACGTTCGCCTGGTTTTGAATCCCCAACCCGATGTATTGAGGACTTTGTAAATGAACATCACTAAACCTTCTGGTGAATTCATTAGTGGTAGGAGTCATTAATACTGATTGAAATTGGGAACCCATGGGACTAGTATTGGTAGAATTGTCGCCCTGGAACACTGGATTCATGTCGAACTGTCCATTCATCGTGGGGGTGGTCATGACATAACCATTATCTACCACAAACTGATTGGAAGTCATAGCGAAAGAACTTTTATTAGCGAATGTCTGATGAAGATTCTGGTTCTTCGATTGTCCCCTTCTGTCGTTATCTCTCTCGTTCTTTCTTACTTTGACTCCGTTCCTTCTCGAACTGGTGGTGCTCTCCTGTTATATATGATGTGTTGGTGATATAGCACTCTCTATGGGGTATATGGTTGTCCAGAAAGGATATATTAGTAGTTAATGAGTATTATAAGGATTTGAAATTTTTTCTATTGCTTCTTTCGCACTTTTCGCGGCTTCCCCTATTAGAGCCAGCGCCAGCATTAAACTATAGAGTTTGGGTAGAGAGCCAGGACTCACATGGGCGAACTGAGTCGAGAAACTACAGGTGAACTAGAGGATGAATATGGGTGAATATAAATGGGGGGTGAGAGCGGAGTTAGTAGGATTAGTAGTGCTAGTATCGCTAGTATCAGTAGTAATAGTATCAGGAAGTCAGAATTAGAATAGAGGTATTAGTTAGAGGTATTAGTTAGAGGTATTAGTTAGAGGTGATAGTGTTAGTGCTAGGCTAGCACCAGTGCTAGTACCAGCACTAGGCTAGTACCAGCACTAGTATTAGTCTGAAGATTCTGACATTGTACGAATTGCCAATCCGTAATCTCCGTTTGAACCCCACGACCGATGTGCATGTACCAGCCCCCATTGCTCACCCTTACACTATCCTTACTAAACACTATCTACTAAACACTATCTACGAAACACTATCCTTACTAAATCCTCTCCTCATATCTTTAACTGGGCTAAGTATCCAATAAGACTGTGAGAGATTTGGCCCGTAGTTCTTGGTTCCATTTCTCTGTGGTTCGGTTCTTATCCTACTGCGCACACTTATCTTATCTATCGCTTGCTACTTACTAGATAGTGTGGTCTAGCCTTGCGAGATAGTTGTCTAGATAGTCTAGTTTATGTTAGCTAGATCCTCTGATATATGTCTCTGTCTATCTATGGATATATTCTACTCCTCTACATTGTCTACGTCTGGTCTCTAGTCTGATAATTAGTTCGGCCACCACCCCCGCCCCTACTCCCCTGTTCCTGTACATTGCTCCAGGTAATTAATGAAAAACTCCAACCAATATATATTGAGCAAGACTCCAAAAGACCCTAAAAATTCCCAATTCCTTCGTTACCAGGTTTTACGGTAGTACTTAGGTTCAATTGGAATTATAAGTTCAGTCCTAGAGCTTGTGCCAGGGGTGAATAGTGGCTGAAACTGTTTGTAACTACTGAGTTTTGCCTGTCTGCCTTTAAAGGGTTGAAAACTAGGGGCTTTTTTTGAGGCATTCCCTTTATTTAATTTGTTCAAATGTCTTTGATTACAAATAGAAAAAGACCTAGAGGGTTTAGTGGCACGTTTGAAGCCAATAAGGGCTACGGCCTGATCAGTGGTAATGATGATATGACTTACTATGAGGTCTTTGATGATTCTCCTTCTCATCCAAATGATAGTGATACCAATATGAACCAAGACGATCAACTGAGTTTCCAAATAGATGAAGTAAATGAAGATCAAGATGAAAATGACGATGATGATGATGACGTCATTATCTTGGAAGAACGGAACTTGAATCATTATCGGATAAAACCAAAGCGGAATAACAGTGATTCGATTTTGTTCTTTGATACCGATTCGGTTAATGCGTTTAAACTTTTAAATGTTAATAATCAACAAGCTACTCATTTGCTTGATATCGATACCAATAAGAAACAACGGAAAAACTCCCTTCCCCAACTTCCTCAAGTCAAATGTAATTATAATTATATTATCGGGGATAATGCCATTGCTAATAGTGGTCGGAGTAGTGTTTCTAGTTCCAGTAGTAATGGCAGTGGGGGGAGTGTAAGTTATAAATTGGGCAATATCAAGCCTGCGGTTATTCCTTATAACTTGAATGCTCCTCCTTGTTTAGATAAAGATGGGCATTTTATTATTGAACTCAATAGTCTTTTGGCCAATCGGTTTATGATCATTCGACTTTTGGGCCAGGGGACTTTTGGTAAAGTGGTCAAATGTTATGATAAAATCAACAGAGACTATGTGGCCATTAAAATCATTCGGAATATTCCCAAATATCGGGATGCTGCTAAAATTGAATTGAGAATATTGGCTACTTTAAAGAAATTTGATAATAAGAATCTTAATCATTGTTTGCACCTTCGAGAATGCTTCGATTATAGAGGCCATATCTGTATTGTGACAGACTTGTTGAAGATATCTTTATATGATTTCTTGGAAAATAATCGGTTTATTCCATTTCCTGGAAGTCATATTCAAGCCATTGCTAAACAAGTTATAAGATCAGTTACATTTCTTCATGATTTAAATTTGATTCATACCGATTTAAAGCCAGAAAATATCTTATTATATGATGATGGGTTTAATAAAAAATCCTTAGTATCTAAAACTTTGGTGTCAGCATATGTGAATCTTTCTAATATTAATGATTTTAAGAAGGTTCCTAAGGTTTCAAGGATATTGAATAATCCCTTGATCCAAATCATTGATTTTGGAAGTGCTATCTTTAATGATGAATATCATTCGTCTATAGTAAGCACTCGTCATTATAGAGCTCCTGAAATCGTTTTAGGGATTGGCTGGTCTTTCCCTTGTGATATGTGGTCTATTGGGTGTATATTGGTGGAATTAATAATTGGTGAACCCTTATTTAAAACTCATGATAATCTTGAACATTTAGCCATGATTGAAAAATTCGTGGGGTATAGGTTTGATAAATCAATTATTAAAAAGCTGAAATTAAATGATAATGAATGCGGAGTGAATTATTTCACCAATGAATTAGGAACCCATAGAATTAAACCATATCATAATAAACCCAATCAACAACGTCGATCTAGTAGTATTAGATTGTCACAAAATGGGAATATGGGGAGTGCCAGTGATCCGATTACATTGGCAGACCAATTAGAAGAGGCGATAGATGACGAAGAAATTGAGGATGATTTTGAAAATAATGCGGTGAATACAGACGGAGCAATGGACGATGAGGAAGATGATCAAGAGTTACGGTTAATATTTCCTACTTCGGATACCCCAAGTCATTTTATTACCAACGTCAACCAATTAGATCGGATAGATTTGTTCATAAGTAAACGGATTGGGTTAAGAATCAACTTTGATTATTCCTTAAACTATAATTATGAACAAAACAAACATTTGATCAACTTTGGGAATTTCACGTTTTGGTGGTTTTTGATTGATTTATTAAAAAATTTATTTATCATAAATCCTAATAATCGGTTGACAGCAGAGGAAGCCATGAATCATCCATGGTTTAATCTTGGGGTAGAAGATGAAGGAACGGTGTAGATATTAGTTCGAGGTTAGTTACGAGGTTACGGTTTTTGGGATAAGTGTATAGTGTATAATAATTTGGATATCTAGAATGTGTCAAGATGTGTATGCATGTAATTTAACCAATTGGGAATGCCAGGAAATATTTGGTGAGGCGCCAGCACTAAAGATAGAGAGAGAGATAGAGATAGAGATACCGGAGTTATACGGAGATATCAACACAATATGATACAACACAACATGATAAGATACAAGATATACACTTGAACTGTAGATCCACTAGACTCTAAGAGCCGTATATGTAAACGTCCTCCATTGCAACCTTATAGTATATTAGAAAAGGAGTTAAAAGTTTCAGGTCGTGTCCAGCCCCATGCCCATCGTGCTTCTACCATAGACCCGGATCTAGGCCTGTCAAATTTTTTCGTTGATGAAATACCACATGGATATCGTTAAACCAGCTTCCCCTAAAGCTTCCATGATATAAACATTCCACTTCGCCTAGTATACTGTTTCACCAACTCGATTTACTAACCCATTAAATGTAAATATTGTTTCAGTTGCTGTCTCTCCTAACCTCTGCCATATCTCTATTACCCTTTAGTTCTAATTGCTGCGGTTCATCCCGTTGCCAGATCCAGGACGGTATATAATCCCAACGCTGTCTACTGCTGAGCCCTGCGCCCAGTGGTCTCTAACCAGGCGATTCTCTAAACCACAGCCAAACCTGAAAAACTGAGATTCCCGTGCGCCAGCTGATCCCAGAAAAAAAAAAGATTTCTATTACTCACTTTCTTCTTTAACGATCCTTACCGATTTGCTTCGAATTAATTCATTCCTTTTTGATTTATCAACCGTTTAAGGCTCTACACTCATTTATCGACCCTTAAACTATCCATTCCTTTCGTTTTTTCCAACTTTAAAGGTAGCAAATCGACAAAATTATCATGAAGTTTAGTTTAGCTGTTGCTAGTTTATTGGCTATGGCTATTGCCGCCCCAACTAATGATCAACATCAACATCATCATCACGCTCATTTAGAGAAAAGAGCTGTGGTTACCACTGTGGTTTATGTGGACATCAACGGGGAAACCGTTAAAGCTCCTCAAACTGCTAGTTCTACTGCTCCTTCTTCTACTTATTCTACAGTTGAAACTACTAGTTCTAGTTCTAGTACTAGTACTACTAGTAGCTCTAGTTCTTCTAGTGTTGGTACCACTTCTTCCAGTTCCAGTTCTGCTCCTTCCAGTTCTTCTAGTTCTGACTCTGGTTCTTCTTCTGGTGGTTCCGGTGGTATTGAAGGTGACTTATCTGCCTTTTCCGACCCAACTAAAAAATTCGAAGATGGGGTCTACGATTGTGACAGTGTTCCAACTGGTCAAGGGGTTATTGCCGTTGACTGGATTTCTGGTTTGAACGGTGGTTGGACCACCATTATGAATGAAAATGGTGAGACTTCTTCTACCTGTCAAGACGGTTACTACTGTTCTTATGCTTGTCAAGCTGGTATGTCCAAGACCCAATGGCCTTCTGACCAACCAAGTAACGGTATGTCTGTTGGTGGTTTACAATGTAAAAACGGGAAATTATACAAATCCAATTCTGATTCTGACTACTTATGTGAATGGGGTGCTAAAACCGCCAGTTTTGTTTCTGAAATTTCCAAATCAGTGGCTATTTGTAGAACTGATTACCCAGGTTCTGAAAACATGAATATTCCAACCTTATTATCTGCTGGTGGTAAAGCTCCAGCCAGTGTGGTTGATTCTGATTCTTATTATCACTGGAAAGGTGGTAAAACTTCTACTCAATACTACGTTAATGACGCTGGTGTTTCTGTTGAAGATGGTTGTATTTGGGGTACTGACGGGTCTGGTGTTGGTAACTGGGCTCCAGTTGTTTTAGGTTCTGGTACTACTAATGGTAAGACTTACTTATCTTTGATTCCAAATCCTAACAACAAAGACCAACCTAACTATAACATTAAAATTGTTGGTGAAGATGGCGCTGATGTCGTTGGTGACTGTAAATATGAAGACGGTCAATACAACGGTCATGGTTCTGATGGGTGTACTGTCACCGTCAGTTCTGGTTCTGCCAAATTTGTGTTTTATTAGAGTAAGTGAAAAATACCAACTAGACTAAACCAATTGCAGTGCTTTTTCTGATATGTTTTTTTTTATTTGTTATAGTTTAGAAAAGGGTGTTCCTAGTTTTAGAGATGATTATAGAATGTCTAATCTGGTAGGATATCCCCAAATACCCCTGTTATTGCTTTAGTTTGTGTTTGTATAATAAATCTATGTTTTGTTAACCACTTGTCTACCCACAGCCTTAGTTAAGGTACACTTGAATATTGTATTTATTTATTTACTGAAACCGAACCCTGTCAAATTACACTTACTTATTTGGGTTAAATTACACGAAAAACAAAATATCTGAACCTTAATCGAGTGAAATAGGTACCACCGGGCATCGAGTAGGGAATGTTGTAAAGTGATGGCCATGTGCATATAGGGATGTAGTGTGGTGTAGTGTAGTGCAATGCAGTGTAGTGTATGTGTGTGGTATGTTGTTTCAGGGCTAGTGCTTGTAGTATTGGTGAAGTATATTCTCTATAAATAGATTCTCGGTCGCGTGATTTGTGTCACGTGTGGTCCTGGCCCGTCTTTAGTTACCCAAAAGCTATAGTGTTACAGTAATTAATTATTAACTCATTATTAGAGCTAAAGTGTCTGAAAAGTTGTCCTAGATTCTCATCAGGGTTTGGCTGGAAGGAATTGTTTATGTACATGTATATGGTGGTGACTCTTAGCTTGTTACATAGAAACTTGATTATCACCTGAACGGTTTGGGACTTGGAAACCTTGAATGTTTGAGGGTTTATGGGTTTGGTAGAGCCTATAGGTTTCAACCGAACGGTTATTTTGGCTTCTTTGTCTGTAACTTCTGGTGACTTCTGTTTGTGTTCTAGCTTTAAGTCTTCTAGCTTTTCGTCTAGCTTTTGGGGTAGCTTTTCCGGTAGCTCTTGTGGTAGCTGTGGTAGTTGTGGTAGTTTAACATCTGGGGTATCTGCTGCTTGATTGACCTCTGGTTTATCTAGCTTATCTCCAGGTACTTCTGGCTTTGGTGGTTCTGGCTTCATGGTTTGTTCGGACTTCTTGGCCGGTAACTCATTCAGCTCCAATAGTTGCGTCCCAGATTGGCTTTGTGTCACAGATTCCCCCACACTTATCCCAATTGGCCCCTCTGAGCTGCTGCTACTATCACTATCCTGATCGCTCTGGATCATGGTTCTAGATATCTTTGTCTCACTCCACTTTAGCCGCACTTAACTCCGTGAGGCTAGGCCAATATCTGTTCTTGCCACCGGGCCGCATTGGGCCCCTCACTCTCAATCCTGGTACGAGCATGGTGCGAAATGCGAAAAATCCAGAGGCTTAATTTCATTCTCACCAACGAACTCAGGGTTAAGGGATCACTTTTTGAAAAGAGATTGTTAATTTGTATACCAGTTGTAACGATGTCTGACGGTGATTTTAGTGATTCTTCCAACACCACCATTGAAAACTTGTCTACTGACACCATAAAAGATAACTTGAAGTCTGCTGCTCAGGAGTCAATTGCCTCCGATGACTATTTAAGTTACAGTACTATTATAGATATATATTTATCAGATCCTAATAGATTTAGTATTGAAGAACGAGAGTCAGTTCTTGGGGCCTTGTTGGAAGTATTAACTGAAAATCCCAAATTAACTTATGAGATTGGTTGGGATTTACCTGATCTTTTAATCTTATACCTTGATAATAATCATGATTTCCTGGGTCCTATAAGAGAATGTCCAAATCTTCATAAGGTTATGAAGATCTTTGAACAATTGGCTCAACATGGGAACCCTAAAGAATTGTTTTTAAAGAGTTGTGAACTTTTATCAACCATGAAAATTTCAGATATAAAAAGCCGGGAAGAAGATCTTTATAAAGAGAAATTCTTTGATTTGAGACTATATTGTGTATTGGAATTGGTTAGTAGTAACTTGAAACAAATATCTACCGCTTATCCATCGCGGTTCTTATCTATGTGTTTAAGTTCTTTGATTAATTTAATCTATGGTAATTTTACTAATTACCATTCTACTCTTATTGAATTTGTGTTAAAGAGACTTTATTCCTTTATGAGAAATTATGATTTTGCTAAATTGACTGAGGAAGGGAAGAAAAATTTGAATTTGACCCGAGAGGAATTGGAAAAATTATCTGATGATGAAGATTACTTACAACGGAAATTATTGGTAGGTTTTTTGAGTAACAGTATTGTAATGTTAGGAAAGAATTGGTCTCCTAATAACTCGGTGTTGTACTTTCAAACCTTCTGTAATAAGCAAGTGAATCATGATCAAAACTTGTTTGTGTTGGGGAGATTGTATGAATTGAATTTGAGCTTTGACGTGGAATTATCAAAGGAGTTTCAATCTTTAATTGTCTCTAGTCATGAATTGTTTCACAAGTTTAAATTGGGTACAAAATCAGATGACGACTTGTTGGGGGATATTTTCCTGTCAGTGGTTGTTGATTATCAGGAAAACTTATTCATTTCCATAATAGATAAATCTGGTAAAGAAATTTCTTTGAATAAGTTGGGTTGTTTGCTTTATTATACTCATCATATTAATACTGAAGTTCTTGAAGATAATACCAATTTCCCGGTAAACATAAGTTTTAATGATGTTTTGATCTTGACGTTAAGATTATTAATACCTCAGATGATTAATAATTCTTTTGTGAATAAATCCATCCAAGACGCTTTGGTGTTTTGGAATTGGTACGTCATTGAAATGAGTAACCAACAAAAGAAGAACCTTTCGTTAGACATTAGTTCAATCCCTAAAGTCTATTTGAATATCTATTTCCAAGGTTTATTGTTCATCTGTACTAGTAACCCTCAATTATTCTTTAAAGATTTCAGATTCACTTCTTTGACTTTATTGACTAAGATTTTAATTTCAAGTCCCGAATCTATTAGTTATGATTTCTTGAAAGATGCTTTAATCAATTGTCCCTTTAATAATGTAAGGGTGGCGTTGATTGGAGTGTTGAAAGAATTGTTAACCAAGGATAAAACCTTAGGTGGCCAACCTGAAGATGAGGTGGCCAAGGATTTACAAGACTTATCAATTGAAAAGAAAGAAAAACCTGCTTTGCCTGCTCGTGATACTAAAAAATCCACAAAGTATTTGACCTTGACTGATTCAAGATTCAATGATATTGTTGGGATCTTAAATAACACCATTAGTGATACCTTCACCGAAATTCCAACCTCAGCAGACGGGAAAACTAAATCAGGCAATGATGACTCTGATGAAACTGAAACTGAAGGAGAAACCGAAGGGTCTGGGATTTCTAAACCATCCTCTCCCAAGAAATATACTATTAATCATCAATTCTTGCCTAATTTATCAACCGAATTGAACTTGATGATTGTGTTGAAGACCCTTGATGGTTATAAAAATAATTCCCAGAAGTTGACTCCAGTTTTAAGTCGGTTATCGAAGGTTTTAGAATCTCTGAAAGTCCAATATAAAGACTCAGTCAATGAATCGAATTTCTTGGATATGTTATTGATGACATTAGACAGATTCAATGCATAGAAGTGTTTCTTCTGAGGTCGTTTTTTAATAGTAATTAAGATATATATGTATCTATATCAGTAAATAGTAAATAGTAAATAGTTAAAGAATTAATGTTACAACGTTGTTATGATATACTATCGCTTCTTGGTGGACTTTTTAGAGGTGTTATTATTCCGTTCCTCTATTAACGGTCCCCAATACACAAAGAATCCTTCTTTGGTTGAACTGATCTTTTCCTCCCATTGTAATTCATCATCATCGATAAATGGATCTTCATAATCATATTTCCCTACTTTTCTATTCATTTTGGTTTGATGTTGCCTCATTAATTGTTCTTCTGTCAAGTTTTCATCTTTTTTCTTCTTGTTTCCACCAGAATTTGTACCCCCATTAGCATTGGTACTACCCCCATCTCTGTCTTCTAATTCTTCTTCCTCTTCATCTTCTTCTTCTTTATTTTCTTCATCTTTATTATCTTCTCCGTCGTTATCTTCTATTAAGTCATCCATCACTTCTATGGCTGATTTTGCTTCAGGGTGGATAGTGGACCAACCATATTTGTCCTCTGCTAATTTTAAAACATTGACAACAACTTCACTCTGTCCAGCTTTTGGATTACTGGAATCAATTAATGGAACGTTTAAAGCAATTATAGGTAGTTCCTTTTTCTCCTTTTTTTCCAGCTCAATTCTTTCTAGTTCTCTTTCTCTCTCCCTCTCTCTTTCACGTTCTTTTTCTCTTGATCTTTCCCTTTCCTTCTCTTTTTCCTTCTCCTTTTCTTTTTCTGGATCTATTGGTCCTATATTTTCTTCTTTCTCTTCCTGTATTGTACTCTTGCCTTCATTGGATACATCGATCAACTCAGGAGGAGGTAAATTTATTACTTCTTTCTCGGGTTTAGAAATTACCTCTGGTGTCTTTTTTCTTTTGTTACCAGTGGTGCCCGGTTTTTTCTCCAACTTTCTCTTTTTCGGAGCTGGCTTCTTGGTAGTAGACTTTTCTGCCGTCTTATTTTCAGGGACCGTTGTCTTATCCTCGGGGACTACAGAGCTTTCAGGATTTGGAATTGTCCTTTCGGGTATAGGCAGCATTTCAGGCTCGTCAACATTAATAATAGAACTTATAGACGTTTTACTAGGACTGGCGACGAAATTCGTTTGAAACCTCTTTATGTGGTCCACTATACTAGAGTTAAGTTCTTGTTGGTCCAAAGTCTGTTGTAATTTTTCTGAAGCCATCAAGTTGGAAATAGATGGAGATGCTGATGCTGATGAAGGTCCGATCATTATCGGTTGAGGGGTTTTCTCAATTGGAACATTGGTGGTTCCTTCTGATACCTTAGTGGGAGAATGAGGTAAAGGTGAAGGTTCTAGATCTGGCACGGGTCCATCGTCTATAAGAATAGGGACATTGGAATTACCAACTGTTATATTGGTCTGGAATCTCGATACCATATCTCGAAGGTCGTTGTTTCCAGCAGGAACCTCGGTAGGTTCTGTTTCGTCTTCGTTATTGTTGGAGTCTGCTTTTGCCTTTGCTTTGGTCTTTGTCTGCTTAGCAGCGGTAGCTTTAGTTTGGGCTGCCTTGGGCTGAGCTTTACTTTTAGCTTGAGTGGTCTTTGTTTGAGCTGTTCTTCTGGTGGCTGTTTTTGCCCTTGGTTTAGCCGGAGCTTTCTTCGTTTGTCCTCTCTTTGTTGTTTTAGCTGCTTCCAGTTTATCCTCATCTGGAACCACTTCTATGTCATCCAGTGGCACACTAGAATCTTCTGGGTTAGGCGTGGGTGACAATTCCACTGGCTGTGTTGATTGTTGTTCTAAAAGTGGAGTTTGAGCCTGTGAATGAGATTCAAGCGGTGGTTGTTGTTGAGATTGGTCTTGAGATTGATTTTGAGATTGGTCTTGGTCAGATTGTGATAACGGACCACTTTCTTCCCCGTCGGGTATAATAATCACTTCATTGTCGTTCTGACTGCCTTGGTCCTTTCCATCCCCATAGTACCCATGGTCTGTCCCTAGCAACGACGATATCGATACGTTTTTGGACATTCCGTTGTCTATTAATCAGGTATCAGGTTTCGTTGATATTAAGTCGCGAACTGACTATAGGGTGGAGAAGGCATTGGGGAAGATATGGATTCTGGTGGTATGGAGTCTGGTCCTATAGTGCCGTGATACGTAGAGTGAGTTGAAGGATGTAAATAAATAACTATATTGTAGACTAAGCTCTATCTAATTGGGTCTTGGTGCTGTACAACCCTAACTTACTCAAAGTTAAGCTAGTATCACTTCCATAGCCTTCTAATGAGTTCATCAGAAGATCTCCATTCCAGTAATCAGCATAGACTTTACACATGGGCAACCCAAGACCGAGTTTATATTCATGAGGTCTGGTGATCAATTTTTCCAAGGTAGATTTCTTGGATTTGGTGGATGATTGTACGTTAATATCACCAATGGTGGTTTCATTTAACGAATTTAACTCATTGGCAGTATCAGTGACATTCAGAAATTCTCCTACTTTGGACGTAAGATTAGACTTGTCAATTACCGATGATCCAGCAGCGGTAACTTTTAAGTTGGAATATAATTGTAGACCTGGGATTCTGTGGAAATTGGCTAATGATTTTCTGGCAAATTCTGGGTTTTTACCAAACGACCAAATGTTGGCAAGTTTATCATGATTAATTCCTCCACCTTCATCACTGATTCTAAAAGTTATTTGCTTAGAAGTATTTATGATGGTGATTTTTATAGGGGGGAGTTTTTTGGAAGTTTTGGTTCCATGTCTCTTGATAGTAGCTTCATAACTATTCCGTAAAATCTCTCCAAATAAATAGTGAAGATGAGGTTTCATGAAAGGGAACGATACATCCAAATCCCCATCAATTTCCAAATCTGGCATTTTCTTGATATTAGGATAAATATTTACCATGGAGTTTTTAACCAAATCAGCCACAATGTTTAAATGAGTAACAGCATGACAATCATCAAACATCTCTCCAATATAATCTGGAGGTTTGGTCACTTGTGGTTTCAACTTGTAATTCTCTGACAATGATAAATGTTCTTCAACAATGACTCTTCTACTAATTCTTGATCTAATCATGGAACTCATTAATTCATCCAATTTCTGTTGAGAAAAGTTTTGTAAAATAGAAATCTCAAGAGCCCCCATCATCAAATGAGATAAATTGAATACATGATCATCTAATAAGACTGATAAGCTTTCACAAAACTCGTCATTCTCTTTCATATCACTGATTTTGGTCATTTTTCTAAAAGCATTGAACAGATGATAATAACTTTCATAGATTTGACTGAAATGGAAATTATTCACAATCCCGAATGGTAAGTCTTGTAAGTCTCTAATTTTCATGGCTAATCTGATGGGTAATTCTAACCGAACGAAATTGGCACTATTCAAAATCTTTTCCTTATTAAGTTTTTTACCGTATCCTGCCAATTGTCTTAACGAAACTGGATGAGGTTTGCGATCCAGAAATCTCATTAATACTTCATTCTGGTAAAAATGCTGCGGGTTAAGAATGTTACTATAGTTAGGATAAGGTCCAAGGTTCTCAAGATACTTGGCGATTTCTTGCTTGTTAAATTCTGATAAAAAGTCTTCGTCAATATAGGAATAAGGAGTAATGTCTGACATGTATGAGCTGCTTGGAGACTTTGAAGATTGTTTAGTTGAATAACACTGGGTTCTGATTCTGCTGGTGTAATCTCTACTACGACTCAACTGTATCGGCAGAGCCGCTAGACCTTGTGGCCTAGCATATCTATAGGCTACTCTGTGAACCATGGACAATATTTGCTTAGATAAAGTAGTTTGGCAAAATGATATTTGAGTGGAGATTTTTCGCCCCGCGATGATTCATAAAAATAGGTAGGGCTGGTGGTAGGAAATAGTGGGAAAGAGGGTTAGAGATTATACATTTTATGCTTATGGTGTACCAGTTGTCAAATGAGTAGGCTTATACTCAAGTATACTATATTATCAAGGTTTGTATATTTGACATATTCCTTCGTTGCAGTTTTCTAATATGCTGCAAATGTCTCGATTCATGCACGCCAAAGAATCTGACCCAAACAGGTGCGAGCCGGAAGTGGGTCCTGCATATTGCTTATCCAGCCATCTGATTTGATTTCTAACTAATACAGTTGTAAGGTAAGAGATCAAGGGTTTAGAAACAAAAATTCTACAATTGTATATCTTTTAAGGTGTGATCAGATTTGACAATTATTTGTAAATACTTAGAAACATCGCCAATATGAACGTTACAGACAGAGGGTACTACACCACTACCTATTTGGATAACTATAATAAGCTGAAGCAGCATCGTCATTCCAACAGAAGGAACCCTGCCAGACCTGATCGAGATTTAAACAGAAAGATCTCTGAATCTTCCTTAACTAATCAAAAGGATAAATTAGGTGCTTCTATGATGACACCTAGTGCTACTTCCCCTTCCATTATGAATAAAACTGTTACCACGGGACCTCAGTCTAATTATCAGAATTCCCCTGAAACTCAATATACTGCATCGACTCAAAATGATACCATGGATACCCATGAAATTGCTTTGGATCCAGATCATTTAAATGAAGAAATCACCCCCGCTCAGTTGAATATCTTACAAAAAAGGTATCAGAAAAGACCACACAAAAGCAGAAGACGTCGAAGTTATTACGATGATGAAGATGACGTGAATAGTGGAAGAAATGACTACGATAGCCAATTCGATGATGGTAGTAGCTTTGATGGGGCCAGTAGTAATAACCGTTCGTCTGTGTATGACAACTACTACAACAGAGAGCATAACTTACGGGTTCCTAGAAAATCAGACCATCCAAAATCGAGATCTAGAAACCAACCTCCCAAAAGACATGGTGATGATTATTACATCCAACAAAAGAAGAGATATGATGATGCTGAATTTTATAAACCAAAGAACTATACTCATAAGACTTTTAAGGATGTGTTCAACGATGGGGATGAAGTATCAGGAAGATATAATCCTATGGAATTTGTATTTGATGATCCAGAAAAAATTAAAGAGCAGGAGCAAAACCAAAAGTTGAAAACGGCTTTCAAGAACTTCCAAGTAAAATTAGGAAGAGATGATTACGATAACTATAATTATTATGATCACAAAGATAGTAAATCCAATGCCGCTAATGAGATTTTCGTTCAAGGTGGAGGTGAAAGTGACGATGATTCCGACTATGGTGGGGGTGAAACTCAAGAGTTTGTGGATTTGGATGAAAATGGACAACCCATTGTTGGCGTTTCAGGTGAATCCGATAACAAAAAGCCGCCTAAAAAGAAGGTAAACTTCAAGAAAATGTGGAAATCAAAGACCAAGCAATTCAAGAAGGATCTAGGTAAAGATTTCTATAAGAATATGGAAAAGCAATGGGAATTTGAAGACGAAAAGAAGAAACGTAAAGAAATTGAATTATTGGAAAAAGAACAACAGAGGGAAAATGAAACCTTTGACGATAGTTATATTGATGGTGAAGTGACAAATGAACCAATAATAGCTGAACCTGATGATGAAGCCAGTAAAAAATTCTATGCGGGACCCAATCCAAATTTTCATCCAATGTGGAATTATCTTTTATCGTGGGTTGCATATGAACAACCAAAGACTACTTCCCGTAACCTTACACAAAACCATTACAACCAAGGTCCTGTTCCCATAGCAGAATCAATCGGACAAACTACTTCCCCAGCTTCTGTGCCCCAAATAGTACCACCAAGTGAATCCAGATCTCTTGTAAAGCAAACCCCTACAGGAAAAAAGAATAAAAAGAATAATGTTCCAAGAATTAAAATGACTCGAGATCAGTTAAAAAACTTCAATAAAAATGTTAGTAAAGTGAAGAATATGTGGAACTTGCCTGCTTCTAACTTATTCGCAAATAATATGGCTCGAGAATATCAAGCAGAAAGAGGTATTGATGATCTGGATGGAATGCCTACTATCAACCAATCTTTACCACAATCGTCAATGTATGAAATGTCGCCATTTGATGGAAATTCCCAAGAATTTGTCATTGAAGTGGATGACGAAGACGATGCTGATTATGATGAAGAATTGTATTTCAATCCTAATACGGGACAATTAGAACGTGAGCCACCTACATCTTATTCTTCTATGGATCCTAAGGATAGATCATTCGGTTCTTCGGTTCCTGGTTCGCCGCAATCTAGATTTACTGCTAATAGGTCCTTAATTGATACTTCCAATGGAGCCAAGACAATCATCTCCAACATTAATCAACTCATTAAAAGTGTCAAAATCATGAAAATTATTTTTGCTCCCATTGATATAATTGGTGAATCATTTCCAACATTACAGACGTTTGTTATTTTAATAGAATTGGGTATTTTCATGTGGATCTTGTATGAATTGAGTCTTTTGATCGATGCTCTTTGTATGATGGTCAAAGCTATCTGTGCCCCTATGATTGCAATGGGGCGCTTTATGAACAGAATTGTATAGATGTTTTAAGTAGATATATCTAAACGCAAATAACGATTTGAAATAAACCATGAAGAAAGTTTTCATTTGTAGTGTTGTTGCAAAAAAATTGCACCCAGAAGAATCTCAACCAAAAATAAAAAAAGAAGCCCGACGCGGGACTCGAACCCGCAACCTTTTGATAACCTTTAAACTGATTTAAAAGTCAAACGCTCTAGCCGGTTGAGCTAGCCAGGCCAATTCTGGAGGAAATGTTGGTACCCAAACTATCAGGTATACCAGTGAAACGTCAAGTCACGTGATCGTTATAAAAATTCATCTTTTAAGGTGTATAATTGCTTCCTAAAGATCATAAAGCCCCCTGGTTTCTTTAAATAAAATTTCTGAAGGTGAATGATCTAAAAGATACCAAATCTCCCCTCTATTTGTTTAAAATCATTGTACTTATTGGCTCAAGCTACTTATTTCCAATATAAAATTGATGAAAAGCTACCAGCCGTTCTGAAAAGGATCAAATACGATTGAATTAATATTACTAATGGATCCATAATTCAGTTAGAATGCTTAGAACATGTGTAGATATGACAATTAAAGAAATATTTAATATTTGGAATAACCAAAATGCAAATTTCAGCTAGGCGACCATATGATATATTTGGATATCTTTTTGTCCACTTAAATTTGAAAACTTTGTTCCAAATACTCTCTCGTTCTTCTTAGTCTATTGTTGACTGAAGTTCTTGGTATTCTGTTTTGTTCAACTGATATTTTGTGTCCCAAATTCTGTAGCTTGAAATTTTTTGAGATTAATTTTTGGTGAGGAAATCAGTGAAAAATCTACACTATAGACAATATCAACATGTTGAAACTTAACAGGACTGCGGTCTGTGTCAGTAGAAATGTGGGGTCAATAAACAGATATTACTCTGGTAAGAACACCCAACCAGGGTCTCGTCAAGAAAATGAAAAGCAGAGTCCTGAAGAAGTCCAGAGAAGTAAAGAAGAGGCTGCTAAGTTGGCAATGCAATCATTTAAAGATCTTGGTGGTATGTTCTCTGGATCTAGTGGAGATAAAGAAACAGAAACCATAGATTCCAAACCAATATTTGAAGACCCTTCTAAATTTAAAGACTTGAGTTTGTTACACCAAGGCCAAATATTGCAAGAGCTTCAAGCTAAATATGACAAAAAATGGACCAGATTGACTCCACAAGAGAAGTTATTGGGTTACTATATTTATTATGGGAATTGGGGACCACGAGAGAAGTTCTCTAACTGGAGTTCTTTGGAAACACCTTTTGATTTGCCATTTGTAGAACCGGTCAAGAGAGTAAACCCAAAGCCAAATGATAAAATCAAAGAATTACCTCCTCTTTATTTGCTGGAGACACCCATTAGAAAAGACCAATTTGATACAAAAAAGATGGATAATGTTACCAAGTTTTTCATTTATGTGACATTATTTGTATCATTGTTGGCTTTAATTAGAGATAAGAAAATCGGAGAAGAAGGTAAACCTCAAGAAGTGATTATTAGAGATCTTTATGAAGAAGAAAGACAAAAGAGATTACAACAAGAAGAGGAAGAAAAAATTGCCGCTGAAAAGTTACAGAAAGAGAAACAAAATCGTAAGTGGTATTATTTATGGTTAAAATAAGTTTATATTCTGTAGATATGATAAACTAATTTAAATCTGGTTGAATTTAAATTAGGTAATTTGTACATAAAAACCATACCCGAATTAGTAATATACATCCAATATACAACTCCTGTTTGAAATCATCTATATTTATGGCTCATTGCGTCTAGTTATTCTCATGGTCTTCATCCTCTTCACCTTCTTCATCGTCATCTTCTTCATCTTCGTCGTCATCATCATTCCAACTATTTTCCACTGTCTCTCTTACTCGTTTTATATACTGGGAACGATGGTCCTTATATAGGTTAGCTGCTTCCACATTAGCTGGAGAACTGATATTTGGGTCATTTAATAAGGATTGAACCGATGTTAAAATACTGGAAACATCATAGGTAGGAGACCATCTATTTTGTAGAATATCCAAACATAATTCACCACTAGCATAAACATTAGGATGGAACATTTCACTTATAAACTTCACCGTTGGTGGTTTATTGGGATATTGTTCATCAAATTGTAATATCAATTTAAAAGTTCCATCTTCAAATGGAGTTTCGGCTGGTCCTATAATCACCGCATTCCAGGTCATGACATTATCTGGTAAAGGAGATGCAGAGACTCCACTGGGAGCATCTTGTTGCATCCGTTTGAAGTCACGCATAAGTCTTCTCTTGGCTGGTGTAGACATGTTTAATCGGTGGAACTGATAAGCTAGTTGAGGAGTATTTTATTACAAATCCTCAATTAAAAAAACCTGAAAAATTAGGGCCCTTTACTTCAAAAACCTACAAGGAAAAGCAAACTTTGGTTATATGATGTGATCCTATCACTTGTATGCTAAACTAAGTTGTATATCCTTATCAAGGGTTGTCACTGATAATCAAACTAAAGATTACTAAGTACAAAAAGCGTGAAGTTTTTGGCGACGAGCGAAAATTTCAAACGCCACTATATAGCGCTTTTAAGGTAAGTATTACACGATAAGACCTAAACCCTCAAAACTACACCATAAATTATTTTATAACAAAAATTTCACAATTACTATATATCTATATAGATAATGAAGACTTAAGAAAAGCAAACGATAAAACATAAACGCAACACGTAAAATATGATTATGAAGAATGGTATCAGACTGAATCTATATGCTGAAACACCAACGCAAAGATGCTGTATGATAAAACAACAAGAAACAAACAATAGAAAAGCAAAGAAAAGAAGTCATGAGTTTATATGATTCTTTAGTAATGATCATACAAAGAAACTCTTAAACCCTTTGAAACTTCTATTCATGCAATTAATAAATTCCACCCAAATTGATTCTATAACATTCTATATTAAAAATTAATGGGTATTTTCATAGACTTTTCCAATGAATTTATCAATTTCATCAAGAACTGGAGCGGAACTCTTACCAACGCTCTTCAACATTTCATCGAAAGCAACTTCAAGTTTTCCAATTTTTTGGGAAACTTGGTCAGTTTCAACTTTAACTTTAACGTCTTCTTGTTCAAGACCCCAAAAATCAGTTAAATTGTGACCGGCACCGTTGAATGCTAAGATATTTGGAGTATCTTCTGGAATATCAGTTAAAGCGTCTTTAGTACCATAAGCAATCAAATTCTTCTTCAATTGAGCTGGAGTGACGGAGTCAGCAGCAGTAAAGAATTCAGAATCAGCAGATGGTTGTAAAGAAACAAAATAGGTTAATAATCCACAAATATGAGGAGATGCCATGGAAGTACCAGATAAAGTGGCAGTTGCAGTATCAGATCCAATATAAGTAGATAAAATGTTTAAACCTGGGGCAAAGATATCTACACATTTCCCGTAGTTGGAAAAGTAAGCTCTGGAATCAGAAATGGTGGAGGCACCAACAGTAACAGCGTTTTCAGCTGAAGCTGGAGAAGTGTTACAAGCATCTTGGTTTTCATTACCGGCAGCGACGGCAAAGTTCAAACCAGCTTTAACAGCAGCATTGACGGCCATATCTAAAGCAGGAGATTTACCACCACCTAAAGACATGTTGGCGGTAGAACCTTTGAAACCTTTCTTACCCTTTTTAGCGGCTTCTTGATGAGATTTGGCAGCAAATTCAACCCCTTTAACCACATCAGACATACTACCAGAACCATTAGATCTTAAAACCTTAACTGCAACAATATCAGCCTTTTTGGCAACCCCATAAGTTTCAGAACCAATGGTACCGGCACAATGAGTACCATGTCCATTACCATCAACATCGGCATCACCAGATGGGACAGTAGAACCCCAAGTGGCTCTACCACCGAATTCAACATGATCAACATTAACCCCGGTATCGATAACATAAGCAGTAACCCCTTCACCACCTTCAGTTTCGTATAAGTATTGGTTGAAAGAGTTCAAACTTAAAGGTTGCCTATGAGAAACTCTAGCTAACCCCCAAGGAGCACCCTTTTCGGTGTCGAATTCAGAGGCATAAACCATAGAATCTTTTTCAACAAATTTGACGGCTGGGTGACGTCTAATTAATTCAACGGTTTCATCCATGAAGAAACCAGAGTAACCATGTAATAAGTCACCAATTTTAAAGCTATCAACAATTCCACCTTCGGTATTGTGGCTTTTTATAGCACTAAAGAAAGAATGTTGAGTTTCCCCCTTAATTGGTTCTAAAGAATTGGTGTGTTGTAAAGCAACCCATTCTTTATGGAAAGAAGCTTCATCCTCATTAATATCATCATTGAACACAATCATGTATTTGTGAGGAATGATATCTCTAGCCTTGTCAACAATTGACATTGGAGCAGCATCTTTGAGGTCAGCCAATTTGATATCTAACTTGCTCAAGATGTCCTTGGATTGTTCGGTTAATTCACCAACTTTTTCCATGACTGAGTGTTGGACGGCTTTGGCGTCATCTTGAAACACTTCAATGACTTCATGGACGTCAGGAATAACCAATCCGTTAACCCCTAAAGTGGCCAAGATGGATAAAGCAACAGATTTTGATAATAACATATTGTTTGAGTGAATGTAAAAAGTAAAGTCAATAAGAAATCAGAATATAGACCAAAGCTGTATTCTAACGATAACCAATTAACTTTTGAGTTTAAAACAACAAGGACTTAAAAAAAAAATCCCAATTAACCCCCTAAGTAAAAAAGAAAAGGGATGAGTAAAGAAAAGAATGGCTGGCAAGTGGCGATAAGATAAAAGAATGAGCGCGACTGGCGCACGACCTCGGGTGATAATGTGTCTCCGATGTGGATTATCTTGTGACGCAATAGTGAGCCAATTATAGCCATGACCCGTTTAACTCCATATGGCTAAATTGTGAAAACTTTAGGAAAAGCGTGTCTATATTAGTTTACACAGTTTATATAGTTAATTATTATTTTGCAACCAAGTTTGTAAGGTCTCTTGATCAATTTGTTTAATTTCATTTAGACCTTTTATAACTAATTCTTCAGGGTATTCGGTCTTGAAGTTGTTGAATAAAATCAATTTATAGTTCATTGACTCACTAACGCAAAACCAAAGTTTATTGGTGGTGGCTTGCATGGGTTTGTCTTTATTAATGGGTAATGGGGGTTGGGCTATTTGGGAGAATAGTTGATTATGGATGGTTTGTAGAATCTCTTTAATTGATCCTATTTTGTTATTCCTTTTGCAGTAATAATTCTGACAATTCTCGTAATCACATCCTTTATTTAATTGAAGCATGTACTTTCTTTCCATACGAGCTTGAAGCTTTGCATGGTTTGGATCATAGACAGAATTATATAACGGCCCAAAACAATGATTACATAAGTTCATATGATTATCAAGGGATGCTAAATTTACACAATTTTCATTGCTGCATTTGTTGAAATTTAATTTGAAAGTTTCATTGGTTAATTTCTGGTTAAGTTCATGTAATTTGAAATGCTTTTTGAATTGTTTCCGTTTAATAAGTTTGTGACATTTATAGCATTCGTCAGTCTTATTCCCACAAGTATTTTCGTGGTTAGTCAAATTTTCAAAATTATCAAAATACGTAGCTCTACCTTGCTCCACAATTAAATGACAAAACTTACATTCATGTAATTTGTTGGGGCATGTGGATGATTTATGGTTGGTAATTAAATCCACATAGTTGGCATAAAGGTGTTCTTCGGGACATTTATCGCACTTATATATCTGATGATTCAACTTTTCATGTTTAAATTTGAAAAGTTCAGAATCTGAAAATTCCAGACAATTAGGACAATGCCAATGATTTGGTGGGATGGATTTCAAAAATACAGTTCCACAACTACACGTAATATTATTCTTGAAACAAAATGCTTCGTGCAATTGATACTGGTTCTTGTTTATACTCTTATTACAATTGCTGCAAATCACGGTATTATCATCTTCAAGACTCGAAATTGGCTTTGGATCTTCTGTCTCTGCTTTTGCTTCCTGAATTGAAAGTTCGACAGTGTCAGTAAATTCCCAAGTAAAAGGAACCATATAAATCCAGTTATTAATTTCATCTTCTTCGGCAAATCCTTCCAGTAAATCGTGTTTGCAGCTATCAGCAATAGTCTGGATATAATCGATTGGAATGGTTATGGTTTTAACGCCACCGTTCTGTTGTATTTCAAAGTCCTGGTCTATGGTTGTGAATTTGAAATTCTCCAAGTTGATTAATTTATCGTTACCTATAATTAGGTCGCTATTATAAAAGTTGGAAGATTTTATAGTGATTGTTATTGCGGTGGAAATCTTAAAAACATTCACTTTGAAGATTTTTATTTTGGAATCATTGCTAAAGGGAATAAGCTCAAGGTTTTTTGAAAGAGGTAGGTTCAACTCTTCGCTATTGTCAATATTAAAGTTCAATTGTTGATTAGCCATAATGTCATTCAAAGGAACTATATCCAAAATCAAATCTGTGTCTATAATGCTGACTGTCTCATCGCTCAAATCTTCTATCAGAAACTCATAGTTATTAACCACCAACTTATCGTTCTTGGTCAATATGGTATAGAAGTTATTCAAGGTAGACTCCAAGTAGTATTTCCAGTTATTGATCTCGGGATAAAATTGTAATGGCTTCAATTTCAAAAAAGTTCCTTTGGGAATATTATCAACCAACTCTACAGTCACCTGATCGCCTGCGTTACTCTGCAACTTATCAAGGATAAACTGAGGAAGAGTTATTGTGAAATCAGAGCCACTGAATTCTTTTACTCCAATATAAGTTGAATGTGCGTCGTTTGATATTCTGAAGATTAGTGGGTGGGGGAGATTGGTGTCTCCATATTGACCTATGATGCTCGATAGTATATCGGGCGGTAGTATAGCTTTATCGGAATTGGGAGGTAGGTCTCCTCCTGCCACTTGTAAATTAAACATGATACTGATAATAAGTTTAAGACGCCACCAAAATAACGGTTTCTGTTGCGATTTTGTGTCACAATCGCGATGGCCGCATCTCATCCTGGTTATCAGTACAATAGAGGCATAGAGCACCCATTTGCAAAAATGTCTAAAATATGGAGAAATAATGTTATCAGGCGTTTTCTTGTGGCGTAAGGAATAGAAATCATATTTTTTGACGATTTTTGGGGCCTTGTAGAAGAAGTTATAGCATAAGAGTCGTTTGGGTATCTTTTTTATGTCAAATTCACGAATTGTAGATATTCATAAATTATATCTACTTGTCTTTCAAAATTATTTGGAAAAGAAGGTCAATGAAAACACTGAAGAGTCGGCTTATATAACACCACCCTAAAGTTTATCCCATAGCATTCCTTTAAGAAAGCAAATGAATTGTATTTGCAGCCACCGAATGTCTACTACCTAAAATCACCCAAACGTCAGTATTAACGCGACGCATGCCATACTAAGATTAAATCACAAAGTATTACCCTAACATATGTACAATATAGATAGGGGTAGAAGCAAATATTAAGATCTCTAACAAAAACAGGCCAAGAAGTCATCGATACCATTTCCTGCGATATTATTCCCGTTTTGGACCCTTGCATTGTGAGTCTCGTAAATCTCGAATGCGAGATTTCGGGAATTAAATTTAACGCACCGTGAATAAGGTTAAAGGTAATTTGGCGGATAAAAAAACACACAGGCGTTGCAACATTGAACCAGTATAAGTCATTGAGAGGATATTTGGACCTACACAAGCAGTTTATATCTATCGCCAGCAACGGAAACACTCCCAAAAGTTCACTTTGGCTAGATCACCATACGCCTTTTGAAAATACCAAGAGTGCAAGGGTTCAAAGATGAGGCAAAAGACAATGTTTAGCAGGGTGTTCAACTTAAATAATAAAGTCCAGCTCATAATAGCAGGGCTAATGTTGATGGTGGCTGTCTTCAATGTGTCGATATTTATGTACAGCCTGAACGCGTCAGGAGGCTATACCCCTGCCGTACCCAACGTTAGTTCCAGAATCAAGACCCATGATGACTTACAATTAGATGAGTATGTAAAAGTAATGGATACAAATGCATTGCTTAAAGATTCTTGCAAGTACAATAATGAAGATGTTTTACGGAAAGTTATCAAGAAATTGACTAAGGACAATGAACCCAGATTGTTGGAAAAATTAAAAAAGGATACCAGAATCAAATACCAGGAACAAGTTTTTGCTGATATCAAAGAAAAACTTAAAGCAGATTTTACTAAAAAAGTTTTCAAGCAAGAGCAAATTTCCAATTCATTAAACGCTCAATTGAAGAATGAATTTTTTAATTCTCATGGTGACGTAATTAAAAGCTATATCATTAAAGATCTCATGATAGCATTGAAAAGAATGGACAAGTTTAGTGAATTTCTCAAGAATGATAAAAACGCTGATACTTTTGTAAATTCACTTATTGACCTTCTTAATGAACGCCCTGACAGAGACGACTTTTTCAAGTTTATATATGAGGAACTTATGATCCCTTTTGATCCTAAAGTTACCATCCAACCTAACTATTTAGGTCAAGCAATAACTCCCCAAAGATTCAATAATCCAACTAAGGGTGAGATTTTCTCCCATGATTATTTGCTTCACAATAGGGTATCGCTTAATAAGGAACAAATGGATAAGTTAGTAACCAATCATGATAATCTAGTGCCTTTGATTAATAATTTCAATATTCCAAGTAATATTGTTTACACAGGTGATGGATATGTTGTAAATGGTATGGGTCAATATATCGGCTCTGCTTTAACGACTATTTTACAGTTACATGAATTAGGTACAAATCTACCCATTGAACTTATGATATTATCCAAAAAAGATAGGGACGATTACGTTTGCGACGAATTACTACCCAAAAGTCTTAATGGGAGATGTGTGGTCATTGAAGAAGAAGCGCCATTTTTCTTGAAGAAATTACCAAAGTCATTGACAAGGTCTCAGCTAAAGATACTTGCTATTATGTTTTCGACCTTTGACAATGTAATAGTAGTTGAAACCACTAGTGGTACCTTGCCAATCAGAAACCTAGACAGTCTTTTAACCAGTCAAGATTTCTTGTCCACGAAATTTTTGATTTGGCCTGATATTTGGGCCAAAACTACATCTCCATTATACTACGATATTGCTAGAATTCAACCCGGGGAACCGATAAGAAGACACGGTTTATTAAATCAAGAGAAGTTTTCTAAATACTCTGTCGGGGACAAAAAATCAGATGTACTATACCATGACTTGGAAGGATTACCTTCGGGGAGAACGGCGGATTCTAGTTTGTATGTGATTAGTAAAACTAGTCATTTCAAACCATTACTTTTGGCCTTATACTATAATTTTTATGGACCAAGTTGTTACTATAAGCTACTTAGTCAGGATTCATCATCCGATAATCATAAAGACACAATGATACCAGCATTACACGTATTTGGAGAAACTTACCATATAGTAGAAAAGGATCCGGAGATTCTAGAAACAAGAATTTCTTCTGAATTAAATGGAGACAATAAGAAGACCCTTGTTCACTATTTCCCAACAGCTGCAAAATTCCATATGAAGGATTGGAAGAAATGGCTTACAGAAAAAGGCTTGGATTCCAGATTATGGCCATATCAAGATAATGAATATACCAAAGGTCTTGTCCAAAAGTTCACTGCTTTTAAATCGAAAATGACAGATGTCAATGATCCTATTTTGGATGGGAATAAACTAGAGCCAATGTTTCTACACCTTGAGAAGCCATTGAACAACCCATTGACCATATATGAAGATGGAAATAGCGAAATTTTTGAAACCAGAAATTTAGGAGCTTTTACAAATGTCAAGTCTGCGTTGTCTACTGAAATAGATGTAGAATTAAAAATGGCTGCAATTAACAAGTGGTTGGTATGCGATGAGAAAGGTCTCAAGAAATCCAAAGTATTGGAACTAAACGAAATGAACCAGAGAGAACTTTGTGAAAAAGCTAAAAAGTATGTAGAGGTCTTGAAAAGTGACTCAGAAGCTCCAGAGTCCGACCAGCTTATGGCCATAGAATCGTTGACCAAAGAATCGAACCAAGAAGAGACAGAAGAAGAGCAGCAACAAAATAAAGAAGCACAGAATGCCAAAGGTGACACCATAAAGGATGCAGTAGGTTAAATAGAATGTCAATGGACAGTTTAGTTGATAATAGTAGTTGAATATTTTGTAACCACTAAAGTGTTATCTAACAAAGAGACTCCGTCAAATGGTTGCTAAAAGCCTTTTTGGTGCAAAACTCGCGAAGAATAGTTGCAGATGAACTGAAAAATTTGAAATATTGGAAGGCGTCTTTTTAATATAAACACCGACCATTTAACGCAAAAAACACAAGAGATGACCAAAGACGAGACGCCGTTTGAAGTATTGGAATCCTTTGAAGTGGAATTTGCTCCCACTAAGATCACAAAGTGGAGATCGAAAAGAACTGGGTTACAGATATGTTATATTGATCAGCCATCGCCTATAGTTCAAGGGTATTTTGCAGTGGCAACTGAAATCGACTCAGATTCAGGTTCACCTCATACATTAGAGCATTTGGTATTTATGGGATCCGAGAAATACCCATATAAAGGGTTCTTGGATACTTTAGGGAACCGATTTTTCTCTTCTACTAATGCTTGGACTGCGGTAGATCAAACCGTGTATAATATGACTACTGCAGGATGGGAAGGATTTAGGACGCTTCTTCCAATATACTTGGAACACGTTTTAAATCCCACTTTAACTGATGAGGCATGTTTAACGGAAGTGTATCATGTAGATGGAAAAGGTGAAGAAAAAGGGGTGGTATTTTGTGAAATGCAAGGAATAGAAAACCAATCTTGGTTTTTGAGTTTTTTAGAATTACAAAAAACTTTATACAGTGAAAAATCTGGTTATGCTTCAGAAACTGGAGGACTTACCCACGAATTAAGACACTTAACTAATGAACAGATCAGAGATTTCCATAAAGCATTATACAGACCTGATAATCTTAGTGTCATAATCACGGGATCCATCGACGAGCAAGAATTGATACAAATAATGTCAGAATTTGATAATCAATTAATTGGATTACCAGAAATCCCTAACAAAAGACCATTTGTGGATTCATTCCACGATGAGC
Organism: Yamadazyma atlantica; assembly: GCA_030561325.1. Taxonomy (NCBI): domain Eukaryota; kingdom Fungi; phylum Ascomycota; class Pichiomycetes; order Serinales; family Debaryomycetaceae; genus Yamadazyma; species Yamadazyma atlantica. The sequence goes on from JAKTXA010000007.1 coordinate 523,373, forward strand.
CATTGAAAGAAGTGATTGTAAAAGAAATAGACTTCCCTGATAAAGATGAATCAATGGGAGAGGTTCTCATCGGTTGGATTGGTCCTAAATTTGATGATAACTTGACAGTGGAAGCTAACGATATGTTTGGTGCTTATTTGACATCAAACCCTAATAGTTTATTCAATAAAAATTTGATAGAAATTGAAGATCCTTTGGCCACTGAGGTGTCTTTTACTACCGATGATTACTGGACTGTTGGAACTGGTTTCTCTTTCAATGGGGTTCCTACTGAGAGATTATCTGAGCTTGATCAAAAAGTCAAAGATTTAATGAAAGAACAAGCTGATCCATCCAAGTTTGATTTGAAGCTCATGAAGCAAGTCATTAAACAACAGAAATTAAAAATGATTTTTGAATGTGAAAAACAACCTAGTTTCTTCCAAAATTGTGCTGTGATTGATTTCATTTATAGCTCTAAACCAGGATCTTTGAAAGAATGGTGTAAAGACTTGAAGGTAATCGATGTCTTAGAAAGTTGGACAGCAGAGGACTGGGCTAAACTTGTTGATGAACAATTTGTTCAAAATAAGTCAGCTTCAATCTTGGGTAAACCATCTAGTAAATTGAATAAGGTCATGAAACAACAGAAAAAACAATTCAAGCAAGACACAGCAGATAGATTAGGAAAGGAAGGATTGAAAAAGCTCGAGAAACAATTAGAACACGCAAAAGCTCAAAACGATAAGGTAATTCCTGACGAATTATTAACTCAGTTTGGCAAACCCGATGTATCTAATATTTCATTCATTGAAACCAAGTCTTACAAGGCTGGAACAAACGAATTAACTGTTGGCTATGAAACTGAAGATGCCTTTGCAAATCAATTAAGCAAAGATGACCTTCCTGGTAATCCTTTATTTTTCCACTTGGAAGATTTTAAATCTGAATTTGTTACAATCAGTGTAGTGATGTCCACAAAGCATATTCCTAAGGAATATTTGAGATACCTTTCGATTATGGAGGAAATTTTCAACATGCCAAATAAATTACCAGACAATACTTACATCCCATTTGAAGATGTGATTAATCAATTAAACGATGACTTGATTGAATATCAATTGGATAATGGTTTCGACAGTCAACTGTCCGAATTTATTACCATCAAAATCAAATCTGAAATTGGAAAATACGATAAAGCTGTTGAATGGTTATTCAAGATCATGACAATGAACTGTATCGAACAAGAAAGAATCAAAGTGATCATTGAAAAGATCAACAATTCTTTGCCAGAGAAAAAGAGAAGTGGTGAATTGATGATGTATTCTAAACAATACAGAACTTTATTCAGTGATCAATCGATCAGAAAACAACACGATTCTGTTAATAATGAACAATTCTTCCAAGATTTATTGACTGAGATTGACAATGATAACTTCAAGAAAATTGAAACAGACTTAGAAAACTTCAAGAAACAATTGTTTAACTTGAACAACTTCAAAATCTTCATTAATGGTAATTGTAAGAACCTCAACAACCCAATTTCTACTTGGGACAAATTTATCAAGGGGTTTCAAAATAATGCTAAATATAATGAACCTATGGAAATCACTCCTATTTCTAAACTCCCAAGATCTCATGAACTCAGAAGTGAAGTTGGATTAAAATGTGCTGATAATGCTTATATTGTCGCCCTTCCAGCTGCTGATTCCAGCCATTTAATCACCTCTACGTTAATTCCAGTTGATTATTTGCACGAGGATATATTCAAGATCGCTTTAGCTAGTGAATATTTGAACGCTGTCGAAGGGCCATTCTGGAGAGGTATTAGAGGAGATGGGTTAGCATATGGTACTAGTTTAACAAGAAGCTTGGAAACCGGATATTTATCATATTCCATTTTCAGTTCTTCTGATGCAGAACAAGCCTGGATCAAAAGTAAGAAAATTGTCAGTGAGTTTTGTGATAGTGCTGATAAATTTGATACCATTACTATTGAAAATTGTATTTCAGCCATTGTTAACATTGTAGCTAACACTGAATCCAATATTTATGATGCATCATTTGCTAAAATCACTGATAATGTGTTAAGAGAAAGAGGACCAAACTATAAAGCGGTGTTAATTGAAAAGTTAAAGAAAGTCACGGCTGATGATTTATTAGAAACAATGAACAAATACATCATGCCTTTATTCGAGGCTAATTCTTCCGTATTATTCACTTGTGTTCCTACCACCAAATCCAATGAATTTGAACAATTCTTGACCAAACAAGGATACAAAGTTGAAGTTGAAGAAATCAACAGTGTTGAAGGAGCAGAACTGGAAACGGAATCAGAAACCGAATCTGAGACAGACCTGGATTCAGATTCAGACTCAGGCTCTGACTCAGATTAATATAAGTGTATAGATATATAGATAGAGATCAAATAAATGTACCATAAGAGATAAGATCTTATCTCTGACCAATTGAACCCAGAAAGGGAACCCATCTCCAGAGGCGGAAACCCAACACCTTTTCTTACGGAACAATGTTCCACCTTTGCTCACCCCTATTTGCCGTGAGAAAAAAAAAAAGGACGGCTCCAACATCAACATTAAATTAAATATTTATAAGTGAATGAAGAAGTAAAGATGTTTTGGTTTTGACAGGTTCAAAGTCTCTTAACTATAGAAAACAAGATTCTTACCTTTTTTCCGATACGAAATGCATTATTAATCGATGATATAGATTTTTAAAAATTACTGCTGTCCCTGTGATATCCCTGTGACTTCCCTGTGACCTGAGGCTGAGAAATCCTTTGGTTCTTATAGTTTTTCAGTCGGGTGCTAGAAAACGGATTTTCGTTATCGGACGCACCGTTGACCCGCAGATCACTGATAAGCATCCGCACTGGTTCCGCGACACGCGACATATTTCCGGGTTGATTTCTCTGTACCCTTGATAGGTATATGTAGGGAACTATTTCATTCCTTGATAAGTTACCACTAGAACTACTGTAATATACTATAGAGTTATGACATTGGACGCTCCGTTTGTGGAAATCGCTGCTAAGAAGAAAGCATTAAGAGATCAAAGATTTCTCCCCGAATGGTTGATACCTGAATCCCAATTACCAGACACTTCTGTCAAAGATGTAACTAATTGGATTGAAAAATCCAATGTATTGAGTCCAATTGAATTGGAAATCACCGGGTCAGATGGCCCTACCATTTTAGCTAACATTAAGTCCAAACAATGGAGAGCCTTAGAAGTAATGAAAGCATTTGGCAAAAGAGCTACCATAGCCCATCAATTGACAAACTGCCTTTCAGAAATCTTTTTTGAAGAAGGATTACAAACAGCTAAAGAATTGGATGAGTATCAAGATCAAACAGGCCAATTAAAGGGACCTCTTCATGGGTTACCTATATCTTTAAAAGACAACATTAATATTAAAGGACATGCTACCACCATTGGAATGGTGAATTATTGTTTCAAACCGGAAGCCATGCTGGAAGATGCCACGATTGTTCAGATTCTTAGAGAAGCTGGTGCCGTATTATACGTCAAGACCAATGTTCCAGTCGCTATGATGATGCCTGAAACTAAAAATCACATTTATGGTACTACCACGAATCCTATGAATAGAGATTTAAGTTCTGGAGGGAGCAGTGGAGGTGAAGCTAGTCTTCTTAAGTTGAAAGGTTCACCAGTAGGAATTGGAAGTGATATTGGTGGGAGTTTAAGATTACCAGCATCATTTCAGAATGTTTTCACCTTAAGACCATCTTTTGGAAGGTTCCCTACCTATGGATGTAGATCTGGATTACCAGGATTAGAAGCAGTTAATTCTGTGAATGGACCTTTGAGTACTACTTTGGAATCATTAGAACTCTATTGCAAGACCATGATTGATATGGAACCATGGAATTATGATCCTAAAGTGGTGGAACTTCCCTGGAGAAGTGTTGAATTACCAGAGAAATTAAATATTGCGGTTTTAGTGGATGATGGGTATGTTCGTCCAACCCCTCCAATCCGTAGAGGAATGAAGATTGTAATTGATAAACTTCAAGCAGAAGGACATGATGTAATTGAATGGGACCCCATTGATCATGTTAGAGCCGCTCAAATAGTTGGATCTATCTTTTTAAGTGATGGTGGAAAACATATCAAGGATGTTGTTGAAGCCACTGGTGAACCATTATTTGAGTATATGAAACCATATGGAACTGCTAAGGACTTAGGAGTGGCTAACTTATGGAAACTTCATGTGGAAAGAACAAATCTTATGAAGAAATATTTAGACAGATGGAATCAAACTGCTGCCAAAACTAAAAATGGTAAACCTATTGATTGTATTATATTACCAGCCACACCGTTTGCGGGGTCACCTCATGATAAGTTTAGAGACTATGTGGGATATACCAGTCCTTTCAACTTATTGGATTATGCTGCAGGGATAATTCCCGTGACTAGAGCCGATAAAGATATAGATGTTAGGGATGAGGTTTGTACTAATTACAGCAATAGTGATAAGACCATTTGGGAGGATTATAATCCAGAAGAAACTCACGGAGGAGCTGTAGCAGTTCAATTGGTAGGAAGAAGATTCCAAGAGGAGAAGGTTGTAGAGATGATGAAAGTGGTATCAAAATTACTTGATTATTCTGATATTTAGGTCTAGGACAGTGTATTTAGGTTTATTTAGTATTTAGATCAATTATGTTATAGCGAATATAAGCCTAAGAAGAGTCTACTAAACAGTACATGCTGAAAGGCCAAAGAGCATGTCATAGTCTTAGGTGACCGGTCAACAGATGCCCACCATGGAACTCGATCACCGAAAGGTGGGACGGAAACATAGTTAATATTTCCCGGGTGATACCAGATTGACAGAAATGTCGTCAACCCTGACAGCCATATGAGCCGCACCTTGGCTTTAAAACGGAGCGGAAATACCACTGGCTACCAATCTTAGTAAAACAAAGAGGTGTTGTGTATTTGAGCAGATAAGTAAGAGATAAGGTATTGATAAGATATACGAACCAAGATCACTATAAATACCATCACTGGTATCGAGTTTTGTTAGCTATTTTTCAATTTGAATTAACGGTTGCAAAATTTTCACAATGTCAGTATTGAGAAGACTTAGAATTATAGTATGGGGTGAAGCCCCTACTGATCCTAAGGAAGCAAAGCTTTTATTGAAAATGGATTGGTTTATTCTTTCATTTGCTTGTCTTTTATATTGGATCAATTATCTTGAAAGAATTGCCTTTATTAATGCTTGGACCCTGTCTTTACAAGAAGATCTTGGGTTGAGACCAGAACAATTCTCACAAGCTAATACCGTTTTCACAGTGGGTTATACGGTAGCACTTGTACCCCACAATATTATCTTATTAAAAGTAAGACCTAGTATTTGGTTAAGTTTTTGTTGTTTTGCCTGGGGGTTATTGGTTCTTGGATTGTATAAGGTGGAACATTTCTATCAAATATGTGTGATTAGATTCTTTCAAGCGGTATTTGAAGCTTCTACTTTTACTGGAGTTCATCTTATTTTATCTAGATGGTATAAAGAATCAGAATTAACTAAGAGGTCTGCTATTTTTACTTGTTCTGGATTATTAGGTAACATTTTTTCAGGAACTTTACAAGCAGCTATTTATACCAATATGGATGGGATAAATGGTTTAGCTGGTTGGAGATGGTTGTATATTATAAATTTCATTATATCTATTCCTATCTTCACCTACGGATTTTTCTTTTTTCCTGATACTCCAGATACTTGTAAGGTATTTTATCTTAGCAAAGAAGAAGTTGAATTGGCTCAGAAAAGAATGGAAAGACCCCAAAAGGATAAACTTGATTGGTCTGTGATCAAAAGAGTTACAGGGAAATGGCATTGGTGGTTCTTTTCATTTTTATGGGTTCTTGGGGGTGAAAATGAAAGTTATGCCACTAATGGATTATTTGCTCTTTACTTACAATACTTTGATTATGATATTGTTGATAGAAACCATTATCCTATGGGGGTATACGGAGTGGGGATATTTTTCACATTTATATTTGCCTTGTATGTTGATGGAACTGGAGCCAGATATCATTACCGGGTGGCATGTGCTATTGCTGTAATAATGATTATTTCGACCATCTTATTATTGGCAGATCCTCTTAATCATCACGTTGCTTTTGCTGGCCATTATCTTTCAGGTTGCGCTTATGCTGGACAAGCTACATTCTTTGCTTGGGCTAACGTGGTTTGTGCTGATGATTTACAAGAGAGAGCCATAGTGTTGGCATCCATGAATATGTTTAGTAATGCTGTAAATGCTTGGTGGTCTATTTTGTTTTACAATGCTGATACTGCTCCAAAGTTTAGAAGAGGTTGTTACGCAATGATTGCAACTGTTATAGTAAGTGTTATTGTTGCTTGTGCCATAAGATACTTACAATTAAGAGAAGAGAAGCATCAAGAAATTGATCAAAGTCCTGATTCAGTAGATGACGAAAAAACCATAGATTCTACTACCAAAACCCCTCAGGTTAACACCGAAACTATTCCAGTGGATTCTAATTCTAATTCCCATTAATTTCATTAACTTATATTTTAAAGTGATATATAGACTAATAATACAATATGTTGAAGAATGCCTTGATTAATTTTACAGTTCAGCTTCTCTGAAAATCTTGAACGTGTTAATGACATCGTCTCTCATGGTTCTAGCGAGATTAACCAAATCTTCATCAGAGTGATTGAACATAATACAATTAGCAAACATTAACATGACATCTCTTTCCAAGTCTTGTAACAGAGTATATACTGGTTCGCCACTTTTCAGCTTGATAGTTTTCATAATATTTTTCAAATCTTTTGGTTCATTCACAACTTCATAATAATCAGGAACTTCTTTCTTATTCACAGGTTGTAAAAACACAGAGGAAAACCGATGTGATTGAATATTATTGATAAGATTAATACCAATACTCTGGAATCTTTTATTAGGATTAGTGACAGCTGGTGACATCGAACGTTTTCTGGTACTTCTCCTTGGGGTGGCTTCATCCTCTTTGTCTTCCTCCTGACTCTCATCCTTAGTTTCTTCTTTCTCTTGTTCTTCTTTGACAACTTTATCTTTAGATTTTTCTGATTTTGCCTCTTCTTCTGCCTCTGTTTTGGCAGCTTTTCTATCCCGTCTAGTCAAAGGTTTCTTAGGTTCTGGTTCTTTTGTATCCTTTTCAGATTCTTTATCAGACTCTTCTTCTGATTCCAGGTCAGATTCTTCCAGATCAGATTCATCCTTCTCAGACTCTTTATTCTTATCCTTAGTCTCTTTAACAGTTTCTGGTGATTTCTTTGTAGTATCTGCTTCAGATTCTTCAGATTCAGATTTCTCTGATTCCTCTTCAGACTCGCTTTCAGAGCTCTTTCCTGATTCTTTTTCAGATTCCTTCTCAGATTCTTTGGTTGTTTCCTTAGTCTCTGGTTTCTCGGGTGAGCCAGCTTCTGCCACTTCGTCAACTTGTTCAACAGCCGACTCTTCTTCTTTATCAACATCCATACTCACATCTTGTGGAATCAAATTAGTATAAAGTTTTGCCAAATCGTTAACGTTTTTTACCAAAAACATTGAGTAGCGTCTGCTGGCTTCAACAACTAGGGATTTCATTAACTCTGGGTAGTTCTCTATGCTGGCATCTATATGAAGGGTGTTACCTTGAAGCTTTACAAAGTACTTGAAGTCATTTCGATCGATAACACCGGCCAAAGATTCTTTGGAATTGATGATATCAGCATCCAAAGGTCGGTTGAACACCTCTTTATAACTTCTTATTATCGACTTCAAGTATCCAAGAAACGTTTCAATTTTGATCTTAACATTTAAGGAGTCGTAATGCCTTAAGACTCTATTGATGGTAGAAGCCATAAGTAGCACCAGAAGGCCCTCTCGCAAACATTCAGACCCTACGGTACTCATTATGGGTTTGTTTAAGGTTGAATTTCAATCCGCGACCATTTACCCCAAATCAATGAAGCTCAATGAAGAGGCAAAAGATATGATACTACCAGAGAAATCTAGAGATATCGCCATAAATTCATAAACAATCACCTCGAATAATCAAAGGAGTAGTTGATGATGAGGTGATGATCATAAAATTCTAACCTACAACCTCAAAACAGGTTATATGTGAAATATTTATTGAAAGTATGTACAAAAAAAGAAAACCGAAACTATACACCAAACAACTACCATTAACGTCTTTGCATGTTTTGCATCAACAAGGCGTTTTGTTCTTGGAATCTTTGACCCACTCTTTCACTGTGTTTCAAGAATTTTTCGGAGCATTTCATGATACAAGTGTTTTCTTTGTTAGTTAAGGAACCAGAGGTGAAATCGTTAACACAATCATCAAAACACCGGGACACTAAGTTGGAGTACAATCTCATGAAGTCCTTCATTTGTTTTTGTTCCACGATCTGTTGGAACTCTTGTTGTTCTTTCCCGTTTAATTGATCCATTTTGGTTGCTTTAATTAGTTAGTTGCCAGTGAAAAAAATTTGATGAAAATTTTCAGTGCGAATGATATTGATTCTATATCCTGCTTAACTATGTACAAGTATCTACAAGTGATATTAGTTAGGGTTACAAAAGGGGTTTGGCTCAGGTTTCACACTGGCCAGGACTACGAGGAAATGCTACCACATCTCTGATATTCTCCAAGCCAGTAAGGTACAAGATTAACCGTTCAAATCCCATCCCAAACCCACCATGAGGGACACTACCGTTTTGTCTAATGGCTAAATACCATTGCATGTCATGTAATTTCATACCTCTTTGGTTCATCTCTTGCTCTAACAACAAATGATCATGTTGCCTTAATGAACCTCCTACTAATTCACCGATATGGGGGAATATAAGGTCGTAACAAGCCACGGTAGGTTGAGCTTCGTTATACTCGGCAGAATTTGGCATATAAAACGGTTTCTGAAATTTTGGATAATCAGTGATAAACACTGGTGATTTGAAATATTCTCCTGCAAGCCATTTTTCATGTTCTGTCAGAAGGGAATCACCCCATTGGAGATCTTTGATCAAATCAATGGCTTCATTGTAAGTAATCCGAGGCCATTTTTGGTTTACAACTGTATTCCACCTACTCTGCAACTCTTGTTGGTCTTCCTTTTTATAACGGGCACCCAAGACGTCTTCACCTTGTTCTATAAGTTTTTGGGTGACACTCTTAATCATACTTTCGGTAAAATCCGTTAACTGATGCAATTGACTGATATAGGAAAGTTCTGCTTCTAGAAGCCAAAATTCACTAAGATGACGATTTGTATTAGAGTCTTCTGCTCTGAAACATGGAGCCAAAGTCCACACCCGGTTCATAGACGATGATAATATTTCAAGATGTAACTGAGTGGACACAGTTAAGTAAGCTGGTTTACCAAAAAACTTTTGAGGTTTCAATTCACCATCTACCATTTCCATTTTAGGATTAATTGGTTCTACCTCAAACTGTTCTCCAGCTCCTTCACAATCAGCACCCGTCAACATAGGAGGTGCCACTTTTACAAAGTCATATTTATCAAAGAATTCTGTGAAATGGGACTCCAAAAGCGACCGAACTCGTAACACTGAAGATAATGTCAGGGTGCGGTGTCTAAAAGATGGATGGTGTCTTAAATAAGCAAGGGTCATGGCCTTTTTCTGGATAGGATAAGTGTCGTGGACATTTCCAATGATATCGAATTTGTTTTCCAGGTCATTGGGGTTAAAGGTAACTTCATAAGCTTGCAGACCTTTAGATTCATTCAAAGTGCCTGTAACACTAATGCTCTGACCTACTTTCAAATTATGACTCTCAAATAAGGAAGTATCCTTTAAAACAACTGGGAGGGAGCGGGAAGTTGTCCCGTCAGATATATCCACGAAACCAATCTTTTTGAACCGTCGTATCGTCTTTATGTGGCCATTGACAGAAAGTGAGCTGCCTGTTTCTGGCGGAGTCTCGAGTATTTGCTTAATAGTCCTGGGAATGGAAAGCCACCTGAATCCCAAATGACTACCAGTGCTACTCCTTGTTGCAGCAGACCACAACATCATCCACAAGTCTCACACTAGCACTTAAGAAATAAATCAAGGAATGTAACAGTAACTATGGTGTTACAAATAAAAGGTGAAAAATTTCGCGATTTTCAGCTTCAACACTTATTCAACCGTTATAGTTATAAGACCGGTTAAGACATAGATGCATTCTCACCATTCACATAGTGGGCAATATGTCAGCCATGCTGTCGACACGCTCGATCAGACGGTGCAAAAAGCAGAGCAAATGGGGTTTCAACAGTTTTGTTTGACCGAACATATGCCTCGTTTGAGCGCACAGCTTTTATATCCTGAGGAAGAAGATAAGAACTACACACCAGAAAAGTTGCAAGAAGTGTTCAATGAGTACCATTTACACGCAAGAAGACTTCAGAAGGAGTCTAAACACATGGAGATACTTGTAGGTTACGAGTCAGAATGTGTTGACGAAGAACACATTCAATACGCTATGACGTTCAAAGATCAGTTTGATATGGTTATCGGTTCTGTTCACCATGTGTTTGGGATCCCTATAGATTTTTCAGGTGATTTATGGAAAACGGCACAAGAAAAAGCCTCCGAAGGCACGATAAGATCATTTTATCGCCATTACTTTGAATTGCAACACAAAATGATCCAGTTTTTGCAGCCACACGTGATTGGCCATTTCGATTTGATTCGGCTTTATGCTCCATTGCAAGAACTTGATTCCACTACAGGGAAAGTTTTGAAGGACATTAATATCGAGAAAGATTGGCCTGAAGTGTGGAATCAAATTATAGAAAATATAACCCTAGCCATCAGTTATGGGGCCCTCTTTGAACTTAACTCAGCTGCTATTCGTAAAGGCTGGGACACTCCGTATCCAAAACTTGATATTGCTAAAGCTATAATAGCTCACGGGGACAGCAGGTTCTGTCTTTCAGATGACTCACACGGGACGGCTCAAGTGGGGTTAAATTATCATAAAATGTGGACGTACGTTAAAGATGTGTTAAAGCTACAACATATTTATTACCTTTCAAGAGAAGACAACAAAACGGTGGTCAAACAGAAACTGGTGCAAGAAATGGACCAAGACAAATTCTGGGATCAATATAAGTATTAACAAATTTCTATAATAAATACTACTTAATTACACTATTAATAAGATCTTCCAAACATACACCAAGTGACGGCCTTGTTGTCACATTTGACACATTTTTGACCTTCTTTCAACTCTGGTTGTTCTTTTGGAATACACAATGATTTGGCACCCATAGATGGAGCTCTTTCATCCTCTTCTTCATCTTCTCCGGTATCACCTTTGGCAGATGAATCTTTAATATCATCTTCACAATCACCATCCCCACACCATGGAGAAAGAATAACATTTTTGGCGTTCAATGTAGGAACAAATTTACTCCAGTCAGTAACAATAACACGGTGTTCATCGAATTCTTTACGAGCATTTTCCAATAAAGCGGCTTGCATTTCATCCAATAAAGTTTGAACTCCTTTTTCTAAGTCAGCCAATTTAACAGAAGTCTTAGAGTTGTTATCACGTCTAACCACAGTAACTTGTTCTTGTTTCAAATCTCTTGGACCAAATTCAATTCTTAATGGAACACCCTTTAATTCCCAGTCAGAGAATTTCCAACCTGGAGAATAATTGTCTCTATGATCACCAATAGCTCTAATATCAACATCAAGTAATCTCTTTTCAATGTCATCAGCACCATCATGAAGAGCTTTTCTTTCTTCATCGGTAGATTTGGCAGTGAAACCAACAGGCATAACCACAACTTGGTTTTGGGCCACACGAGGTGGTAAGACCAAACCTTTATTATCAGAGTGAGTCATGATCATCACCCCAATAACACGGGTAGATAACCCCCAAGAGTTTTGGTGAGCGAAAAGTTTTGGTTTATCAGCCCCTTCTGGGTTTTCCACGGAAATATCAAACATTTTGGAAAAGTTAGTACCTAAGTAATGAGAAGTACCCCCTTGAATACCTCTACCAGTGGCAGCAATATAACCTTCAACAGTAGTGGTGTAATTCCCACCAGCGAATTTTTCATTTTCAGTTTTAACCCCTTTAACCACTGGAACAGCTAATAATTGTTCATAAATACCAGCGTATAAATCCAAGATTTGATCGACTTCTTTAGTGGCTTCAGCTTCAGTTAAATGAGCAGTATGACCTTCTTGCCATAAGAATTCACGAGTTCTTAAGAATGGTTGAGGATGTTTAAATTCCCATCTAACCACAGAGTTCCATTGGTTAAGTTTTAATGGTAAGTCTCTATGAGATCTGATCCATTTGGAATAGTAAGGATACATGACGGTTTCAGAAGTAGGTCTAATGGCAATATGTTCTTCTAATTCAGAACTACCAGCACGAGTCACCCAAGCAACTTCAGGAGCAAACCCTTCAATATGATCTTTTTCCTTTTCCAAAACTTTAGATGACACAAACATTGGGAAATAAGAGTTTTTCACTCCAAGTTTCTTGATACGTTCGTTGAACCAATCTTGAATGGTTTCCCAGACAGCATAAGAGTTAGGTCTTAAAATGTAACAACCAGAAACATCGTAGTAATCCAACATTTCACTCTTAGTAACCACTTGAGTATACCAAGTAGAAAAATCTTTAGTCTTGTCGACAGTAATCCCGATCAATTTGGCATCTTCAATTTTAGCAGCAGCTTTTTCCTTCTTAGCAGCTTCCTTTTTCTTATCAGCAGCAGAAGCAGCAGCAGGAGCGGCAACAGGCTCAGCAGAGAAATCAACGATGGTAGCAGTTAAACTTTCGCTTTCTAAGTGTTTCATGAGGTCTTTGACGGTAACGACCAGTTTTTGACTTTCAGTAGCCAATTCAATAGATAAAGATTCATCTTTGGCAATATTTTGATCTATGAGCAAAGTCACAGCCATGCCCTTCTTCAAGTCTCCGAGAGAAAATTCCTTTGGAGTGGTGTTGAAAAACTGTTGAACCAAGTCTTCTCTAGCTAATCTTGGTTCTTTGACATTGGCAGCTTTGGCGATAACATTGGCAGGAGTTGGGGTCGATTGTAAGGCAAGAACAATCACAGGAACTGGAACTGCGGTCTTGGCGGTTTTAGGCTTGAACACCAAGGCTTTGGTGGGGAGTCCTTCCACCGTATCTAACGACAAAGACTTAAGAGCTTCTCCCAAAGGCATAATTAATGAATCTCTGATATCTACTTTGGTTTGGTGATGAAAAAAATCTTTTGCGAATATCGAAGGGAGTTTGCAGATTAGACCAAGAAATTGCAAGTTACACCAAAAAATCCTTTACTCATTATCCGCGTAATACTAAGCACGGCGAGTTCGAAATTTTTTTCCAGTAGGAAATAGAGTCATAGGAACACTACCACATAAAACAATAGTCAAGAATGTCGGTTTATGTCAACGAAAAAACCGGGAAAGACGGCTCCCAAGCCGCTGGAACCGAACAAGATCCATACCAAACCCCAGCTTTTGCTTTATATGTTAACCCTGATGCTAAAGTGTTAGTTTACAAGCAAATTGAGGAATCTGAAGAATTCGCTTATACAGAAATTTCTAGTTCTGCTCTTAAAAAAGCCAAAAAAGGAGCTGAAGGGTTGAAAAAGAAACAAGAGAAACAATTGAAGTTGGAAGAAGAAAAGAAAAAGAAAGACGAAGAAATGGCCCAAAAAATGGCTGAAACTGATTTAATTAAGATTGAAGAAGATACTTCTTTACCTAAAGCCACCAAAATCAAGTTAAGAAAAGTTCAAGAAAACATCGATAAAAGAGTGTTGATCCAAGGTTGGGTTCATCGTTTAAGAGTTCAAAAAGGTTTAGCTTTTGTTACTTTAAGAGATGGTACTGGATATATTCAATGTATTTTAACTGGAGATTTGGCTTTAGCTAAACAAACCAGAGAATTAACTTTGGAATCTACTCTCGCTATTAAAGGTACCATCAAAAAGTTACCTGAAGGGAAATCTGCTCCAGGAGGGGTTGAATTACAAACTGATTACTATGAAGTAGTTGGATTAGCTCCAAGTGGTGAAGATGCCTTTTCTAACAAAGTCCCAGAAAATGCTGATCCTTCTTTATTATTAGACCAACGTCATTTGGCTTTAAGAGGAGAAACTTTATCTGCTGTTATGAAAGTAAGAGCTGCTTTAATGGCTGGGTTAAGACAATTTTTTGTTGAAGAAGGATTAACTGAAGTTACTCCTCCTTGTATGGTTCAAAATCAAGTTGAAGGAGGTTCTAACTTGTTTAAATTAGATTATTATGGAGAAGAAGCTTATTTGACTCAATCATCTCAATTATATTTAGAAACCTGTTTAGCGTCTTTAGGGGATGTTTATTGTGTTCAGGAATCTTTCAGAGCTGAAAAATCTCACACCAGAAGACACTTATCTGAATATACTCACGTTGAGTCCGAATTAGCATTTATAGATTTTGATGATTTATTGTCCCATTTGGAACGTCTTTTAACTTTTGCTGCTAAATACGTGGTGGAAGATCCAATTGCTGGTCCATTAATGAAACAATTAAACCCAGACTTTGTCCCACCTCAAACTCCATTCATGAGAATGGAATATATTCATGCTTTAGATTGGTTGAACGAACATGGAATTCCAAATGAAGATGGGGAAAAATTCAAATTTGGTGATGATATTGCTGAAGCTGCTGAACGTAAAATGACTGATACTTTAGGAGTACCAATCTTATTGATTCGTTTCCCAGCTGAAATCAAATCTTTCTATATGCCAAGATGTAAAGATGACAACAGAGTCACTGAATCAGTGGATGTGTTGATGCCAAACGTCGGGGAAATCACCGGGGGTTCTATGAGAACTTATGATCTTGACGAGTTAATGGCTGCTTTGAAGAGAGAAAAATTGGACCCAGAACAATATTACTGGTTCCTTGATCAAAGAAAGTACGGAACTTGTCCTCATGGAGGGTACGGGTTAGGAACTGAAAGAATCTTGGCCTGGTTGTGTGATAGATTTACGGTTAGAGACTGTTCCTTGTACCCTAGATTCACCGGTAGATGTAAGCCATAGTGATTTGTTTATATGTAATATAAGTATTTATTAGATAAAGTAGTGTCAGTATGACTCAGACCCCAATCGGGTAACTCGCTGAAAATTTTCACTAAGCGCGGTGTCATATCTACCTTTCAGTTTCTTCAACTAACTAACTTTTAAACTAGTTAACAAAGAATTTGCCTAAGAATGTCAGGAGAAAAACCAGCAGCTAGTAGATTATGGGGAGGGAGATTCACTGGAGCCTCCGACCCATTGATGGATTTATACAATGCTTCATTGCCTTACGATAAAAAGATGTATGATGCCGATTTGACTGGAACTAAAGTGTATACTGAAGGATTGAATAAATTGGGATTGATTGACAATGATGAGTTGAAAGCTATTCATGAAGGTCTTGAAGTCATCAGAAAGGAATGGGAACAAGATAGTTTCGAAGAGAAACCTGGTGATGAAGATATTCACACTGCCAATGAAAGAAGATTGGGAGAAATTATTGGCAAACATATTGCTGGGAAAGTTCACACCGGAAGATCTAGAAACGATCAAGTGGTTACTGATATGAGAATATTTGTTAGAGAGAATTTAAATAAACTCTTGGAACATATGTCTACTCTTATCACCACTATTGTGAAGAGAGCTTCTACTGAATTAGATGTGTTAATGCCTGGGTACACTCATTTACAAAGAGCTCAACCTATTAGATGGGCTCATTGGTTATCTTGTTATGCCACTTACTTTACTGAAGATTACAAAAGATTGAAACAAATTGCTGAAAGAGTGAACCAATCTCCTTTAGGGGCTGGGGCTTTGGCTGGTCACCCTTACAATATTGATAGAGACTTTTTAGCTTCTGGGTTAGGTTTCAATTCTGTAATTGGGAACTCTTTGGTAGCTGTCAGTGATCGTGATTTTGTAATTGAAACTTTGTTTTGGTCTACTTTATTTATGAACCATATTTCTCGTTTTGCTGAAGATTTGATTATTTATTCTACTGCTGAATTTGGATTTATTAAATTGGCTGATGCTTATTCTACTGGATCTTCATTAATGCCTCAAAAGAAAAACCCGGACTCTTTAGAATTATTAAGAGGAAAATCCGGTAGAGTTTTTGGTTCTCTTTCTGGATTCATGATGTCATCCAAGTCCACTCCTTCTACTTATAATAAAGATTTACAAGAAGATAAAGAACCATTATTTGATGCTTTAACTACGGTTGAACATTCGATTTTAATTGCCACTGGGGTAATTTCTACTTTATCTATCAATAAAGAGAAAATGGAAGGGGCTTTAACCATGGATATGTTGGCCACTGATTTAGCTGATTATTTGGTTAGAAAGGGGGTCCCATTTAGAGAAACCCATCACATTTCTGGAGAATGTGTTAGAACTGCTGAAGAATCAAAATTGTCAGGAATTGATCAACTTTCAATGGACCAATTCAAACAAATTGATGCTAGATTCGAAAATGACGTTAAAGATGTATTTGATTTCGAAGTCAGTGTAGAAAGAAGAACTGCTATTGGAGGAACTGCCAAATCAGCCGTTTTAGCCCAATTAGAAAGCTTACAATCTCAATTAAATTAGATTAAAATTTATTGTTAGTCTTTATACAATATATATACAAAGGCAAAGGACCTGCTTTACCACATTACGAAGAATTAAAAAAGCAAAAAAATTATCGTTCGCCTAAATCTTTTGTCTAAGCCGTTCTACCGTTTTACTAAGGACCTGCCTTTTGGTTTTATTATTAAATTTCTCAAGTAACCGTAGACTTGAATCAGGAAGATGAAAGTCGTCACTCTGATCACTTCTACAAGTCAAAAGTGAATTATTGGTTGACAATGTTGCAGAATCTGGAGTTTCTGGACTCTTCAACATTTCTCTCAAGGGAATATTCTTTGAGATCGTGTGAGGAAAGTCATAAGATTCCGTGGGAGATCTGGAAGCATCAAAGGGAAAATCCAGGTCTTGAATGGTATAAATGTTAGAATCCAGAACACTCTTGAACCGACTGAAATCATCAATCTGGGCCGGTTTAGGTCTTTCTGAAGCAGAAGAAACCGATAAGCGTACCTCATAATCATGAGATTGTCTTGTAACTTCATCCAAATCAATTTGATCACCCAGATTTTTCAACCCATATTTTACAGGTTTTTGAATAACCAATGGAGAAGAGGGTGGTGTCTGAGTGGAACTGGTATCTAAACTAAGTTTACTTTCATCACTGGTAGACTTTCTACTGGAATGATCAATAGAGTCACACCGTCTATGAACAATTCGAGGTTTAATCAGCATTCGTCTTTCCATGGCACCATCTGTTTTCATACTTTGACCGAAATTAAACTCATTTAATTTGTCACTCATATTGAACATTACAAGCACCACAAAGTCAAGCACACCAAATAAAAAAATATATAAAAAAAAGGAAGGAAGGAATATAAAGGTGACTTTTTGGGATTTTAAAATCAGGAGAAACTGGCCCTTTTTATATAACAATATATGGGACAATAACCAGAGGATCTATTTAGTGGCGCTATGCAGGTAAATGTTCCAGGATGGAGCCCATTAGGTAACCCTGCGCCCATTCAGGACCCCTTTCTCCAAATTAAATCAGCCTCTATTGGAGGCTACGCACCGAATTTGACATTTGGCTGCAAGTTCATGCAGCATCAAATGCACCCTTTTCGCACAAATCCGGTACAAGCTGCAAGTTTAAGGAGAGATCCTTTAGAAATTTCGATAGGAGGGATCAAGGCGGGACAATGCTGAGAGGCAGATACTTACATATGGACTATTAACAATAGGAACAATGATCTCTATCCCCCTAAATCATTTACGAAAAAAATCAACTCTAGATATTTTATGTTGCATTTGCTTGAGCTTCTGAGAGGTCCTCTCTTCAAGGCCTGTTTCATTTCAGATAAGCTCAAGTTTCAAGAACATCAAAAGACTAAGTTTATTTGGAAACCTTGAGCATGTTTAGTAGCTAAATTCTAAGGATTTATCCGAAAACCCTCATAATCTACGATCTTTTGTCTGGAATAGAGTCGCCAAGAGTTACCCCAGGAGTCTTTGGATACTGTACTGTCAAATCCTATTCTGTTTTTCCTGATAACCGAAAGCAATTTACTTTGATTTGAGGCGGATTAATGTATCAGATTTTCTAGTAAATCAATTTTTTAGGGCCCTTTAAACTGTGACGATGTTCCGATGACCATTAGACCATGGATGGCAATTCGATAAGGTTTATGGCTCCCCAATCCAGAAATTTGGATCATCCCCATTAGGAAAGTCTGAGCTTATCCAGGCAACCCGGATTTTTGTTGCAGCAGCATGCTTGAAGGCTCGGATTCGTCCGCTAGGCAAATCGGTTTTATTTAAATTAAAATGGGTATTTTATATTATATAGAGACTGTAAAACATTTATAGAGAATTAAGAATGTTTTTGGAGAAACTTTTGAGATTTTTAAGAACGTTTATCAAACATTAGCAGACATTAGAGGTTAAACATAAAATTGGGGAAAATAGATAAAACCTTGATCACGCGGTGTGATTATAGATTCACTATCAGTCAATTAATGTTTGTAAATTAGAAGCCATGATCCCTCGGTAATCTAAGGAGCAGCAAAAATCTGTTGTTGTGGTACAGTAGCGTACACCTGAGAAAAAGTAGCAAGCGGAGAAGTGGCGAAAAGATTTTCCAGAGGAAAAGCATTTGCAAGTGGAGAAGTCTGTTTCAGTGCCAATGTAGCTTTCCGTGGTGTAGAATTCATTTTGGCCTTTTCCGTAGCTTTATTTTCTAAAACTTTTCCCAGTGGAACACAAGCTTGCATCAGGGGAGAAAAATATGTCACTGGCGGAGAAAAAGTAATTGATGGATTAACCTTCAGTGATATATTCTTTTTTTCTTTTTCTATAGCTTTAACCGGCACAGAGCTAGCTGCCACCGGCAAAGAGCTCGTCTGCAATGGGGCAGATACAGCATTCAGTTGGACAGCATTCAGTTGTGTAGTGTTCACGGCTGCAAGGTTCTTTCTTAACTTCTCCTGTTGATATTGTTGGCAGAAAGTTTCAGTGTGGTCCGTGTAAAAACAACTCTGACACCAAAATGGTATGGAGAGTGGAGTCAAATTAGTATCGTTACCGAAACTTCTCGTCGAATACAGCCAGTCAAGATAACTGGGAGGAAGCTTTCGACTCTTAGTAGAAGCATGAACAACATATACTTGGCGTCCATCATGCATTGTGAATTCAATTGGGATAACCTTATGAATAGTGGTATCCTTCAAACCCTTAAAATAATTCAGAAGAATTATCAGTCTATTTTTCAGTTGTTCTATGGGGATAAAAAGAGCAAATGCTTTGATAACAGTTGAAGGTTCAGGGTAGCTTGTAATTTCAAATTTTGTCTCATCAGGGGTAACATAGCTACCACAATATCTCTCCAGTAAGCGTTTTTTAGCTTTAGAAGGATTCAAATGTTCCAGGAATTCAATAGTAAGCACAAAGTGATCTTTATATTCATTAAGATCGAAAACTACATCATTTAACATCGCTTCTTGTAATGATTCTTGGTCAGAGGTAGCAAACCCAGACGATTCATTTATATTGTCAACTGCTTTTGAACTAATTCCCATACGGATTTCAGCTACTGTAGCTCCTTCACCTGGTGTGACTTTAAGTTTCATTTGAAATGGTGATGATACAAATTTGGGGTCTTTAGGGTAAATTGAATCATAAGGAATCTGACTTATAAGCGTCCAGTTACTACGAAAAAAAGAAGAAAAGCTCCCGAAATTTTTCAGAAACTCTTTCCGATGTTGTTTCTCTGCTTGTGAAAGCCAGCCATAGTTTGATAAATGGGACATTCTTTCTTTTTTCTATAGTAATAGCAGTGACTCTTCGTAATGAAATTCTTTATCGAAGTTAATTAATTCTCAGTTTTGGGAAAGTGATCCCCACACGACCCGGGGTTTTTGGTTGCAACTTGGGATTATGGCCACGGGACAAATTGATATCTTTTAGTATGTCTTAATACCTAATGTAAAATCAATTGTAACAGACTTGTATAAGACCCAAATGTGTCAGGAACCATCTACAGAAGGCAAACATTCAGATTGAACCCACATTCCAGCTTACGGATTAAAAGCAGGTTTATGTAAGGTTGAATAATGAAATAGTAGACAGTACTAGACTAGTAGTGGAATAACTAGTAGTGGAATAACTAGTAGTGGAATAGATAGTAGAATAGACAGACCAGACTGTCGGATTTATCAACATACGGGTAGCAAATTTCAGATCAGATCGGATTTATCAAGTTCCCCCCGACCCCAGACTAACAAAGTTGCTTGATCTCGATTCCAGCGTCCAGGTGAAATTTCCAAGGATAAGATCCCTAGATAAGCTGCTGTATTTATATGTAAGTCGTATATTCATGCAGCCATATGTAAGACGCACACTTGACACATTAACCAAGAGAAACAAGGATGTTTATGTGCAGTCCTCGGCCCAAAAGCGCAATCCTAAGCCCATGGAGTTCCTTATCTCTGCCTACCTTGGGAGTTTCGCACCAACCTCATCCCTGGCCCATATGCCGTTTCATCAATGGGCCGCACTATAGCAACGAAGCAGGAGGACCCCTTGTTTTTATCTATCTAATCTCTTCCAGTGATACAACTTTGTACTTATTATGTCTGGCAACGAGGAGGAACGGCCCTTGTTGGAGTCCCGGAGAGAGTCGTTTGTTAAGTTCAAAGGGATCGACCCCCATCAGGATCAACAAGAAGCAAACTTACAACATGCGGCACAAGACATGTATGATGCTTTGGTAGACGACACTATTGAAGATGAGGATTTAGATGAAGATGCTGTTTGGTTAAGGGAACAAAGACACTTGAACAAGACGTTACATTGGTTGAAGAGACCTTCATTGTTCATGATAGGGTTTACCATCTTTTTGTTCAGTTTTGCTGTTATTACTGGAGAATCTACTCGTCAAATTCTTTTTTTCAAATTGGCCTGTAATTCTTTGATTAGGGATTCAGATAAAGGGTACTGTGAACCGACGGAAGCTGAAGTGGTGTTATCCAACTTAAAAGCAGCCACTACGGTTTCTACTAGTATTATAGCATTGATAGCTATGACCAAAGTAGGGCAATTATCAGATCAATACGGTAGGAAACCATTTATTTTTGGCATTGGATTATCCCTTTTTGTGGCTAGGGTCTTTCAATATTATTTCATGACCCATTATGATTATTTGCGGTTCGGGTGGATGATATTTCTGGAATCTCTTCTGAGTTGTACCGGAGGAATCATGACCTTTATTAGTTTATTCAACTGTTATGTGTCTGATATCGCTGAAGCTCACGAGAGAAGTTATTTCATGGGTGTGGGTATGGCTTTCTTCTTCACGGGGATTTCCTTGGGACCTATTTCTTCTAACCTTGTCAGATCGATCTCCAAGAGCTTGAGGTCTTCCCCAACTCCAAATAGGTTTACTCTGGCAGCTCAAAATGTGTTCAATGCCATTGAGAATTACGAATGGGATCCGTTGAGATTTGAAATGGGGGTGTTGGTGGTGTTGATGGCGTTCATTGTGTTTGTGTTGCCGGAATCAAGACCAGAGAAGTCGAGACAAAAGTCTAGAACCTTGTCCATGTCAAGACTCAATGAGCCAAGGCCACAACGTGACACTTCTTTACCATTTGCTGACCAGTTGAAGAATCTTCCTCGTGATTTTGGCTTGTGGATTTTAAGTTTCTTTAAACCTTTGGCCCTTCTTATTATACCCAAGGAATTTAAACCGGCAAATATCTCCAATGCCAGGTTTCAAAAAGAACGTATGGCAGTTCTTGGTTTGGTTCTTCTTGATTCTATGTTGACGGCTTTTGGTAGCGGAATGGGTGAAGTTTATGTGTTGTATGGAATCTTGAAATTCCACTGGACTTCTACAGAGATTGGATACTTTTTAGCCATTGGCTGTGCTGCTAGAGCTATAGTCTTGGTGGTTATATCTCCTTTGTTGAACCATTATGTGTTCCATAGACTTTTGAAGTTCCGGATTATGAAAACCCAATTTGACATGCCTGACTTTGTCAATGTGTTGATTTCATTTGTGGCAGAAACCATTGGGATGGCAATGTTTCCTTTTGTCCAGAATACCGGCCAGTTTTTCGTGGTGCTTACGTTTACAAGTCTTGGATCGCTTTCCAGTCCATCGATAAACTCGGCTATTGTCAAGTATTATCCCGATGCTAAAACTGGAGAACTCTTTTCTGGTCTTTCGGTGGTGAAGAACTTGAGTGTTTTGACAGTTCCGGTGTTGCTATTAACTTTATATAACATTTCACTTACCAAAATCCACTATCCAGGGCTTGTGTTTTTGGTGATTTCAG
Organism: Yamadazyma atlantica; assembly: GCA_030561325.1. NCBI lineage: Eukaryota > Fungi > Ascomycota > Pichiomycetes > Serinales > Debaryomycetaceae > Yamadazyma > Yamadazyma atlantica. Next base: position 545,864 of record JAKTXA010000007.1, read on the forward strand.
GAGCATTTTTCGTGATGGCTCTAGTGACTATAGCCATAAAGTTGATTTTAGGGTTACATTCTAAATCAGAACAAGTGGTTTTAACCAGAAGTAATTCCTTTTCTAAGTCGTTTATCGGTCAAGAAAGCCCTGGTGCTAGTCCTGGTGCCAGCCCTGGATTAAATATTAATACCCCTGGCTACTTCGAGACTCATTCCAATGCCAACGGAGAGTCGGTGGACCCCTTGGCCCGTGCTGATTCTTTTGGCTCTACAGGTGGGAAATCCAGACCCACAATCAGTGAGCTTCACAGAAAGAATAGTAATATTTCTCAGTACAGAGCAAAGCCATAATTTATTTCCTTCAGTTCTTCGTATTGTTCGTACTAGTGTTGGTGCTAGTTGTATTATGTGTCAATCTGGATGGTTGATTTATAGAGATCATATATATGCCTAATATTATTTTATTTAAGTGTTCGCGTTTTAAAGTATCACCATTTCCATTGAGAACCAGTATATGAAAGCACAACTACTTGGCTATTTGCGGTCACTTATAGGGAAAAACACACAACAACAAGTGCATAGAGGCCAAGTAGACTCACAGGTGTTAGAGAGTATCTTTTTCAGGGGTTTAATAGCAGTTTTGGTGGTGACATCAGTGTTTTTAGTGATATATTTCAGTGGAAAGCTGATAGCTGATAACTATAAGATATCTGAAGGTAACCCACGGCAGTTGGAGTCCAAGAGTGAACTGGAACCAGAAAAGGATATCCTTACGCCGCTTCGTAAACGTGATTTCTATTTGAACTTGAACAATAGCTCCCAGTACTTAAGAAGGGATAGTTTCAGTCAGATCGATAATTTTCACATCGATAGGTTTTGAATCATAAAAATGAATTATCATGTGTATTTTCCTGATGATCTAGCAAGGGAGTTTGGCGAGAAGCTGCTATTGCTTGGGTTCAAGGTTAATAATGCCTTTGTGTGTGTAAAGTTTGTGCCATGGGAAACTGATACGCGATTGCTGACCATTAAGGCCCACCCTGAACTTGGTGATCTTGAAGTGTTAGGATGTTCTGGCGGGGGTACCAAGGGATATTTCAATGTGATGAAGAACTCAAACAGTAAACTTCCTATCTTATCCAACTTAGAAGGGAATACGACTAACACTTACACGGTTATTATGTTCACGCTGCCTAATTTCAAGAATCTCGAATACTTTTCTATTGAACCGATTTTACTTCAGTCAATGGGGAATTATGAAAGGGATCCGGTCACGGATAAACTCTTGAAACCTTACAAAGACAGTTTCAACACGGGAACTGAAACCTCAACAATTGCAGACCAAGATACCTTGGATAAAATCAATATCGTTCTAAAAGTAAGGCTTATTTTAGAGGCAGTTCTTCAAAAGTTAGGAATATTGAAAAGCACTAGAAGGTTTCCACAACTTAACGGGGTCAAGAAGTTCATTTCTCCAATAAGCTCTTTTTTGTTTGCAATTTTCAGCAATGTGATTCTTTCAATTCAGTTGTTCACAGTCTTGTTCATAAAGATTCTTAACTCCAAAATAAGGAATGTGAGCCTAGTAGATATAAGTCAAGTGTGTCGACAACTAGACCTACGATTGAAACAAATCACTTACTTTCCTATTCAATTCTTGTGTTACTATGACAAAAGCATTTTGTACAAAGATAACTCCATCTTATTGAAAGAATTAGGATTACCAATATTCAATTCGGATTTGAATATTAATAATTCCAATTATATCAACCTATATAATTCAATATGGCTTATTTTCAATGACATATTGTTAGGAGTGACAACATGGAAGCTAATAAGTCAACATTCTGACAGAATCTTCCAATATTTAAACGAGGTGGTATTTGAAAGGCTTTTGTTCAATGATTTCTACGACTTAATATCCTGGATATCCTACAATCACCCCGCAGGGTTCAAATTGAATAATGAATTGGGAAGCTTTATGGGAGACTTATTCTTGTGGAGTTTGAATTATTTCAATTATTTAATCCAAGAACACATTATTTCCAAAGAAAAGAATCCATTGTTTCTTATGTTAATCAAGGGTTTATGCTATTTGGGAGTCACGTTTTTAATTGGGCTTATAATCGATATTTTAAAATTGATAACCCTCCATATTTTCTGGTTCTATTATACCTCTGCCAGAATCTACCAGAAACAAGTGGAAATCCTTAAATCATTGGTTCAATTGTTCAGAGGTAAGAAATACAATATTTTAAGAAATCGGGTGGATAATTTAGATAATTATTCCAAACCTCGAGATTTCTTTGAAGTAGACCAATTGTTATTGGGGACCTTATTGTTCATGATCTTGGTATTGTTGTTACCCACTATTTTTGCATTTTACTTGACATATTTCATCATTAGATTGCTGGTGATATTAATGTTGAATTTTTTTGAAAACGTCCTTTTGATTATCAACTTTGTTCCGTTGTTTGTCATACTATTGAAATTGAAAAACTCCAGTCGTCTTCAAGGTGGGGTCCAGTTTGAGTATTTATACTCAAGTGTGCAAAATTGCAGTTATTTGAGATTGTCTAATAAATCATTAACTTATTCTGAAATCTTTAAGAATTTTGCAGCCTTATTCAAACGACTGAAAAACTTTAGAACATCCATAATCACGGTGTTTTTTAAGGGAGACTTGATAAGTTTGAACCATAATCATCATTTGAAGTTCAATTACCTTCTATTGCCAGAAAATGTCGAAAAATCCATTGATATATGGAAATATTTCACCAATAGCTTGTAGCTAGAGCTCACTGTAATATATATTCATTTTGCCATTTCCTCTTATATGAGCCACGCACGACCGCGTGCGATAAGCCAAATACAATTAAACATCATGCAATCACTAAACCCATCATGAGTGTTCGGTTTAACCCCGCCAAACGCCATATGATTCGGCAAATACTTTCCCAGACACGCCAGAAGTCGAATGGCAGTACCAGCAACGAAATTCTAGAGGCATTAAGTCTTTTTTCCACCAAAAAACAGGGGGTCACCAGACGAGAATCACGTCAAAACCCCGTAAAACCATCGTTAATTACTTCCTTTGCCTATGGCCCGCCACAAGAAAGATTAAAAAGTCACCAGTACCCCGGGAAGCTCCTGGAGAATTTGAAATCCCAATCTCATATGGAAGATTTGATTAGTATATTGGATATTGCCTCTGTACCCAAGGAAGCTTTTGATAAATACAACGAATTGGTGGACTTACCTGATGCCAGTTTTGAACGGATTATAAAAGGAATCAAGGCAGAGTCTCAACTAGTGGAAATCACCAAGTTTTTATACCATCAAGGCAAATTGACGTTGAATAAATTGACCATTATAATTCTCAACAAAAACATGAATGACTTTAAACAACTACCATTTGATATCAACAAACCGGAAGATTCAGGATTAAAGTGGCCTGGTGTAGACTTCACCAAATGGAAGATCACCTTGTTGAAGAAATACCACATGCAACATCGACCTTTAAGTGTAGTGAAAAACTTGAAAACACATTTCCCTAGTTTATACTTTCCAGCTATAAAAGCCAATGAAATTCCCCATTTCTACGAGAGAATAGTATGGAGGTTTTACTTCAAGTATGTTCAAGACTTACCAGAGTTTCAAGATGAAGCTTATATGATTCAGCAGTTGAATAATGTTCACCATAGTTTTATTATTTGGGAGTCTTGTGGAGCGAACTTTGAAGATGTTGCCAGGAGTATCTTAAAGACCCATTCCGAGTTGAAAGATGTTCATAAAGTGTACTTTTCTTTGAGTCTTTTTCCATCTGTAAAACAATTGATTCTTCAGGAGTTAGAGGACTCAAAAGGAGCTTATTCTGAGGCGTTGTGGTCGCTCAAAAAGCCGTGTATTGACCGCCAGCTCTTTGGGTTCCGTGATCTAGACGACTCCACGGCCCGAAACAGAGCCACGTACTATCTAGTACTAGACTATTTGCAGAAATGGGCTGAAGAACGGGTTTCTGGGGAAGATTTACTGGAAATTAGAGACAAATTAAAAGCTTTGAAGAGTAGAATTAGTTTGGATTCGCTGGAGTCTGTTGAAAGCTGGGATACCAAGCTACTGTTGCTAGGTATCCGGTTCATGAAAGATATTTAGATAATGATAATATACGAATGATGAAAATGGTGTAGAACTAGTGATGAAGATTTGGTGATGCTTTGGTGAGAAAGTGAGAATAAAAGTTGCGAAACCAATATGAAGATTCTTTCTGAACAGAACACTCTCCAAGTCCTCCTGGACATCGACAAGTCCCAATTGCTAGACGTGTACCAGCCTGAGCTCTTGCGATCTCTAGCAACTTTGAACCAGGATCCCACGATAATTCCTCCAAGAGTTGTAGAGCCCTCCCATACTCCAACCTCAGATGCTACCCATTTATTCATGCCATGCGTTGGCGATGCCCAGGTTGGCCTTAAAGTCATCACAGGAGGCCCCAGCAACTCTCGGGCCGGTAAAGGGTTCGTGGGGTGTATTTTGGTATTAGACGAACACGATGGAGCGTTGTTAGGTGTGGTTAATGCTAGGGTTATCACGGCTTTCCGGACGGCTCTAGCAAGTTCTATTCCATTGGTTCATATTATGAACTCCAATCACGGGTTGAAGGTTCTTGACACCATCACGGTGTTAGGATCGGGGTTACAGGCGTTTTGGCACGTGAAGTTGGCCCTAATATTGTACGGAGACCGGTTCTTCAATGTGAATATCGTTAACAGATCAATCCAAGGAGCTGAAAAATTGAAGACGGATTTATCAGACAACTTTCCTAATGTAAAGTTCCTGGCGTATCTGTATGAAGAAAAAAGCCATCAAGAATCTATTCAGAACAGTTTACAAAGTAGTAGTGTAATATTTGGGTGTTTGCCCACTACAGAACCCATTATTAAAAGTATCAATAAAGATCCTAGTGTGTTGAAGTATATCAATTTAATTGGCTCTTATAAACCACATATGCTGGAACTAGATCCCGAGATTGTGAACTCGTTCCAGGACACTTTAATTATGGTTGATGCTAAAGAACATGCGTTACATGAAGCTGGAGAGTTGATTCAAGCCGGCAAAACGCCGGAGGATTGTGTGGAAATATGTGAATTAGGAGAGGTTAGTGTGGATAAGTTGGTTACTAAGAACGGAGTGGTGTTACTGAAACTTGTGGGGGTTGCAATCATGGATATTTGTGTGGGGAAACTTGTGTTAGAGAGAGCTGGGAGTCTTGGAGTTGAAATTGGGGACTTTTAGAATCTGACTCAACAATTACGTCATTTAACTTACCATCATATAATTAGGTAGTAGAAATAATACATTTACTATGACCTTACTATGTAATACTAGTAGTTAACTCTTAGCTATGGCCATCCCTATAGGACCTTATCAGCGTGCGTGTACCAGCGCTGGTTATCGCGGCCAGAATTCTCCATTCTTTAATACTCTTTATCTCACGTTTCTTACGGCAAATTGACGGCAAAAAACGCTGACACAACGACCAGGATAGACCAGAACGGTATCAGTACACTCGCTTCACTTAGCCCCTTTGAAATCCGGTCAAACCAGTTCAAACCAATCAAAATTGCCCACAATGAAAGGGTTCCTTGACGATGACTCAGGCTACTCCAACGCCAAAAAACGGCCCAATGTGGTCAGCCATTTGAAGACAATAGTCATAGTGGCGCTTGCCTTGTATGTGATCATGTTGCAAGGCGGCTCGAGCTCCCCAGCACGTGACGAAAAGAAGGTTGTTTCTAATAAAAAGAACGTTATTTTCATGGTAACTGATGGGATGGGCCCCGCTTCTTTGTCATTAGCTCGGTCTTTTAAACAGTTTAGAGACGACCTTCCTATCGACGACATTTTGGCCATTGATAAGCATTTAATTGGGTCTTCTAGAACCCGGTCCAGCTCTTCTTTGATCACAGATTCTGCTGCTGGAGCCACTGCCTTTTCGTGTGCTTTGAAGTCTTATAATGGTGCCATTGGTGTTTCTCCTGATAAGGAGCCATGTGGGACCATTTTAGAAGCTTTGAAGTTGCAAGGATATATGACGGGGTTGGTGGTTACTACTAGAATCACTGATGCTACGCCAGCCGCTTTTTCGTCCCATGTGGATTTCAGATTTCAGGAAGATTTGATTGCTCAGCATCAATTGGGAGAGTATCCCTTGCGAAGAATGGTGGATTTGATTATTGGCGGTGGAAGATGTCATTTCTTACCAGGAACCGTGGAAGGAGGATGTAGAGCTGACTCTAGAAATCTTATTGAAGAGTATACCAAACAGAATATCTGGAATTACGTGGGGACCAAAGAAGAATTTGACCAATTGCAAGGCGGAAAGAATGTGACCTTGCCATTATTGAGTTTATTGGCACCTACCGATATTCCATATGATATTGATAGAAATCCTAAGGATTATCCTTCTTTGGCTGAGGAAGTTAAAGTAGCCTTAACTGCTTTGGAAGAAGCTACTAAAGATAGTGAAGAAGGGTTCTTTTTATTGATTGAAGGGTCTAGAATCGACCATTGTGGTCATCATAATGATCCTGCTTGTCAAGTGAGAGAAGTATTGGCATATGATGAAGCTTTTAAGGAAGTTTTGAAGTTTATAGATAATACTGATGTTGAGACTGTAGCAGTTTCTACATCTGATCATGAGACTGGGGGTCTTGCTGTATCTAGACAAGTATCCCCATCATATCCTGATTACTTGTGGTACCCAGAAGTGTTATTGAATTCAAGTCATTCTGGAGAATACTTAACCAGAAAGATTGTGAGTCATATTAGACTGAAGGACTTTAAAGAAGCCGAAGTAGAAGCTTTTCTTACCAAAGAGATCTTTGAAACTGATATGGGAATTAAAGATTACACCAAAGAAGAGTTGGCAGTAATTAAAAACACTTTAACTAATGCCAATGAGTTGTTATACGCTTTGAATGGAATGGTTTCTATCAGATCCCAAACTGGTTGGTCTACCAGAGGACACTCTGCTGTGGATGTGAATATCTATGCTTATTCCAATTCGGATGAAATTAACCAGAGACTTTATTCTAGCAAACCAAACTATGGGCTTTTAGGTAATCACGAGAACATTGAAATCGGGGATTTCATGAGCTCTATTACGGGGGTGGATCTTGGGAAGATAACTGAAAAGATTAGGGATACCAAACATCATCCTGGTGCCATGAAAGTCGATCTGTTCCATGAAAATGTTGCCAATTGAATTTATATGAATATATGAGTTTATTAAAAGAATATATGAATTGAATTTATATGAATCTATAGCTGTATAAATGAATAGCATTATGTTGTAGTGCCCTAGTGAACCATCTCTAACTGGGCAGAGTAATCCTCCTTACACATTCTGGCCCGTAACGGTTTCCCATACTTATAAAACGCAAAAGGTATAACTGTCATTGCCAAAGAAATAAATGCCAATAACCAACTTCCCCATTGCAACCCTAACCTCTCGTACATTTGAGTAATGAACAACGGAAAAGCAGCCCCACCAGAAGATCTGATAAACACTTTGGTTCCCAAAGCACTAGCAGCGTATTTGTGGTAAGTATCGAGAATATAATTATTCAAAGAATAGTATAATAAAACCATTCCATATCCAAATGCTATCCCCGAAGAAGCTGGGCCCACCCATATAATGTGTTTATAGGAAGTGGCACCCAATATAAATAGAGCTATGGCCGGGAAAGGTGCCCCGATCATGGCTCCAATAAGTCTGTCTTCAGGTTCAGGCTTTCTGGTTCTTATCAACTTCCCATACTGTTTTTCTAGCACCGGAGTCGTAAAAAGGGCAAAAAAAGCTCCAATTAAAATAGGTATATACATCAACCCCACGAGATTAAGCTTGTATCCGTACAATTGGTCGAAAATGTAAGGATAAGCAAAGAAAAACGCATATAATAAAGCATAAATCAAGCCAATAAATGAACATACCAACACCAAAAGTGGTTCTTCCACCACAAACTTCAACGGTCTATAAAAGACATTGTTCACAAGTTCGGAAAACGACATCGGAGTGGCTTCCTGTTCTGTCATGATTTGGGGGTTGCCGGTTTCCTTTCTTAATCGGGCAGCTCTTTTCTTTAAGATCACCGGAGCATAAGTTTCAGGAATGCAACTCACAGCGATCCAAATGACCCCTGCAAACGCCATGTTGACCCACGACATTAGGTCGTACCGTTCCGACAGAACACTAATAAACCCATTGACAATACCTCCCAAAACCGGACCTGAATAGGGACAGAAACTGAAAAAGGCAATAGCCAAACCTCTGGTTTCCAGATGAATGTCGCAAATGGAGGCTCCTACAATGGTCAAAGCCGAAGAGGCAAAACATCCTTGAATGAACCGACACACCAACACGGTTCCAATGTTAGGAGCAACTGCCACGGGGATATTGAAGATGACGTAGAAGAAGAACGACACAAAGTAGACCGGTCTCCGGCCAATTTGTTCCGATAACGGGGCCCATAGTAAAGGCCCTACGGAAAATCCTATCACCATTAACGACACTGTCAAACTGGAAACCACAAGCGACACGCCAAACTTTTCTTCAATTAACGGGAGCCCCCCGGCTAAACAGGAAGATCCATAAGCAGCTTGAATCACCGTTAGGGCAAGAATAACCGTGTATCCATACCGGAGGCGTAGGTTCCAGTTAAGAGGGTTTTCTGGATCATTTTTAGTAAAAGTGACAAGTTCAATGCCGTCAAACCCTTCTTTTCCCAGTTCTTTAACCCTTCCTATCAGGTGTAATGTCTCTACTTTAACCAATCCGGTTTCTGTTTCTAGGGTATATTCTTCCGGGAAAATTGGATCCAGAACTGGAGGGTTCACTATGGAAGGCTGAGGAATGTCGGATTCAATTCCTTCTTGATGTAGCGATTTATAAGTTTCGGTTCTAGTTTTTGTTAGATGGGACAAGCCTGAATGGACCAGAGACTCGTCTGACACCACCGACTGGGCATCTGTATTATCTGTTTGGTAAGCTTGAGGGAGCTGTATGCTCTCATTACTAGAATTATCACTTGACATGTTTAATTATAAAGATAAGAGGGTAAAAAGATAAGAGGGGGGTGGGGGGGCTTTATATATAAATGGGTGCAAATCATCATCCGATCTCCCAGACCGGAAGTCAATACCCAGAGGCTTACCCGAGCGCGAGTTCCGGCCCGGGTACTGATAGCCACGGGAATCATTTAGTGCATAGTGCGTCGAGGCTTACATATTTTATGCATGGAACAATGTATACCCGAAATATACCCATACATATTTCTTGGTTATCGGGTACCTTGATTTATGGATAAATTATGTATATAGTGCATATATAGTACATATCCGATGTATCCTATGCATATACATGCATTACTTTCTTTCCTCTTCGGGATAGTAATCGTTTAACGACATCATTCCTAAATTATTCATTGATCCTTGGGGACTAGTGGAAAATTGATTGATATCAATACCGCCATATCTTGGACTGGAGATGGGGAAATAGCCTTGGGAGGTCAATGCTGGCGACCCGATTCGAGGCGACCCAATTCCCTGGCCAATACCGCCATTTGGTATCCCATTAGGTCCTGTTTGGCCAATGGGTCCTGTCTGGCCTATGGGTCCAGGGCCAGTTCCATTAGGTCCAGCTGGGGCACCGCTAGGGACAAACGGCCTAAACTCCAGGTCCACGCCTGGGGCGCCGGCAGGCTGGTTCCAGATATTAGACCCAGAGATGGACCGAGTGTGGTTCATGCCTCCCCAGATATTCCGCTGGTTCAAACTGGTGGCACTAAGGTTCTGGTGTAAAAGGTCCATAAGTGGGTCTGCCATTAGCGGAGGGTCTGCTGCCATGAGCGGTCTGTCTCCGCCCATTAAAGGATTTTCCGTGGGCGGAGTTGTCACCGTCAATTGTGGTACAGAGTTTCCAATGTGGCCCTGACTGCCGTTCCAATTGGCACCAAGATTCAAGCCCAAGTAGGCCGAGTCTTGGGCGGGCGAGTCAATAAACGCATCGCCAATTCCCGTCCCCGTAACTGGCCCCTGGACCGGTGCTCCGTTGAGTTGCCCTTGGACGGGTGCTCCGTTGAGCGGGGCTCCAAGCGGTGCCTGGGCCGGCTGTGGTTCTGGCTCTTCAGGTGGAGAGTAGATTCCTCCGTAGTAATTATTAAACCCATTCTCCATACCCACATTTGTCTCATATGGATTCATATTCACATTCACATTGTTGTCATAGTTTAGACTATTATTGTTCTCATAGTTTAGACTACCATTATCGTAGTTCATATTATCGTAGATGGTCTGACCAGTTTGGATACTGTTCTGGGAATTGTTCTGGCCGAGGGTGGTGCTAGCTCCTGCTCCACTGGTGGACCGGTTCCGTCTTCTTCTCGGAATAACGTTGTTCCCACCGCCAAATTTCATACTGGCTTGATACTCAGAAGTATAACTTGGAGAGTAATCCCCCAGCTTCGACTTTATATGCTCCAACAAATTCTGGCCATTGACAAATGTCTTGATTTCGCTTCGGAAGTTCGATTTCCACGCCTGGTCAAACTCATTCAACTGCTTAAGTTCTATATAAATGCTCGGGTTCCAGTTGGGTTTGAGGGTGCAAATTTCTGAAAGGATATCCAAGCCCTTTTGGTTGATGGAATAATCTTTGTTGAAACATGATTCGTTGAATTCATCCACCAACTTTTTCACCAGTTCAAAGTGTTTGACTACACTCCTTCTTTCGTTCTTGACTTTCTTCATACTATCTTCAAGGTTTTGGTACTTGATCTTGTAGTTTTCGATATCGAGACTCTTTTCATGGACGAGGTCGGTGATCCGAATGATTTCGGCTTCTCTATTATTGATGATATGCTGTTTTTTGTCTTTTAATCGGTCGAGTTCCTCTAGTAAAGAGTTGTAGTTCTTGGATTGGGTCACGATCACCTTCTTGGATTCGTTTAGTTGGTTTAAAAGTTTGGTTTTGGTGAGAAGAAGATCTTCTTTACGTTTCTGGAACTCTTTGAGGGTCGAGGAGTTGGTATGACTCATGGCTTGTTTGGCCTTGGATTGGTCTAAAAGATTCTTGTTTTCGTGTTTCAAAGCGTCATATTCCTCGCCAAAGTGATTTTTGAGATCTAGATACTCAATATGGTACTTGTAAAGTTGGATTTGGTAAGAATTTAAATATTGTTTCAACTCTTGAGGATTAGTTATTTGGTCTATAGTGGAAATCGTAACTTTTTTATCATCACTTCCCCGTTCGGTATCAAGATCTATCTCTTCTTGTTGACTTATTTCATCCATTCTACTTCCAAGCCCTTTACTATTGGTTTCTATGTAAACTGGGCTGGATTGAGACCGGAAATTACTCACAGAATTCACGGCTAACACTTGGATCTGGTAAAGGGTATCGGGTTCTAGATCACAAAACTTGCAATCAGTAGAACTTATAGTAGCCGCTTCTCGGCCATTCACAAGGATTATGTAGTATAACGTTTCGTTGATTCGCAATTCGACATCCCAGTGGATTACTATGGAATCTTCCAGGACATAGTCAATACAAATGTTGGCAATATGAGGAATATCGATATCCAAATCATCTATGATCTCTTCCACTGGCACTTGGTACAATTTAATGCACCGATAAAGAAGCCAAAGTACTGATGGAAGCACGGTTAATAGTTCGATCATGGCTGAAAAAACTTTTCAGTGGTCCATACAAGCCTGTTTCTGGGGGAAAAGTGTTGGTTTTAACACTGAAATCAACAGGTATAGACACAAGGAAAGTAACGGAAGAATAATCCCGAAAGATCGAGAACTTAAACCAATCAACTGGTGGTGTTTTTTAGCTTTGAATAACTGGAGATGAGATTTTTCAAATATCGCGGACCGCCGATCATGTGCGTTTGACGCGTGATCATGCCAGTGATGCATTGAAATATGTAGGGTCTAATGCAAGAGACGGATTTAGAGATAACGTTATTTGGTGTACTAATTCATTGTTTATTCTCTATATACTAATTAGCATTCATATCATTCAATCCTAAATCTTCATTTTGCTCGTGGGTTCTTTCGAAATCTTCAATAGTCATATTAGGATCATTATCTGGAGCATAAACGTTTTGAACATAGGAAGAAGCCAATGGATCTTCCATAATAACTGTAAAGGGGATTTTCCCTTCAGCGGCATCTTGTAATCTGGCGAAAAAAGTGGTCCATCTGGTTTTGGTTTCACTGTCCATAGAATCGGATTTTTCAGAGAACACTCTTTCATTTAATTCGGTAGAAACTTGAGTTAATAACCCTTCAATGGTAGTAAATCTTCCTCCTAAAGTACCAGGAGTTAAATCCAAATTTAATTCAGGAATACTTAATCCACAAGTTTCAGATTTCAAAATATCTCTAGCCAAATCTTCTGGATCAGTAACCTTTAAGGTAACTTTTCTCCCTAATTTAGGAATTTCCCCTCCAGTTTTAACTTCATTGGATTTATATCCACATTCGTCACACACGGTAGACATAATAATCACATCTTTAAAATGAGGAATACTAACGGTTTTCATATGGGTTTCACAAGGTCTGTAACAAGAAGAACAGGTGGCATGGAAAGTTTGAACTTCATTATTTAAATTCTCAATATCAGTTTCATCAGATACAAATCCAGTAGTTTTAACGGCTTGAGCTTTAGATAACTTGTTACTTATATTCCCGTCAGTAGCATTCTTTTTATTTTCAGATTCCAATTGTTTTTGGTGCATCACTTCATCAGCAGAAATCAACCCTAAAAACACATTTTGTTCGGCAGTTCTATTGTATTCATACATGGACCATTTGTGAGAAGGTTCATCTGGAATATATTCAATCCAGGAGTTCCCAGCTGGATCATCAACAGATACTGTTAATGGTAAAGTATTAGGTTCAGCATTAAGATAAGATTTGATGGTGTTAATGACTTGGTTAATTTTTTCATATACTTCAGGTTGTAAGGACTTTCTAGCTTCTTGGTCTGATTCCAAGTCAGCTACCATCTCAGTTAATAATCCTTCAATGTTAGTTAACTGACCTCTTTTAGGAGGGATTTCGATATCCAATTCAGCAAATCTACAAGTAGAAGTTTCCGACTTGACCACTTGTCTATTGAAATCCTCTTTATTTTCTATTTTCAATACATAACGGGCTCCTTTTTCAGCAATTTGAGCAGCCGGTTGGATCTCGGAGTTTTTGAAGTGACAATGAGGACATTCAAATGACATAATGATAACTTCCCGGAAAAAGGGAATTCTGGTCAAAAGCATCCGAGTGACACCATTTTTGCTACAATTCACACAGTAACTTTCGATTTCTTGAATAGGATGACCCTCAGCATCGTGATATCCTACTTTGATTCCATTGTCTTCAGAAGAAGTTTCGGTGGTACCAGCAGCACCCGAGTCCTGGGGTTGGTCCATGGACTGGACCTGGCCTCCTACGGTTTCAAACATGTCTTTGGCCATTGTTCTTTGTTTCTTTTCGTCTTGGTGGGACACTTGATCTTCTGGTCTTTTCATGATGGTTTAAAATTTTCTGCTCATCGCTTGCGACGTGGGGAGATGTTTCTAGAAAAAGGTGCCCAAAGAGAGAGCGCGGGCATCGCTAGGGCCAGGTTTAGGGCGACTGGTGCCAGCTCTGGGGCCACACGGGCCTAGCTCTGGTGACACTGCTTATTAATGGCTGCAACTTCTGCCTTTAACTTAAACTAGGTAACTACTAACCTTATCTAATAGCACTATCTTTTATCGTATCTATGGTAATATCCTACAAGTTTGTACTGTGGCTCGGTCCAACTCAGCACCGTCCTACCACCATTGTTTGCCGTTCTAGCCCTGTGGCGGTTGCTCTCGTCCCGTCTCCCAGCTGTGGCTGTCTGCCTTTGTCTCTAACCTTTATCTTTGTCCGTGGTCGTGTCGTTACCGCAAAAACTGTGGTGTTCGCGTAAAATGATGCCATAACCACACCTATACCAAAGTCATATATCTTATCTGTTCTTTGCCATTTGTTATCTTTAGTACTTTTGTTAAGTCTTAGCGTATAAGTCTCAACATATTTCTAGTGATTTCATCCACCATGCAAGAGCCGCAACTCAACAAAAGGTCTCGGCCTGTTGACACTACGTCATCTGACTCCAAAAGTGAAAAACTCAATCCTAATCCTGACAAGGACACAGAAACCCCAGAATCTTTGGGTCCAGAACCACAATCCCAAGCCTCTGGGATCACTCCTCTCGATTATGAGGACAGTGGGTCGGTGCTTACCCCATTTTTAACCAAACACATCAGTGACCTGTCGGCTATTCCTAAAGATAATTATCACAAGTACTGTTACCGTCACAACCCTGACGTTTATCGGAATAAAAAGATTGATGAACACAAAATGATGAGTATACAAAGTTGCTTGGATAAATTACCATCCAGTGACCAAAATGCCATCAGTCACGTGTGGTCTATTTTTAGTGCTGCTCCAAGTCATCATCGGAAGTTAATGCTTCAGGGGATTTTAAGTCAATGTTGTTTCCCCACTTTATCGTATATTTCTAGTGAAGTGAGTTCTTTGATCAAGATTGATTTCATTTCCAACTTACCGGTGGAAATTTCCCTTAAAATCTTATGTTATTTGGACTGTGCTTCCTTATGTAATGCTGCACAAGTGTCTAGGAAATGGAAGAGTTTGGCTGACGATGATAGGGTTTGGCATCATATGTGTGAACAGCATATCGATAGAAAATGCCCTAGTTGTGGTTGGGGGTTACCGTTGATGCATATGAAACGGGCAAGAGAAGAATATGATCAGTATAACAATAATAAAAAGAGAAGAATCGAGCAGAGACGCCAGGAATCTCAGCAGGAGACCCTGGATCCTTCTTCCCCATCTGCTGAGACTTCTACAGCTGTTGCTACAGTCCCAAGCACTGCTTCCACTCCTTCAGACACAACTCCTCGCTCCACTGGGGCATCAGACTCCAAAAATGACAAGGTCCAACTCAAAAGAAGACCCTGGAAATCTGTCTACAGTGAACGGTACAAGCTAGAAAAGAACTGGAGAAAAGGCCAGTTCAGAATAAAAGAGTTTATCGGACATTCTGATGGGGTCACTTGTTTGCAGTTCAATAACAAGTATCTTGTCAGTGGATCATACGATTCCACCATAAAAATCTGGGATATTAATACTAAAGAATGTCTCAGAACTTTAGTAGGTCATACCAAAGGAATAAGATCCCTAATGTTTGA
This sequence comes from Yamadazyma atlantica, assembly GCA_030561325.1. Classification (NCBI taxonomy): domain Eukaryota; kingdom Fungi; phylum Ascomycota; class Pichiomycetes; order Serinales; family Debaryomycetaceae; genus Yamadazyma; species Yamadazyma atlantica. The sequence goes on from JAKTXA010000007.1 coordinate 561,156, forward strand.
CTGTCAGAAGTTGATCAGTTGTGGACTTGATTCAACCATTAAAGTATGGAATTATCATAATGGTCAATGTATCAGTACGTACAGAGGACATGAAGATGCGGTGATATCGGTTGATTTTCTGGATAAAACTATTGTAAGTGGTTCAGCTGATAATACTGTCAAAGTCTGGCATGTTGATTCCAGAACTTGTTATACTTTAAGGGGCCATACCGATTGGGTGAACTCTGTCAAGATACATCCCCAATCCAACACGGCCTTTTCAGCTTCTGATGATACTACCATAAAAATGTGGGATTTAGAAAGCCATAAGTGTATCAAAACCTTTGGAGGAGCTGACTGTAATAGTCATGTGGGACAAGTTCAGTGTGTTATCCCTATTAATTATAAAGATAACATGATTAAAGATTACGATATAGGAGAAACCTCAGATGAGGAAGGAGATGGTCTTGGTGCTACTGAGGTCATGAATAGAGATACCACTGGTGGAACCACTTTGGTTCCAGATGCAAATAGTAAGTATCCTACACATTTATTGACGTCATCATTGGATAATACCATCAAAATTTGGGATGTTAATACCGGAAAATGTATAAGAACCCAGTTTGGCCATATTGAAGGGGTTTGGTCTATTTCAGCCGATAACTTTAGAATCGTCAGTGGGGCTCACGATCGATTGATCAAGCTTTGGGATTTACAAAATGGTACATGTCTCCACACTTGGTCAGGAGAATCCATTGTGAATTGTGTGGGATTAAGTGATTCAAGATTCGCTGCTGGCTTAGAGAATGGTAAAGTCAAGTTATATTGTTTTGACTAATTTTAATTATGGGGTTTAGGTTGTTAAGGTTTTAGGGAATGTAATATAATGTATATTTATTAACAAATTATCGTAGTTATAGCTACAAGTTGCACATTAAGATCCTTTTATCACTATATAGTTTATACAAATATGCAGATGACTTTGTCTATAAACTAACCAAAAAAAAAATACCAAAAGAACTGAAAACAAAATTAACACCAAGGTAAAATACATGAACGAGAATGAACAAATGTAGAATGAAGACACTTTAATGACCTCATCAAACAGTCATGTGCCCAACATCGACGACACAGTAAAAGTGTCAGTAGAATTGGCATCTGATAAAAGAGAGCCAAGGTTAGAATTTGAATCTGTTGAAGCCTTCAGGTCGTTGGTCTGAAAAGCTTCTTCATTGGGCGGAGTAGATTCAGTAGACACATCCTTGTTATCGGAAGGTTTACTACTAGCTTTACTCTTTGTATTACTAGTATTGTTTGAATTGAAAAAACAATAACTATCAATCAATTCCTTATAACTCTTTGAACTCAATGAATCCCTATATAAATTGGAATTCAATGATTTAAGGTCTAAATTATTTGAGGAATCGGGATAACTAGCGCTAGCGTCCCGCGATGGTATGCCATTGACACTTGAGCTTGACTCATAAGCATCAGGCGAAGTAATATTCGATAAATTCGAATCAGCAACTGAAATTGATGATGAGTTAAGGTTATCTGAATTCAAAGTGTCGGAATCAAAATTGTCCGAATTAAAATTACCAGCATTGTAATTCGATAATAATGGAGACGACAAATAAAAATTATTCTTGACATAATCTGCATCACGTTCCAGTGAAGAATGAAGATTTGAATCTGAGCTTCTTCTGCGCAAGTAACTTGAAGAATAACGAGGTTTTATATGGCCAGAGGACTTATGGGGGGAGTCTTGCTTGGAGTTTCCCTTTAAACCTCCATGAGGCTTTCCATTAGCCTTTGAGTTTACCAGCTTGGACTCCCCCTCATTACCTTTGGCATTATTGATGATCTTTACCAAATTGATCTCGTAGTTCTGGAAATTATTATTATCCCAAAACTCCTGATTATTGGCAACGTATTTAATACAGAATTGATAGTCATTATCATGACGATGGTTCCCCTGATCAGATGCCAACATCCCATTAAATCTATTTTTGGAAGAGAAATATGACCCCCCATACGAACTGCTAGAATGCAGATTGAATTTGTTAAGCAAGCTGTTCAAGGGAATCTTGAAAATAAATCGATCGTAATTATTCTTTTTCAAAACCAATGGAATATCCAGGACGTAAGAGGTTGAGATTTCAACTATAGTCAACCAATTGTCAAAGGTATATTTCAAAGTAATGGACTTTTCAAAAGATAAGTTCTTGACAGCAATATGGCCCAAGAGATATTTCTTATCAGGAGTGATAAAGACCCGTTCTAAAAAGACTGGAGTATTTCTAGAAATATGACCGTCATAATTCAAAGCAGGGAAATTTTTCAATGTCAACTTCCAATCTATTAACTTCCCATGTTTGGGATTGGGGTAAGCAGTAGAACCCTTTGAAAATTTGAATGACATATGGTCAGTTTCATCGTCGTCGTCATCTCTATCTCCTTGGCGACCAAAGTTTCTGTATTTATAGCTGTAGTTTGTATCGAACTGAGCGTCATGTTCGGACTCTGACTCCGAATCAAATGAGTCGTCCGAGTTATAAAGATCTGAATCCAGAACGTCATCGTTGGGGTACCGGTAATGCTCATGGGAGGGATTGTTGTAGAACACATCATCTAAAGAAGAAAACTCTGGGGATTGGACAGTAGGAGAATTGGATGCAGAAATAGCATTAGGTTTGTCCTTCTTCTTAAAGTATTTAACATCAAACGCATCACCAAAATGAACTTGTTTAAAGCTAGGAGTAGTGGGTAAACTCTTGGAACATTTATGGTCGAAATAAGCAGAATCCTTAAGACTTGACTTGACGATTTCTCCACTTTTCTTGCGGACCAACTTGTAAGTAATGATGTCTTCGGTAGAATCGGAGTGTTTGGAAAGTAAGTTAAGGGACTTTGTGGATTCATTATCTTCCACATTATCAAGAGATAATTCATTCTTAGGAAGGGTGATGGAACTAGGCCGGATATGAGTTCCGGTAGCTTTAGCAGGTTGTTCAAGTCGAGTATCAGCTTCTACCAGTACCTTATAGTTTTCCGAGTCATCCTGGGTGTGGTTGACGCCCTTGGAACCAATTTCTGGAGATGCGATACCAGTACCTCCCGCCTCAAACCGATTTTTGTCACTATTCATTCGAGTATGCCAGTCGTCCATATGCTTTTCCACAAGGGCTTGGGACCGAGCCGGCTTATGAATGAACCGCATGGACAACGGTTCATCCAATTCGTTCATCCTGGCGTGTGGAATGGTTGTAGTAGGAATACCGGGAATATAGATTGCTCCTTAACTGAAGTTTAATTTCGCGATTGTGCGAGATCCACTTACTATGGAGACGGAGTTATGAACAATGTATAGGCTATACCTTAGGATGAAGTGATATTGAAGTTGCCCTAGGATTGAAAAATGGTGTTGGCTCTAGATTTTCTATATACACGTAGCCCTGGGGTAATCTGATAATAATTAAGAAATGGCGGGGATCTCTGTCCTTTTGTACGTTCTCGCTCAGACCGGACATCACGCAACGCTCTTAGTAATAAATTTCTAATGGAACTTACGGAGATTAGCTAACACAAAACCAGGATTGTTTACTAGGGTTTGGGTATATGGAATTTGGTGTCATTATGAAAATGGAATGGCTGGTTCTTAGCTAGTGTAGATAGTTCCAGCCAAGGCCAGCCGGAGTCCGGTGCTAGCCAGAGCCCAGGTCCAGCAGTGGCCAGTGCCAATTTTGCAGCCGTTCTGTTCGGCCGAGCCATTTATTTCTCTATATAATTACTTTATAATTGTAACTGTACTCACTACCAAAAGAATAACACACTACTCCTCCCGCCAAGATCTCAATGGTATTGTTCCGGACCACCGTATTGTGTCCAATCATCACAGGACTGGTGTTATTCCATACTTGGTCAGGTATTTTACACCCAAAAGCTTGTAAGTCAAACCCGATTTTCATAATCACAGTGTGCTGGTTTAAATGCTGGTGGTAGTTAATCCCGCCGATCATTAACAACCCGTTGCTTACCATTTCTAACTTACAATCCACTCGTTCGTATATGGGATTGGTATCCTTGACTTCCACGGTGAATTGTTCTTCGGTGAGTTCAAATCTAAGTAAGTGGTTGCTGAACCTTGGGGTCTGTTTATCAACCATTCCTCCTACTATATACCCCTCATTGCCATTGTAGCAGACTCCAGCACTTTTGAGTTGACTTATGTTGAAATCTGTGTCTTTGCTTACTACAGACAATACCAGAACTTGGTCTTTCACCCAGTTGTATTTGATTACTTTGTCCTCGCTGGTGTTGTCTTGTCCTCCGAGTATGACCACTTCTTCTTGGTTGATTGAAATCACGCTGTGTCTGGAAACAGGGTATGGTAAAGTAGTGTTCATCTTTTTGAATGTCTTTTCATCGGTTTGGAATAAGTAGATATCTGATAAATGGGCATTTGGTTTGGTTCTTCCACCAATTATCAATCCTTTGGTTTCACTAACTGCAGTGAAACTATGACACATTCTTCCGTTAATCTCATCTCCTTGGACCTCTATTAAACTTCCGTCCTTATACATGCTGTTGATTCTGGATTGTTGTAACCCTCCCATAGTGTATACTGAATCTTCAAGCACACACGAAGCAGGAAACTTTAAGTCAAACTTGGCAACTTCGCTAGCACTCATATCTAAATCAATACTCTGAAGTTCCTTGGTATCAGATTCAGGCTGTTTATAAACCAAAACATCTGTGTTGGTGGCATGAGTAATTATATAGTGCTGACAGAATAATATAAATTCTTCCCATTCATCAAATTCCTCGATTCCATCTACCTGAGCTTTGACTTTGTCATCAACTAATTGGTTCCAGTTTTCAAATAAGTTTTGTATTTCCACCTGGTGATAGTACTGTTTGAATCTTTCATACTGATGTTGTTTGGTGGGGTATTGTTCCACACATTTCAATGCACTCCGTAATTTCCGGAAATGAGCCAACATCTTTTTAGTAAATGCTTCTTTGTCACCACTAGGAATTATTTGTTCTAAGATCAAGAAGTGACCATTGGCCACCTTACTGCTATGGTTTATGATCTTATTAGCGTCATCAAAATGCATATACGCCAAAGATACTTCGGCGATGAAGATGTTAATGATTCCATCTCCTTGTGGGATTTCTTGTAATTGCTTCTCGTATAAAGTATGGTTTCTTAAGTCACATCCAAGTAATTTATACTTTGGATAGTTCATTTTCCATCCTAGCTGAGCTAATGATGGGTCTGCTAAACTGTCTCCCAAAAGATCAGTTAACTCTTTGGCTTTTAAAATCATTTGTTTTTTGTTTTCCACTAACTCAGGATAATCAATATCATAAAAGGTTAAATTCTGGTATTTATTACCACTTAATAATTGGAAGGGTAAAGGATCAAATCCACATCCTAAATTGATTACATTAACTGAACAATCTGGATGCTGATCAACTATCCGATACACAAGTTGTCTGATACTTTCCATACGGATCCAGTACCCTCTATTAATAGCAGGGGATCTTCTTTTCCCTTTTGGTACAAAATACTTGAACCATTCGCCGGGTGGACATACTGACTGGTAAACCATTTCTACTGACCGTTTCGATACAATTGACGAATTGTTGGTGTTTTGTACTTGTATATCTTCATATTGCTTTCTTCTCTTATCTTTCTCTATCTTTCTCAATTCTTGAGGGGTTGGTCCTTTGCTCTTTGGGTTTTTGTCACCCTTTGTTTTATCCCCTTCGCCTGTCATTTTGTTGATGTGCAAAGCCAAGTCGATACTGAAAAATCCAACGACTGCGAAAACTAGAATATTGATCGATGAGATGAGCTGTGATGACGTCAACATCCAATTTCTTCAGATTTAAAAATGCCTTTAATTACCACCGTTGTAAAGAGGAGATTAAGAAGATCAAACTTCAACTATTCCCTGATTTTTTACGATTTTTTACTGTCGAAATTGGGGGGTTTTTCGTATTTGGGGTATATGGCCAAGGCACGACCAGACTTTTCTTGATCTCTCAGGTTGAGCTAGAGGCAGAGTAGCTGAAACAACACACAAGTGTATATTTATGTATATCTATATGTGTCTCTATATAAATCTATTTGACACAAATCAAGATGAGTACTTAAATAATAACCAGGTAAACCCACTAGCTTATTTTACCATTCTTTGCTTGTTTCATAAAGCATTCAGACTCTTACCACGCTTTTTGCAGCCATTTTAATACAAAAGACAAAGCTCAGTAGTCGGGACCATGGTTGAATTCAACCCTTAACCTAGTCTCATCAATAAAACGGTCCGTTTCCTTTTCAATAGGTCTAGCATTAGCGAAGTCGATAAAATATACTCCGTAAGAATCGCTAAGAACATTACTGGGATGAATGTTACTATGAAGAATTCCATTTCGGTGGATGAACAGAAGCTGCCCCATTAAACTTTTATAGTTATATTTTGAAATTTTGACTTCTTCACTAAAATATCTGCTTAGAATAAAATTTCCAGTAATACTTCCATAGATAGGACAATTAACCTGTATTTTGGACTCAGAATGGCTCAAATAGCAATTATGGAAATCAGGATCTCCCTTTAGCCTATCAATACAATCCCTTTCAGTCTGGTACCGTTCCTTCATTAATTTTGGTATATCTTCACAGTCTGGAACGTTAGTCTTCCAAAATGGTACCGAAGCTTCAGCTCCAAAGATCTTCACCACAACCAAAGCTTCAGGCTCTATCTGGGAATCTATTATTGAGCTTAAAGTCTTAGCCTTTGTCGCCAATATCTGAGACGAGACATCCCCCCCTTTAATGAAGCATAAATCAGAAATATCCAAACATATACTTCCGCTTCCATTCAGATCCGTAGAAACATCAGTAGGTTCGATTGATTTCTGGTAAAAACCCTTGAACCCTAGGTTATTAATTTTAGTCCTACACCAATTTACCCTACTAGCGGCCCCAGAAATAAAAGAAGACAAGACTGACCGACCTTTATGAAGGTTAATAAGCCTATAATAAAAGGGAATATTATGAGAACTGTAACCCCTGCGATCAAGTCTTTCTAAGTCGAGTTCAACCAATAGGGCTACGGTATCATTGAATAAGGCACCAAAACCACATTTGGCTTGAATGATTTGCCGGATTAATCGTGTTACTGGGTCATGCAATCCTTTGTTAAAGGCTCTTTTCACGGTTTGACCATCACGTACCTCCAAGCTTTTCATGGAATTTTTGTCACATTCACAAACCATAAACGGATCACCATAATTATTGAGGATAGTATAAAAAGGTCTTGCCATTCTTTTAGAACCATCTCCTTTAAGGGGCCTCAAAAAGCATCCTTCATATGAGTTTTCCAGGTAAACATAGTTATTGAAAGAATCTACAATCAGATCAAGAATACCCCTAGGGATAAAGTAATAACTATTTCCATCCACACGTTTTGGCGATTTGGAAAATAACGACACCCACGGTTCTAGGGTAGTCAAGTCTGATCCGTAAAATCGTGCCATTTCAGACACTTTTTCATCTTCTTGTCTATCTAACGTTTCAGCGCAATGCCCTAGTTGAAAACACAGGTAATGAACTTCCTCGATACAATCAGGTGGACCAAATGCAACTAAGGCACTCTTTTCTTTCAGGTCAAATACAGGCAATTTGAAAGCTAGAAGTTCTTGTTTATCCAAGTACCTTGTCAAAGTATCCAAAACTTTTCTAGTCTTCTCCAACGTTATTGTGATGAAAATACCTCTTGTATCATAGAGTTCCCAATGACCCAATCCCACCAGTTCGTATCCTTTGGAGCCAAAGAAATCTGAAATCTCATCATAAACTTCGTTTACACGTTCCTTATGGTAACTACCTTCATGGTGATGCTCTTTCTCGAAACTTTTACGAGATTTTTCAAACATGTGTTGCACATCCTCTGTGTCCTTACGTCTGAGTTTCATGGACTTCACTATAACCTTCTCATCGTCTTCCATGACCATAGCATCGATTTCGTACCGTGTCTTTCTCGCTTGGTATTGGTATTCAAGCTCCCGGATACTTTCCCTGAACTCTTCTACTTTCTGTGGAATACTGACTTGAGCCAACTCCTGATTAGCCAGCTGATATCTTGTCGCCTCCTTAAGTGAAACAGCCCGACCCTCTAGAAGTGAGAATACTTTGGCATTTTCAGGAAGTATAACCCGTGGTCTCAGTCCCTGGGGCTTGCTAATCTTCCCTATTGTCATTGGAGTGAAAAGTATTTCGGAGTCGACCCTCACAGTCTAACCCCAAACACACGGTAATATCAAATTGTGTGAAACACTATAGGATGTGTGAAACAATAGTTTCAAGGTATCACAAAAGGATTCAAGTATCACAAAAGGGAATCTTATCAAGCTTATTCTACGTTGCTCTGTTACTACTCTAGTTAATCGTTTATTCATATCTAGCACTTTGATCTCAAAGAATGCTAATCTATATACCCTTGAAACAACTCTTCAATTCTTGGGCTATTTCGTCAGGTCTGATGCTTTGACAGTTCATGATGAACTTAGAAGCTGCCAAAGTGGTCTTCAAATCATTCAAACTACTTTCACTTAATTCTCCTTCTGGAGGATTGGTATTATTCTCAGGATCATTATCTTTAATTTGATCACTAGTAACAAGCCCATCACCACATTTCAACCATATTCTTCCATTCAACCCTACTGCTATTTCAAATTTACATTTGTTGGCCAATTGTTGTAGCACTGGAGAATCAGCGTTGAATAATAATTCATTTGCAAAATTTAAGTTTACCAGGAATAAATATCCCGAGTCATCCAAAGGACCAAACCCTCCTTCTTTTCCCGTGGTTGGATCAATACATTCTATTTCTATATCAATTTCAGGTATGTCTTGACATACTCTAGCGTATACCGCTTGACCAATCTTCAAATTGGGTCTATTTTTCTTACTGGCATTTGGAAATGCCATCATAGAAAGCAACACCGCGTTGGAATAATCTTGTAAACTCACCTTGAAAGATTCTCCCATGGTACCCGTGACTATCCCCACTACATAATCATTAAGCTTGGGTATATACCTTTTCGATCTTGATTCTATATATAATAATTGGTTGGTTTGCTTCTTGTTCAGTTTGTTGACCAATTTTCCGGCAGTGGTGGGAATCACCGCTTGAGTCTTGGGCTCTTTATATATCCCTGGGCCAATGGACGTCTTCATCTCCTCATTGAGAGGGAGTCTATCTCCTGGTAAGACTGTCATAGTTAAAAGTGTTAAGTATATGCGTCGATGAGATGAGCATTATGGCCAAAAGTGTCACGCACACGACCATAATAAAATGCTGCAAATACTATACATTAAAATACACACTATAAATCACTTGAATTCTTTGACTACGAGTCTCCGGTCTTCGGAATAGTACTGAAGGTCCTCGGCCGATAAAGTATCCAAGACGGTGGTGGCTGGAGTTACCAGAGGTCTATAGTCCCTCAATAAACACATCGACTCAAAGTCGAATTGCAACACATAATCTCTGCTGAAGAAGCGTAAAGTCTCGATGTTTCGACTATAAAACTTCAACATCATCGACTCGTCGTGCCTTAAGAACTGATGGCCCTTGTTGGTCTGGCCAATGGAGCTGAATCCCTGGTCATAAGTGCTGGTGGGATAATGTTCAGGTCGAATCAAGGTAGAATTAAACCTGGTAATAGGGTTCTCTTTAACATATCTGAACACTCTATCATTAAACCTTTCGGAACTTTGAGGCATGTCTACACCCCAATGACTATTTTCGAGGTATATCCTGAACCGAAAGCCGAAAAATGACCATACTCGGAGATTGAAATAGTTCTGACGTTGTAAAAAATCACTTATATCGTTATTCTTGATATTACTAGTCATTCCTTGAGTCCCAAGCATCTCTCTGAAATCTGAATCTTTCAAGGAAATCGTAAACCTTTCTTTATTCATATCTGGTTCTAATGGAGAGAATGCTACCCCAAACAAATATACTGCCAACGGGAAGCAAGTTTTTAAAGATGCTCCTATGACAAAGTAATATGTTTGTAAAACTGAAGATAAATCCTTTATCAAAAGGTCTTCTTTATCCGTTGGATTGTTCAAGGCCCGTGGGGAAAACCTTCCACTGGCCACAACAAAAAGCCACTTTTTCATAAGATTGTAAATATCATGAACTCGCCAATTTATAAGTCTGCCATCGGTTCCAGCTTTTGTTGTAAGCGGGTTGTACTCATCAACACAAAACTGTACAAGGCTTTGGTACCCTTTCTTCAAGTTTACAAAATCAGGGTTTGTGCTGGTTATTTTATCAAAAATAGACGAAACTGACTCCAAGTTTTGAGTAATTTCTTCCACATGAGCACTGTTGTAAGTAGGAATCTTTACTAAAAGTAACTGATATTGTAACTGCTTCGTTATAGATTGGATGATACCGGAGTGAGTATACTTCCCAATCTCTTTGGTTCTATTTAAATAAGCTTCAAAGATCTTATAGCTATCGCTGCTTATCTTTTGGTAGTTTTCCATACTGAAATCTAGGAGCATCACACAATAACTTAAAAAGTTGTTACAATAGTATAATAAAGTCGTCATGAACTGCAAGTGATCTTTAAATTCATCAGACCGTTTCGCTGGGGTTTGATTAAGATTCCGGTAGAATTCAGCTATACTCTTCTTCAATCCTGTCAAGCATCTACTATGTTCTTCAAAGCATGTTCTACTTAAGGCAGCAAATGCACTGTCTTGTGGGGTATCATTTTTCTTACTGGATAAAACAATACACCTTCCAAGGCAAACCATAAGATCATGTAAAATAGTTTTCTGGTGGTTTTTGGTTGAAACCAAAGCCGAGATATGATGAGAATCAACAGGGTTCATGCCGGTATTATTAGATCTAAGGAATTTAGATTTTGTGAGTCTTTTGAAGGTGGTATAGGCGGTTGTGGCGCTAGGTAAGGGTGTTGTGGACCTAGAAACAGGCTCACTAGCCAGTTTTTCAGGTTCTGGAGTATCGTAGATCACCTGGAATTCACTAGAAAAGTCATCCATGGTACTTATCTTATACTGAAGCGGAGGATAATTATAACTAGGGATTCGGATGGGTAGCTTGGTTAGTTCATGGGCAAATTCTATTCCTAAATCATGAAAAGTTTTCTTTGATTCCGTCGGTAGTTTGCTAATTTTACTTTTAGAATATAATCCTCCTTTTGAAGTAGGAAGTCGATAGTCAGAATCCAATAGTTTGTTCTGGGAGTTTCTTAACGAATGAGTTAGCTTGATTTTATTGATTTCACTGGCTTAAGGTCAAATATGAACATTGATCCTTCTTGGCTCGAACACAGTTGTTACACTGGGGCAAGTTCTCGTCACACCTTATCTTCTTACGTTTGCAGTTGACACATCCTAGCTTCGAATTAGTGTGTTTCCGCCTCATAGGCCCCGGCTTTGGATCGTGGGACATTTATTATATATCTAGCTATGTACCATGCAAACACCTCTCGCTTATCTGCGGAGATCAGTAAGAACCTTGACTGAACAAATGGTCAAATGGGCTACTAGTAAATACTGCTAGTATACTTGACTCTGATATGTTTCTTTCACCAAAGATGTGTTCAGTATAAATCCAGCCTATGAGAAGATAGCCGTTTTTCTTCCTTTGTTCTCTTTTTTTTTTTTTTTCTTTTTCATTTTGACACCGCTCCTATTTTAAGATCGCATTTAGCCTAAATTAACAATAGGGGTCTGCTAAAGCCACATTAGATGTTACTATTAATGGACATCGATTTTTCTGATCTTATTATTTGAGATGGAGTCATAAGCTGGCCTTTTGAATCTATTTTCAACCAGAACGAATGGTTGGCTTTGGCTGTAATCGCTTTCTATTGGATCTGTTTCAATAGTGGGGAACCGCAACGGGTCTGGGGTTCTTTTCCGCCCAGCAGGAAAAGCCCCTTGGTATTGGGTTGGATCTTGGGACTGGTACTGGGATGGAAGGATTGAAGGAGGCACTTGAGATAACGCAACTAAAGATTCAGGCAAGTTGAAATCCTCGACATCACTAAATTGGCTGGCTTGTGTCTTTAAATCATATTTCAACGCTTCAAGTCTACATAAGAAAATATTGATAGCTGATTTTCGGTTGTGGTAGACAAGCGACCAAAGATCTTCAAAATCTGTCACCTGAAACCACCTTTCAGCTCTTGAAGCAACGGTAAAAAGCATCAAGTTGCGAGGATTAACTTCAGCACCTAAGAAGTTTAATTTCACCGATTCATCAATGGTCAAGCTCCCTACACACGAATAGTATCCACCATTAGAGTTCTTGGGCATAATTGAAACCAATATCAAATTTCTTGTTTCGAAAAGAAATTTCAAAATCACACAATTCAATTCATCACTTAAATCCAATAAGTTATTTAAATGAGGACGTGATGCCGAATTCAAGAGTCTCATAATGGCTCTGAACCTCAATAATGGTTTCCAAGTAGTCAAATTATCACAGGTAATACAATCAGAAGGCCCTGAATAACGGGTGGCGTAACAAAACTTGTGAACTATTTTTCCACATCTACGGCAAGGGAATACTGATTTATTTAAACCGACGGGATCGTTGGGTTTATTGCAACCACATTCACAATTCACCGTTGGAGTAATAACTTTAGGAGCAGCAACAGGAACAGTATTAGCAGGAGCAGTAGCAGGAGCAGTAGTAGCAGCAGCAGCAGGAGCAGTAGCAAAAGCTTGGGTTTCCTGAGTCTCTTGATCCCCCAGCTCTTTAAACACAATCGTAGTAGCAGGCACCATTGTATCTTCAGCATCACCATTTAACACATCCCTCAAAGGATCAATGGTTTGAGAGTCCTCCAGTAACACTCTACCCACGTTAGAGATCACTTCAAGGTCTACAGAATTACGATTATGTACCAAAGGCCCAAATTGTGTACGACAACCTTCATCAAAAGAAATCAGATTAAACCCATTGGTGCAATCCTTAAAGTCAACTGGCTGGTACTCAGCAGGGGACCCAGGAGTAAATAATAACTTGATAGAAACAAATCTCTTTGGCGGCAAAGGCTCAAAAGAACCTGTAGATTCCAATAACTTTTCATAAAACAGATTAAAAGACTTGTAACCAATAGCTTGAGATCCATGGAGGTAGCCGTTGATATTGCCGTTAATACCTTCCCTCCCGTAGGTATAATCAAGGTCAAAAATATACGTTTCAGCAAATTCATGGGGAATATTTTCATCCAAATAAATCCCAAACTGAACCGTCTGAACGTACCCAGCATCAATACCGCCAAAGATTCCTTGCTCAATCCACTTGAGAAAGGTATCTGCCTGGACCGACTTCCCCTTGATTAGCTGCTTCAAATTACAACTTCCAGCGCTTGTATGGTACTTGCAAGTGTGGAACTCGTTTTCATCAAATAGTTTGCGGGCGTAGGCAATGGTGTTGAAGCAGGCGTATACCATCTGCTTGAGCAAGGATGTTTGTGCCTGAGTGGCATTTGACAAACCTGAGTTCAGTTCCATGGCAGTTGAGGAAAATTGTTTGTTAGGAAAACAATGAGTTTATATATAATTTAGCCGCTAGAGCAGCGATTTTGCAGCCGCGAGTGTCCGGGTAACATCAAGATTTTGGTTCTAGAGTTTATTACTATGCTACGATTCTACTCTACTACTCTACGATATAATATGCTAGTATTTAGATTGGCTTCAATTGCAAAATTTTAATAATTCTGATCTCTAGCTCAAGACCTTGGTGTAGTTTCCTTGGTGTAGTTTCCTTGGTGTAGCCTCTGTAATTTGGTCTTGACAATTCTCTTTGACTTTGGGAAATACGTTTGTGTTTGTGTAAGTAAAATGGGAATTTGAGTTCCGGTCAACCTTGCTTATTTGGGATTGTGTAAATTGGTGGAGGGCAGAGTTGCAAATGTACTTGTGTCATTTGAGTTTGTGAATTTAGGTGGAGGCACTTGTTTGTGACAGCTGGTGGGGGGCGCATGGCTCTAGAAAAACCGGTTTTCAATTCCGGGAAACCTTTCTTATCGGGAATTGTGGTCTTTGGTGGAGGCCCAACACCACATATACACTTGTAAACGTCTATTTGTGACCCTTGGGCTTAATAAATTAGCAGCATTTGGCAGCATCAAAAGTCGCGCGCCAAACAATCCCCCCATAGTTAAGAAAGTCGTGGGATTGCCAATTTGGGGTCGTCGGATTGCCAATTTTTGAAAAGTTCGAATCGCGGTTTTTTGAATTTAGTTTTCAAAATTCCCCATAGTTAAGCTTTTGTACGCTCAAAAATCTGTTTGTAAACCCCATTTTTTGTTTGTGAACATTGGATATTTCTACACAACTAGAATCCATGAATGCTAATTGACTATATAGGTATATATGTTGCTTCGTACTCTCTAATTGTATCGAAAAACTAACTAGATTGTAGTGTAAAAATATGTTAAAATATCGATAAAACTCTTTTGAAAAGTATAAAAACTGTACCATAAAAACAATTAGAGTCAAAATGAAGGGAAAAAGGAGCATATGTAGAGCAAATAGGCGGTATCTATCCTAGTAAGCATTTCTGGGGCATTATCTTTTGATTTGAAAAAGTTATAAGCGTTTTAATTTTGGGGTTAAATTTTAAAAACTTCAAATTTTTTGTGGTCTGACTTGATGCACAAATTGGGTTTGTGCATTTGGTACATATGCATGCTGCACCTATAGTATCGAATTTCGGGAAACCTTTCTTAATGGGAATTGTGTAACTTGGTGGGGGCACCAAGTACATACAACTTTTAGGGATTTTGTGCTTGTACCATCTGGTGGGGGCGCTTCCATCCACCGATGATCATGTTGAATTCCGGGAAACCCTTCTTATTGGGAATTGTACACCTCTTTTACAAAGAAAAATTATGCATTTGCAGCCATTTGGCGGCTTGTGCATCATGTACTCTGACCGCCGATCCCCATAGTTAAGAAAGTCGTGGGATTGCCAATTTGGGGTCGTCGGATTGCCAATTTTTGAAAAGTTCGAATCGCGGTTTTTTGAATTTAGTTTTCAAAATTCCCCATAGTTAAGCTTTTGTGCACCCAAAAAACTGTTTGTAAACCACAATTTTCATTTGTGAACATTGACTATATCTATCCATTGAAGTTATTTCGAGTCAAGCTAATATAAAGGGCATATTGGCCTATCTCTAATGATCATATGTATCTAAGAACTTAGAAGATTTTATTGTCGAAATAAGTCAAATTATGTAGTTTTGTAAATTTAGATTCACAAAAAGTGTAATATAAAAAGTAGTAGAGTTAAATTCACCGAAATAAAGAGGCCACTAGGTAGAGGAGGAGAAAATATACGATCAAAATCATTTTTTAGGCATAAGAGTTAAAATTGACAAAGTTATTAATGTTTTAAATTTAATCTTAAATTTGATAAATTTCAATTTTTTTGTGTTTAAGACTTGGGTACAGAAAGTCTTTTGTGCACCAAGTTTTATGTGCATAGTGCATATGTATGCAAGCTGCACCATGCAATTGAATTCCGGGAAACCCTTCTAATCGGGAATTGTGTCACTTGGTGGGGGCACCAAGTACATACACTTTTGTGAATTTTTGGCTTGTACCATCTGGTGGAGGCACCAAGTACATATATTTGGTGACCGGTATTGATACTGAATTCCGGGAAACCTCTCTTATTGGGAATTGTACACCTGTTTTACAAAGAAAACTCATGCACAAGCCGCCAAATGGCTGCAAATGCACCATGTACTTCGACCGCCGATCCCCATAGTTAAGAAAGTCGTGGGATTGCCAATTTGGGGTCGTCGGATTGCCAATTTTCAAAAAGTTTGAATCGCGGTTTTTCGAATTGACTTTTCAAATTTCCCCATAGTTAAGGGTTTGTGCACCAAAATTTTTGTTTGTAAACCGAAATTTTTATTTGTAAACAATGGATATTTCTACACCCAGACAAGCTATGAAGCCGAATCGACTTTATAGGCATATATGTCTATCTCTAATGACCAAATGTATCTAAAAAGGAGAGTGATTTTATTATATCAATGTGTAGATATAAACAGATTTGTATTTTTAGTTTTATAAAAAGTGTATTATTAAAACCAGGAAAGCTAAATTAGACGCAAAAAAGACATAGATATGTTAAAGAGGGCGGTATATATGTGTAGAAACAATCCCTAGCCATAAAAGTTAAAATTGACAAAGTTATTAACCATTCAAATCTAGGTTTTTGACAGTTAAATTGAAGATTTTCTGTGTAAAATATCAGTTCGCAAAGGGAGTTTGTGTACGTGCAGCATGCATATGCACGCTGCACGTATAGTAACAAGTTCCGGGGGTCTCTCTTATGTGGACTTTTACTACCACAATCAGGATTTCAAAACATCCTTACCCCAGGACTTCAAAACATCCTTACCCCAGAATGAGAAAACATCCTTACCCCAAGCAATAATTTGCAACCAGTCATATGAGAACAGCAAATGTCGGGGAAATGTCGCAGAAAAATATCGTGCAGCCAAACTGTGGGGTGTTCCCCTTACAGCAACTCAGGTCACCGAAGGTTGTCACACGACCCTACCAAACCTAAGGGTCTGATATCATGTAAATATCATATTACTATCACAATATTACTATCAAAATATCCACCACAATATGAGTGATCCAGCTGCCAGTGTCAAGTCGATTGTCAGTGGAAGAATCGTCAATGAAGATGATCCAAATGGGCATTTTGACCAAAATTACACCACCAAAATCACTTCTTCTGATAGTTTAACCTCAGAAACCAATGCCAATGAACCTAATTCTTTATACATCCCATCGCCTAGTTTGTCCCGAAACTCCACCACGTCCTGTCTTTCCACCACTGCCACCAAAGATGGCATTGAAGGCAGACGAATCCATCGAACTGGCCCCAATGCTTACTCAAACCAAATCATTTCGAATTTAATAAAAAACCAAAACCACAAATATAACGATTCGTCAGAGCTTCCCGCCGGAGACCTGGACCCCAGCGACGACTTTTCTTACAATTCCCCCATCGCCACGCCCCAACGGTCGCCTTCCTTAGAAGCCCAAACTCCTCCTGCTGCTGATACGCCCATGTCTGAGAAGTTCAACTTCAGCCAGTCTTCCTTACAAACCACCGACGCCCAAATCGACGGCGAACGGGGCCACAATGTCGACGTGTTGGGCGACCAGCCCAGTTTATCCCTCAATGCCAAGTTAAGTTTACTTAATAAAGAGTAACCACAAACATAACTGCAAACACTAGCTAGTTAATAAATACTGTCCCTGTAGGTCACGTGACCGCTCTCACTATTCTCACTAAAAATTTTCAGATCTTACTACTGTAACTACAATGATGAAAGCTTCGGTATACAGCGTGGCCCGGGCCAGTGTCAGGGCCAGAGCCGGTGTCTGTGGTGCCAGTGTGGCCCCAAGAGCCAGTGCTAGACTCTACTCCAAATTGTCAGAGGAACCTCAACAAGTGGAGACCAAAATCTCAGACACTTCAGATCCGAATAGAAACCCATTTTTCCAATATTCCTGGGGGTCTTGGTTGAAAAATGATAAGATTGAAAAGGCCAAACGGCAAACTAAGTTCTCCATCGAAGGTACCACCAAATTGGTGCAAAATTTGGTCGAAGAGATCCAAAATGGTAGTAATGATAGCGATGTGGCTGTTAAAGCACCTAAGACTTTAGCAGATGGGTCTAATATCTTGAGCCATAACCTTAGTGTCATTGGCAAAACCTTCACGGACAAATTGATGATCAAGTCCATTGCCAGTATCCATGAAGGGAAACACCACAGAGTGTACAAAGTCACGTTATCCAACGACAAAGAATTGATTTTGAGAATTCCATACAAATTAGAAAGTGAATTTGGGATTAGTCAGAAAATCAAAAGTGAAGTGGCCACTACCGACTTTCTTCAATTGAAATTAGGCTTGAATGTTCCGAAGGTTCTTAGTTATGGGGTGAACAAGTCTAACCACTTGGAAACGCCATACATTTTAATGGAATATATTCCTGGGGATTTATTAATGAAACAATGGGAACCTTTAATCACCGATGAAATGCCCAATGCCAACGAGAAATTGTTGGATGTGGTCAGACCAATCAGCGAGTTCCAAGATAAGGTCAATTCCGTGGTGTTCAACAAGTTTGGGTCGTTATATTTCACAGATGATGTGGACGGAGTGTTACAAAATGATGTTCCTTATGAAGGAGAAGAAAACCCTGTTTTAAAACAAAGATGGAGAATTGGGCCCACGGTAGAAAAACCCTTTTCTAAGAATAAAAACAAGTTGGATCCAAGTCAAATCAACAACTTCAACGGTCCTTACAGCGAACCTCATGAACTTATTACCAATATTGCCAACATTGAATTAGAAAACTTGAGAGTTAGACTTTCCAGAGCTAAGACTGATGGAAGTAGTGCTGTAGAGAATGTCAACTTATTAGAAAAACAAATCACTACCTTTGAACACTTGAAGACTATGGCTCCCTTACTTATCAACCAAAAGTCCAAGAATATCCCAAATGTTGAAGAGTTATTCAAACCTAGATTATACCTTCCAGACTTGGACCCGTTGAATGTGATTTTGAATTCCACCAGAAACAATGATTTATACTTCATGGACTTTGAGTATTCTACCATCAAACCATTTGTATTATTCACTTATCCTAGTTTCATTGCTTATTCTGGAGTTAAAATCTACAATTTAGAGGAAGATGTGCCTAATTATAACGAATTAGATGAATTAGATAAACAACAGTACCAATTCATGTACTACAAAACCAGAAACGAACGGTTATGGGAACTTGAATTGAACCGGACCAGACACGATTTAATTGCCATTGCTTCACCTCATATCAAGATTTTGAAATCTCCTTATGTTCAAGCGTTAGAGTATAAGGCAGACCACGATTATTTATATATCGAAGGGTCTATTATTCAATTGAAAGGGATCTGGGAAGCTTATGTTTCTAATGAGATTTGTAATTCTTCAGACACCGAATTCCCTATTGACTATTCAGAAGAATATATCCAACAATTCGAAGCAGAATTACAAGCTTACCAAGCCGAAATCTCTTCCACACCTTTTGCTGCTACTGGCGGGTGGATTCCTCAAGATATGTTCAACCAATTGAAAGACCAAGGGATTATTGTAGAGACTTTGGATGGGTATAAGATAGAGACCGAAAAGATTTTACAAGATGCCCCAGAACCAGAAAAATGATTGATTTATATAACCTAGTCAAATGTTATATTGTTACTATGGACTCTGTACTCTCTGTAGTTAACTCTCTGTAGTACTCTCTGTAGTAGTACTCTTTGTACTTAGGTGTTACTCTGTTAGTACTCTCTGTAGCACTCTCTATAGTACTCTTTGTAGTTAATATCTCTTAGATGTTACAAGTACTTTCTCGCTAGTAGTTTAATCTTCAAATCAAACTCCGGGGAAGTTATCGGATCATTCACAGAATAAAACGGATTCATCAAACACTTGACATACAATTCGTTTGCTTCCATAAAAAATTGTTTCAACGGATTCTCATCATACTTCCCCCCCGATCCGTCGTAACACATAATGAACTTGATACTCCCCTGAGTTATAAAAGCATTGACCAGAAGCCCGTAGAACGAGTCGATTTTGCCGAGATTGAACTGGTTGCTCGACCACTGGCTGTCTTCTATTAGGTCCAACGACGAATGGGTGATGAACGGGAGTAATTCTTTGATGTTATTGGGGAAATTGGACTGGCCGGGGGAGCTGCTGGCACTAACTTTGAACGACGAGAACTCTAGTTCATAGAGCGGCGTGTCGTTCGTGCCTATTATTGAGAAGTAGTAGCTGGTCATACCACCAAACACTGGAGCTAGATGGAGCTGGACCTGGACTGGAGCTGGAGCTACTGGAACTAGATGGAGCTACTGGAACTAGATGGAGCTGCTGGACCTAGAATGGACCTACTGGAACTAAACTGGACCTAGAAATGGACCTAATCCACTGAGACCTGAGACAAATCAGATCTCGCACTACTATATATTATCACCACTCGCGAATGTAAACAAATAATAACTGCTCCTGACATCATGAGTGGGCTAAACCTTAGACGGTACCACCTGTTCCACTTCCACCCGACGCCCAAAGACTTGCACCGCCCCAACTTCATCTTCTCGTCCGATGTGCCTGAAAAAATCAAGCATTTGGCCCAAGTGTACCACGAGATAAACCCCCTGTCTTCGATAGACTTATCAGAACATTCTCATATCACGTTTACAATCAATGTTGAATTAAACACCCTTCTCAACCGGAACAAGAACCTCCGGCCTTCGGATCTTATCAAGGACAACTTGATCTTCCTTGCAAAGACCAATGACCTGAAGGTGAGTGTGAATTTTGTGAGCCATTGTATGAATTATGAGAATCCATTGAGTCTTAATCCCAAGCGGTTTCTAGATAATGAGGTTTTTATTGTGACCCTTGGATTGAAATTGCTCAATTTCATGGTAAATAAGGACGAGACCCATGGACCTGGGGCCAGCCCTGGGGACAGCCCTGGGGACAGCCCTGGGGACAGCTCTAGGGCCAGTTCGGTTGTAATAGACTTTTTAAAAGACGAAAACTACGGAATCTTACTACTATGCGACCATGACTTTGTGTACCAAGTGGAAAACTATATCAAACAAGTGTTTTTAAATGAACTTCATATCCAGCATGAGTTGGCAGACTCAGTATCCGTTCTCCCCACTTCCATTGATACTATAGAAGAAATCCCCATGAACGATATCTCCGGTACTGAGACCACTTTGGAATTATCTGAACATGAAATAACCAAGGATCAAAGCTTTGATGACTCGTCTTTTGATTTACTGTACAAATCCCCTGACGATGACGCCGTGACTTTGATTCATGATCCTAAACCTGAGGATCATAAGTTAAACCTTGGGTATCTATTAAATACAAACAATCTAAATACTATCAAAGAACAAGACTCAGATGATAGTTTCATTGTGAATATGGGAAATTTGAGACACAATGAAGAACATGAGCAGAAATATGACCAGAAACAGGACCTTTTTATTGACACAGAACCCCCAAAATCTCCCATACGACCCATTTCCATCGACGAGTTTCAATCTCCTAAAACTTCTCCATCAGAGCCCATGTTCCCGGAGTCCATTAAACTAAAACCATCTAAATCTGACTTGATGCCTCCTCCTACCTCAGAAGATACTGAATTCGATTCGCTTACCCGAAAACTGTCGAAATCAAACTTTGTTCCACCCCATAAACCTTTAAAGAAATCCTCTTCATCATTCACAATTGATATCAATGATTATGAAGATTTTGATTTCACGGGTCCTTCATATATAAAGGGAGATAAAAAGTTCAAATTCATCAAGGTAGGAAAGGTACAAAAGTATGTCAATCTCTTTGAAGAGAAAGTGACTGAAGAGTCCGAGACCCGGCCTTCCACTCCATCTCGTCCTTCTAGTCCGAGAAAATATTAACTGTACTATATAACGATTAATGTACGATAGACAATGACTCTGACAGACCTTGACTCTGCCCAGGCTCTGGAAGACCAATGCTCTGGAAGACCCATGCTCTGGAAGACCCAGTTGACTCTTTGTAATATCGTGGTGACCCTTGACTATGTGGTGACCCTTTAGTTAGTGGCCACCCCCGTCTCAGCAATCCTATCAGTCAATTGGTTAAACTTACTGAAAATATAATTAATCTCTTCCTGCTCCAACTGTTTATCCTCACTTGGATTCACCTTAATACTATCCAAACACCAGGACTCTCGTAAGCCTTTGGTGATAGCCAACAAGTCTTCACAGAACCGAATGATGGAAAGGGCATCTGATTCAATGGCCAATGACTCCACTGAGAGGAGTTCTTTCGACTTATCTTCCACCACTGCCACATCAAAGATATCTTGGAACTTCTGGAGGATTTGTTCGATATGGGAGTCGATATTTTCTGAGATGTTAGTAAGCCATACAAAGCCAATATAGCTGTGAGTAAGCTATGAGGAAGCCACGAGTAGGCTATGAGTACATACCGAGCAATGCTATGGATTTTGGTTGCATTTCCTTTTATCAAATGTAAAGTTATGAGAATGAGATTGAAATGAGACTGAGAATACCTTTGTGCGAATTGTTGCAAAAATTTCAGTGACTCACTCAGTGTCTTTAGTGCAACAGTTGTGACAGAGTTAGTGAGGATCTAGTGATAGCATCAAGTGACAGTATATAATGTCTGGCAGAACTAGTATGGAAAAAATGGAGAAAAACGATGCCATTGGTGAAACTACATTCATAAAAACTGATAGTGATTTAGATATCACAAAAGAAGCTCCCAAAGGGTTTAAGACCACTCCAGTGGTAGCTGGTCGTCTGGTGGGCTCAGCTGGCGGTAGGATCATCCCAGGACCTACTTGGGTCTATGGGACCACTGCTCCCAATAGAACCATTTCCTCCTCCGGATCGGGATTGCTTTTGGCCAATAAGGGCCATATAGCTTTGGCATCACCTGAAGTGATTCAAAACTATTTATATCCCATTTCTCCTCTTTTGCAACATAAAATCCTCAAGTACAGAAACGAGTTGTCTGAGTTGCTAACCCTTGAGTTGAATAGCAGCTCTGTCAAGCTGTTTGAAAACCCGTTATTGGTGATTGTAGGACCTTCCTTCATCAAGTCTTCCAACCAAGTAAAGGCTTGTAGTCAATGGGTGGGGTCACTTTTGGGAAAGAAGTTTACAAAGACGCCTACTACCGACCAATTGGTGCCGGAAAATGTGGTGGATATTTATAACAGCCCTCAAAAACCCAAGAATTTGAAGTTAGCTCTCAGAACAAACTTGACTAATTATAATTTACCTTATGCTGATTTTGATCAAATCAAACAAGATTCCAATGCTTCGATCATGACATACGAGGTGGTGCAAGGAATGCCATTTTGTAGGGCTTTGTTGGATGAAATGAGTGAAATCTGTCCCATTGTTGGGGAAACTTCTGATACCATTACGCCTCAATACTTATCAGATTTATTCTGCTTGGGGCTTGTGAGTTCCACTTTGGTGGAGTCCCAATTGCACCGAGAATTGGTTTCAGGGGTTTCTTACCCCGTGGGGTTCAGTACCAGTGATTCCCATTTGCCGTTTGACAAATCCATGTACAAACACCGGGTTCAATCAGCTCTTGATGCCATGTATGCTTCCCAGCAAGAACACCAATTTTTATCAGTTAACAAGCTTGGGATGGTGACGGTTGTGGGAACCGCTGGGAATGACGAGACGTTCATTATTCTCCAGTTAAACTTGCAAGCTAGTTTTGGTTTTGAAGAATTAAAGGAAATTGTCAGAATTGTCTATGACCACCCGAAATTACAGTTCACCACCCCTAAAGTCATGTTGGATATCGGGAAAGTATCTAATACTGATTACAACGCCAAATTGACTTTGCTCCAACAATTCTTATCCGAAGAGGACCAGAACCTTAAGTATAAGATCGTAGGAGTTTTGATTGATAGCGGAGATGATTACGTTCCTGGGAACTATAAAGTCGATCTTGATCAAAACCACGAAGCCTTGAGCTTCAGAGCCGAGTCTAGAGCTGAATCTGGCAGAGCTAGTAATAACAGCATCCACAGAAACTTTGAACAAATGAACCGGTACTTTGAAAGAAGCCGGATATCTTCAGTAGAGGTAAGTGATGATACTAGCACAGAGGAAAATTACTATGAGTATTTTATTAATGCAAATAAGTTGATAGCCGAGTTGGACCACATGAGCTACAGAAGAAAAACTAACTAAATAGTCCATTTTAGCACTAGCACCAGCGCTAGCACCAGCACTAGTCCTATCTAGAATAAAATGAATTTTATAATTTTCCATATAGCATGTAAGATCCATAACCCAAACTTGTAGATGTTCACCACCATCCAGATTAACCGTAAGGTAATCACAATCCCATTTTCTAATAGAAAATATAACACCTTATAATTCCCCGAATCGGATAATATAAAGCTAGGAGTTTGAGGATGCAAATTTTGGAGGTTTTGTTGGTTTTGGGGGGATGCCATGGTGTGGCTGACGAAACTAGGACCAAATAACGAATGGTTTAATTTATCTAATCTCTCATCAACTTTCCGTAATTCCAACGACATGGAAGTATTGATTTCCCCAATCAATCTGTCACTACTGGTTAGCAAGTTATCGATTTTCAAGGAATAGTCATCGTTTAAAATATGAATCAAAGATTTGATTTCATTCAAGATGGTGGAGCACAATAGCTCATACGAGGGAATTGAATCGTCATTTATATCCACCATTAACTGATTCAAATTAGGGATTTGGGTATAGACCAATTGGTTGATTTTTTCAATGTTGGAATTGGTCAAATCGGGATAAATGTTCACCAAGTAGTGGAGTTTAAGGTTATTGGTTCTATCGAAATAGTCTAGACTATTATACGTTTCAACAAGTTGGATATTGAGTTCTCTTCTTAATTGTATATCCTCTGGTTTCTCACCATCATCAACTGGACTGTGGTTTTCTTCCCCAGGGTCCTCAAACTCCAGAGCAAGAGTATTCTTGCTTTTGTTAATAGACTTGATTTGGATATTGTTTAACCCCGCAAGCTCCCCGTCAGACAGAGGGATTTTCAGCAACGGTAAACTCTGGTCTGTAGGTTCTCGGATAATCGGGAAAGGAGGAGGCTCACTTGAATCAAGTTTTGTGTCGTCATCACCTTTACTGTGAACAGAATCAATATCGGAACTAGGTTCCGAATCAGTGCCATTTTTAATCTTTTTCACTTTTGATTTGATCCGGTCCCGTCTTCCCTTTGTATTTTCAGTCAAAGATAACATACGAAGCTCGTCCGGACGAGCCCCTCCAGATCTATTGGATTTATTAGATTTACTGGACTTTTCACTTTCCATATCATCTTCATTAAATAACTTATCATGTAACCGTTTTTTCATATTCTCATGGCGAGACCCCTTTTGCTTAGAAATCACCGACGAGTTCGAGGAAGGAGGGTACCACAATTCACCTTTTGGGTTTCTCAACTCATGAATATGATGAGCTCTCCAAGCCCTATCAGAGAGTAATTCATTCAATTCCAAGGCCCAGGGCAACTTCCATTGCTTTTTGTGACTGCCTCTTTGGTTGTGGACACTGAAAACAGTTGATGCTAATGGTAAGGCTTTTATAGATAAAGGTTTAGGGAACTCTTTATATTTGGCTCTAATTTTCCGATTTCTCATGATTTGTAACGGGTTATAAACCCCATCGATCCCAGGGTACACCACGGATTTATCGTACAGTCGTTCGATCATTAAGTATTTAAACCCAAGCGTGGCCTTGACTTTCTCTGCCCGGACCAACGTGGCACGGGAAATATGGGCCATTTTAGGGTCTTCTTGGAGCGTAGTTCCATAAGCATCAACGGTTTTATTGGAGTCTAAGATATTGTTATCGGCCATAAACGATCTTTTTGTGTCCACAAACATCTCGGCGAATTGCCCGGCCTTTTTAATGTCATCTTGGTTTGGTTTAGGGTCTGATTCGGAGTCTGCCGTATTAGATCTTAGTTCTAGGTGGTTCCCCACATCAAAGTCATTGGCATCAATTTCCAAGCTAGAAAGTCGGCCGGTGTCCTGGGACGAGTACAGGCCCGTGTGGCGGGGGTTTGGCGGTGCTTTCGGCGGCCTGGCCGAAGAAACCATCAAATTGTCCATCCTTTAAGCTAAACCGTCGCTTGTCTGTTACAACTGCCTTGCGCTTCTACACTACTAGCAGAGCAAAGAGTGCGAATATCGCCGATGCTTATCACCGTACAATAACCTGAACTCACACAGTTAGGACTAGAGCTAGATCCATTGTACCACGTACCACCGTGCCAGCCCGTGCCAGAACAGTAGAACAGTCCAATTGCCATGCCAGGAATCCCGTTTGTCACCTCAGAAGCTGACTTTGACCAATATATCGCAAGGAACCACTACTTAGTGGCAAATTTCACTGCCCAATGGTGTGGCCCCTGTCAGGCCATTAAGCCGCTTGTGGACCAAATGTATGATAATCCCGACTACTCCAAGGTGGAAGTCGTCCGTGTGGACTTAGATACCCAACAACTGTTGGCAGCCCGGTACTCTATCACCAGTATTCCTACGTTTTTATTCTTTAACCACGGCGAAGTGGTAGAGAAAGTCAGTGGAGCTACGCCCAAAATCCAAGAAGAGTTTCAGAAATTGAACGAAAAGGCCAAGGGCGACACCAGCGCCGGCGATAGAGCCGGAAATGGCACCAGTTCTGCTCCCAAACCAAACGATGCTTCGGTGCCAGTGTTAAAGGAAATCACCAAATATGTTCCCAAAGGATATAATGTTTTAAACGATACGGTTTACGGTGGGGACTTTGAAGCGTTGAATACGCTACCTCTTAACAAAACCAGCAGTGTTAAGGATGTGTTTGACCTTAGTAACCCGGAATCCACAGTGTTTTCTGATGCTGACTCTCAGATGTTATTGTATGTTCCTTTAACTCATATTTCCAAGGTATATTCTGTACTTATTAAGACCAGTACTCCAGAGAATGTCAGTGACAGTCACAATTTGGATGCAGACGACTTGGACGAGATCCAAAGACCTAACCTTATTAAAATCTGGGGTAACAAGTTGAATATTTTATCCTTTGATGACGCTGCTTCAGATACTAATCCTTCTCATCAGGAAACTTTGGATTTGAAAGAAGATGGATGGTACGAATGTCGGTTGAAATACGTGAGGTTTCAGAATGTTCAGGGGTTGAACATTTTTATCGATGGAGACGATGACGATAGTCATACGGTGGTGGAGAAGATTGTGATTATTGGAATTGGAGGAGAAGAGAAGGACCATCATAATATGATGGATAAGCTTGTGGGAGAAGAGCACTAGGCCATTGGCTTGCCAATGGGCTTGACTACACCAAACTAGCACCACCCCACCTTATTACACTACACTATACTATATACTATCAAATATATACTATTTCTATATAAAACTACCCATTTAAATCACTCTATCTCAAACTCTCTAGTTTAGGTTATACCCCAACTCAGTGCTGACATAAGCAAATCAACTATTAGGCTTATGGTTCGCCCACGACCCGCACCAAATTTTTCAACCAGCGGTGACAGGTGAAAACTGACCAGCGGCGACACTTGTTGAATCACTGCCACAAGTTAAACCAAACCAGAACAATTAACCATGGATAGAGCAATCGTTACCACCAGAGCGCTCCCCCGGGCCCGAAGCGCCATGGTGCTGAAGATGGCCGTGCTGAGAATCGCTCGCCGAGGGATCAATACCAATATGAAATGGGGGTCTAAGGAAGCTCCGGTTTCTATTATATGGCCTCGTAGTGGGCTAAATACCACCACAGGAAGTTTTATAAGATACAATAGCACCAAGGCTACTGAATCTAACCCCGCTAGCACCGGTACCACCACCAAAGAAGTCGGCGAGGCAAAGGAAACCTCGGTAGCTACCAAAGAAGACAAGTCTGTCGACAAATCCGATAAAACTCCCAAAAAACAAACGGTATGGGAAAAAGTCAAGCATGAAGCCCAACACTACTGGGCCGGAACCAAATTATTGGGATACGAAATCAAAGTGTCCACCAAATTATTGATGAAAATGTTCTCTGGATATGGATTATCTCGGAGAGAAGCCAATCAATTACAAAGAACCTTGGTGGATATGGTTAGATTAGTGCCATTTGCTGCTTTGGTATTAATTCCATTTGCTGAATTGTTGATTCCGGTGATTGTTCGGATTTTCCCTAATTTCTTACCTTCTACTTATGAATCTAAAAATGATCGTAAGGCCAAGAATGCTAAGTTATATAAGGCCAAGAATGCTGCTTCTGAATATATCAAGAAAACCATGGAAAAAAGTGGCTTAACTTTATCAAAAATCAGTGATAAAGAAAGAGAAGCATTTGTATCATTTTTTGATACACTTTCTATGGGGAAAACTCCATCTAGAGATCATTTAACTCAAGTGGCTAGATTATTTAAGAATGATCAAGTGTTGGATAATTTATCTAGACCTCAATTGTTGGCCATGTCGAAGTATATGAGTATAACTCCTTTTGGAACCGATTCAATTCTTCGGTATCAAATCAGACATAGATTATTAAATATCATTAAAGATGATAAAGCTATTGACTATGAAGGAGTTGATTCTTTGAACATTCAAGAATTGAAATATGCTTGTCAACAAAGAGGGATTAAAACTGATAATATTTCTCCTGCTAGATTAAGAGAAGATTTATCTACTTGGTTAGACTTAAGATTAAGACAGAAAATCCCTTCCACTTTATTGATTTTATCATCGACCTATACTTATGGAGATAACTCTCATGATATAGAGACCTATTACGATGCGCTTTTGGCGGTATTGAGTTCGATTCCAGATGAGGTTTATAACGTGGCCAAATTGGAATTATCGGATGATTCAAAGATGAAATTGGATGTGTTGAAGGAACAAGATGAATTAATCAATGAAGAAAACATCAGAGAAAAAGATACTGTTACAAAGGTTAAGGATGAAATCAAATTGGATGAATTTGAAGAAACTACCAGTGAAGGTATGGATGTAGAAGTTGAGAATAAAACCTCCCAACACGATATTAGTAAGGAAAAAAATGAAAGCAGACCTTCTGCTTAAACATAAATACAATATTTAGAAAATAAAGATGTAAATAGACAAATCGGAGGATATTTATTAAAATATATAACAGTTCTAACGTAGGGACGAGTCCGGGGATGGGCTCGGGGACGAGACAGTCCAGGTCAATGGGGTCTAATGAGTCTAGTTGGTACCAGTAGAACCAAAACCAGCTTCTCCTCTAACGGTCTTATCTAATTCTTCAGCAGAAATCTCTTGCACATCGGTCAAAAGAATTTTTTCCAACACCATTTGAGCAATTCTGTCTCCCTTTGCAACTTCAAAGTCTTTGGCAGAGTGGTTAAAAAGAATGATTTTGATTTCTCCTCTGTAATCAGCATCAACAACTCCAGCACCAGTAGAAATCCCGTGTTTGGCAGCCAACCCAGATCTTGGAGCAATTCTCCCGTAACAGCCTATTGGAACACACACAGTTAAGTCTGTTTTAATCATTCCTTGTCCATGGCCAGGAATCAAACCTGATTCAGCAGCGTAGATATCGTATCCAGCGGCCAAAGCAGACCCTTTGGTGGGCACTTTGGCGTGTTCGGATCTTAAGAACACCTTCAAGGTTGGCACGTCTTCAGTCTTTTGTTTCTTGATGGTTTGTTCGGAAGTCATTGCAGTAGAGAGTTTGGAGAAGAAAAATCGGGCGCGACGCGTTTATATAGTGATGCCTATGGTTAGGTGCAAATGCTGCTTAGTCAAGTGCTTACAAATGTTTGTATATTGATTACATGAGCTTACAAATGTAGTGATATTGATAGTGCTAGTGATAGTGTTATAATACACAACACTGGCCCTGCCTCACATACAAATACTCTGTCAAATAGTGGCCGTTGGTGTAATACTTAAAGTCCATTTGGGGCCTCCAGTCCTCGTGAGTGTCCACATACCCAACTTCATATAGATAATGGAGCACTAAGGCCGCTTGCCATTCAAGTTTATTAAACCCATTGATCCGTCTTGCACTTGAGCTGGTAAGCTGGTATTGGCTCTTTTCCTCTGCCGTCATGGAATCCCATTTGGCCCTTATCTCTGGATCCATCTTTGTGATAGGTTGGCCCTTAACTCCCGATTTCTTGAGATAGTTTCTGTAGGTATTAGGTATTGGAGTTGGCTGCAAAGAGAGCCAGAACCGGTGACATTTTCGGTTGATAGTTTTCTGGTGATAATAGGATTTCTTGTTGCCAAAATCATAGTTTAACACTTGGGACATTGGTACTCCCGAAAAATCGTCTGGTTTTAACTCTGTGAAAAGGGTTTGGTGAATACTTCGTCCTTTAGTATACTTCAGCAATGCTTGTTTAATAAGAATATCGTAATAATCCGAATCTCCATACCGCTCAATTGAGCTTTTATGGGGTTTTAGTTTATACTTGACACTTAACTTATCCATAATGATTTCTACTGGTTTCAAGGGCACATACAAATAAGGATTGAATTTGCAATCCAGAAACCGTTTAAGAAACCTCACGGTTTCGTACCCTTTCCAGAGCCTTAGACTACTGGTGTATGACTTTTCTATATAATCTTGACGATGGAACACTTGTTTGAATGCTGGATCTAAATCTTTCCATGCCCCTCGTCGTATTGC
Source organism: Yamadazyma atlantica (assembly GCA_030561325.1). Taxonomy (NCBI): domain Eukaryota; kingdom Fungi; phylum Ascomycota; class Pichiomycetes; order Serinales; family Debaryomycetaceae; genus Yamadazyma; species Yamadazyma atlantica. The sequence continues at coordinate 591,544 of JAKTXA010000007.1, forward strand.
GCCGAGATAGTCGTACTGGGCGTTAAATAATTGCTGGCCTGTGAGTTTCTGAGGTGCTGGTTCAAAGGTTCCTTGGAGGTAACGTTGGTTTTCCAACACTTGTGGGTTAATTTTCAATGTTCTCGACACGTCCGAGACATTACCAGGACTTGTAGCTCCAAAAAGCACCAGATCTAGGGCCTTTTGGAGATATTGCACCAGACTATTGGGATTATGGTATCCTATGGAGAACGGTTCTTTTAACCAGCGAGGATCACAATACGTGGCTCTCCATGCCATGATACTGCCATTGGACCTTAAAAAGTGTTAACGAGTGTATGTGTTAGAACCAACCGGATTGTTTAGCTAGGATTGTTAAGGTGCTGTCTGGTGTGATGATATTATTTCTCATCGCGGTCGTGTCCTGTTCATAAAAGGGGTCTTTGCCGTAGAACAAGCTCTACACCGTAGAACAGGCTCTACAACAGGAGCAGTAGAACCCTTACACTGTCAGTGTTTAAGGTTAAGATCTAGTACCATCAGATGGTATAATGTCTAGTCCACCTCACTATGAGGAAGAAAAGCCGAGGTTTTAAACGTTTCAAACAATTTCACCACAAACGTCAACGGAGGCTCAAAAGTAGATTCGTCTAACTGATCCCCATCGCCACCACCCCCAACTCTTAACACCTCTATCTCCAGTTCAAGAAGTGTCCGTCCAAGGGGCGACACCGTGGATTGTCTAAATATAGCCTGGTACAATACCAATTGCAATCCCAAAATACAAAAATCAGACACCAAAAGCCCCAAAAGTCCCAAATCCATTAGTTTAGTAATATAAGCCAGATCTTGAAAATTCGAGTCTATTATAGTGGATTCGCCAATAAATGACACAAACCACCATGACCCATTACCTATCACCAGAATCTGGCCAGTTTCTGCCAATGGAACCAACCAGAAACACACAAATCCTATATGATACAAAATACTAGCAATTCCTTTCCAATAAACAGCAGCACACACTCTATTGGCGATTTTGTAAATACTTTCCAGTCTATCGGCGCCGCCTTCCAGTCTAGACCGATCCAAATCATTAAGAAGGGTTAAGAAATCTCTTGTTTCCAGGCCAGATCCATTAGAAAACCGTTCACAGCATAGTAATTTCTGGACCATAACATGGCCTACTAGCGGCAAAAGACACGCCAAATGACAATATTTCACGAGCTGATACCCGGCTAGCATATACACTAGCACATCAAGTTGACTGATGATCTGAGCTTGCCTTTGAGTCTTACGGGAAACCTTTTGCTTGTTTGAAAAGTCAATGATATGCTCTTGATCCACCACTTCCATGGCGTCCGCATTCAACAGAGGATTGAACACTGGAGCTTGAGGAGCTTGCCCGAATCCTCCAGGCATCATTCTCCAGAAACTCATCCTATCAATACGTCACAAAAACTAATTAATATTTAGTACTAGTATTAGCTATAGTGAGAGCTCGCGAATTTATAACATTTATATTATGAGAGTAGCCGTAGTATACAGTTATATATGAACTAAACAAGACAAACAGGCTAAAACAAAGACCCCTAAGCAAATAAGGCTCCAATATCAGCAGGCATTTCTTCGATTTGAGTGGAGTAGAATTTTTCAATTTCTCTCATCATTCCTACATCATTATCAGTAACAAAGTTAATAGCTACCCCCTTTCTACCAAATCTACCACCTCTACCAATTCTATGGATATAGTTTTCTTTGTTGGCAGGTAAATCGTAGTTAATAACCAAGGAAACTTGTTGAATATCAATACCTCTAGCCAATAAATCAGTGGCAATTAAAATTCTAGAAGATCCAGATCTAAATTCATTCATAATAGTATCTCTTTCACTTTGTTGTAATTCAGCATGGATGGCAGAAACAGTAAAGTTTTCAGCCTTCAATTTGTTAGTTAAGAATTCAACTTTTGATCTAGTGTTACAGAAAATAACTGCTTGAGTAACAGAAATAGAATCATATAAATCACATAAACAGTCAAATTTGAATTCTTCTTTTTCAACATTAATAAAGAATTGTTTAATCCCTTCTAAAGTCAATTCATCTTTTTTAACCAAGATTCTGACCGGGTTTTGCATGAATTTGGTGGTAACTTCCAATACATCTTGAGGCATGGTAGCAGATAATAAAGCCACTTGAGTGGTTTTTGGTAATAATCTGAAAATGTTATAGATTTGTTCTTTAAAACCAGATGATAACATTTCATCAGCTTCATCCAAGATAAACATTTTAATGTTTTCAGTCTTAAAGAATCTTCTTTCAATCATATCGAAAACTCTCCCTGGAGTACCCACAACAATTTGGACTCCTGATTTGAAGGCTTCAATATCATCTCTGGTAGAAGTCCCCCCAATACAGGCATGAACAGTAACATTCAAATATAATCCAATATGAGTAATGACATTTTGAATTTGTAAAGCCAATTCTCTGGTTGGAGCCAAGATTAAAGCTTGGGTGGTTTTAGATTCTTCATCGATTCTTTGTAAAGCAGCAATGGTGAAAGTGGCGGTTTTACCAGTACCAGATTGAGCTTGAGCTAAAACATCTCTTCCTTCAGTAATTGGTAAGATGGCTCTTTGTTGAATGGCAGATGGGGATTCGTACCCGTACCCAAAGATCCCTCTGACGATTTTTTCCTTCAAGTTTAAGTCGTCGAAGGAGTAAACGACGTTGTCGTAGTTGGTTTCGATCAACCCGGTGTCTACTTCAGTGATTCCGGACATTGTGGTTATTGATTAGAAAATTTTTTTCATGGGCGAAAATTTTTTTATGGTGAGGGCGTGGGCGGACCAGAGATGTATTTGGTAGTGATGCGAAACCAGACACGGTAGAATGACACACCACAGACAAGAATGACCAAGCAATAGGGGACGAGACACTGAGCGATAGGAGTAACAGGGGAAGAGAAGGTGTGGAAGCACATAGAAGCATATAGAAGCTAGAAGCAGTAGAAGCTAGAAGCAGTAGAATGTAGTAGAAGGGTATATAGTGTAGGTAGTGAGGCCAGATCAGACGTGTCTGGATTGTGATGTATTGATCTGAGGAGTTATGGCTTGAGCTATGGCTTGCTATGATCTATGAGAGTCACTGGGTGTGTATTAGTCCCATGTAATTGTTTCTGTGTTATGTTTGTCACGTGTGTTATGTGTTTGTCATTGTTCTTCATTTGATGTTAAGGTTCTTTTGTATGTGTCTAATAGTAATTGTTGCGAAAATCAGATTTCTAACTGATTGTCAGGAGTATGTTTGGTGTAAGGATGTTACTAGTGAAGGCTTTACTATACACGTGACTGGTGGAAGATTACAGTGGAGATTACTGTGGAGATTACAGGGATGAAACAATTATATTACTAACAATATTAATACTCACAATTACGAACTAATTCTACATTAACGAGGGTGATTCTGGTTCTAATGGCACTGGCTGGGGATCTGGTTCTAATGGCACTAGCCAGGGATCTAGTGGTTGGCCGGCCTGGGGCCTAGCGTGGATTCAACTTCTCTAACTCTTCAGTAACTTTATCCACATTCAACTCCTGAGCAAACCCCTCAGGTTGCTGACGTTTACCAATCACAGGATGAGTAGGCACATAATCTTCCGACAGCTGGAACGACCGTTCAGGTCTTTGAAACGGATGATACCCATAAATCGACTCTTTTTCCTTATTTTGCAAGGATTTCTCAGTAGCTCTCATAAGGTAAGAAGGTTTCTTTGAAAGTTTTGGTTTAGCAACTGGCTTCTTAGTAACCAAAGCACTTTTATGAGGAGGTGAAGACTTGGAAGGATCCCATAAAGAATCAGGAGTGGAAAATGCTGGTTTTTTAATCGAATCTAACAATTCCTTATTATAATATTTATACCATAACCCCCACCATTCCAGATGGTTTGGAGTGAATGGATAATTCCAAGGTTTATAAGGACCAATGAAATGAACCAATTTGACTTGGTTTTGGAAATGTTTAGCGGCCGTGTACCCATAATTCCCTGCTTCTTCATTAGCTTTTGTTACCTCTCCTTTACCCTTTGGAGTAGTTTTGCTTCCAAATGGGAACATTTGTTCACTGGAAAAATAGTTATATGCTGGCAAATACTCATATTGGGAGTTGGGGGTCACATTATACAAAAACGGTAATTTAATCCAATTAGAATTAAGTGACATCATACTAATGTTAGAAACATCAGATCCTGCTGCTAATTGACCCACCCAATCAGGATCAGGGTTAAAATATTGATTGAATAACCCTTGGTCTGCCCCGTCAAATGATACTTCTTCAGAACTGTTGACCAATTCCACCAAATTCTTATAATCCACCTCATTTGGTTTCATTAAAAACATGCCTGAATTGAAAATATCGGGGAACCCCGAGTCTGGACTGGCCAAAATCTTCCCTTCAGGGAAATCTAACTTGAACAAATCCAATAAATTGGAATCAGGATTGGGTAAAGTATCAGCATCTAAATACATAATCTTATCATAATGGGTTAAAGTCCATAAGTTAATCTTGGTGAAGGTTTTAACAAGCTCAGGTCTATTGATTTTCTGGGTCAAAATGTCGGTCAATTTGCTTTCTACCACCGTGGTATCAATGATCTCATCAAAAATCGAATTTAATACTTGCAAATGGGAGGGTTGGAATTGAGCTTTGTCAATTAAAATCCCAAGTTTTATCTCCGACTTGATCATATCTTTCAAAAGAGCCCCTACCAAAAGGGCCCCGGGCAAATAACTGACGTCATAAAGTAACGTGAATATAGCACAGGTCATATCAAGCTTGTACTATACTGTCACACTTCTTATTGTAAGGGTGGTGTCAATTTGTTGGATCAGTATTGTCTGATAAGAAAGGGGTGCGCGGATTATGCACATAATTTACCGCAATAGTTAATAAGGTACACACAAGAGACACACTATAGTAAGACTATAGGGTCTAGTTACTTTAGAAGACACTTTAGAAGACACTCTAGAAGATACTATAGAGTTACTAGATACTCTAGTAAGTCTATAGTATCCAATAAGTCTATAATACACTCCAGCCAATACACTACATTTTCTAATTACTATGTTTATTACTAGGGTACAGTTCTATGACATTAATATCCTAACGAGAGTAAGACCAGACGTTCTTTAATAACCCATCTTGTTGAGCTAATCTGTTTAAAGAGTCATCGGATTCACCTCTACCTCTGATGTATCCACATAAAGCGTAAGTGGTGTTGTCACCTGGGATGGCTCTACCTTCTTCATCAACATTGGCAATGCTGATTTGAACTGAAGAGTGATCTTTGGCTTTAATGATTCTGTTGGTAGCAGAACATTTTCTTGGAACGTATAATTCGACCTACAGTTGTTAGTATTGGTTTGGTGGATGGGGTGGATGGATGGACGGACTGGGTCCATGAACCAGGGAGGAATAGGGCGGTATTGGATAGGGGAACATTTCATGGAGCTTTACACCTTTTCGGTACTTTTTGAGTAGTGTTCTAGTAATTTTTCAGTATAGTGTTACTAGTATTTTTCACTACTTTTTACTATGATTCAGTATAATTTATGGACTCATATGTCTTTATGGAGATATTATTGGCTTCTTGGACTTGTAAGGATCATTCAAAAATCACTATTGGTTCATTAGTTCGAGTTCTTTGTAATTGTCATTACTTCATCTGTCTCATTCATATTGGTTCTTTGGTTCTTCTCTCACTCTGTTCACGTCACATCCATCGGTTCTTCACGGTCAAAACGCCAGTAGAATCCTCTTGGACTCAACAAGATCCCACCTTCGTTTCAACGTATTTGCTTACATACTAATTGACCTTTATCGTTTTCCATCTTGTCTAGTGTATTATGTTTGGTGAGATTTTTTTTCACTTGAGAATTTTTTTCTAATGAGCACCGGGCCGCACACGCTTGTGACTGCTATTAGTTGGAGAGGACACGACTTTGCAGCCATTATGAGAATACACTATGAGCACTATAACACTTACTATTGAGTAATATGACATGTATTTTATAGAACCTATTATATAGTGGTGACCTTTTTACGGAGAATAGCTACACTCTCCACGTGATGAGTCTGAGGGAAGAAGTCAAATCCCTTAACACTAACAATCTCATACTGAGACCCATTACTAGTCTCATTCATAAACCATTCAAGGTCTCTAGCCTGAGAATGAACATTACAACTAATATAAATAATCCGATTAGGGTTGAATTCTGCCAATTGGGTTAAGAAAACATCGTCACACCCTTTTCTAGGAGGATCTAAGATAATCGACGTTTGATTGGCTGGCAAGTCGATATCTTTAAAGATTTCTTCCGCTTTGCCCACAATAAAACTGGCATTTTCAATATTGTTCTCTTTAGCGTTTAGTCTAGCGAATTTGACCGAATCGGCACTAACTTCGACCCCAATAACTTTCTTGACGTTCTTGGAGCACGTGATCGAGAAGAGTCCTGATCCACAGTATGCGTCTACCAAATAGTTGTCTCTAGACCCTTCCTTTCCCTCACCCTGTGATTCTGGGGCTATGAACAAGTTGCTCTTCACATAGTCTGTGACAATTGGCAAAATGGAATTGTTATTCTGAAAGAATTCTCCGGCAGAAAACTGAAATCTGTAGCCATTGACATATTCGTTAACAATGTACCGAGAGTCGGTAACACAGGTTTTGATTTGGTCTTTTTCTGTGAGGAAGCTGACGGAGCCAGTGGAGTCCACGGATTCCATGGCAGAGTCAAAGGTGCTAGCCACCCTTGCAGCGGTCTCGGCCAGGGCCTCGTCCGCTGCCAGGGCCTCGTTCATCCTAGAGTTCTCCCTTAACAAAACCGTAGCACCTTTCTTATAATTCAGAAACTCAGTTTCAAACTTCCGTCTTTCATTGGCCATACCAATATTTAAAATCGGAGTTCCAATGGCACACTCTTCTATATCCACCGTAGAATCACTTCCCCCAGCAGTCTCTCTCCACGTAGGTCTTCCCTTGGCCCCAAACCCCATAGGAGGCCGCCATGCTAACACTTTCTTACCTTTAAGCACAGAATTAGGCACACTGAAATGGGGAGTCAATTTAGTCCGGTAATTGTACTGCAACGGCGACGGCTCGGTCCCCAACACTGCCGGGAGCCGTCCTGACTCCACTAGCCTTGGGGCAAAGAACCTATAGGCCTTTTTAATGAGATTTTGTTTGAGTACTAAACTATTGGTATACTCCACATTTTGATACTGACACCCGGAACATTTCCCAAAATACCGACACCCAATCAAATCGTTGTCTCTTAACTCGGAACTGGACTCGATTTTAAGCAAATCCGCTTCCACATACAGCGGATGAGACCGGAAGATTTTAATGGAAACTATATCGTCTGGCAAGCTAAATGGCACCACCACGATTTGTTTCTTGCCGGGAATTGCCGGGTGGTCAATGAGAGCCAACCCTTCCCCGCTAGACGTGAGTCGGAGGATTTTGACGTTATCAACGGTTGTATGGTGGGCCAATTCTGTCTCTGAATCATTTAAAATCTTCTTCATATCGTTGAGAATATCACTCTTTTTAAGGCCATTTTGGTCGAGAATCTCTTTGATTTCGTACTCCATGACACCTTGGGGGGACGTGGGGTCGACGGGCTTGGTTTTGTACCGCCGACGGATCTTTTTGGGTTCAGATCGTTTGACAAATGGTTTTTCTAGCACATCTCCGGGCCTTTTGACCGGTACGCTTTCACTTGGGGCCATTTTAATAGGTCACCACGGTTCTACTGTTCTGTGTTAGTTCTAGTACGTTCTGGTACGGTGCTGGTTCTGGTTCTGGTCGTTCTAGCCAGGTGGTACGGTGGTACGGTGGTACGGTGCTGGTTCTAGTACGTGCTAGTGCTCTTGTGTAAGGAGATATTTTCGCGATGAGCATCTCCTAGCTTACTATGAGGTTATTATGACTGGCCCAGCACTGACACTAGCTAAGGCCAGTGGCAGTAGCTAGAGCCAGTGGTACTAAATAGTAGGGCCGGTGGTACTAAATAGTAGAGCTAGTAGGACACTAGCACCACTAGCACCACTAGCGTGGTGCTAGTGGTGCTATGCTACGTTGAACATATATTAACACGGCATAATACAATAAATTACAGATGCTACTATGAGCCATTGACTCAATGCTTTCATTAATCCGACACTCTGTTCTGTCGTCTCCTGGCCGCCGTCTGGCCAGCTCGACCAGCTTGGCCTAGCTTAGTCTAGCTTAGCCTAGCCTGGGCCTAGCCTGGGCTAGCCTGGCGTAACTTGGAGCTAGCTTAGGCTAGCTAGAGGCTTGTTACTGCTTGGGCTAGCTAGGGGCTTGTTACGCTTGTGGTCACTGAAACTTCTGGGGAATATTCGTATACAACCAACTCAACGGTTTCTTCTTCACCGTCCCATTCGAATAATACGTCCTCAAATTCTCCAACTCATTGATAATCTCTTCTTCACTATATCCCTTAGCCTTTCCCGTCTCAATAGCACTATAGATCTTCTTTCTTCGTACAAACGTCCGGGACTCGGTATCATTTCTCCACCGGGCATTATACTTAATTTCCAAGCTTTTAAGCGGAGGTTTCCCATTGATTCCATACTCATATTCCTTCCAGATCTCACTAACATTCCGGGCCCCTTTCTCTAGTTTGAATTGGGGGGCCTCTATGTTCTTGTAGCCAGGCCCAGCCACTCCATTGGTACTAGCATTAGAACCAGGGGATTTACTTGATTCACTCGACTTGGACCCCTTCCGACGTCGTTTAAAGTCTTGATCCATAGTGATATCTCCCATAAGATCCATTCCCAAAAGACTAGTATTCTTATCATCAATATTACTAGCCACTCCATTATCGGTAGAATCTACTGAATTGATAGAATTAGCAGAGGTAGCCGAGTTGACGGAGTTAGCAGACGGGATGGAATCAACCGAATTAACTACTTGGTTAAGCAGAGGATGGATCAGGAGTCCTGGATTCAGCCCCACCGGCGGCGTGGACGCTCCAATGGCCGACACGGCATTGGCATTGGCACTATTGGCGGCCGCCAAATTGCTCTGGTTGGTGCTATTGTTGAACGACAACGCTCGGTTGATGGGGATGGAGTAGTCGAAGGAAAGTTGTTTGGGAGTGAATGGAGATTCAATTCCTGGCGATCGTATTCCCAAAGCCCGGGACCATTGTTTGTTAATGTCCACAAGATTCTCTGAAAATGGGCCCACCGATTGAACCGACAGGCCGGCGCCGACCGTATTAACATTCAGGTCGACCGACAGTCCTACCGCTTGAAGGGGAGGAACCGTTTGGGTAACGGTTTGAAGTGGAGGGACGGTTTGGGGGATGGATTGGGCCGAGCTGGCACTAGACCCTGGGGCCAACGGGTGCGGGCGATTGCTCAAGGGGTCCAGGATGTTTGAGTTGGGTAAAGGTCTCATCATTGGGTCCATTTTCATCTCAATTGGGTCGTTTAGGTCCAAGCCGGTGGCAGGGCCAGCCGTAGCACCAGCACCAGCACCAGGGTCAGCACCAGCGCCGTTGGCACTGGCCGACGTGGCCGACGGCGTCGAGTTATTGCTCCCATCAGGATTCATCTTGGTGATGTCACTGGATAAATCCGCCATGTGCTTTCCTATAAGTTCAATTTTCTTCTGAAGCACATCGCTACCGCCAGGAGCCAGGGGCAGCGGGTCGGCCCTGGCGGCGGTGGCAGCGGCGGCGTCGTGGCGCAAGCCCGCCACCGTGGTTTCCATGGCCCCAAGTCGTTCGTTCATGAGCTGGAGCTGGAACGAGGTTTTGATGTTGATTTGTTCTATTCGCTGGTCGTTTTCCATTCGGTATTGGGAGAACTGGCGGTAGAGGTCGGCGGTGTCGACGGTGCTAGCACCGGCACTGGTGGCACTGGCACTGGCCCCGGCCCCAGGTCCAGGTCCAGGTCCAGCCCCCGCCATATTCATGCTATTGAGATTGTTCAAGCTGGCCCCATTTAAACTGAGATTGGTACCAATGTTAGAACCAATGGCCCCGAGACTGGTACTACTGGCGGGATCGAGGGCGGGGTTGGAGCTGGGATTGGAACTGAGGGCGTTCGGGTTGGCGGTACCACCGCCCGGTACTATTCCCCTGTGATTGTATGGGTCCATTGGGCATTATCTATCTTGAGTATCTCCTTTTTGATACTGGTGATATTTTCGCGGGCGTGTGCCAACCACCGAGACAATTGGACGGGGCTCCAGGCCCAATTGGACGGGGCTCCAGGCGGGGCTTTGGCCGGCGTTTGGGTCCATCTGGGTCCATCTGGGTCCATTTGGGTCCATTTGGGTCCATTTGGGTCCATTTGGGTCCATTTGGGTCCATTTGGGTCCACACGGACCGGTTTTGGCACGGGTGCCAAGGTATTACGATATATATTACTATCTAGGAATGGGTCCAAATGGTCCAGAATGGGGCCGAAGGGCCATTCTAGCACCATTCGGTACTATTCTAGCACCATCTAGCACCATTCCGTCTAATGGTCTGTTCAGCTGGTGCTGACTCTCCCTTCGGTCGAATCAGCCTTCGGTCGAATCAGCCTTCGGTCGAGTCTGTCGAATCAGCTAACGCCTAAATTCATCACACTAACCCCCAAAGCAAATCCCCATACCGACATGGTGGAAACCCCGGCGTAGATGATAAGCCGGCCAATGATTTCCACGTCGTACCGGGGTTTAAACACCTTTCCGGTTTGGAACAGGCCCAGGTCGAGACCTTGGTCGAGACCCTGGCCGTGCTTGTCCAGGCTCTTCAGGCTGGCCAGTTCCAGGGCCAGTTCCAGGGCTAAGGCCTCGTCCCTGCGGGACTCGTCCTTGTCCACCATCTCATAATAATCAATCTCCGTCTGAACCCCAACCTCATCTCTCTTCTCCGGCATCAAAAAACTCAACTCCTCCTCCCTCACATTCGAAAGACTTGCACTTCTAATATGACGATTTGATTTCTCCAGAAACGCCGTGGCGGTATAGTTCCTTCTAGGCAAATAAACCCCCACAAACTTATAAATTGGCGGGAGAATCGTAAACACTATGGGCTTGGAAAGGGTCTGCCAGGCTACCACCAACGTAATCCCCATCACCACTCGAAGTACCGTGTTAACTAGGCCAATTTTGTCATAATCATAGTCTATAATAATAGGATTTGGAAGCGGATTCACTGAAAGCAGCTGGAAGTAAAGGGTGATCTTAGCAAGCCAATGGCTAATGTCTAGACCTATAAGCACGCCAATAAACGCTACTGAGTCGTCAAAGCAGGGACAATTATCAATAGGTTCGAAATGAATATGAATAAGTAAAAGGTAGAACCCCCAGACCACTGCTGGAGTAAAGTACCCGAAATTGTTGTTGAGAAGGAAGAACTCGTCCCAAATGGCCCCAAACTTGGACCGAAAGAGGTAAAGACTTAGGCCCACGGCAGAGCCAGTAAACACGTCGAAAAACCCGTGCATTCCACAGTAAATCCGACCAAAAATTAGCGAGAGATAATAGAACCCTATGGCCACAAGCACTGCCACTTTGGTGCCAGGAGCCATCCCGTCAATCTTTAAGATTTTATCGACCAAGAGCAACGAAACGGCGGTAGCATTGGCACTGTGGCTGGACGGAAACCCATACTCCTGGGCCGTATAGCTCGACATGGTGATCCGGTGGAGCGGCGGGGACCTAGGCCGGGGTAGGCACAAAAAGTCCTTGAGGTTCCCGGTAATATAAATCCCTAGGCCGAGGACGTAGACCAAATCTCTGGCGAGAGACGCCGACCCAAACCAATTGGAGGCCGGGAGCATTATCACGTAGAACGTATGGCTGGCGAGGTTGGCGGTCCAGGCGAAGTAATAGTCGGCCCAGGGGTGGCGGAGCTTGGTCTGGATTTGGTACAAGATTTCGGTTTCTTTCCGGACGAGGGGGAGGAGGGATTGTCGAAGGTGGAAGCGGTATGGGGGGAGGGCGGCGTAGTGGTGGGGGGAGTTGTTGCCTACATCACCAGCAATGTTAGCACCGCTGGCACCGCCAGGGGTGGTAACAGTGCTAATAGTGGCCCTAGCACCGGCACCACTGGCAGTAGAATTGGCAGTAGAATTGGCATTGGTTGAAGCGGCTTTGGCACCAGCGCCGGTGGCACTGGCACCACTGGCACTGGCACCAGCACCGCCCAAGGCGGCACTGGCGCCGGCCCTACTCCTGGCCGCCAGACCTTGTGGTATTTCTGGTGACATCGTGAAGGATGAAATTACGCGCAGTATCAACATCCACACAAATAGTATCAAAAGTCGTGGGAGAACCGACCAGGACAGTGGGACCGAAGGACCACTGGCCAGACGGTGCCAGACGGTGCCAGTGGTGCTAGGACAGTGGTAGGACAGTGGTAGGACAGTCTAATGTATATTCTAATTGATACTACAGGTGTCTAGTCTCGCTAGCGAGGTCTCAGTAACTTACCGAGAAGTGTCGCTAAATTAGCGAGAGGTGTCGCTAGCCAGTTTGGGGAGTTCTGGCCGTAGTTCTGGCCGTAGTTCTGACTAGACAGGGTCCTAGACAGACAGATGGCACTAAAGCTGGTCCATTTGGCCTAGCTAGCTCCATTTGGCCTAAAGCTAGCTCCATTTGGCCTAAAGCTAGCTCCACTTGGCGTAGTGCTAGAGTGCAATTCTATAGACAGCACAGCTCGCTTCGCTCGCGGTGCTGTCTATAGGATAGTACACCTCCTCTTCTTCTCTCTCCTCGTAAACGCAAACTCATCCTCATACCGATTCTCATACTGCCCCTCACTCGTATACGGATTTCTTTCATAATCCGTAGTATATGGATTCTGGGGTTCATCGGTCAACGGACTACTAAACACCGCCGAATCAATAGAACTCTGTTTCTTATGTCCCCTACTATTAACACTACCCCTACTCTTATCTCTCAGATGTCCCATAAAACTCATTCTCTTTTTCGGCTCTGAGGTTTTATGAAAGTGATTGATAGCAAAGTTGAACACATTTTTGATGTTAAACATCGTCTTAGCAGAGCATTGAATGTAGCCTATAGCATTAATATCATAAGCTAATTGGATAGCTAGGTCCCGATCTATCGAGTCGTTCATGACATCATATTTAGTTCCTACTAATAAAATAGGAATTCCGGGACAGAAATGGTTGACTTCCGGGAACCAAATATCCTTGACGTTCTGTAAGCTGATAAGATTATCAAGGCTGAAACAGATTAGGATTACGTCGACATCTGGGTAACTTAGCGGCCGGAGCCGGTCGTATTCCTCCTGCCCAGCGGTGTCCCATAGGGCCAATTCGATGAGTTTATGGTTCGGGGTTAGCACGTTGGCCACGTAGTTTTCAAACACCGTAGGCACATAAATTTCCGGGAACTTTTGCTGGGTGTAGGACACAAGGAGACAAGTCTTGCCGCAGCCTCCGTCGCCTACCACGACGATTTTCATGTTGTAGGCGGACTTTTTGAACGAGGACTGGATGGGGTAGTCGGGGATGACCGGCTGGTCGTTTATTATGAGGGATGTCATGACGAGGGTGGACGAGTGGTGGGGGTGGGAGGGGATTTGTGGTATTTAATATGGAGTTATGGAGATATGTTGAGATATAAATAGCGCGATGTTAGTAAACTGCGAGCTTGCGAGCTGTCTGGGCAGGGCTGGGCAGAGAGCTAGGGAGAGCTGTAGGGAGAGCTGGGCCCGCGCTAGACCCAGCTCTCCCTAGCTCTACGATCTACCGATTTGAACAAGAATACAGACAGATGAACAAAGACAAGATGAATAGAGGCGGATACTACAGTATGGTGGTGCTAGCTGGTATGGTGGTGCTAGCTGGTACGGTGGTACGGTACTACAATGGTACGGGCTGATACTACAGTGGTACTAGAGTAGTACTGACTGGTAGGAGCACTCCATATATTTTATATGGAGCTATGGTCGTGCAAGGCAATAAAGCAGCGATGGCTGGTAGCTAAATTGCAGTAGATACTGAGCTAGCAGTAGATAAGACTGATAGCACAAGTACTGAACGGCACCAGGCGGGACTAGTGGTACTACGCTGGTCCTACGCTGGCACTAGACAGATCGGTAGACAGAGGATCAAAAAATAATTTGTTTAGGGCATCGCCAGCGAAAGGCCAGGGCCAGCATTTGCCAGCATGCCAGGCCGTAGGCAGGAGCTGGGCCAAAAACCAGAAGTTAGGCCGGTAGTAGACAGGAGCTAGGCAGGAGCTAGGCAGGAGCTAGGCAGGAGCTGGGCCCGTGGCCGGGGAACCGCCAGTGGTGCTACGCCTGGCTGGCCCTGGCTCCTAGCCCTGGCCTGCGGGGCTGTACCCAAAACAGCGAAACACGAAATTAACCTTTGCCGAGCCAGCCCCTACACGCCAAAAATATTCTCCCTTTCTTCAACTAACAACTACTAGATACTACCACCATGGCACCAAAGTGACTAGTCCTTCGACTAGTCAGGACTAATCAGATGTCTAGTCAGGTCTAGACTCATCGATCTGGTGACAGATCTAAAGTTCTAGACTGTTTCATAAAAAGACACAAAAAAAAAAACAAAAAAAAAACTTGCATGCCCGGCATTGGCGCCTAGACGACGCCTGCAGCGCGCCTGCATACAAACCGCGCCTAGACAACTAAAACCTGTGGCAACGAAGCCCCGACATGCAGAACAATCCGATTTGATGCCCGAAATCAGGAACACCGGCATATAGCCCACCGGTTTCGGCACGAAAAAGTCCCAATGGGGAAACCGCCGCATGCACCAAACCGTTTGGGAGAAATTGTTTCCTGTTTGTTTTGGTACCGCCAATTTCATTTAAATTCGCCCAAATTCCCACTAAAAAAATTCGACAACTTCACTCAGTGTCTAACTAAAGTCGTTCCTTAGAATTTTGTTTTTTTGGTTGTTTCTAACGTATCACATTCCTTTTATAACAAACCCGTTAGAACCCATATCCTAGTTACCATCATGAGATTTTCAACCTCCCTTTTATACTTAATGGCCACCACTTTAGTGGCAGGTTTCTGCGACAAGTCTGACGACGGGAACTACTACTGTGGTTCCACCAAAAAAGTCAGCTATGCTGGAGTTGGATACTCCGGTAATTATAATGACGTCACCAACATGGATGCCTCTTCTGGCTCTTGTTCTTCCAAATCCTACAGTTTCTCCGGGAATTTGAGTCCTTTGGATGAAGAATTATCGTTACATTTCAGAGGTCCTTTGAAATTAAAACAATTCGCCGTGTACTACCCTCAAGGTAAGAACTCCAAGAGAGAAGAAGATTGTGATACCACCAATTTCCACAGACACCATCGTCATAAAAGAGCTATTAAAGTGGTGGAAGTCACTGAAACTGTGTTTGTAGATGCCAACGGAGAAACCCAAACTTCTCAAAAGACTTCTACTTCTACTGGAACCCCAGAAGGTGACGATACTTCTGCTGTTACCACCACCACTTCCCCAGCTTCTCAAGGTACTACTTCTGCCCAAGAAACCGCTGAAGAAACTACTGCTTCTGGAGAAACTTCAGATGAAGAAGACGATAAAGATGATGATGATGAAGTAGATGCTGACTCTTGGTCCAGATCTGCTTACTACACCCCAGGAAGCACCGACGGAGTCATTTTCTTCAACCATCACGGGGGTTCTGGGTCTGGGGTTTGGGATCTGAGTTTCGGTAACTCTATTTCTTATTGTAACTCCGATGCCAGTGGAGGTTCCAGCAAAGCTGTGGCCTTGGATGACGTCACTATCGACTCCAACAACGAATATTTGATTATGTCTGATAAGAAATGTAGTGGAGATTCTTGTGGTTATTACAGAGAAGGTATCCCAGCTTACCACGGGTTTGGTGGGAACCAAAAGATCTTTATGTTTGAATTCCAAATGCCAAAAGCTTCTGGAAGTAAAACTTCTATTAACTACGACATGCCAGCTATTTGGGCTTTAAATGCTAAGATCCCAAGAACTTTACAATACGGGAAATCTGAATGTACTTGTTGGCCAGATTGTGGGGAATTAGATTTATTTGAAATCTTATCTTCTGGATCTAGTAAATTGATTTCTCACTTACATTCTGGCCAAGGTGGTAATGGTGGAAGAGGTGGAGGAGGATCTCAAGATTACTTTGACAGACCTTATGATTCTACCATGAAAGCTGCTGTTATTTTTGATGGTAAAGATATTTCTATTGTTGAAGTTGATGATGACTTTGGTTCTTCTTTATCTAAATCTACTATCCAAGGATGGTTAAGCCAATCTGGTTCTAAGGCTACTATTGGTTATTAGTGTATGGTAATATATGTTTTGGTTGGAGAGCGAAGCGTAGTCCAAGCGAGCTCGAGAGCCTCAGCTCGAGAGCGAGATAGCTTTTGCAACCTCTGAAGCTTGATATACGGTTAGCCAGTGAACTGCACGTTTCTGCACTCTTTGCATCACTCTGCATCGCCACTGCACGTTTTGCATAACTGCTGCATCACTTGCAACAGCTGCATCACCTGCAACAGGTGCATCGCTACTGCAACAGCTGCATAACTTCTGCAACAGGTGCATATCTCATTCCAACGGAACATCAACCCATTCAACCCATTCTACATTCTATACGACAGATCTACACTTCATGATACATAACACCCCCAACCGAACTACGACGATCTTCACTCCTATCGCTCCAGATCTCTTACAAATCGTAACCTTTACGCTTTCTGGCTACCCGAAGCGTACAACCGCCTAAATCTTGCACTCTATACCTTATCTTCTATCTAAATTTCAAACCAATCAAACACTATCGAACTTTTTAAGCTTTCTCGCCTTTCTGCGTTGTTAGCACCAGTTACATTTCTTAGCGTTTTTTGACACTTTTGACGCTTAAATCTAGCTAGAACAGTGCAAATTTGACCAGTTATCGGTGGTTTCTTATCAAAACACGGGAACCCCATCCCTAGCGGCAACGATAAAGACATGGGGGGTATCGTAAATGACGTATATACGGCTATCTAGCCTCGATAAGCTGGCAAACAACGGGTTCGGCAATGCCTTGCAGAGATCTGGCCCGCACACGACCTACCGCATTCGGCAGGTGGAACCGTCAATTCCATTCCCAATTGGGTTCGATAAGATAATCAATGCTCGGAACAATGGCTTGAGCTGAACATATCTACACAACTACGGATAGACAACACCTAAAACGATGGAATGTGGAACCTATATATAATCTGAGCATCCTGCCTTTCTGGTGGTGTTTTTTTCAAACTTCAACTCGTCTAGTATGATAGAAGACACCGATTTAGTACCAGGAACTGTCCATTTAGTGGATGTAGATGGGTCTTTGGAGGTGAAAAAACAGAAAAATGACATCATTTTAAGACCTCCTCCCACCTCCAACCCTAATGATCCTCTTAGATGGTCAAAAAAGAAGAAACAAAGCCAATTTTTCGTGCTTTTTTGGTTAGCGACTTTCCTCGCAATTACTGTAAACTGGTCAGGCCCAGTATGGGTGATTTGGACCGAAGAATTTGGCTGCACTTTCGACCAATTAAACATCGCCTCTGCGTTGTGTTTCCTATTCTTAGGAGTAGGGTGTGTGTTCTTACAACCCACGGCGTTGAAGTTAGGGAGAAGATTTGTGTATTTAAGCTGCTGTTTGCTTATGATTGCAGCCAATATCTTGGGTGCTCGACTGACTAAAGTGCAACATCTTTTTGGGGTTAATATCATTGGCGGGTTTGCAGCTGCTCCGTGTGATTCTTTGGTGGAGATTTCCACCACCGACGTGTTTTTCCAGCACGAAAGAGCCAGTTATTTATCGTTATTCATTTTGGCTCTTTACGTAGGGTCGGATATCGGGCCAGCTATCTCCGGGTACATTGTCGATACCATTGGCTGGAGATGGTCTTTCTACTTACAAGCCATTATGTTTGGGCTTATGTTTGTGGTGGCTCTTTTTTATATGGAAGATACCACTTTCAGAAGAGATGAAGAAGATTTAGTGCTTGAAACTGATATAATTAACCAAATCAAATCCCGGGACTCCAAGGTTGACGAGGTGCAACAGGTTAAGGAAATCGCCCAATCAGGTGAAGATTCTGCTGACGATTCCGACGCCGATTCCGTAGACCATTCCATCCCCTTAAGAACTTATAAGCAGAAAATGAGACTTTATGAAACCGAATATAACGATAGAAGGTCGTGGCTTTGTATATTTTACCGGCCATTTTTCATGATTGGGTTCCCAGCTATCATCTGGGGGTCTTTGGTATATGGGGCCCAAATGATGTGGTTATCTTTATTGGCTACAACCCAAGCAGAAATCCTTCAGTATCCTCCGTTTAATTTCACTGCTAGTGCTACCGGATTAACTAACTTTGCGCCTTTGGTAGGGTCGGTTTTGGGGATGTTTACCGGAAAAATTGTTGATTGGTTCACGATTAGAATGTCTAAACGGAATAACGGGATTATGGAACCAGAATTTAGATTATATGTTATGGTTTTACCATTAATTACCAATGCTGTGGGGCTTTTGGCGTATGGTTTAGGGGCTGTTTACGCAGCACCTTGGCCTGTGACGGTTATTATAGGACAAGGGTTCTTAGGGTTTGCTATGAGTTCGAGTGGGACTATTTGTTTGACTTATGCTATTGATTGTTACCATAATATGGCCAGTGAAGGAATGGTTTTGATGTTATTTATTAGAAATATGATTGGTATGGCATTTACTTTTGCCATTCAGCCTTGGTTGACCAGAGACGGGTTGAAATTGACTACGTGGTTGATGTTTATGTTGTCTATTGTGATTAATGGGTCATTTGTTATTATGATTATCTGGGGGAAGCAGTTTAGAAGATGGACAAAGAGTAGTTATTATAAGTTTTCTGATCCTGCTTTTGGGGAATTTTTGAAGTAGCGAGCGAAGCGAGCTACCCTCAGCCCTTGAGCACCCTTGCTACCTTTCTATGTAATTTAAATGTAAGTTATTATGTATCATACTGTAGGATCTACTAGAACTGTGGTTATTAGTAAAGTAATTGCTGCGAAAACTTCACTCTTTGGTTTTGTGTAACTTTGGTTTTGTGTCATTTTGTGAGTTTTGTGTAACTTTTGTTAACTATGGAGATCTACTGTGGTTACTATTACTGTGGTTACTATTACTGTGGTTACTGTGTCCACACTATAACAATTACAGAGTAACAGAGTAACAGTTGCAAGGTTACTGTTACCTTGTAACTGTTACTCTGTAGTTCTTAGTTCTTAACTATGTATCTCTAACTGTGTATCTCTAACTGTGTATCTTACTATGTATCGGCCAGTGACTGTCTGGAGTTTGGTATGTACTTGTATGTACTACCATGCACTAGCATGCATCACCATGCACCATCTGTGTCTGCGTCTGTCTGCGTTATATATTATATGTACATGATTACATCTCCTAATTAGGTAATTGCAACCCTACGGAAGTTCCTAATATATTCCCCAATTCATGAGATAACAATTCAGTTAATTTCCCATGATCTCTTAATGAAACCCATTCTCCTCCAATTAAATCATACCGATTTGGGCCAGTTAATGGGGAACTTAACCACATTTGCTTGTTTGGAGGTTGTCTATTGATGACGTAAGTGCCTTTGGAAGTGTTTAATGTCAATACTCCCTGACTTAATTCAAAGTCTATCTCGGGATAATCCTCGGAAATGAGTTCTAATTCGTCTCCTAAATCTTCAAGGTACATATTGGAGATTTGGTTGTATTGGGAGTCGGAGAGGGTATCGATTTTGGTATCGATTTTTTCTCCTAGCCGGTCCTGGGCGTAGGTCCGTACACCGAAAGTACCGCCGAAGGTGATACTGAAGTTGGTACCACTGGTACGACCAGCCGTTCCAATTACCGTAGCAGCTCTTGGGATTGTGGTTGTCTTTGTGAAAAGAGTTCTAGCACCAGTACCAGCAGCACTGGCCCTGGCACCAGTGGCAGTTCTAGCACCAGTGTAAGTTCTAGCACCAGCTCTAGCACCAGAAGCACTGGCTGCGCCAGTACTCCTGGCACCAGCAGCCCCAGCTTTTAGCGTCGTGAACATCTTCATGGTGGGCAAAGAATTTAATTCGATGATCGCGAAGTAGCCACCGACATCACGTGCGTCACGTGCGCGAGCACGTGACATGTAGGACGAGACCTTAAGACGGGACATTAGGACGAGTCGGGACGAGCTGGTGCTAGACCGGGCCAGGCTTGGGCCAGGACGGTACTAGCCAATCCTAGCTGGCGCTAGGACTGGCTAGTCCCGGCCAAGACCTTAAGATACTCATACTTCAACGCCGTCACCTGATTGTTCACGTGCAAGTCACGTGGGTTCAGGTTTTTCCGGATCATCGAAATTTGGTTCTTAAGGTGCTGGTACTCGGCCGAGACGTGGGGGTCGTTGAAGTTGGAGGAGATTTTGTGGATTAGCTCGTCGGTGAGTTTGACAGAGCCAGGCCCAGTGCTTGCACTGGGGCTGGTGCGAGGGCTGGTACCAGTGGTAGTACCAATGGTGGTAGGAATGGTACCATCTGGGTCGGTCTGATAATTACTCCCGGTCTCAAAGTTACTACCAGCTCCAGGTCCACTCGCACTAGCTTCAGGGCCAGTGGTAGTAGATTTAGTACCAGCACCATTGGCCTTACGGCCACTGGCACTCGTCACATCTTCATCAAAACTATACCCCCGCTCAAAACTCTCCACCACCATCCCCACGAGCCGGCAATTAACCTCCGGCGGGGCCCCGTCCAAGCACACCCGAAACGTCTTCGTAGTCCACGGCAAGCCATGGGCCTGGATGGTACTAAGTATCCTAAACATGTCGTGGTACTGGTTCGCCCCAGCGTAGTACCGGAGGAACGGGGTAAAGGTTTCTACCGTGGGAGCTAGGGCCATGGGTGGCACCAGGACGTGCTGGGCTAGCACGTCGTAGAAAAAAAGGTATTTGGCGTAGGTTTCTCTGTTAACTATGGGAGTCCGGATGTTTTGCGGTAGATTTGTTAGTATGGTCTCTGCTTCGGCGATGTTTCCGAGGCGGAGGTGGCCAGCGATGATGGTGTTGATTAGGGCGATGTCTAGGCCGGGCTGGGCCTGGGTTTGGCGGGCGAGGGAGCGGAATTTGGGGGGGTTTGTGAAGGGGCCGTGGGAGTAGGCGGAGAGGAGGAGGTGGAGGGTTTTTCTGCCAGCACCAGAGGCCGTAAGGCGGCCAGTGCCAAAGCTAGTGCCAACGGCACTAGAATTGGCACCAGTGGTACTAGAATTGGCACTAGTGGTACTAGAATTGGCACCAGTGGCACTAGAATTGGTACCAGTGGTACTAAAATTGGCACCAGTGGCACTAGAATTGGCACCACTGGCACCACTGGCACCACTGGCACTAGAATTGGCACCAGTGGCACCACTGGAACCACTGGCGGTGCTAGCACCGGTCGCTTCGCTCCCGGTGAGGGCCAGCACGGCCCTAGCAAACACATCCTCCGCCCCATGGAGCCAGCTTAGTTCGAGAATCGTGTTAAGCGTGTCGGGGTCCGTTCGCCATACTTTATCACAGACGGCCATGGTAAACGGAGGCCCTAGGTCGACGCTTGGTCCGAAGCCTGGTCCCAGGGCGTCGCCTGGTCCGTCCAGGGCCAGGTTGTCTCGTGCTAGGTCAAGCCGGCCCAGCCCCCGGCCCTTACGGGCCTGGACCTGGGCAAAAGCTCGTTCCACCCTCGCCCCAACCTCCGGCCGGTCCCGGTAAAAACTCATATACAAAAACCGGTTCTGCTCTGGCCGGGACACCGGGAGGCCCGCCGCCCGAATATCGTGCAAAATCCTCGCTACCGCCGTAACTTGGTGCTGGCGATGGCGGTGCAGCACCAAAAACCCATGGACTGTGGACGTAGGAGGTTTGGGCATGGTACTAAAGAACAGAATGGGCCTGCGGACCCGGGCTGGTTCTAGCATTAGGTCGAGCATTCGGTCCAAGTGGGCGGGCTCGACGCGGGCGATGGGCCCGCGGGCGATGGCCCCAGCGCCCGCGGGGCCAGTACCACTCGGTCCACTGGGTCCAGCACTGGCACCGCTGGCGCCAGCACTGGCCCGGCAGTACTCGTCGTACACCCGAAGCTTCTGCCCCACCGTCTGGGAATGAATTCGGGTTCCGTTCATAAACATGGAATGTTTAGGCGGAAAGATGGCCCTAAGAAGCGGGACGGGAGTTTTAGGGCGATGGGCCTGGAGCTGGGCCGAGCGGCGGGCCCGGGCGCCGTCGGGGTCGTGGTAGAGGCGATGGAGCCAGGCCCAGACGTTTCCATAGGATTTAAGGGATGGGGATTGGATGGTGGTGTGGATGATGGTGGAAAGCGGGAGTGGTTCCATGCTGGTGCGATGGACCTAGCTGGTACTAGATGGTGCTAGATTTAGGGCGATGGGCCCAGATCTGGTACGAGCTGGTGCGGATTTAGTGCGACGTGGGCCTAGCGCGGTACTAGATGGGCCTAGCGCGATGTTGGAGCGTCCTGGCAATAGTTAACACCAGTGTCTATGGCCTGCTCGTGCTAGCCTGTCTCGTGCTAGCCAGCGGTGGTGCTAGCTCGTAGTGTCTCTGTGCTGGCACCGTCTCTGGTACCGTCTTCTGGTACTAGCTCTGTCTAGTTCCAGCCCCGTACGATCTCTGGGTGCTAGCTCTGTCTAGCTCGTGCTATTGGTGCTGCCTGGTGCTAGGAATGGTGCTGTCTCGTCCTAGCGGTGCCTCGTCCTAGCGGTGTAGCTGGTGTCGGTATAGAGTACTAGATCTCTGTCGTAGTACTAATGGCGCTAGATTGTGTTATCTCTGGTACTAGCGGTGCCAGTGGTGCTATCGTAGTACCAGCTAGCACCAGCGGTGGTAGCGATGGGCCTAGCGCGCGAACAAAGGTCGTGTGCGTGACTGAAAAATTCTCACTTCCTCCATACTAACATCACCATCACCACTTCTACTACACCACAAACACTACACCAAGTTCCTACTACGATGAAAGTACAGAACCAGGCTACGGCCGTGTTGCAGCGGACGGCGGCGTACCTCCGGGCCGGGCTGTTGAAGAATAAGCCGGCGTGGGTGGATGTTGTGGCGAACCATCCACCGGCAGAGGATTTGACAAGGAAACCTTTTGGCATCACGGGAAGCGAAGCGACCCGTGGTGCTGGAGCTACCACCAGCACTACCACCAATGGTGCTAGATCTAGTGCCAGATCTAGTACCAGATCTAGTACCGGTCGCTCCGCTCCCGGTAAGGTCCACTCAGTCCCCAAACTCCAGTTCATAGAAGACTCCCTTCGAAACCATTTCTACACCACCCACCCGTGGGAACTCGCCCGGCCCAAGACGTTGGTCGAGAGCTCGGGCGAGAACGGGGCCGACTGGAGCCATATGGTGCAGTTGGGGAAGCCGTTGGACGGAGAGTCGGTGGTACAACGTGCCCTTTGGTTGGTCCAGCGTCTGGCTCAGCGTCAGCTGGGCCAAGCAGAAGACAGCCAGGTCCAAGCGGGCCAAGCGGGCCAAGCGGGCCAAGCTGGTGCCTCGCCTGATGGCTCGACCACCAGCTCGACCACCAGCTCGTCCAGTGCCAGCTCCTCGGCCACCTCGCATGGCTCGACCACCAGCTCGACCACCAGCTCGTCCAGTGCCAGCTCCTCGGCCACCTCGCCTGACGGCTCGGCCGGCCTCGTCGCCGCCTACGACCAGGCCCGGTTCGAATTCTACCGCCTTAGAATGGAAGAAGAACTCGCCAGCGGAATCGCCCGGGAAGAAGCCTCAATGTATGGCGCCAGCTTGCAAGACCTTTTGGCCCAGGGTGTGGACCTGGAACAACAGTTCATCGACCTGTGGACGGTGGTGGCTGGCGAGAGAACTAGGGCCAGACGGGCCAATGTTCTGTCGAGAAATAGTGTACAAGAGAGTGAACCTAAGTCGATGTTTGAGCCTAGCACCACAGACTAGCCTGAGCCCGTAGGGCGAGGGCTAGGCGTGGTGCTAGCCCAATGGACCTAGCTTGGTGCTAGCCCAGTGAAATTGGGCCTAGCCCTGGCTCCAGTGGGCCTAGATCAGACACACGTGATAATGTATATAGTAATAAACACAACTGACTCCAATACCAGTGCCATGCGGTGCCCCTAGACTTAGGTTCGGTGCTAAACCTAGCACCTCTGGCCCTAGATCTAGCACCGTTAGTACTACTTTAGCACCAGCCCTGCCGCCATTGGCGCCAGGTTTAGCACCATTGGCGCCAGGTTTAGTACCATTGGCACCAGCTCTAGGCCCATTGGCACCAGAGCTGGTGCCATTAGTTCTATTCTCATGATTTATATTGATTATATACTATATAGTACTGGCTAGAACGGCACTGGTACCAGCGCTAGGTCCAATGGACGGTCCATTGGACCTAGGGCCAGGCGAGCCAGAGCCAGGTAATGCTATTTCTAGTACGCCCAGCACCAGGCCCAGTACGAAGCCTGGTACCACAATAGTACTAACTAGTACCACGGTACTGCTAGCTGGTACGTCTGGCTGGTACTAGCACTAACTAGCTGGTACTAGACGGCCCTTCGGTCCGTCTAGTGATGCTGCTCTGGCTTCTTCGTCACCTTTTCAAACCCTACGTATACAACAAACGCAGCCAAACCGATCCCGAACCCCGGGAATGCACTCTTGAACCGGTTGAACCGGGTGAACTGTCCTTCATACCTCCAGGCATCTCTTTTAGCCCATGGATTACTCATATTGGTGTGATGGTGGTGAGATTATATAGATTTGGTTTTATTGGGCACCAAAAGTCGCAGAGGTCGTGCGGGGACCAGTTTGGTGCAGTGGGCATTGCGTGTGCATACCGCATGCATTTACATGCTTGTACTGGTGCATGCGTGTGCATACCACTTGCATATTTCTAGTCAATAAAGGTTGACGGGTCGTGTCTATCGGTCTGGAGCACTTCCCAATTAGGCAACCCCGACACCCGAAAGAATTCTACCTCAACTGTGCGCAAACTATTAAAGCCTTGATATTCTTCTCTCATCTCATTATGACTCCCAGAACCTCTAGTAGCTCCGGTCAAAACGAAGTGGTTCGGGAAGAACTTGCCCGGGCCATCCAGGAAGAAGAAGCTGGTGAAATCGAACTCACCGATAGTGAAGCTGAAGACGAATTCATCCGCAAATATGGAGATGTCAATTTCCAATACATTAAAAGACCTAAAGATGCTGTGTGGTTTATTAAACCGCATGCGTTAAATTACTTTAAAGATGGCGTGCTTTATCGTACCAAAGGGGAAAGATCTTCGTCGAAAACGGAATTATTTCTTGATTTGATGTACGTCGGAATCATTGCCAATTTGGCTGGAGATGCAGTAGAACATGCAGGGTGGGGGGCCCTTTTAAGGTACATTCTTCTATTTATGGCAGTATGGACTATTTGGTGTGATATTAAGGATTTTACCAATTATTATTATAATGAAGATTTGTCCCAAAAGTTATATATCTTATGGATTTTGATCTTGTTAACCATCTTTTGTAATAACCAATATGATGTTTTAAAAGACCGGTCAGGAGCGGAATTCGTGATAATTCCATACATTTTGTGCCGGGTGTCGCTAGCTATTAGTTTGTTCGTGTACACGCTTTGGATTCCCGAACACCGGGTCCAGCAACGGATTTATAGTGCTTGTTTGCTAATAGAATCTTGTCTTTGGATTATTGTGATTTTCCTTAACACAAGAGGCAAAATCGGGTTGGCCATTGCCCTTTTCGTCATTGAACAAATCACGTTTGCCTTATGTTTCCATCCTTGGTTAAAGAGAAAGCTTAAGTTAACTACTTCTACGGCTTTGAATATTGAACATGAAGTAGAACGGTTTGGGACGTTTGTCACTATTGCCATTGGGGAATTTTTATATAAGATTCTGGCCCAGCACGACTTGGGGTCCAAATTCCAGGACCATTTATGGAGAGGGATCTTTTTGTTGATTATTGCTTATATAATGTTTTGGCTTTATAACTATGGTTCTACTGCTAAAAAGGCTACGCATGCGTTGAGACATTCGGGATTTCGGGCGGTTTCGTGGATTTATTTGCATTTGCCGTTGATAGCCGGGATTGTGTTGGCAGCAGATGCTGGAGGGGATTTGTGTAAGATTGGGGAACATGAATTTGGTCATAGTGCTGAAAAGAGACTGGAACATGGATATGAAGGCGGATCCACTTCCGAATCGGGAACCTCCGAATCGAGTAGTGCCGAATCGGGAAGTGAATCCGGTGAATCTGGTGAAGAAGAAGAACCTATTCAGGCAATCAAATTCTTCTTTACCGGTGGTCTCTTTGTGGCGTTAGTAGCGCTTCATTTGATTGGTCTTTTGGATGATCCAAAAGACCCTAAAGGGTTACATCTTGTTAACCGGTTCTGGAGAATTGTGTTCCGGATTCCTATTGGGGTAATTGTGTTGGTACTTCCGTTTGCGGATATTACGATTACGGCCATGATGGGGATTATCACGATCCTTTTGGCGGTGTTGTTGGTGTATGAGAGTGTGATGTTGACGCCACGGAAATGTTTGCCGTTTAACCCATGAGCATGACGAGCTGCGAAGCGGCGAGTCATGCCATGAGTATACTGGAACCATTATATAGTTTGTAGAATTTAGAGTAAGTAATTGTAATGAATAAATGTAACTTGCAGCCATTAGCCCGCATAATGCAGCGCAGCTGCAGCTGCAGTATCCTTGCAGCACACTTGCAGCCATTAGCTAAGCCCGCATAATGCAGCGCAGCACGCACTATGCACTGCACGCTATGCACGGCACGCACTATCGTGCGTCCGTGCCTAGTGCGGCACACGACCATTCCCACCAATAAATCCCATACAACATTTACCCTGAAACTCCATCACCAACGTTGCTCTATTCATGTCAGCAACCCCAGCCCGATCTCGAAATGTTCATACTATGAGTGCTAGCAGCACCATGGGTGCCGGCACTAGAAGTGCCGGGGCCAGTCGCACCGCCGGAGCTTATTCCAAACTCCTTCTCCTTTTCACCCAGCTCCCAAAACTCGTCAAGGCCGTGCCAGTTCTCGTGGCAGAACGGTCCATTAACCACGTCAAACAGGGCGCCAGCACCGCCGAAGAGCCAATGGTCCCGCTGCAATTCTACCTCAACCTCCTCGTGTCCGTGGTGCTAGTTCTCCTCGGAGGCTGCTTCGCTGGGCTTACCATTGGGCTTATGGGCCAGGACGAAGTGTACCTTAAAGTCATGGCGACATCTGGCGACATCAACGAACGGAAACACGCCAAAAAAGTGTTGAATTTGGTGGGGCGGGGCAAACATTGGGTGCTTATTACGTTATTGCTTAGTAATGTGATTACCAATGAAACCTTGCCCATTGTGCTAGACCGATGCTTGGGCGGAGGGTGGCCTGCCGTGGTGACTTCTACCGCCAGTATCGTGGTATTTGGGGAGATTATCCCCCAGAGTATCTGTGTTCGGTACGGACTCGAAGTAGGCTCGTACTGTGCCCCATTTGTATTGGTGCTAATGTACTTAATGTACCCTATAGCGTTCCCTATTGCCATGCTTTTGGACCACATTCTAGGCGAGGATCACGGGACCGTGTACAAAAAGTCAGGGTTGAAGACCTTGGTCACGTTGCACAAGACCATGGGCGTAGAACGGTTGAACCAGGACGAAGTGACCATTATTTCGGCCGTGCTCGACCTAAAAGAAAAACCCGTCAGCCATATCATGACACCCATCGACCGGGTTTATACCATGAGTGCTGACACGGTATTGGACGAGAAGACGGTCGAAGAAATCTTCAATGCCGGGTTTTCCCGGATTCCTATCCATCTTCCGGGAGAACCCATGAACTTTATCGGGATGTTATTGGTCAGAGTGTTAATTAGTTACGACCCAGAAGATGCGTTGCCGGTGGCTTCGTTTCCGTTGGCAACTTTACCCGAAACCGGGAACGACACGTCGTGTTTGAATATCTTGAACTACTTCCAAGAAGGAAAGAGTCACATGATCGTGGTCAGTGACAGCCCTGGGGAGCCGTTTGGGGCCATTGGGGTTTTGACGCTTGAAGACGTGATCGAGGAGTTGATTGGGGAGGAAATTGTGGATGAGCTGGATGTTTATATTGATATTAATAAGAACATTAAACGGACCCAGCCAGGGCCGCTTCTGAAGCGGAATTTGACCAGTTATCTCCATAATTTGTACCAGAAGTCGCTGAATGCGTCGAAGCGGAATTCTTTGGACATCCTGGGCCAGGGCGACAGGGCCAGGGATATGACTCCTGCTAGTCCTGGGGCCACACGTCGTGGCGCTAGTCCCGCTGGCACTCGTCCCACCGCTGGGACTCGCACCGGACTTCTCGCCAACAATAACCTCCTTGGCCAGGTCGACAGCAGCAAAACCTGGAAACCCATGAACCCCGCCGACAACCCGCTTGAAACCTCCAAGTCTTACGTCACCATCAAGCGTCCTAACCTTGAAAGTGTGAAGAATTCGGTGATGTCACCAAAACCTGAATCCAAGGGAAAAGACGTCAAAGTTACCGAGAATTACCTTGATGGAGTGGTTATGGATAATGACCGGTACGGGCCAATTCATATTAGTGAAGAGGGAGCTTTGCAACAGCACCAGGACGACCAGGACCGGCGGGCCCTGGCGCTGGGCCTGGGCCTGGGCCTGGACAGCAACCGGCGGGACCATAAGTTTTTATTGCCGAACGAACGGGAGACCGATATCTCTGATTTTCTGAACAAACAACGGGCCAATGGGGCCCAAGAGAATACCAAGATTAGTATTCCAGAAAATGGAGAATTGACTCAGCAACGGCAATATAGAACGGGGGGGATTATCGAGTCGGTGATTAATGTCCAGGGGGTTCATAAGACTATCATTGAGAATGTGAGTGATGATGAGCAGAACTTTGAGATGTACCAGGATGAGGAAAGTGAGGGGTTGTTAGGGAGTAGTGTTCGGTCGAATGGGCACCACTAATGGTCCCGAAGGGGCCATTAGTCTCCCTGTCTCGTCAGCTCATCCCTGTCTCGTCAGCTCATCCCTGTCTCGTCAGGGCCTCGCCAGGGCCTCGTCCCCGCTTGAGATTGATTGATTTAGAGGAGAATATATATTGATTTAATAGCCGTAGGCCATAGAGTATGATTTGCAGCCATGGGAATTCGCAGATCTGACGCAGGGTGCCGATCTCTGCGCTGTGCTGCAGGGTCTGCAGTGTTGCTGTACAGTGTTTTCAGGATGAATAACGCACCCTCTTTAAACGGATGTCGCATTACACTCAGATAGATTACGCAACCTCTAGGCAGTAAATATCACATCCCATAAGGA